>OX453087.1:2265310-2997682 GCA_949699795.1 Spicauda simplicius
CATCTTAACAAGCATTCTATGTAAAATAAATAAAACAAAGTATTCATAAAAATAAGTTTTTATTTGTCCATAAAAAATTGCCAGGTAATCGTCTTACTAATCTTCCAAGTCCAAGATCCAAAAAGCCAAGTAATCATAAAGGCAAGAGTCCAAGTAAATCCGTAAAAGAAAAGCCAGGTTATTGTTTAACAAAATGAAGCACAAGGAAAATATTTCTGCAAAAGTTTAAACCGCTAACAAATCGCACCAAATTCAAAACTTTTCTGACAGATGACAGAATAACTATTGTGTTGCCATTTCTACTACACACAAAAACTACCATTATTTCATAATTTATTTTTAAACTAGTTGACCCGGCGAACTTCGTTCTGCCTAAAAGTCCATTATTGATCATTAGGATTTTAAAATTAATACAAAATAATATAAATAAAATATGCAATTGCTGCAGACTGCAGAATGCTCTTTCCACTGTAGTGTTGACCTTTATTAAAAATATGAAGTTATAAAACAATAAAAAAATATTTTCAAATACTTTTTGTTGATTAATCATAAGTAGGTATAAATATTTTTGGAGTTTTACTGTATCTACAAATTCTACCATAATTCGTACCACAAAGTCTTAAATATACCTGGCAATGTTTTTATACATAGACGTCATGAAAAGTTTCATTATAGGTACGCAAAATTTATTCAAATTTTAAAATAATGTTTGTTTATTTATATTATCTTATAACTAAATACAGTTTATATTTAAAAAAATATTACATCTATGATGAAAGTCAATTGCAAAAATAAACCAAAAAACTTGGTATTTTTTGGCATTAATTACAGAAGCGCCATCTGTTAAAAATATGATAAAATGAAGCCCCAATATTTGTACCCTGACCACTAGGTGGAGCCTCTTTCCATACATTTTTTCTTAGATAATGTTTCTATGAGAGTTTCACCCCCATGTTAGTAGGACATCGAATGTTCGAATGCACGGTAGTGTGTGTAATGTGTTTTTAGTTGATTTTATGTATGTTTTAAGCATTAGTTGAAAAAATATTAACATTCTGCACTCTATACATCCACTATAATCGTGCAAAGTTTCATACTAATCCGTCCACGGCATATGACTTAAAAATGCTTCACAAGGTTTTGCTTCACGTATTAATATGTAGATGAAACGAAAATTCATAATAAAAACAGTTGTCATTGCTACAACTAGATGGCGCTGTAGCCAGCACTGACTCCGCTAACTTTTACTTCGTAGTGTTTTATCACATTAGTGAGTACTAGTATATGTATACCATGTAACTATTTGCGAAAACTTGTAAGTGGCCTTCCATCTCATAATATGAATAATAATTGTATTTTCTAGCTGTAAGTTTTCCGAAGATTTAAATAAATAAAGAAAAGTAGCTTGTATGAAAGATCAGGTTTTTTATCTGACCTAAGTAGCAAACGAGTATGCAGCCCACCTGATGGTAAGTGGTCACTACCGCTCATGGACACCTGTAAGCAACTTCATACAGAACATGGGTTCTATCTGAAGTCAATCACAGATGCGTTGCTACTCCCGAGGGCCATGATAGTCGCCTCATATAAGTATGCCGGCAACCACACCCTTCCATCGAAATGCAAGAAATGCTTCACGCTAGAAATAGGTTTGGTATATCCGAAATAAGATGTCCGAATATGAGTAACAAATCTAAGTAATTACAATCGATTTTTGAACAAGCGTCATATAATACCCTCATGCTGCGAAATGTTTATTTCATTTTATTTATATTCGATTGAAGTAGCAAACGAGCATCCAGTCCACCTGATGCTCAGTGGTCACCGACGCCCTTTGTAAGCAACTTGATATAGAACAAGTTCTATCTGAAGGCAATCACATAGGGGACGCTACTACCGAAGACTAACAAAGTCGCCTCAAGTTTAAGTGAGAGGCAGAAAAGGTTAATGGGCGGCATTGACAAGTCGAGCAATGTGTGTCGCCAGTGATGACATACGGCGCCGAGACGTGGTCCTTTACTGTAAGCCTCGAGCGTAAGCTCAAAGTCGCTCATTGAGCCATGGAGAGAGCTATGCTTGGTATTTGCCTGCGCGACTGTAGGAGAACGAAAGCTCAAAGTCGCTCATTGAGCCATGGCGAGAGCTATGCTTGGTATTTGCCTGCGCGACTGTAGGAGAACGAAAGTTAGCTCTCAGAATTAGTAGACTGAACTGGCAATGGGCAGGCCACATCGTTCGTAAGACAGATAACCCATGGCGTAGAAGAGTCCTCGAACGGAGACCACGTCTGGGCAAAAGGAGTGCCGGCCGTCCCCGACCAGGTGGCATGATGACCTGAAGAAGACGGCGGGTAACCGCTGGATTCAGGTGGCTCAGGACCGGTCGAAGTGGTGCAGATTAGGGAAGGCCTATGTTCAGCAGTAGACTTCGACGACCCGCGTGGCGCAGCGGTTACCGTACCGGTCTGACACGCAGTGGGTCCCGGGTTCGATTCCCGGCCAGACAGGTATCTGAATGATGAGTTTAGATTCTTGTTCTGGGTCTGGGTGTTTGCGTATTCGTCTTTGTGTGTGTCCATGGCACCCACGACACAGGAGAAAATCCTACTGTGAGGCTATGAGTGTAGAAAGCGTTTTAAGTTTTTTTTTTTAAGACTTTCAATGGATGGATGGATGGATTGGCTACTTACCATTAGGTAGATTTCATGATCATTTACTTCAACGTGATAAAAATATACAACATACCAAATTTGTCTTTCCCCCATCCATTAGCCACGCAGTCCTTGTACCCATCGAAGGACTGGTCGTGATCCGGCATGCAGATCACGTTAATGTGGTCAGCGAGTTGTACTGGTTCTTGGAGACGGAGGAGCGCTATGTCATTGCGTAAGCTCTTCGGGAAGAAATCTGAAACGATTCGGTATTTGTCAATAGATGGCGCTGTACTTAAAGATTAATGTATGCAATCGTTTGGTCCAATAGATGGCGTTGTATGTAGACAAGTTATCTATTGTACATAATTTTAGCTGTAGCTAAACGTAGTCTAATGCCGGCGCCAAACATGTCCGCACTTATGTGATCAAATAAGTGTTCACATATATGGCACAGGCATTTGATAGTATTGTCATATATTTGAACACTGAAGTGCGCTTTGCCATTTCGTGTCGGTTTTTTAACGCAAATCAAAGGGATAAGTGTTCAAATGTTTGAGTGCCTGTGACACTTGTGCGTAGTCTATTTGAAAATTGTGAGCTCACAGGAGTGTCAGCTCAGTCAAATCTTTGAACACATATGTCGCAGGTCCAAGAATAAGTAAACAAACATGTGAGCAAAGTTTTCAAAGAAATGTACACTTATGTGAGCACTTATGTGAGCTTATGTCTGGCGCCGGCATAAAGAGAACCGTTGTATATTTCAGAATTTTCCTAGCTGTGGATGGACATATTTTATGTATCCAGAAATTAAATTAATTAAACGAAATGTCTACGCTCAAGATTCAGTTAAAATGCTACATTTAAGATGCAAAGAATCCTTACTCTAATAAAAGATATCAAAAGTTTAAACGGTGGAGTAATAACAATAACAAAATGAATTTCCAACCGAATGGGCTATTTGACAGGTTTTTAAAATCCATTTTATATTGTCTAGCAGAGGTTAAGGAACCCAGTAAAAGTTGTTTTTTTTTAATTTTGGTACATATTTGCTGAAAAATATCAAATTAAAAATTCAATATTTAAATAGCGCGCAAAAACGCTACTTTGACATATGGCGGGTTGGTGACGTCACTTGCCTGTATTGTCATCTGTGGCTCATGTCATCCACATACATTTGTTGTAAACAAAAAACGAAAGTTTACAAGCAAGTGACGTCATCATAAACCCGCCAAATCAGGAGCATTTTGTGTCACGTGACAAACGTTTAAAAAATTCATTTTTATTTAAGGATTTTTAAATAAATTTAATTATTATTTTCAACTTATGTTAATAAATAACCATTCTTAAACTCATAATATATACTGATAACAGTAATTGACACTTAATTTTTCGCATTGTCAAATAGCCTATTCCCGAAGAAAATTAGTTATTTATTCGTTTTTCGTTTTTACTGTAACATTACCTTCTCGGATACGGATGTCATCGACAAGTCTTTCCTGTGACTGCAGGCGTTCCTTGCTAGTCTGCGTGTCCCACTCTCCGGCTCTGATCTTCAAGGAGCCAGGACCAAATCTGTGAACGCGCTAACATATTAGATAATTATTACAGTAATAACAAAGTAATTAGAGTGTAGTGTCCTTAGAATTATATACAATAGCTTAGCATTATACGTAAAAAAAAAACAAAATTACAACACATATACATCTATGTACAATGCACTGAATTATACATACCATGTAAATAAAAATGATGAATGGTCCTATATATATATTAAGCGTAATTGTAAGATTTCTTTAATTGCCAACGTTGTCACCACCGCACACGACAGTGTGATGGTGACAGCGATGGCCTAACGTGGAGCTAAGAAATAAAGACTTATTGTTAAAAAAAAGAAAAACTATTGTGACAAAAGGCACGGACGATCAGTCTGTGGAGTTTTTGTGTTATATTAATAAAAAAAAAAACATATTAGATTTACTTGCAGAATCGACGCGACTTCGTTCGCGCAGACTATAATGTGAGACATTTGAGCACCACTCCTGGACATGTTCCTCCCCCCATCCGTAATGGGGATTTGGTCAATAGTCATAGTCAGCAGTATTGATGCTATTCCGATAGTAGTCCCAAAAAATTTAGCGACGACTGTTATGCGTAAGGGTACACTGATCATTGAGCGGCGGCTGTCCAAGCCTTTCGTAGATCCTCAGGGATGTTACTCAGGTGTAATGTAGACCAAGACCTTTTTTTTTGTTTTCGAGGGGGAAACCTTCAAAAGGTACCCGACGCCGTGGGAGCGACGCAGGGTTATGTGGGATTTTTACCGCACTAAAACCCCCCCGGTGGCCGTCCTCGGCGCTGAAAAGGAGGACTCCGGGATCTCGAAACGACTTCAACCGGAATCCTCCGAGCGCGTTGCCCCATCGGGCTCCTCCCAGATGGGCGGCTGGGCCCACCGCTCCGTCTAGTCTTTACGACGGTATGCGACCACACATACCGCTGTCCTTCCCGGGATCGCCTGACCGAACGGTTCGAGCTCCCACTCTAGCCGTCTGCTACCCCGGAAGCCCCTTTTAGTCGCCTCTTACGACAGGCAGGGGATGCCGTAGCCCTATTCTGATCCCGGAACTACAGGGTGGTAGACCAACACCTAATGGTAAAAGATTTTTTTAAATCGGTTCAGTAGTTTTTAAGTTCAAAGTTATCCTCTTTATAGCATTAGTGTAGAAGTATAGATGACATTATAATTGCCATTGCAATAGTGCAGATTTTTTTATAATATACGGGTAAAATATTTTTTGAAACTTTGTATAGAAAACAATTCTGATTTTTTTTTAATGGCACATCAAATGTCTACAGATATTAATAAAATTATTATTATTTAGGACTGTAACTGCAGTATTATTGAATTATAGGTACTTTTATAATGATAATTCCCTCGTGAACATGTAATTTAGTCTTACTAACAAAAGCCTATGTACGCCTAACGCCATCTAGTGACGAGTGACGAAAACTTTTGAAATAATGCCATTTCTTCTTACTAACACAAAAGCCTATTCTACCCCTAACGCCCTCTAGTGACGAGTGACGAAAACTTTTGAAATAATGCCATTATCACTAATAAAAAAGCTACGTCTAACGCCATCTAGTGACAAGAACTTTTAAAAATAGACTCACTTGAAAGCAATATGGGCGCCGGTCATGACGACTTGAGAATTGATGAGCACACCCACTCCGTAGTAGCTGTTGTTGTGGGCGTCTAGCAAAGCTACCACCCATGGGAACTCGCCGAATTGGGCTTCGTCTTTCTGAAAATCAATGTAATCAGTTTTCAAGGTGGTAGAACCAGTGCAGTTCGACCGGAGAAGTACCGCCACACCTATTTCCAGCGTGAAGCATTTCTCGCGTTTCGATAGAAGGGTGTGGTTGCCGGCGCACTTTCACATGAGGCGACCATCATAGTCCTTGGGAGTAGTAACGCATCTGTGATTGACTTGACATGGAATCCATGTTCTGTATGTAGTTGATTACAGATGTCGCAGGGTGGCAGTGACCACTTACCATCAGGTGGAAGCATTGCTCGTTTGCTACTTCAGTCAGTTATAAAAAGTAATCAATAATTCAAAAAAAAAATTCAAAATTCAAAAATTTTTATTTACTTGTCCATAAAATGTGTTACATTTTTATGTGTTGATGTCCACCTGTTAAGCAAATAAATGCTTGTGTTAGGTAGGCCTACGCTCTTCCAAATATTAGGTATTACAATGGACTTAACATAAAAATAAAAATAACTTACAGCTAACATTCACTAACAATTACAAAAATCCAAATACATGTGCATGCGTGTGTGTGTGTGCGTGTGTGTGTGAGTTCATATTGATAATATAGGTTAACGGTATATAGTATATATTGATATATAGTTTTTATATTTACTAGATATTTGCGACTTGTATTAAAGTTTCTACTTCCTCATAAGTAAGAGTTTTTAGCCAGTTTGTTACGTGTTTTTTACATTCATATACTTGCATATTATATATTCCCAGCTTATTATTAATTTTATTGTAGAGAAAACATGAACTTCTTTCTAGTTGCATTCTAGCAAACAAGGTATTAGTTTGAGGAACAGGTACTACTCTATTTTTCTTCCTAGTAATATATTGTTGTATTAATGCTGGGCATGGGATTCTCTCAGAATGAATGTTTTAGGCTATGGCCAATTGCGATTTGGTAGCTTGATACACCTTTTAAAACTTTTTGAGCTATTGCATAACTTTTATCGCGGGCTTTAAGCACGGCGACCGAATCTTCGCACCCGTTCGTATTTTTTTTTTATCTGACTGAAGTAGCAAACGAGCATGCAGTCCACCTGATGCCACCCATGGACGTCTGTAATCAACTACAACTACACACAGAACATGGGTTCCATCTGAAATCAATCACAGATGCATTGCTACTCCTGAGGATTATAATGGTCGCCTCATGTGAGAGTGTGCCGGCAACCACACCCTTCTATCGAAACGCAAGAAGAGCTTCACGCTAGAAATAGGTGTGGCGGTGGTACTTCCCCGGTCGAACTACACTGGTACTACCACCTTTAAACAACTTAATACCTTATTGTCCAAAGTAACACCAATATTTCTCAAATTCAAATAAATTGTAATAATTTTCAAGTTATTATGAACATACCCGTAAAGGTAAAAAGAGGTTCAATTAACAAAGCCGCATTTAAAAGCAATAGCGGGTATTTTAACAAAGACATCTGACATTTTTTACCTTATTTGTTTTCACAGTAAGACATTGAATGTTTTATCTAGTTTATTATATGATAAGTATGTGTTTGTGTCAGATGCAAGGAAGTGTGTGTAATGTGTTTTTTAGTTGATTTTATGTATGTTATATGCATTATTTGAAAAAAAAAATAACATTATGCACTCCTTCTCTACGTCCACTCTAACCGTGCAAAATTTCATATTAGTATGAAATTTTGCACGGTTAGAGTGGACGTCCGTCCGCGGCATATTACTTAAAAATGCGTCACAAGTTTTTGCTTCACGTAATAATATATAGTTATTAGTAGTTCCAAAATTACATGTGACAATACAAAATTTTGTATTCGTCTCTACCCTGTCACACTTTATCGATCCCCCATAACGTGTGACGTAGTTTATGGATGGCCGCCAAACACATCCATACTTACAAACTTCCACATTTCATATTAATAAAATATACTTTATCACTTACGGTAGATATATGGAAGTCTAAGCCGTTCACATTCCTATATCCACAGCCCTTCAGTCTCGAAGGGTCCGGTTCAGGGAGGGGTACTTCTTTAATCTTGGGGATCTTGCAGCATCGCTCCACACTCTCCTGGCAGTTCTCTCCAAATCTAAAACAATCTCTCTTTAGTCTCTGACTCTCTGCTACAGAAAGCTGTGGCTTTTTAAAGGTCATTTACTTTCAAGAGTGTGCATCAGCCGACAAAGATATCTTTCATGATAAATGTAGTTATTTAAAAAAACAAATTGTTTACCTACCTCAATAGTTTTGCTTCCTAAGACTGAACTCTAAGATAATAGTGTATAACTATTGTATATTGTAGAGTTATTTTACTTAATTTAAATTTTATTAACTTGTGTAACTCATTGCTTTCCTTATTATAAATGTTGTACATGCCTATAATTGGCTTACATACCTACATGGCTTACTTAGTGTACTTTATTCTAATACATGTGATTTGTAAAATGTCTGTATGTTATGCTGTTGGCATGTCAAACAAATAAAATAAAATATAACCTTTCGTGATTCTAGAAGTGTTGGGTACCGAGTGCATACCGAAATCGTGGCGCGTAGGTACAACTTGCGTTTCGTGCGTTTCTAAGAAATTAGATTACTGTAGATACTAGTACTGAGGTCAAACCCCGAGACCGCCACCTAAATAAGTGTTTTTAAGTGTACACATACCTGACATCCAGCTCTCCGTAGCCGGTCAACGTCGGATCGTTTATATTGACGGCGTTCAAGTCAGAGTCACAGAGGTAGTAAGGAACGCATTGGCAGTCGTCGCCATCTTTGTCCTGGTAGGTGTTTACCGATGTTGTTGGCTTGATGGTGATCTGTGGATAGATTATAATACGTGTTGTCAAGTTGTTAAAAGAAGTGGCAACATAGCATTATGTTTTCATTTTAAACTAGATTTTTCAACATTTAACTCCATTTAACATCTAAGGGATAAATTATTAAAAAAAAAACTATTTTTTAACTATTTTTTTATCTGATCGAAGTAGCAAACGAGCATACAGTCCACCTGATGGTAAGTGGTCACTGTCGCTCATGGATATCTGTAATCAACTTCATACAGATTATGGGTTTTATCTGAAGTCAATCACAGATGCGTTGCTACTCCCGAGGACTATGATGGTCGCCTCATGTGAAAGTGTATCGGCAATCACACTCTTCTATCGAAACGCATGAAATGCTTCAGGCTAGAAATAGGTGTGACTTTGGTACTTCCCCGTTCGAAGTACACTGGTTCTACTACTTTTTTTTTTTGTCTTCGACGAAGAAACCTCCCAAAGGTACCCGACGCCGTGGGAGCGACGCAGGGTTATGTGGGATTTTTACCGCACTAAAACCCCCCCGGTTGCCGTCCTTGGCGCTGAAAAGGAGGACTCCGGGATCTCGAAACGACTTTAACCGGAATCCTCCGAGCGCGCTGCCCCATCGGGCTCCTCCCAGATGGGCGGCTCTCCGTCTAGTCTTTACGACGGTATGCGACCACACATACCGCCGTCCTTACCGGGATTGCCTGACCGAACGGTTCGAGCTCCCACTCTAGCCGTCTGCAACCCCGGAAGCCCCTTTTAGTCGCCTCTTACGACAGGCAGGGGATACCGTAGCCCTATTCTGACCCCGAGGCTACAGGGACTGGTTCTACTGGTTCTTAAAATTAAAGTTACTTACGTCTTCTATTTTATTATTAGTCGGTGTAGAGGAAGGTGGTTTTCCAAAGACCTCTTCCAGGATGGACCTGTCCAGCTCCTGCGCGGAGGCACCCGCCACCGCCAGAATAGTGAGGTACACCAGCATTTCTGAAAACGAATAGTTTTTCGTGAATTAGTGTAGCGTTTGTGTTAGCGTCCTCTAAATACCGAAATGAATATAATATACAAACATTTACGATATTTTTTATACGAAGATTTAAGGTATTGGTACAACCAATTATTGTCCCACTGCTGGGCACGGGTCTTTTCTCGGAATGAGAGAGTCTTATAAATAAAACCACCTATTGAATAAATTACCTGTAACTAGGCAAATCGGCGGAAGGATGTAGTTTTAAAGCCTGTAAATGTAGACTGAAGTTTCATGACGATCAATTTAATGGTGTATTTAGATAAAGACATTCTTTTTATTAGTGCAGGAAAGTGTTGTATTTCGAAAAAATATACACTTTAAACACATGCTTTCTACACTAATTTTGCACTTTCTACACTGATCTCGATTTGCACGGTCTTTCCTACCACGGACGTGCAAGTTGTGGAATGAGCTTCCTCCTGAGGTATTCCCGGAGCGCTATGCCATGCTCTTCAAGAAAGGTGCAAAAAGAGCTCTCCTTCAAGGCCGGCGATGCATTGGCGACTCCTCTGGTGTTGCGAATGTCCATAGGCGACGGTAGACACTTTCAACAGGTGGCCCGTCTGCCTTATTGTTAGGTACAAATATAAAAAAACTCATAGCCCTACACTACGATGTTTTCCTGTGTCGTGGGTACCATAGAAACACACACGACGAATACACAAACACTCAGACCCAGAACGTGAATCTAAACCCATCATTTAGATACCTGTCTGGCCAGGAATGAAACCCGGGACCCATTGCGCGTCAGACCGGTATGCTAACCGCTACGCCACGCGGGTCGTCAAATACAAATTTATAAGAAACTAGCTGCGAAGTTCGTTAAAAAGTCAAAAATCTAAAATTATCAGTGTTCTCCGCTATATTATGCATGTATTATACATAAAAACCTTCCTCTTGAATCACTCTATCTATTAAAAAAAATGCATTAAAATCCGTAGCGTAATTTTAAAGAAAATTACTTGAAAATTAATTAACATTGAATTTGGGAAATACTTCGGACCGTATCAAGTTTAGTTTTTGAGTTGAATTACGGTCGAATTTCTAGTTTAAAATAGATATATAGGAATCTCTACATCATGTATATAAATACAATTATCACCAACCTAAGTAATTCCGTAAAGCAAATAACTAACCGCAGTTACGTACTAAAACAAGTTTCTGAGAGGAATGGGAAAACCGTAGTGAGAAAAATAACATAAAACTACTCGAGGAACTATGATTACACTAGAACTAGTCACGCTTTGCTAATTCTAGCCTAGGGCTGGCAGGTCGTCAAACTTAGCCGACTAGTCCAGAGTTTGACATGAATGAGACATTAATAAATGTTCTATTTCGTTTATTATTTATGTGTTTGTGACAAATACACGGTAGTGTGTGTAATGTGTTTTAATTGATTTTATGTATGTTTTATGCATTATTTAAAAAATATTAGCATTGCGCAATCATTCTCTACATCAACTATATCCGTGCGTAATTTCATACTCCTCCGTCTGCGGCAAGTATGTTAAAAACGAATCACAAATTTTTGTTTCACGTATTAATATAGATAGTATTTAGATAAATTCGAATAGAATTATGTCGGGAACTACTAAGGACTTAATACATGAAATGTCATAAACTATGATATATGCCAATAATTATGCAAAACAGGTAATAATCAATTTGAATACATAATGAAGATGTTCTTTGTAATTATTAGAAACAAGTTTTTGATTGATTCGTTCCCGCGAATTATATTTAAAACCTTATGGAAACATTTGATCGTATATTATTACAGCAAATTGAATCGTAATAATCATTTTAATTGAGTTATAGTTCTGCCTTTTTAATTTTATATTACCTATATTATTTTGAACTTTAAACATGTAAAAAGAAAAAAGACAAACCCACTGAGTTTCTTGCCGGATCTTCTAAGTTGAGGACGTGTTCCGATCCGGTGGTAGTGTAGGGAAAAAAATAAATGACAGTTTGTAAGTGACCCGTAGGCCTTTTTTTTGATATCGAGGGGGAAACCTTCAAAAGGTACCCGACGCCGTGGGAGCAACGCCAAGTTATGTGTGATTTTTACCTCACTAAAACCTCCCCGGTGACCATCCTCGGCCCTGTGTGGAGGACACCGGGATCTCCAACGGACCACCGCCGGTATTTTCCGAGCTCGATGCCCCTTCGGGCTCTTTCCAGTGAGCATTGTACTCAATGCGTCTCCCTGGTGTTTACGACAGCATGTGGCCATACATAACGTCGTCCTACACGGGGTCGCTTGGCAGGACGCTTCGAGCTCCCACTCTTACCGCCCGCTCCGTTCCGGTTTATTTCCGGGATCAGAATAAGGCTACGGTATTCCCTTCCTGTCGTAAGAGGCAACTAAAAGAGACTTCCGGGGTTGCGGGCGGCTAGTGTGGGAGCTCGAACCGTCCAGCCAAGCGGCTAAGGACGACGGCATGTATGGCCACATGCTATCGTAAACACCAACAGGCACAGTGTGTACAGTGCTCACTGGGAGCACAAAGGGGGCATCGCACTCGGAGGACTCCGGTTGTGTTCCATTGGAGATCCCGGAGTCCTCCACGCAGCGCTGAGGACGGCCACCGGGAGGGTTTTAGTTAGGTAAAAATCCCACATAGCCCGGCGTTTCTCCCTCGGTCTCGGGTACCATTTAAAGGTTTCCCCCTCGATAATAAAAAAAAGTTATGAAAACCTAAAAACTAAGGCAAATAAGAAAAGATGGTACACGTAAGAGAACGACACACCTTGACCCAGTCAATTATCTATACTAATATATAAAGCTGAAGAGTTTGTTTGTTTGTTTGTTTAAACGCGCTAATCCCAGGAACTACTGGTTCGAATTTAAAAATTCGTTTTGTATTGAATAGACCATTTATCGAGGAAGGCTTTAGGCTATATAACATCACGCTGCAACTATTAGGAGCGAAGAAATAATGGAAAATGTGAAAAAAACGGGGAAAATTATTCATCCTTGAGGGCTTCAAGATACCAAAAATATAAGTACAAGCTTTCGTACAAGATACCAAAAATATAAGTATGAAAGAATTATTTCTCTTGAATGAATATGTATATGTCGTGTATTTTTTAAGCGCGGGCGAAGCTGCGGGTTTCAGCTAGTTTCTAATAAGTTAACAAGTTTCGAGTATGAAAAATGGCGGTCATTCTAATACCACAGACAATAATTACCATATTTTTTTCACTATTATTTGTGGTTTATCCTTCAAACGAGTTTGTATATTTATTGTCTGAACATTTTGTTTTATTTTTAAGTTATTTAATATCTATTATTAACGTCCTCTAATTGGCTCTGAGCAAATGAGAAATAAAAATTAATAACCTCGACTCCTAAAACATTTAAAAGTCAAAAAAAATTAATAGCAGATTTGCCCCGCGGTTTAACTAAGGTCTTTCATTAAACATACTACCGACATATATATATATATATATATACTACCGATTACAGGGGAACATCAATATGTATACCTACATAAACATACACGCTTTCTACACTCATAGCCCCACAGTAGGATTTTCTCCTGTATCGTGGGTACCATGGACACACACAAGACGAATACACAAACACCCAGATCCGAACATGAATCTAAACTTATCATTCAGATACCTGTCTGGCCGGGGATCGAAACCGGGACCCATTGCGCGTCAGACCAGTATGGTAACCGCTGCGCCATGCCGGTCGTCAGATATACAAAGTTAAAGTCAGTTTCATCAGGCAACCATCTTCGTCCCTTTTTTTTTTGTTTTCGAGGGGGAAACTTTCAAAAAGTACCCGACGTCGTGGGAGCGACGCGGGGTATGTGGGATTCTTACCGCACCAAAACCCCCCCGGTGGCCGACCTCGACGCTGCGAAGAGGACTCCGGGAACTCCAGTTGACCGCCGCCGGTGTCCTCAGCGTGTGCCCCATCGGGCTCATCTCTGGTGGGCGTGCACCGCTCACCGCACCTTCTGGTCTTTACGGCAGCATGCAACGACACATGCCGCCGTCCTTCCCGGGGTCGCTTGGCCGGACGGTTCGAGCTTCCACTCTTCGCGCCCGCAACCCCCGAAGCCCCTTTTAGTCGCCTCTTACGACAGGCAGAGGGTACCGTAGCCCTATTCTGGTCCCGGAACTACAGGGCTTCCTAAACCCGGCTTTCTTATTAGTAATGGGGCAATTTTGTATTGCTTTGGTGAGATCCAGGGTACTTTGAAGTTTCTTATAATCAAATCTATCTATCTTTTAAACGTTTGAAACCTACTGCTAAACGCATCCTTCTATTCGTCCCAGTAGTTCCGGGATTAGAATAGGGCTACGGTATTTCCTGCCTGTCGTAAGAGGCGATTAAAAGGGGCTTCCGGGGTTGCTGGCGTCTAGAGTGGAAGCCCGAACCGTTCGGTCAGGCGATCCTGTGAAGGACCGCGGTATGTGTGGTAGCGCCGTAAAGACTAAACGAAGTTGTGGGCCCTGGCGCCCATCAGGAAGGAGCATTAAATGGGGCATCGCGCTCAGAGGACTACGGTTGTGTTCTGGAGTTCCCGGAGTCCTCCACGCAGCGCTGAGGATGGCCACCGGGGGGGTTTTAGTGAGGTAAAAATCCCACATAACCCGGCATTGCTCCTACGATGTCGGCTACCTTTTGAAGGTTTCCCCATCGATAACAAAAAAAGGGATATGTTAAACAGATATGCAAGACTGAAAAAAATAAACATTTCCAGTAGGTACTTTTAGAGTTATTGTCTGTCTATTTGTCTGTGTATTTGAAACTAGCTGAAACCCGCAGCTTCGCCCGCGCTTAAAAAATACATGACATATACATAGTCATTCAAGAGGAATATTTCTTTCATACATATATTTTTGGTATCTTGAACCGTTTTCGCAGCGCACGCAACGAAAGCCCTCAAGGATGAATAATTTTCTTTGTTTTTTTTCACATTTTCCATGATTTCCTCGCTCCTAATAGTTGCAGCGTGATGTTATATAGCCGAAAGCCTTCCTCGATAAATGGTCTATTCAACATAAAAATAATTTTTAATTCCAACCAGTAGGTCCTGAGATTAGCGCGTTCAAACAAACAAACTCTTCAGCTTTATAATATTAGTATAGACTAGCTGTACCCGCGGCTTTGCCCGCGTGCAAATCAACGTGTCACAAAGTTTTTCCCGCGCAAAACTCGACACTGTGGGAATTCTATGATAAAAAGTAGTAACATTAAAATCGGTTTGGCCGCTCAAGGATTACCTGGTCAAACACAGAGTGAAAAAACTAATTTAAAGTGTATTTGTGGGTAGGAACGTATTGATATGTATTTTTTTCTTAATTAGACGAATTCTAATATTGTAAACTGCTTTTTTGCACCAATTTACATTCTTAGTGGTCTAATTCACAATATCGGGATACTTTTTTCAATCAACTCCACATTTAAACCAAAACATATCGATTATAATGATTGATTTGAACTTTTCCGAATTGGAAAATACTATTTGAAGTAATTTTGGCGGATTCAAATTTCTAAGTAAGATTATAAGTAAACCTACTTTTAATATTAATTTGTGTTCAGGAGTTCCGGAAGGCATTAAGGAATTCAAAAATTCTGTTGGATAATGTACTGCTTCCTCCATCTCAATGACTGTGTCTACCGAATAGTCTGTAGGTCTGTGACGCTGCTTTAAATTTTGAAAAAAAAAATCATTTATTTTATCGACACGTTCATTGGTGAGTGGGTATATAGCCGTCTTTTGGAACCAATTTATAGTGTTATTGGTTGTATTAACAATATCGGGATATACTTTTTCAACCAACTCCTCCACATTTAAACGAAGACGTATCAATATAAAGATTGATTTTAACTTTTCCGGATAACAAAGCACTATTATCTACTTGAAGTAAATCATTAGAAAACTGGAATATCACTGAACAGCTACATATATTCTAAGTTCATATTTTGTTTCATGTGGCCAAAGATAAGATCTTCTAAGAGGTGCATCGGACTATTTGTGTGCGTAAATCCCGCATTGTTCTTTGTAAAGCAGAAGACATAATCAAAACACTTTTACAATTCATACGAACAGGGCGCACCCGCTCGCAGGGCGCTGCCGCACCCTGCTCGCTTATTTTTTATGTTTTATTTTATGTTCCAACCTAACCTAACCCATCCTGTTTAAAAAGCTACAGCTAAATCCATCTCTTAACAATAACATGACAATACTCCTACATTTTCAGGATTTAGGTATTCAAAGTGACACTTTTCATCATAATGTTCTCTCAGGAACGGGTTGTAATCTTGTATTGTATTGTAATCAATAAGTAACTCATACGGCTTAAGTAGGTTGTGTACTTAGATTATCAGGGTTGATGAATTGAAGTTTAATTTATTAATCACATTTCATTTAATGAGCTGTCATTAAACTTATAATATATACTAAAAACAACCGTAAGTATTATGTGACTACCTTTTATAATTTATTATTGCACTATCCCGCATCATCAGGGAGGAGTTGAAGGTAAAAAAAATATCCCATGTCTTTGCTTAGTATTCTTATTACTTATACGTAAGCACTTGCGAGGCAACTTCTATAGCTTGGGCTTGCAGTACCGTGCATTATCAGGGCTGAGGAGCTTAAGGTCGAAATTGTCATCATGTGCTTAGTTATTATATTACATACCCGAAAGCATTAAATGGCCAACTCCTATGGCTTACGCTTGCAGTACCCTGTGTCATCAGGCTTGAGGAGTTGAAGATCGAAATTTTCATCTTGTGTCTTTGATCAGTAATCATATTACATACCCGAAAGCACTAAATAGCTAACTTCTATGGCTTAGGCTTGAAGCACCCCTGCATCATCAGGGTTGAGGAGATGATGGTCAAAATTTTCATCTTGTGTCTTTGCTTAGTAATTATATTACATACCCGAAAGCACTAAATAGCCAACTTCTATGGCTTAGGCTTGAAGTACCCCTGCATCATCAGGGTTGAGGAGTTAAAGGTCAAAATTTTCATCATGTGTCTTTGCTTAGTAATTATATTACATACCTGAAAGAACTAAATAGCTAACTTCTATGGCTTAGGCTTGAAGTACCCCTGCATCATCAAGGTTGAGGAGTTAAAGGTCAAAATTTTCAACATGTGTCTTTGCTTAGTAATTATATCAAATACCTGAAAGCACCAAATGCCCATCTCGTATAGTTTAGGCTAGCAGTATCCTGCATCATCAGGGGTGAGGAGTTGAAGGTCGAAATTTTCATTTTGTGTCTTTGCTTAGTAATCATATTACATACCCGAAAGCACCAAATGGCCATTTCCTATGGCTTAGGCTTGAAGTAACCCTGCATCATCAGGGTTGAGGAGTTGAAGGTCGAAATTTTTACCGTGTATCTTTGCTTGGTATTTTTATTACATAACCGTAAGTACCAAATAGCTAACTCTTACGGTTTAGTCTTGAAATACCCTTACATCATCAGGGTTGAGGAGTTGAAGATCAAATTTTTGTCCCATGAACTTGTTTAACAATTTTATTATATATCCATAAAACAAATTGACTTACTTCTACGGTTCAGGCTAGCAGTACCCCTGCATCATCGGGATTGAAGAGTTGAAGGTCAATTTTTTTAGGAAATATCTGCTTAGTAATCTCATTCTACATTCAACCTAATTGGACTCCTACAGCTTAGGTTTGGCCGAGTATCGCTAATTTCGTTAATTTACTTCAAAGAATTGGAGCCGATGGTCAGAACCGTATCAAACTCATCAGAGTACCCTTGAAGTACATTCTTTCAAATAAAAGAAAAATCATCAAAATCGGTTGGCGGGAAATTGACTTATTCATCTATTTATCGCGCACATCGTTAATGCAAATATCAGACTTATGCGCTTTTCTTATGGATGCCACTGTCAAAAGTGAACTAAAAATAAATGGGACCCCATGACACGCACTACCTTTCAAATTTAAAAAAAAGTCATCCAAATCCGTTCACCCAGTGCGGAGAAATCGAGTAACAAACATAAAATGAAAAAAAAAAAAAATACAGACGAATTGATATCCTCCTCCTTTTTGGAAGTCGGTTTAAAACTATGTTTTAATATAGAAATCAAAGCGAAATACTAAATTTTATCGAGGTGGCCTCAAAATTGACTGACTTTCATACAAACTTACATCTCCTAATTGGGTTCAAACGGGGGGGGGGGGGGGGGATCAGAAAATTCTTTCTTAACTGACGTTTACGTCATAAAAGGAACCCCTAGTAAAAATCATATTCGTATCTTTAGCAGTTTAGGCTCTACGATGTTTATTCAATAGATGAGTGAGAGAGCATCCTTTCGTTTTTATATAAGTATATACAGATATAGAGATATAGATTTGTATAGTATCAAATAACATAGGTACACACATAACCAATAAAAATACATAACAAAGGAATACATTTTACAGGCCATAACATGTTTAGTTTCGACCAATTCAACTATGCAGTTACTTATCTTATTAACACTTATCGAACACAGAATAAATACTGCGTAGTTTAAAATTGACATAACTTTTTTATTTATAAACCGATTTACATAAAATAAACACTAAATGTTAAGTGAAGTTTTCCACAACATATCCGTGAAAATTATATTCAAATTGGATAAGCCGTTTCTGAGATTAGCGTTTTCAAACACACAGACAAACAGACAAACAGACAAACAGACAAACAGATAAACAGACAAACAGACAAACAGACAAACAGACAAACAGACAAACAGACAAACAGAAAAGATTTCTAAAAACCATTATTTTGGGTTCTATATCGTATTAAAGACCTCTAGAAATGGTTTTCACCTAAATTTATTCCATGTACAGACAGCGACCTCTTACAGATTTATTATAGTATAGATTTAACCAAATCACAACTATTGGAATAAAAAACAATAATTTAAATCTACATAAAATAAATAACTAGTTGACTCGGCGATATTCGTTCCGCCTAAAAGGTCAAAAATCTAAAATTATCAGTGTTCCTCCACTATATTAAGCATGTTTTATATATACAAACCTTCCTCTCGAATCATTCTTTCTATTACAAAAAGTGCATTAAAATCCGTAGCGTAGTTTTAAAGATTTAAGTGTACATAGGGACAGACAGCGAGAAGCGACTTTGTTTTATACTATGTAACGAAGTTATAACATTTTAAAGTATTCTTGCGGTCTGTGGTGCTAACTAGAGTTGTAATTGAACCTTGTTGTTAGTATTAAATTTCAATAAATAATAATTTTAACTGGTCGTCGCAACGGTTGTAATTCGACCGTAATAAAATTAAAAACTAAACTTCATATTGTCCAAAGTAGCACGAATGTTTCTTAAATTCAAATAAATTGTTATAATTTTCAAGTTATTTCGAACGCACCCGTTAAAATTAAAAAGAGGTTTAATTCGGTAAGCTACAATTAAAAGTAATAGCGGTCTAGCGGATATTTTGACGAAGACATCTGACATTTTGACGTTATGTTTTTTTTTAGTTTTTTCATAGTAAGACATTGAATGTTCTATTTCGTTTATTATGTATGTAGTATGTGTTTGTGTCAAATGCAAGATAGTGTGTGTAATGTGTTTTTAGTTGATTTTATGTATGTTTTATGCAATATTTGAAAATAATATTAGCATTGCGCAATGCTTCTCTACATCAACTATAACCGTGCGTAATTTCATAGTCCTCCGTCTGCGGAAAGTATCTTAAAAACAGATTACAAGTTTTTGCTTCACGTATTAATGTATAGATGTTCGTCGTCAATCCATTAATGTCCCACTGCTGGGCAGGGGTCTTCTCTCAGAATAAAAGTTTCAAGCCATAGTCCACCGGGCCAAGTGTGATTTAGACATCGCACATTTTTGAGAATTTTTGTATAGTGAACTCTTAGGCCACACCTATTTCTAGTGTGAGGCAGTTCTTGCGTTTCGATAGAAGGGTGTGGTTGCCGGCACACTTTTATATGAGGCGGCCATCAGGGGTCCTCGGGAGTAACAACACATCTTTGATTGACTTCAAATAGAACCTATGTTCTGTTTGACATTGCTTACATTGTCCATACGGCAGTGATCACTTACCATCAGGTGGACTACATGCTCATTTGTTTTTTCGATTAGATAAAAAAGTGAACTCCCAGGTCTATTACTGTCCCACTGCTGGGCACGGGTCCACCGCTGGCCAAGTGCGATTTCGTGGATTTCACACGTCTTTAAGAACATTTAAAGAATTCTCAGGTGTGAGTTTTTGTGAGTATTAATTTATCTTCCATTTCGCACAGTTTACAAAAATCTGTAGCGTATTTTTTATCTCATTGAAGTAGCAAACAAGCAAACAGTCCACCTGATGGTAAGTGATCACTGCCGTACGGACATCTGTAAGCAACTTCATACAGAACATGGGTTCTATCTGAAGTTAATTACAAATGCGTTGCTACTCCCGAGGACTATGATGGTCGCCTCATATAAAAGTGTGCCGGCGTGTATCTGAGATTCGAACCTTGGACCCACGTTTAAGCAGCCCAATTACAACAGGCTATCATTGTTTTATTTTTATTACTAAATAGCTGTACTCTGCGCGCCATGTTACGCCATCACAAAAAAAGAAAAAAAAATACACCAGAAACCTTCGCGAGCTCATGAATAACAACTTTGCTAAAGATCATCATATGATCAAATGAATTGTTTACGATTCTATAGAGATAATACAAACATTATCTTTTATTAAGAAGAAGACTAGCTTATTCCTGCGGTTTTGCTCGCTTTGGTCATGTGTACCGCGGTAATTAGTATCTTTTGTGTCAACCTAGCTCGTAAACTGTGTCCCTGTAGCCTCGGGGTCAGAATAGGGCTACGGTATCCCCTGCCTGTCGTAAGAGGCGACTAAAAGGGGCTTCCGGGGTTGCAGACGGCTAGAGTGGGAGCTCGAACCGTTCGATCAGGCAATCCCGGGAAGGACGGCGGTATGTGTGGTCGCATACCGTCGTAAAGACTAGACGGAGCGGTGGGCCCAGCCGCCCATCTGGGAGGAGCCCGATGGGGCAACGCGCTCGGAGGATACCGGTTGAAGTCGTTTCGAGATCCCGGAGTCCTCCTTTTCAGCGCCAAGGACGGCCACCGGGGGGGTTTTAATGCGGTAAGAATCCCACATAACCCTGCGTCGCTCCCACGGTGTCGGGTATCTTTGGAAGGTTTCCCCCTCGAAAACAAAAAAAAAAAAAAGCTCGTAAACTGTGTGTTAAACTTCAGCGTAGTCCTTTCAGTAGTTTTTATGTAAAAGAGTAACAAACAAACATCTTCAAAAACTCTTGCGTTTATAATACCTACTACTAGCTGACCACAGTCTTCGTTCCATCTTAAAGTAAAAAATCTAAAATTATCAGTGTTCCTCCACTATATTATGCATGTATTATACATAAAATTTTTCCTCTTGAATCACTCTATCTACTAAAAAAAATGCATTAAAATCCGTAGCGTAGTTTTAAAGATCTTTTTTTCGAGGGGAAAACCTTCAAAAGGTACCGGACGCCGTGGGAGCGATGCAGGGCTATGTGGGATTTTTACCGCACTAAAACCCCCACGGTGGCCTTCCTCGGCGCTATAAAGAAGACTCTGGGACCTCCAAAAGACTGCAGCCGGAATCCTCTGAGCGCGTTGCCCCATCGGGCTCTTCTCATATGGGCGGCTGGGTCCACCGCTCCGTCTAGTCTTCACGACGGTTAGCGACCACATATACCGCCGTCCTTCCCGGGATCGCCTGATCGAACGGTTCGAGCTCCCACTCTAGCCGCCTGCAACCCCGGAAGTCCCTTTTAGTCGCCTCTTACGACAGGCAGGGGATGCCGTAGCCCTATTCTGATCCCGGAACTACAGGGACGGCATTAAAATCCCTAGCGTAGTTTAAAGATCTAAGCATACATAGGGACAGACAGCGGGAAGCGACTTTGTTTATACTATGTAGTGATAAGATTTTTAACGCGGGTAAAACAGGTTAAAATATATAATAATTACCTGCGATTCAGCTGCCCTTGAAACACAAACACTGAATTATATAAAAACACAGTTCATAACTAAACAAGTCTTTTTGTGAATATTTATCTATATGTAAAGCGGTAACGTCTGCTCGTTTGTCTGTCCGCGAATCGACTAGTCCGGTCCGTATTGTATTTATTTGTCGTTTAGCAAGTTCGTCTCAAGTTGAACTGGTTAGCTAGAGACGTTTCACACTGGCCGTCCGGTTATCGGATGCGGTTTTTATAGGTCAAGGTGAAAACCGGTCCGATAAATAATATATTTGAGCGAAGCGTCAAGAGGTGTTTTTTTAAGCGTATGTACGTCTGTATGTATGAATATGTGTTTAAGTATGTATGTGTGTCTCTTTTTTAATTATTTGGCATGCGCTATATGCAAAGTGGCTTGAAGGATTGTAACATCTGTACATAGTATAAAACAAAGTCGCTTTCCGCTGTCTGTCCCTATGAATGCTTAGATCTTTAAAACTACGCTACGGATTTTAACGCAGATTTTTTTAATAGATAGAGTGATTCAAGAGGAAGGTTTTTATGTATAATACAAGTTTATTATTGTACAAGTAAACTGATAATTTTAGATTTTTGACTTTCAGGTGGAACGAAGTTCGCCGGGTTAACTAGTTAGAAATAAATAGAAATAAATGTAGCGGTGTTACCACCCCAGTCAAACTATACTGGTTGTTACTACCTAAAAAAAGTCCGTCTGTTGGATGGATGCATGTTTTCTACCATTAATTTCCATTTTTTTATCTGACTGAAGTAGCAAACGGACATGTAGTCCACCTGATGGTAAGTGGTCACTGCCGTATGGACATCTGTAATCAACTACATATAGAACATGGGTTCCATCTGAAGTCAATCACAGACGCGTTGCTACTCCCAAGGACTATGATGATCGCCTCATGTGAAAGTATGCCGGCAACCACACCCTTCTATCGAACCGCAAGAAACGCTTCACGCTAGAAATAGGTGTGGCGGTGGTACTTCTCCGGTCGAACTGCACTGGTTATACTACCTGTAGGTTATTATTTCATAAACCAGGCTTCGTTTTCATACTGTTCCATATTTGTACTGTGCCGGGGTTTTTTATAGTTTCGCTGCGTGTTTGATGACCTCATAGATTAATAATTGACCAATTACCTACCTATCAACAAAATCGGCAAAAATACAGTGCATGCCCTTCTACACTTTAGTTTGTTAAGCGGTTCAATCAGATAAAAAACACCACGTGTGAAAGTAAGTTGTTTACCATACTCTTCCACTGAACCATTAGAACGGCGCACGTTAGAAATAAGTGCAGCGGTGTTATCACCCCAGTCAAACTATACTGGTTCCATCACCTTTTTTTTTTGTTTTCGAGGGGGAAACTTTCAAACCCCCCCGGCGGCCGACCTCGACGCTGCGAAGAGGACTCCGGGAACTCCAGTTGACCGTCGCCGGTGTCCTCAGCGTGTGCCCCATCGGGCTCTTCACTGGTGGGCGTGAACTGCTCACCGCACCTTCTGGTTTTTACGGCAACATGCAACCACACATGCCGCCGTCCTTCCCGGAGTCACTTGACCGGACGGTTCGAGCTCCCACTCTTCCCGCCCGCAACCCCGGAAGCCTCTTTTAGTCTCCTCTTACGACAGGCAGAGGGTACCGTAGTCCTATTCTGGTCCTGGAACTACAGGGACAACTGGTTCCATCACCTGTACTACGCAAAAAAGTCCATCTGTTGGATAGATCCATGTTTCCACCATTAATTTCCATCCTAGGCATCCGGCAATTCCGTACAGTGTGATAGCACCTTTACGAACATTACAAAACTAACGCAGACAACGTTCTGTTGAGGAAAATATTAATAAAATGTTTTTGTGTTCATCACTCACGACTGTATGCATTAATTACGTATTTCGATTTATTCTTTGTTTTTAAATACTAAGTGTAGAAGCCTGGCTAGTCTGTGTGTGTTTTGTTGCGCGATTAAAGTAGGAAAGAATGCAGTTTGAAGGTAGATACAGTGTAGTTCGTTCGGGGAAGTACAACCCCACACCTATTTCTAGCGTGGAGCATTTCCTGCGTTTCGGAAAGGTGCGGTTGCCGGCACACTTTTATGTGAGGCGACCATCATAGTCCTCGGGAGTAGGAACGCATCTGTGACTTCAGGTAGACTCATGTTCTGTAAGAAGGCGATTACAGATGTCCATGGGCGGCAGTGACCACTTACCATCAGACTGCATGCTCGTTTGCTATTTTAGTCAGATAAAAAAATGTCCACCTGATGGTAAGTGGTCACTGCCGCCCATGGCCAATTGCCATGTTACCTATATCGTTCAATTAAAACATGGGTTTTATCTGAAGTTAATCATGCGTTACTACTCTTACGATTACGCTTTCTACACTCATAGCCCCACACTAGGATTTTCTCCTGTGTCGTGGGTACCATGGACACACACAACACGAATACACAAACACCCAGACCCAGAACAATAATCTAAACTCATCATTCAGATACCTTTCTGACCGGGAATCGACCCCGGGACCCATTACGCGTCAGACCGGTATCAACCCGCTCTGCCACGCGGGTCGTCTAACTCTGATGGAGTACGATAAAGATGGTCGCCTAATATGTAAGTGTGCCGGGAATAGGGTTGCCAGTTTTTTTTATTAAGTTAGGATTTTGTGACTTTTTGAGTGAAAAAATCGGGACAGCAGTCCTCGTGATACAAAGGGTGTCGCGCCTCACACTGACAAAAAAGTTTTGGTTTTCTCCTTGGTGTCGGGTCGGAGGATTTTGGCGACCTTTTTTTGGTCGTCAATCCGTTATTGTCCCACTGCCAGGCACGGGTCTTCTCTCGGAATGAGAGAGTTTTAGGCCATAGTCCACCGCGCTGGCCAAGTGCGAATTGGTTCACACACCTCCGAGAACTCCTTTTTTTTAAAGAACCATCAGGTGTGTAGGTTTCCTCAAGATGTTTCCCTTCACCGAAAAGCAGTGACAATTAATTTCTAATACGCACATAATTTTAGAAAAATCAGTGGTGCATGCCTGGGTTTGAACCTCGGACCTCCCGGTCCAGAAGGCAAGTTTCAACTATTAAGCGATCACAGCTCTGATATTTACATTTATTATTTTTATCAAGTTGGGATTTAGAAAGTTTTTAATTAAAAAAGCGGGATTTCATAGTCAAAAGGGACACGGCGGACGGAGGCCGAAGGATATACATTTGGCGACCTTGTTGGTCAACGAACTGCCAATTGACTTAAATCTGTATATATATGTCGGCGGAACACCGCGTATTTATGAAAAACACGTCGCCGAAAATAATTATTTTAGTTTAAAGATCGAAAATTGTTTATTAAATTAGCAATATTTAATGATTTTTAGAATTGTAATTTAGTTTACCCTCCATAAATTTGTTATTGCCATCTCACCAAACATTTTTATAAAAAGGCGAGCGAACGCCGGTAGAAAAAGATTCTTGTTTAACCGTCGAAGCGATCGGACCTCCTCTATTGCGAATAAATCGAAGAAGTTTACTCCTGTGTGTTACTTGATCTTCAAGAATGGAGTGAATGGACAGTGATGAAGACTGCTAGCCATCCGGATGTCACACCCACTTCGTTATATACATTATACCTTTTTTGGCAAAAGTCCAGTCCTTCCCAAAAAGCGGCGAGCCTGTCGCGCGGGACATTGAATTTTGACTAAAAAATCGGGACGTCTGGATGCCCTGGCCGGCACACCCTTCATTCGAAACGAAACCTAATTCACGCTAGAAATAAGTGTGACGGGGGTACTTCCCCCCGTATATATATATCCAAAATAACTATCAGGGGGTGATCAGGGATCGATACTGATGCTAAAAATGCAATAGGAGCAGAGCAGTAAAGGGAAATGTTGGGAAAACGTGAGAAGTTACTCCATTTTTTAAGCTTCCGTCACGTGTGCAACCTTAATGGTTAAAACACAGAAATCATATATGACGGAAATGTTCTCCTTGAAATTATATAAAAAATATCTCATGACAGCATATGTCTATCTCCTATGGTTGACACACAATAACATGTGTAACTTTCGATAGCTTAGCAGTTCAAAGCTTTCTGATTGTATTTGTCTACTCTAATCTACCTTTAGCACTCTCAGAACGAAGTTCGCCGGGTCTACTAGTTCTAGTTATAAAATTAGCATATGTTACTCAGGAATAATGTAGCATTCTAATGGTGAAAGAATTTTTAAAGTCGGTTCAGTAGTTTTTAAGCTAATTCATAACAAACATATAAAAATACAAAGTTTTGCTCTTTATATACTTACATATATTTTTTAATCTGACTTAAGTAGCAAACGAGTATGCAGTCCATCTGATGGTCACTGACGCTCAACGACATCTGTAATCAACTTTAATAGCAAACGAGTATGCAGTCCACCTGATAGTAAGTGGTCACTGCCGCTCAACGACATCTGTAATCAACTATATACAGAACATGGGTTCCATTTGAAGTCAATCACAGATACGTTGCTACTCCCGAGGACTGAGATGGTCGCCTCATTTAAAAGTGTGGGAGAAGGGGAGTCAAAAAATCGCCAAAAACGTAACGTAATTAATATTTCCCTTATAAATATCGACCTTAATTCATAAACTTGTGCATCTCGGCAAAACCAGATTGATAAACAGTTAATGTGTTTTGCCGTCATTAAGATTGTGGTGGCAAAGTTCATAACTGTTGAAATAACTATAAATTAATTATAATTTGTTGGTATTCAATTAAATAAACGAGTTATTCAAATCTTTGCGACTTCATTTCGACCTACACATTGCCGCGGAGTTCAAATGACATTAATATTTTCGCTACTCGATAAGAGATGGCGCCACAAGTTTTTACTCTTTTTATTATTATTATTTTTGTTATATATTTTCATACTCTGGACTTGCCAGGTAATATGAAATAACACGGGCACAGCCAAGTGTTAATTCAGATTGGTGATGTTTGTATCGTGTAATGTGTTATTATCAGTATCTAATTGAAGAAATTTTCGGACTATTCGACATGTATTAAGTATTGCAGCTTTCTGTAATGTAAGATATGTGAATTTTGGGAGGTCTATTGCTTTAAGGCTATGGAAAAGTTGCTTTGGGATAACTCCGGTAGTGGAGACTACTATAGGAATTATAGTAACAGTCTTCATTTTCCATATTTTCTTAATTTCTTCCTGTAATTCTGTATATTTTCTGATCTTTTCTACTATAGTTGACTGTAAATTGTTTGTGTTAGGTACTGCAATATCTATTATATATGTATGCTTGTTTTTCTTATCTACTAGAGTGATGTCAGGTCTGTTGCTATATATCGTATGGTCTGTAAGAACCGTGCGATCATAGTATATTTTATGAGTAGTGTTTTCTAATATTGCAGGAGGAGTATATGTGTAGTATGGAGTGTGTGGATTTTTATTAAGGTTATATTTTATAGCAAGCTTTTGATGTATAATTTTAGTAAGTTGATTATGTCTGTGAGTGTAGTCATTCTGTGTTAATGTTACGCAAGCACCTGTAATGTGTTGTATTGTTTCAGGTTTAGTGAAACATTTTCTGCATAGGTCATTAGGGAGTGTTGTGTCTTTGATAATATATTTCCTGTAATTTTTTGTACTTATTACTTGATCCTGGATAGCAATAATAAAACCTTCTGTTTCAGGGAACAATCCTGCACACTCTAACCATTTATTTGATGCTTCTGTATCTATATGTATTGACTCTAAGTCGCGTAAATGTCTGCCATGTAATTCCTTCTCCTTCCATCTTTTATATTTTTCATGATTATTTTTTATTGTATCTACTGGCTCTATAGTTTGGTTACTTAAATTTAACGGCGTAAAATTTTTATCTATTATATTTATAGCTCCATGTAATGAATTATTATTCTTGGTGATAAAAAAATTCTTTAGTCTTTCTATCTGTCTATTATGTAGGTGAGTAATTTCAATTAAACCTCTTCCTCCTTCTTTTCTTGATGTATTGATGCGTTCTACTGCAGATTTAGGGTGATGATACCTGTGTTGAGTGAGAAGGGTTCTTGTTTTTATTTCCAACTGCTGTAAGTCTGTTTTCCCCCATTTTATTATTCCAAAAGAATATGTGAGCACTGGTATTGCATACGTATTTAATGATTTAAATAGGTTTTTACTAGTTAATTGCTGTTTACATAGCGCTTGGATTCTATTGAAATATTCCTTTTTTAGGTTTTCTTTAATTACAGTATGTTCTATGACTCGAGCCTGGTTGTATCCCAGATATTTATAGAATTCATTCCTTTCCATCGCGGATATATATTGCTCTTCATTTATTTTATATTTACCTTGTATTAGTTTACCTTTTTTAATATTTAATTTACGGCATTTATCTAGCCCTAAACTCATTTTAATATCATTCGTGTATTTAGTTGTGATGTCTAATAATTTTTTCATATTTAAATTTGTATCAGAATATAGTTTAATGTCATCCATGTAGAGCAAATGCGTTATTTGAAATAAAGTTTGTCTATTATTTTTAATATCAAATCCTGCTTTAGAATCATTTAACTCTCGCGATAAAGGGTTTAGGGCCAAACAGAACCAAAGTGGGCTAAGCGAATCACCCTGGAATATTCCTCTATTGATCTCTATTTCTCCGGTTTTTATTAAAGTCGTATTAGTTTGTAAATTAAGTGTTGTTCTCCAAGTTTGCATCACGTTTTTTAGGAAACTAGTAATGGCAGGGTGAACTTTATAAATCTCGAGTACTTGTGTAAGCCACGAATGCGGAATACTATCAAAGGCCTTCTGATAATCTATGTATGCAACAAATAAGTCTTTTCTACTTTTTTGTACATGTTTTAATATGGTGGAGTCTATTATCAGCTGTTCTTTGCAGCCCATGTCTTGACGTCTGCAACCTTTTTGCTCTTCCGATAAAATATTAAAATCGTCTATATGTTTGTAAATTCTATTAGCTATGCATGAGGTTATAACTTTGTACAGAGTTGGAAGACATGTTATTGGCCTGTATTGAGAAGGATCTTGTGTAGAAGTACTTTTCGGCATTAAAAATGTTTTACCTCTACTTAAGAATTCTGGGAATATACTGTTACCTTTTATTATATCTGTTATTTGGTTAGCTAGACAATCATGAAAAACGAAAAGTTTCTTTAACCAATAATTATGTATAGTATCTGCCCCCGGTGACTTCCAATTATGGCTTTTGTTAAGAACAATTTGTAATTCTTCTCGAGTGACATCTTCGAACTTCATTTCTTCTATCCTATCCATTCGGAACTTTTCTCGTTGTATCCAGTCAGCTTCTTTATTGTGTTCTATATTACAGTCCCAAATACTGGACCAAAATTGCTTAAGGGACTCCGTATCTGGTGGATTTAATATCTTTTTATTGCGTTCTCTCATTTTCCGATAAAACTGTTTTTCATTTACTGTAAATAGTCTATTGCTTTCTTTCCTACTTTTTGCTTTATTATATCTTGCTAATCTATGACTTTTAATACCTAACTTCTGCTTTAATGTATCTAAATGTTCAGTTATTTTCTTATTATCTTTCTCGTATGAGCTGTGTTTCTTTGATTTTGTTAAAATATCCCTAACTTTGTTTTCTAATTTTTTTGAAGTATTGCCTGATTTATATTGCGTTAGCCTACCTATGTCTTTTCTCAGCTGTTCTATTTCTCGTTCTAACCGAATCTGCCATGCTGGTTTATAATTTACGTTTTTTGATACGTGATGGATTTTTATGTTTAAATGTTCTATTATAGTTAGTGATGTACAATAAACAAATTTATGTGTGTCTGCAATGCTGTGTATAATATTAATTTTTAATGGTAAAATGTTTTTATTAAAAAGCATTATCAAATATGATAAATATCGAGAAGGTTTTATTCTAGGAAGAGAAGGTCTTAAAATAGGGTCAATGTCACCATATTTTGTCAAATTATTTTCTAATTGCTCTTTTAAGATGTCAATTAAAGCTGACTCTTTATCTCTATTGTTTAATGTTAATGGTGATTCTGTGTCATCATCGTTGCCTAACCAGGAATTCGGTAAAATATCACAGGATGGATTTGGGTTATCTGGATTTGAACTAAAACTATTTTGATTTTGTATAGTATTTGTAATTACACGTTGACTGTTTGTTAAATGGTATTCCTTTTCTACATCACATCTTATTTTGTTGAGTTCTTCATCACTAAGTAATTTGTTTCGTATAATAACTCCTCTCTGCACTGATAATCTTTGTTGTGTTACATTTGTGTCTTGGTATTTTGATAAAAACATGTCGTGCATCTGTTTCCTAAATGTAGTAAATTCTGTTTCTAGTTTTGTAGTTTGGTAATATGTGCGCATTATGAATATGTTTACATCTTTATCCCACTTCATGCGCACACGGGGTTTACCAGCTTTGGTGGTCGCGGGTTTCATTGCCGTAGCTACCCGCGAAACAGTCTCAGCTGGTGGAGTTTCTGAGGACTCCCTAGTGTTACCTGTTCGAGACTGACTTATCTTAGGATTCTTACTATCTACTATTTTACCCCCTTCTTCGTTGTTTAAAGATCCGCGACAAGCTCTGGAGAGCGATCGTAAATTATATTTATTTTGTTTTTGCTGAGTATTCATATCATAGTCGGCCCACTAGGGGCCAGGAATTAGCTAGGGAAATAAACTATCCACCCCAGCAGAGCCCCGCATGCCAGGGTAAGGCTAAATACACTCCGAGGTCGCCAGGTATCGGAGAGGGACCGTTAGGAACTGAGCACCCCCTCAGCTATGCATCCATCGGCACGGTACCTGCACACGTGGGGATTGGGGTCGGGCCATCAGCCGGTCGCGAACAACAATTGCTGTTGCCCGCGCCGCCCAGGGTGCACCGGTTCGTTTACACGAACACTCGTGGAGGTTGCCCGACAAGCACCCCTTATTATTATTATTATTATTTATTTAATAAATTAAGATAACACTGATCCAAATTGTGTTAGTAGAGACTTAATTCTAGTGTTAGTACATAATATCATTATTATCATTTATTAATTAATTATTCATATTATCATTTATTACAAGTTTTTTACTATTTTGTAAAAACTACTGGACGCAATACTCAGTTATTTGTCACACACGTTTCGCAAGATGGTTTAACAATGGTTCGAACGGGCAGGTTACCGCGACCATTATTTCTAGAGCGAAGCAGTTTGTGCGTTTCCTTAGAAGGGTGTGGTTGCCGTCTTAATCTTCATGAGTGGCAACGCATCTGTGATTGAATTCAGACTGAATTTTTGTACTACACGAAGTTGCTTCCTAATTTCCATGGGCGGCAGTGACCACTTACCATTAAGACTGTTATTAAAAACGAATGTCCTCTATAGAATCGTAAACAATTCATTTGATCATGATGATCTTTAGCAAAGTTGTTATTCTTGAGCTCGCGAAGGTTTTTGGTGTATTTGTTGTGATCGCGTAGCAACGCGCGCTTAGTACAGCTGGTTGTTTTATAATAATTTACTTAATGCCCGTTTTCGCCCGCGACGTCTAAGTGGTCAACTGTAGGTCATAGTTCATGGTCAAGTTGGTCAACTTCACACATCTTTACACGTTGCGAAACAAGTCGCTCTCGATAGTTGCTAAGACGCATCAACAAGTTTACAAGGTAGAACCAGTGTAGTTCGACCTGGGAAGTACCACTGCCACACCTATTTCTAGCGTGAAGCATTTCTTGCGCGACATGGAAGGGTGTGGTTGCCGGCCTTTCACATGAGGCGACCATAGTCCTCGGGAGTAGCAACGTATCTGTGATTGACTTCAGATGGAACCCATGTTTTGTATGTAGTTGATTACAGATGTCAAAGGCAGTGACCACTGCATCAGGTGGACTGCATGCTCGTTTGCTACTTCAGTCAGATAAAAAAGCCAAAACAGAGAAAAATGTTTGAATGAATGAAAGAATCGTTCGCAGTCTTTAAATGAAGCGAAATTATTATACTTTGAAAATTGAAAATGATTCCTATTCATCATATTTTTTGTCAATTTTTCTAAATGAGAATTGTGTGTTTTATCAAGTAATTAAAAATGACAAAAAAACAGTCTCAAATCAGAAATTTAACTGTCTCGCTATCACGGTTCAGATACAGCCTGCTGACGGACAGACGGATAGCGGAGTCTTAATAATAGGGTTTCGTTTTTACTCTTTGGACACGGAACTCTAAAAAATATCGCTATATGCATTTTTCTTTTTAAATCCGCCAGTATATAATTTATATAACTTATTAACCAATTATTGTCCCACTGCTAGGCACGGGTCTTCTCTCGGAATGAGAGTTAGGCCATAGTCCACCGCGCTGACCAAGTGCGAATTGGTGGACTTTAAACACCTCCGAAAACTTTTTTTTAAGAGCTCTCGGGTGTGTAGGTTTCCTCACTATGTTTTGTTCACCGAAAAGCAGTGATAATTAATTTCTAATACGCACATATATCAGTGGTGCGTCCGTGAGTTTGGACCTCGGACCTCCCGATTGAGAGGGCAAGTTTCAACCATTAGGCTATCACTATATAACTTATATTTCAAAAAAATGTTAATTTGACCTTTTTAACTATGAAGTATGATACACTAAAATAAAACATCTGCATAACAAAACAGGTATTTATTTTAACCTTAAGTTATTCTTAAAATACAAAGAGTGACATCCATACTAATATTATAAATGTGAAAGTGTTTGTTTGTTCCTCTTTCACGTCGCCACATAGCTATTATATGATATGGTTTATACGCTGGGAGATAGTTAGGAGGGCGGAGAGTGACGTAGGCTACTTTTTACCGCGCTCCCTCATTCCCATGAGAATATCGATGTTTTGTTAGTTGACACATATTTAGTAGTTCCAGAAGTTGTTAATAGATGGCGTTAGTAAAATTTGCAAGTTCTGAATCACGCTATCAAATGCTAATGTTAATTCCCTTTGACCGTGCGGGCGAAGCCGCGGGTAAGAGCTAGTTAAATACTAAATCGAAACACTTAGACTAGCCGCACCCTGCGGGTTCACCTGTGTTCAATTAATGTAACGTTAGTTTAAATTATAATTACTTTAAATAGAGTAGATTGATTTAAATAAAATAACGAGGATTTTTTATTAAGATGTGAAGTGAAAATATATTTTACATCCTTTAAATTCCATACTTTTGGTTTGCTGACAATCGGACAGACACTAAAGCTGTGGAGTTTTTATTATTACTTGTGTTCACTGATCCAATAATAATATAGGCTATGTATGGACACAACTTTTTTATTACTACTCGACCAAAACAATTACGCGCATGACAGTTGAAACGTCATTAGAACTACATTTCCAATCCCGATACGAAGTATAATCTATTACCAAATACCAAGAGTATATAGGTATACCATTATTAAAACATACGCCATAGTGCTGTATGTTCAGTAGTCTTGTAGTTATTAAAGCACTTTCATGTGTTTAATGTATTCGCAGACATGGAATATTTTATTTCTTTCTTTATTTGTGTAAGAGGCTGATGCCTGTTGCAGCACACATTCGATTTTCGACTTGGGAGACAGGAATACTGAGCCCATGCATCTTCTCTTATTTAAAAAAGAGTCTTATTTAAGAGTTCTTACACTTCCACGAATAGTCTTTTTCCCACCCATTTTGCGGTTTATTGACTAATCAATAAACCGCAAAATGGTTATTGAATAATCAAGTAATTTAATAACTTTAAAAATTCAACAATCAATCATTAAACATTATAACGAAATAACATTAAACACGTGCTGGCTAACGTAAACACCTAGACGATACACGACTGCGCGTCACTAGGGGATGCGCGGGGCCAGCAGCGCGGTGCGGGGAGCGGAACCGCTTTTGTTGCATACGCCTAATTGTTATGGTCACGTAATACATAATATTTTGGCAATAATCTTTGGTATAAGATACAATGAGTTCTCCGTTCAACATAACTTATTTTTTTTATTATAGGTAGTTTTAAATGCAAGATTTCATGGCGACAGAAATTTTGTTATTTTCATGCAAATTTTTATATTTTTGTACGAAAAGACGGACTCTTTCTTATAATTTGATAAAAGTTTAAAATCAAAATGCCAAATAGTTTTGCTGGTTTATTCTTCACGATCAGCCCGTGAAAAACATTAATAAGTTAGTAGTAATTCACCAAATTAAACATCGAAAAGCACGGTCGTTTGACCATTTCTACCAATGGGTTATAATTTATATTGTATTTTATACATTATTTTTAAGTAACAGTACATAGATGTCGCTAGCTTTCATTAATACGTAAATAAGTCTTGGATCTCGAGATAGATGGCGCTGATTCCACTAGATCTTATAACCGCTTGTATCGAAGCCCCATGCCGACATAAGACCATCTACCCACTGTCGGAATAAAGCGACGCGTGTGTAAACAGCTGGAACGTTCTCACTCCCGCAGCCGATTCCCCATGAGACTAATCCCGTTAATTTGTACCTATCGTTACCGATAGGACAAACTAATGGCGCTCCACCGTCACCCTGGAAAAAATAAATACATTATGAGTTTCTTTATATCTTATACCTAACATATGGATGGAATTATAGCGACCTCCCGCTACTCATCGAGAGATGACGCTACTAGTATTCTGAAACACGCTATCGAAGTATTCTCAGTACCCCGCATACATACAAGTTCCGAACAACGACAGTCGGAGCGCGGCCGCTCCCCAGGTATGATCACCTAGCCCGGCAGGAGATCTCCCTTTGCCAAAGAATCTTACAATTATTTCGACCGTGACGGAAAATATCGTACGAAAACCTATACACCTCAGAATTGTTTAAAAAAAGAGTTTTCAAGATTAATTCTATCAGTTTACACTTTTATATGAGGCGGCGCTTCACTTTTATATGAGGCGATCATTTTAAGCCTCGGGAGTAGAAACGAGTCTATGATCTACTTCAGATAGAACTCTTGTATTGTAAGTATAGGTACGCTCTTCCAGAGTTCCGGGACCAGAATAGGGCTACGGTATCTCCTGCCTGTCGTAAGAGGCGACTAAAAGGGGTTTCCGGGGTTGCAGGCGGCTAGAGTGGGAGCTTGAACCGTCCGGCCAAGCGACCCCGGGAAGGACGGCGGCATGTATGGTCGCATACCGCCGTAAAGAACACAAGGTGCGATGAGCGTATTCGCTCACCAGGGAGGAGCCCCAAGACATCGCGCTCGGAGGTCTCCGGTTGTGTTCCGTTCGAGATCTTGGAGTCCTCCACGCAGCGCTGAGGAGGGCCACCTTACGGCCACCTTTATTGCAGTAAAAATCCCATATAACCCTGCGTCGCTCCCACAGCGTAGTGTACCTTTTGAAGGTTTTCCCCTCGATAACAAACAAAAAACATGCGTGCGTACAAAGTACACATGTCAGAAGTGAAACTTCTTTGGCGAACTAATTTATAAATCTTGTTTATATTTATACAAATCTAAAACTTTAAATTTCCAAGATTAAGAGGAAGGGAAAAAGGCGTGATACGACGTTCGCTCTGTCTCACTTTTTCTCTCAATCTTTCTCACTCGCTTGCTCCCTACTCTCACTCCACGGCTAGTTGCTCATGCTACGTTCGCCCTGTCTTACTCTCTCTCAATCGGTCTCGATCACTCTCTCTCTCTTTTCCGACACTTCCGTTGCATACCGGCGTGACGTTTCATCTGTAAAAATTTTACCCTCATGCGCCTAAAGAAGTTTCACTTCAAAATGTACACTCTTTCATAACATTATCTGCCTCCTGGTATAAATAGGTGTCTATTTATTTAGCATCGGATGTTTTGGTAAAATAAACTTAGGAATTTACCTCACATGTGTCCCTGCCTTCTTTCCCAACAGTGCATACAAAGCTCTTATCTAACTTAAAGTAGTAACCCAGTCGAGTGTTTCTCAGCATCATGTTGCAAATCTTATTTGGGAGCATGTTCAAAACCACCTTCTTCTGTATCACGGCGTATTTGCCGGTGCGACCTGGGAAGAAATTGTAGAAAAAAAATAACCAAAAATACAATCGAATTCTATCTCAAAAACATCGATATAGAAAAACCCAAGATACACATTCAGCGTCTGAAAACTGTCCGGTGAAAAAGAGCGCTCAATTTCAAAACTGCGCTCATTTCAAGTAGTAAAATTTTATTGCTTTTTGCTTAAAGCGTTGTAAATACAACTTTAGATCATGGACGTAAGGTTGTATTGTTAAAATATGGTCGTTATGACGATTTATAAATAACTATGTAAATTTGACGACAGTTTTAGGTGTTATATTTGTTCGATACTGTGTATCTAGTGTATTTCTATATCGATGCTCAAAAAGTATATTTGTAGTATTTTTAAAACAAAATAATCACCAACGTCTGTGCCACATAAAAATAAAAAAAAAAACGTGTAAGATCTTTTTAAACAAAAATATTAATAAAATAATAGATTAATAAAATAATAGATTATTTGAGTTAAATTTAAATATAGGTATAGTTGTGAAATTAGGCTTTAATAAAAACTATAACTGATAACAAAAAAAGTAGAACGTACGTACATAAGTACGACATTTAAAAGATTTTTTCTGAAGTCTCTAATATGAGGCTCTGGGGCAGTTGCCCTCGAAAGTTGGATCAATATACAATAGAACTATGAAAATATTACTTCTACGATCCGCATGCAGATATGAATGTATGATACAAACTTAACTAATTGCCTTTTTCATTTGGAAAGTCAGTTAAAAATTAACAATAAGCACGTTTCAGAATGCATGTGGAGCCATCTCTTGACTACTTACAAACCTCACTTCAATACAATCAACATCAATCCACATCAACTGGACCCGTGGCATCCTCCACGGTTCGGTTTGCAAGCTCGTTTCTGCCGCGGACGTACAAGATGTGGAACGAGCTTCCTCCTGAGGTATTCCCGGGGCGTTATGACATGGGGCTCTTCAAAGAGCTCTCATTCAAAGCCGGCGATGCAATGGCGACTCCTCTGGTGTTGCGAATGTTTATAGGCGACGGTGACTACTTTCCATCAGGTAGCCCGTCTGCCTTATTCGTTAGGTTTAAGTATAAAACCTACCAAATTTGTCCTTCCCCCATCCATTAGCCACGCAGCCCCTATGACTGTCAAAGGACTCGTCCTGTTCCGGCATACAGATTACGTTTATGTGATCCGCGAGCTGTACTGGTTCTTTTAAGCGAACAAGTGCCATGTCGTTAAACATGTTCAAACTGCCAAAATCTGCAAGCAAAATTATCATTGATTACAACGCCATCTAGGCTCTGTGTGTAGAATTGGTTAAAAATTATAATTGATTACAACGCCATCTAGCCTTTGTGTGTCGCAGTGATTTAGCGAAATAGTGCCATTGATTGAGAAAAGATGGCGTTGTACGTCGCAGTGATAAAATATTTAAAGCAAATTAGTGTTGTTTATTCATAATAGATGTCGCTGTATGTTATAATGAACAAATAGACACTAGATAGTTAATATAAAAGTATTTGTTTCGTAACCGTTGTTTAAAATCAAATAAATCAAATCAATAGCTTTAATTCAATCGAATGATTTTAAACTTGCTGTCGGGTTTGGATTCTTCAACCAATAGTTAGAGCATTATTTACAATGCTCATACGGTCTGTCCAATCGGAGGGTAGTATCACCATGCTCCGGAAAGCAGTATGGCGGCGGAAGCGTTGTTGAAGCGACCGCTGCTAACCGGCTCGAAGAAAATTCGTATGTGTGGAACTTAATACCTTTAATTTTCGTGTGTATTGTGAAGATATAAACTATTTTTGTACTCTAAGCGTGTGGACTAAGTCGAAGCCTTCAAATCCATCGCTGGTGTGTGGGCACGTGTTGTGTGGACCGCGTGGAGCCTTGCCAGGATCCTGGAAGAAAGAGGATCCACGGGCGGACCGTACGTGGCTAATCGTAAGTAGAATCCGTATTCCGACAGCAAGTTAGGCAGCCCCAAAATGATGTGGAACTGTATATGACCACCCGAGGTCTCGTTTGACCGTCTTTTAATTCCCCGGGGCTTACAGGAACGCAGTTCTCTCACAGTATTATATAATTACATATTATGAACGTCAATAATGACTGCATCAAAAAGATTGCTTTCTAATATATATGACGGAGGGGGTGGTTCTTTTTCGCTCATTGTATCAGGATAACCTACTGTGGGCTCTGATAGGGAATGTTAGCACGAGAATAAATTGCAGACTTGATTTTAACACACAGTATATTGCCGAATTAAACTTGTTACAATCACTGAATTAATCAAACTAAATTAAGTAGGCAAGTAATCGTAGCACTAAGAACGCGGGATGATTTTAGAGTCGTCTGCTTCGGCCGACTGTCACCGATAGACTGAGGTGTCGGCCATTAAACTGGTACAACCGTAACTTCATCAAACGCCAGTAGATGGCGCTGGCGTTGCGGTGTTGCCTCAATACCGCCATTTCCGACATATATTTAATAGTTTAATTGTGGCATAGGTTGAAATAATAAATAATATATTACCACTTCGAGTAATAATTTGCGAGACACTCCTCTCTTGCATTGGAAGGCGTTCCTTTTCCGTTTTGGTGTCCCATTCACCAGCTCTGATCATAAGCGTATCTGCGGTGTAACTGAAAGTACATAAAAGATTGAATACATAAGGAAAATCAAAGGTTTTAGGACCGGGATATACATAATAACTAGCTGTTCCGTCAAACGTTGTTTTGCCATATAAAAAATAAAAAAAAATGTTAAGGGTGGACAACCCTTAAGGGGTATGAAAAATAGATGTTGGCCGATTGTCAGACCTACTGAATAAGCATATAAAATTTGGTAAAAATAGATCAAGCCGTTCTGGAGGAGTTTGTGGCAACAAAAACTGTGACATGAGAATTCCCCACACACTCTATCTGGGAGGAGCCCGATGGGGCAAGAGGCTCAGAGGGTTGCGTTTCTTTGGAGCTCCCAGAGTCCTCTTTATAGCGCCGAGGACGGCCACCGGGGGTTTTAGTGCGGTAGAAATCCCACATAACCCTGCGTCGCTCCCACGACGTTGTGTATCTTTTGAAGATTTCCCCCTCGAGAACAAGAAAAAAATAGTTATAACTAATTTCTTATACATGCATAATTAAAATAAGTTTTGGGAGAAGCACGATGGGGCAACGGCAACTCCCACAGCGTCGGGTACCTTTTGAAGGGTTCCCTCTCGAGAACAAAAAAAAAGGTGTGTGTGCGATTCACACACGATAGAAGTGAAACTTCAGTAAATCGAGAAAAGAATGGTATTAGCTCACGTACTTTTCACATATACTAACACACGTTAAATGCTCAAATACAAGCAAGTATTAAACAGTGTACTCTCTCGCTTTGCCTCACTAATTACAGGCGACTATGCTTAGAAGACGGGAGTGGGGACGTGTGTATATTTCTGTCTCATTCTTTACCGGCTTCATTCTACACATTTTTGTATTTGTGTCTCTTACCTGTCGTTTTTTCCGTTGCATCAGGTTTGAAATCACAACGATTCTAAAGAAGTTTCACTTCAAAAAGGCTAATAATGCTTCTTATATCTGGAAACTTACTTATGAACGATATGCGCTGCAGTCATGATCACCTGTGGGTGTATGAGGACACCCACGCCGAGGTAGCCGTAGTCTTTCACGTCTAGCACCGCCACCACCCACGGGAACTCTCCGAATTGGGATTCGTCCCCCTGAAATTCATTATCGGTTGTTAGGGCCAGGGAGGGGGGTACAACGGGGGGGGGGGGGGGGTGGTTGCCGGCACACTTTCACATGAGGCGACCATCATAGTCCTCAGGAGTAGCAACGCATCTGTGATTGACTTCAGATAGAACCCATGTTCTGTATGAAGTTGATTACAGATGTCCATACGGCAGTGACCACTTACCATCAGGTGGAGTGCATGCTCGTTTGCTACTTCACTACATAGTATAAAACAAAGTCGTTCGCGCTGTCTGTCCCTATGTATACTAAGATCTTTAAAATTACGCTACCGATTTTAATGCAGTTTTTTAATAGATAGAGTAATTCAAGTTTTGTATGTATACATGTATATTATAGTAGAGTCCACCAATTCGCACTAGGCCAGCGCGGTGAGCTATGGCCGATAACTCTCTCATTCTGAGAGAAGACCCGTGCCCAGCAGTGGGATAATAATGGATTGATGACGAATATAGTAGAGAAACACTGATAATTTTAGATTTTTGACTTTTGACTAGTTTTTATTAAAAAAATGTTTACTTACATCTGCACCCGCGAGGGTAAAATCTAGGCCCTTCACGTTTCTGTACCCACAGCCCTTTAGTCTGGAAGAGCTTGGCTCCATTTGCTGGACAGTATTGTCGATTTTTGGAAGCTTGCAGCAAACCTCAATGCTCTCTTGACAGACGCTTCCATATCTGCAACAAACAGTTATTTCTAGCGTGAAGCATTTCTTGCGTTTCGATAGAAGGGTGTGGTTGCCGTCACACTTTTACATGAGGCGACCATCATAGTCCTCAGGAGTAGCAATACATCTGTGATTGACTTCAGATGGAACCCATGTTCTGTATGAAGTTGATTACAGATGTCGCAGGGCGACAGTGACCACTTACCATCCGGTGGACTGCGTGCTCGATTGCTACTTCAGTCAAATAAAAAAAAAAAACATGAGTGCGTACAAAGTACACATGTCAGAAGTGAAACTTCTTTGGCGAACTAATTTATAAATCTTGTTTATATTTATACAAATGTAAAACTTTAAATTTCCAAGATTAAGAGGAAGGGAAAAAGGCGTGATACGACGTTCGCTCTGTCTCACTTTTTCTCTCAATCTTTCTCACTCGCTTGCTCCCTACTCTCACTCCACGGCTAGTTGCTCATGCTACGTTCGCCATGTCTTACTCTCTCTCAATCGGTCTCGATCACTCCCTCTCTCTTTTCCGACACTTCCGTTGCATACCGGCGTGACGTTTCATCTGTAAAAATTTTACCCTCATGCGCCTAAAGAAGTTTCACTTCAAAAACAAAAACAAAAATAGAAATTCAAATCATATTTTTAAGCTATTGCATTGACTTTAGATATGAAGTAAATCACACGTGTTGCTACTCCCGAGGACTATGATGGTCGCCTCATGTGAAAGTGTGCCGGCAACCACACCCTTCTATCGAAACGCAAAAAGTTGCTTCACGTTAGAAATGGGCAGTGCCGAATTAGCCACATAGCAAGAGTAGCAAATGCTACGGGCCCCGCGACTAGAGGCACGCGGCCCAACACCTACCTGCTATTTATATTTTACTATCTTTGCTATCCTAAAAATCTTAACCTGAAAGAAGATATAGAAAGTGTCATCTCTAAATTAAAATTTTCCGAGATTAAATCCAGAAAAGTTTACTAGTAACAGTTTTGTTTTGAAGTGAAACTTCTTTATCGGGGTTGGAAAAAAATTTAGTTTTTTTTTTTTTTAATTTATTTTCTCACTTAAACATTTTTTCGTTACGCGCCATCTTTTTTTTCCGTTACGCGCCATCTTTTTCTTATCCCTACCACGCTTGATATTAGATAGATTATTATAGATTAGATTATTAGATAAAGTTTAATAAAAGCCTTTTATTAAACTTTATCTAATTTAACTTTATTTAACCAATTTCTGTAAAGTTGCATATAGTAAATTATTTTTTGAAAAATAACGTCATAAAGAAGTTTCACTTCTTACGAGTGTACGCTAGTACACGCACACATTTTTTATTTAATACCCTTCGCATCAACCCATTATTGGCCCACTGCTGGGCATGGGTCTTCTCCCAGAATGAGAGAGTTTAGGCCATAGTCCACCGCGCTGGCCAAGTGCGAATTGGTGGACAGTGCGAATTGGTGGACTTAATACCCTTACTTAAGGCAAACTATGGAGGCCTCCTGTCAGAATTTGCTACAGGCCCCGCGTTTAATCCGGTACTGGAAATCGGTGTGGCGGTGGTACTTCCCCGGTCGAACTACACTGGTTCTACCACCTTCAAAACATTAGTAGAGATAAAAAATAATATAATTGACGACCCACGTGGCGCAGCGGTTACTACCGGTCTGACGCGCAATCCCGGGTTCGATTCCCAACCAGACAGGTATCTGAATGAGTTCAGATTCATGTTCTCGGTCTGGGTGTTTGTGTATTCGTCTTGTGTGTGTCCATGTCCATGGCATGGCATGTGAGCAGTGATAGCCTAATGGTTGAAACTTGCCCTCTCGATCGGGAGGTCCGAGGTTCAAACCAAGGCACGCACCACTGATTCATGTGCGTATTATTAATAATTATCACTGCTTTTCGGTGAAGGAAAACATCGTGAGAAAACACACCCGAGAGTTCTTTAAAAAAAAAAAGTTCTCGGAGGTATGTGAAGTCCACCAATTCGCACTTGGCCAGCGCGGTGGACTATGGCCTAAACTCTCTCATACTGAGAGAAGACCCGTGCCCAGCAGTGGGACAATAATGGGTTGACGACGACGACGTGTGTCCATGGTACCTACAACACAGGAGAAAATACTGTGGGACTATGATCGTAGAAAGCGTGTTTAAATAATAATAATCTTACCTCATGTCCAAAAGACCAAATCCTGTGATGGTAGGGTCGTTTATCGCGACTTTATTGCTGTCACACAGATAATATGGGACGCACTGGCAGGAGTCACCGTCGCTGTCTTGGTGGATGGGGGGTACCGTTGTCGTCTTGAGCAAAAAAAAGAAATTATTAATAAATAAAATTTGACGACCCGCGTGGCGCAGCGGTTACCGTACCGGTCTGACACGCAGTGGGTCCCGGGTTCGATTCCCGGCCAGACAGGTATCTGAATGATGAGTTTAGATTCTCGTTCTGGGTCTGGGTGTTTGTGTATTCGTCTTTGTGTGTGTCCATGGCACCCACGACACAGGAGAAAATCCTACTGTGGGGCTATGAGTGCAGAAAGCGTTTAATAAAACATAATTAGATATACCTTTACCGCTTGCGCGCAAGCGAAGAAAATTGGCTCCACAGAACCAGCGCTGCAGGTGACCTCGATTACCTGCAGCTACGCTTAGTGGAGACCCTTTCGGTCAATGTAATGTAACTTACATTATTAAGTATTAGTTAATAATAATAACACATGTTTTGCTATTAGATGTACCCATCTGTTTTTTGTGTTTCCGACCAGGTGGTCTGCGAACCTGAAGATGACGGTATCCGCTGAATTCAGATGGTTCAGGACCGGTCGAAGTGGCACAGATTACGGGAGGCCTATGGCAGTGGATTTTTGGATTTTAAAGGCTGATAGATTGATGGATGGATGAACATGGATCGTGGTCACGACGAAACAGTTTCAATCAAAACATGGTGCGCTACTTATGATTTATATCGATGATGCTTCGTGAGAGCGACGCGGGTTATGTGGGATTCTTACCGCACTAAAACCCCCGGTGGCCGTCCTCAGCGCTGCGTGGGGGACTCTGGGATCTTCAACGGAATACAACCGGAGTCCCCCGAGCGCGATGAGTATTTTAGGCTCTTCCCTGGTGAGCGTCTTCTGTTATTTACGGTGGCATGCGACACATATGCCACCGTCTTTCCCAGAGTCGCTTGTCTGGATGGCTCCAGCTAACACTCTAGCTACCCGGAACCCCGAAAGCCCATTCTAGTCGCCTCGTACGACAGGCAGGGGATACCGTAGCCCTATTCTGGTCCCGGGATTACAGGGACTATGATTTATATCTAGGACTTACTTCTGCTTTTCCGAATACAGCATCCAATACGCTTTGGTCTAGTGTCGGCTGTGCAGCAGCCAAGGTGGCCACAGTTAGCAAGATTAGCAGCATTCCTGAAACAATAAAAATCATTTACACAAAAATTTAAAACGCTTTCTACACTCATAGCCATAGGATTTTCTCCTGTGTCGTGAGTGCCATGGAAAGACGATACACAAACACCCAGACCCAGAACAGGCGTCCCTGTAGTTCCGGGATCAGAATAGGGCTACGGTATCCCCTGCCTGTTGTAAGAGGCGACTAAAAGGGGCTTCCGGGGTTATACTTCTACGTGTGGCGGTGTCACTTCACCGGTCGAACTGATTCTACCACCTTGCCTAGAAATAGGTGTCACGGTAAACTCTAAGTCCGGTCCTATTTAGAGGTATATCTGCAATATTTATAGGAAGCAGTGACCATTTAACATCCGGTGGACAGCCTGTTAACAGGTGGATTGAATGCTCGTTTGCTACTTCGACATTATATAACTAGACATTGTTATGAAACCATAAAATAAAAACATGCAGCACTCGGGGACTGCCGCGGTAAAGCTATTACATAGCATTTTTTTATCAACTTATGCAATTATAATTATTTATTTATTTATGCAGTACTTTTTTTCTTTAAAAGAAACTTAAAAAATTTCGTCCGATTTCCGAACAGCTCGTCTCGATCCGTGCGAGCTTCGTACTGTCGTACCATGCACATACACGTTAAGCGAACGCTCGTCCGCGCTACATGGTAGGCGGTGTGGGGCTGTTAGGTTTTTCCGTTACGGAATTTCTTGATTCGCCACGCTCAAAGCCCGATAAAAGCTATGCAGTAGCTTAACTTTTGTCTAGTTTACATGTGATGCTAATATTGTTATGATATAGAAAATCGTGCCTCTCCTTTCCTTTGCTCTTATAGCAGGCGCCATATTTAAATATTGTGTAGCCTGTCAACTGAATCGATTCCAATCATTTGTCGCCTTGTGATTTATTCGCTTTATTATAAACAAGTTCTTACCCGCGGCTTCGTCCGCAAGGTCAAAGAGAATTAACATAAGCATTTGATAGCGTGATTCAGAACTTGCAAATGAATTTTACTAACGCCATCTATTAACAACATCTGGATCTACTAAATATGTATCGACCAACAAACATCGATATTCTCATGGGAATGAGAGAGCGCGCAAAAAGTAGCCTACGTCACTCCGCCTTCCTAACTATCTCCCAGCATATAAACCATATCATATAGGAAATAGCTATGTGCCGACGTGAAATAGGCACAAACAAACACACTTTCACTTTTATAATATTAGTATGGATATGGATTAGTATGGATGGATATTATGGATGATACGGAACTCTTCGTGCGCGTGTCCGACTCGTACTTGACCGGTTTTTTAGTATTGCATCTATATATGAATACGTGAAGCAATAACTTGTGAAGCATTTTAATATGCCGCGGACGGATTATTATGAAACTTTTCGCGGTTATAGTGGACGTAGAGAAGGAGTGCAGAATATTGATATTTTTTTCAAATATTGCTTTAAACATACATAAAATCAACTAAACGCATTACACACACTACCTTGCATTTGACACAAACACATACATAATAAACGAAATAAAACATTCAATGTCTTATTTCGTTTATTAAGTATGTGTATGTAATGTACTATGAAAACACATAACGTCAGAAATGTCAGTGTCTTTGTCAAAATACCCGCTATTGCTTTTAAATGCAGTTTAGGTAATTAAACCTCTTTTTAGATTTAACGGGTGCGTTTAAAATAACTCGAAAATTATTTTACACATACATTTTATATGAATTTGATATATTGAAATATTCGTACTACTTTGGACATTTTTTTTATATAATTTAACCTAACGATAAGGCAAACGGGCTACCTGATGGAAAGTAGTCACCTTCGCCTTGACATTCGCAACACCAGAGGAGTCGGCAATACACCGCCGGCTTTGAAGGAGAGCTCTTTTCGCACCATTCTTGAAGAACCCCATGTCATAGCGCTCCGGGAATATCTCAGGAGGAAGTGAAGTTTAGTTTTTGAAGTGTTTATCGGGGTTGGAAAAAAATTTAGTGTAACATTTTTTCGTTACGCGCCATCTTTTTCTGTTACGCGCCATTATCCGTTACGTTACGTTATCCCTACCACGCGTGATATTAGATAGATTATTATAGATTGGATTATTAGATAAAGTTTAATAAAAGCCTTTATTAAACTTTATCTAATTTAACTTTATTTAACCAATTTCTGTAAAGTTGCATATAGTAAATTATTTTTTGAAAAATAACGTCATAAAGAAGCTTCACTTCTTACGAGTGTACGCTAGTACACGCACACATTTTTTGTTTAATTTAAATTACGGTCGAATTTGGACCGGTGTCTAGTTTAAATCAAGCAGCAAAATATAGGTACATTAAGGATATAACATGATATTTAGTAACTAAATAAACACTATCACTTATCAATAATAAGAAGACGACCTTCTGACCAAGAAACTGATAAATACGCGATTTAGTGCTACTGATTACCTAAAGTTAGGTATTGCACGATGTAAAATGGGTTTTTCCAAAAAATAAATGGAAATTATATTTGTCGGAGAACAGAACAGGACAGCTGACTCATGTCGGAGAACAGCCACCGATCCCGTTCATCAGAAATGGTACAAAGGAATACTTTAAGTCTAAGGATTTAGACATCAGAATAAATAATGACTAATAAATTACAGTTATCCGAAATTAATAAATTTAGTTAGATGACAAATGTGAGGACTTGGAGGAGCCTGTTGAAATAGACAGCGGTCCGTGCCCCTTTTTTTTTTTTTTTTTGTTTTCGAGGGGGAAACCTTCCAAAGGTACCCGACGCCGTGGAGCGGTCCGTGCCCTCCGACACATCCAAATAAAATGCGCGCCTGACATAGTCCTCCGCCCCTTTTTATATGAGGGCAAATAATAAACACAGGGTAACTAGATGTAGGTAGATGGTTCGATCATTCGACATCGGCCGGTGCAAGTACGGTCATTGTGACGCCATCTGTTTTACGACTTAAACTGTCATCCCGATATAGTCATTAAAATATTTTGTTATTCAAGTATTCCATAATATTTGACGGCGTGGCGGAGCGGTTACCATACCGGTCTGACGCGCAATGGGTCCTGGTCGATTCCCGGCCAGACAGGTATCTGAATGATGAGTTTAGATTCATGTTCTGGGTCTGGTGTTTGTGTATTCGTCTTGTTTGTGTCCATAGTACCCACGACACAGGAGAAAATCCTAGTGTAGGGCTATGAGTGTAGTGTTTTATAAGTGAAGTGGTGGGGGCAGGGATATATTCGTTTACTGATAATACGAAGCCCGGAGGAAGGCAAGCAAGCAGGCCGGCCACCACATAGTGGTAAGCCGTGTGGCCCCTCCACACGAAATGGTTTGCCGATGTCCATGGATTGGATGTATTTTATTTAATTCTAGTAGCACACAAGCATGCAGTCCACCTGATGGTAAGTGGTCACTGCCGTATGGACATCTGTAAATAACTTCATACAGAACAAGCGTTCAATCTGAAGTCAATCACAGATGCGTTGCTACTCCTGAAGACTATAATGGTCGCCTCAAATAAAAGTGTGCCGGCAACCACACCCTTCCACCGAAACGCAAGAACTTCACGCTAACCTTCAAAAGGTAGCCGACGACGTGGATGCGACGCAGGGTTATGAGGGATTTTTACCGCACTAAAGCCTCCGGTGGCCGTCCTCGACGCTATAAAGAGTACTCCGGGATCTCCGAAGGAACGCAACCGGAATCCTCTGAGCGCGTAGCCCCATCGGGCTCTTTCTAGATGGGCGGCTGGGCCCACCGCTCCGTCTAGTCTTTACGACGGTATGCGACCACACATACCACCGTCCTTCTCGGGATCTCCCACTGAGTGGGAGTGGTGGCTTGACGGTTCAAGCTCCCACTCTACCCGCCTGCAATCCCGGAAGCCCCTTTAAGTCGCCTCGCGATCTTTTCCTTCACCGAAAAGCAGTGATAATTAATTTCTACGCACATAAATGGGTGCGTGCCTGGGTTTGAACCTCGGACCTCCCGATCGAGGGCAAGTTTCAACCATTAGGCTATCACTGCTCTTGCCTTTGAAGAACGTAACACTAAAAAGCCTTGGTCACTTACCTACAGTATAAATTATTATGTCACTAAAATTATGAAATAAATGTTACGGAAAATCCTTAATCGATAATACTGTACTTTGAGTGACGTTTAAACAGTTTAACGTTAATTTATGCACTGATGATTTTACACTAATTTCGCGGCTTTTATACCTTCGGTATTGATAAAGCTATCTACAGACGTGCGGCGGTTTCCGGACGGATCGGTAATCTGTGGAGTCCCTGGCAATTTTTTTTTAATAGGGTATCTACAGACGTGCGGCGGATTGGGGACGGATCGGTAATCTGTGGGACCCGGTAAGTTGTCACCGCCGCCCATGGACATCTCTAAGCAATTTCATATAGCACATAGGTTCTATCTGAAGTCAATCACAGATGCGTTGCTACTCCCGAGGGCTAGGATGAGCTCCTCATAAAATAGTGAGCCAGCAACAACACCCTTCCATCGAAACGCAATAAATGCTTCACGTTGGAAATAGGTGTTGTTATAAATAAAATACACAACCCGGAGACATTAGGTTCTATTTTGCATTGAATGACATTCATGACATTCTCCCCTACGTAGAAATGATTTAGAACACTGTTTTGATGTAGAGCTGCAGACGTAGTCATTTAAGTGAGCTGGAGGATAACGCTGTCTAACAGACCGCCGCAACTCTGGCCCCTCTAGGACTGGTTGTTCTTGGGCCTCCTCCCATTGTTCCTCATCATCATCATCATCACTCAACACAGGGAGTCCATTTGGTGCTAAATGGCGGTTTGCCACTATGGCCTCCCTTCCATTATCGTAACGGATACGAGAGTTTTGTGGATTGGCTTCAAGGAGCTGAACCTCTTCCACGATCGGCTCATATTTATTGTTTCTGCGGTTGTTTTTTATCAAAATTCTTCCAGGACCGTTCAACCATGTGGGCATTGATTGACCAGTAGCAGATCGTCTGGGATGAAAGAACATTCTTTCGTGGGGAGTACAATTTGTCGCTGTACATAATAAAGAGCGAATAGCATGTAAAGCACCTGTTAGCACATACTCCCACTTAGTTATGGGTAAGTTTTGCGATCTCAAGGCCAATTCTATTGTTTTCCAAATAATACCGTTATATCTTTCTGTTTGGCCATTGCCTCGAGGGTTGTAGGGTGTCGTGTAACTAGTTGCTATAGATTTTTTATGCAGGAATTGTTTTAGATCATCTGATAAAAACGTTGCCCCACGATCGCTATGAATGTAACTTGGCATACCAAACATTCCAAAGAGATCTGTTAATTTATTTTTGACTGTTTCTGAAGTTAAATCTGAACAAGGATATGCAAATGGAAACCGTGAATACTCATCAATGATTGTTAAAATATAGCGATTCTTACTGCCATCTGTTGGCAAAGGCCCTTTAAAATCTATGGAGAGTCTTTCAAAAGGTGAAGTAGCTTTTATGAGTGTGCCTGCATTTTTGATAAATCGTGGTTTTAATTCGGCGCATACTTGACATGATGATATAATTCCTTTCACGTCTTCAATAGAAAAAGGAAGATTTTTGATTCGTATCCAGTGCATCATTCTTGTCACCCCAGGGTGACAAAGACATTCGTGAAGAGCCCGTAAATCGTTTTTTCTGGTCGTCGAAGCTATTTGGTTCGCTCGCGATAGTGCGTCCGCAGCTTGATTTTCTTTGCCTGGGCGGTATACAATATCAAATTTATAGTTCGCCAGTTCCAGCCGCCAGCGTAATATTTTATCGTTTTTTATTTTTAACCGACTTCCCAAAGGAAAGAGGTTATCTATTCGTCACGTATATTTTTTTTTTTTTTTTTTTTTTTTTTTTTTTTTTTTTTTTTTTTTATGTATGTTCGGGCGAAATGGCTAGAAATCGTCGACCTACCGACACGATTCATACGACATTGTATGCGACTAGTTTCACAGGCAGTCCCATATTGAGGAAAATGAAAACCTTCCGGCGGTTTTCCCGGAAAATTGGAAAATGTCGGTTTCTTAAAATCTTGAATAACTTGGGTGTTTATAAACCGATTTCCATTTTCTTTCTTTCATTTGATAGGAAATTTCGTCACGCAACTTTTTCTCTTGGACATGGGTATGCTGTGATGCTTAACTCTTTGAGTTATGGGGTGAAAACCACCACCACTCCTCAAGTTTTTTAGATAATTTGAGATAACTCGGCTTCTGCCGAATCGATTCTTATGAAACTTGGAATATGTATTATATATCTATGCTTATATAGGTTGACGAAAAATTTGACCTTCAACTCTTCGATCCTGATGATGCAGGGTTACAGCTATCCTAAACTATAACATTAGCTATTTGGTGCTTACATGTATGTAATAAGACTACTAAGCAGAGACATGTGATGAAAAATTTGACCTTCAACTCCTCAATCCTGATGATGCAGGGGTGCCTCAAGCTTAAACCATATGGGTTGACCATTTGGTGCTTATGGGTATGTTATAACAATACCAAGCAAAGACATATTATAAAAAAAATGACCTTCAACTCCTCAACCCTGATGATGCAGGGTGCTGTAAGCCCAAGCCGTAGGTGATGGCCATTTAGTGCTTACGGATATATAATAAGATAGCAAGGCAAAGATGTACGATGACAAATTTGACCTTCAACTCCTCAACCCTGATGATGCAGGGGTACTGCAGGCTGAAACCATAAACGTTAGACATTTGTTGCTCACGGATTTGTAATAACATTGCTAAGCAAAGGTATACGACGAAAAATTGGACCTTCAACTCCTCAATCCTGATGATGCAGGGGTATTGAATGCCTAAGCCATAAAACTTAGCTATTTCAATCTTACGCATTCAAAATGATATTTAAAAAAATGTAAGGTAAAACATTAGAAAAATGGTTGTGTACGGTGGAAAATTGGACCTTGAACTCCTCAATCCTGATGATGCTGGGGTGCTTCAAGCTTAAACTATAGGCGTTAGCTACATGATCGCTACGTATATCTGATAAGATTACTAAGCAAAGATATAAGATGAAAAATTTGACATTCAACTCCTCAACTCTGATGATGCAGGGGTACTTCAGGCTTAAACTATAGGCGTTGGCCATTTGATGCTTATGGGTATGTAATATATTTACAAAGCGAAGACGTATGATAAAAAGTTGACCTTCAACTCCTCAACCCTGATGATGCAGGGTACTGTAAGCCCAAGCCATAGAAGTTGGGGATCTGTTGCTTACGTGCATGCGATGAGATTACATAGAAAAGATATGTCATGATAATTTTGACCTTCAACTCTTCGGCCCTGATGATGCAGGGGTACTTCAGGCTTAAACCATAGGCGTTGGCCATTTGATACTTATGGATATGTAATATATTTACAAAGCAAAGACGTATGATAAGAAAATTGACCTTCAACTCCTCAACCCTGATGATGCGGGGTACTGCAAGTTTAAACCATAAGCATCGGCCATATGGTGCTTACGTATATGTAATGAGATTACTAAGCAAAGATATGACATGATAATTTTGACCTTCAACTCCTCAACCCTGATAATGCTGGGGTCCTTCAAGTTTAAACCGTAGGCATCGGCCATATTGTGCTTACGTATACATAATGTTGTTGTTCACAATACCAACAATGAGTTTCGGAGAGGATATAATTATGATCAAAAATTCCACTTTGAATACAATTACCTGAAAGATGCAAGAGTACTACCAACCTTTTTAAATTGGATGGGTTATTTTTATCAGTATCAGTTGAATTATACTCTTAGTTATAAGGTTTATATTACTTTTTCTACTTTAAATATTGATAATTATAGATCTATTCTTTAAATAAATGTTTACTCAGAAAAAGTTGTTTTATTCGGTTAGGTTAGGTTCGAACAGATTTTTCCAATTCAGAATCTAAGGGAGGGGGCGCGGTAGCGCCCCCGACCGGTTGTGTCAAAGAAGTCTATTTTTATATGATGACGTCAGCACATAATTTTATTCATCCGAAAATGGGACGAATAATTAATTTTATTCATTCGGTTAGCGGACGACTAGCAACAGCCATAACTGATTTTATCGTGACTGAAAAGCGTGAAAAAAAAATTTTAAACAAAAAATACAACCGACTTCCATGCCACATAAAAGTAAAAAATAATTTAAATACATGTTGGTTTAGAGCAAACACAGTACTTAGTACATAGTTCCGAAGTCGGCGCTCACCATATTTTGCTGGATCATGACGAAACTACATGTATCTTATATGAGCGCCGACTTCGGGACTATGTACTAAGTACTGTGTTTGCTCTAAACCAACATGTATTTAAATTATTTTTTACTTTTATGTGGCATGGAAGTCGGTTGTATTTTTTGTTTAAAATTTTTTTTGATGAATGTAGTTGGTCGAACATATATGTTATTGACTTTTGATCTGTTATAAGCTGAAAAGCTCTTCCACAGAGAAACTGTCGCCATTTCCTAATCGATTCAATAATTGCCATAGCCTCTTTTTCGACCGCAGGGTAGTTACGCTCGCAGTTGGAGAGTGTTCGAGAAAAAAAAGCGATGGGCCTTCCATCTTGCGTAAGGGATGCAGCTATGGAATGAAATGATGCGTCAGTTTCTACAGTAAAAGGTATATTATTTTCAATGGCGTGCAAAGACGATTCGGCTATTTCTTTTTTTATAGTTTCGAAAGCATTCCTAGCATCTGGCGTCATGGGGAATGCTTCATGCACAACAAGAGGATGAATTTTGCTAGAGAAGTTCGGGACCCATTTAGAATAATGTGCAAAAAAGCCTAAAGCTCGTTTTAGAGCTGCAGAATTTTCTGGAAGTTGGAGCTCTAAAAGAGGGCGTAGCCGGTCAGGATCGGGTTTTATAATACCATTGTGAATGTTATAGCCAAGTATGTTGATTGTTTCTTTAGAGAATTCGCTTTTGTCTAGATTTAGTGTCAGATTATAGCGGGTAGCAACATCGAGGAAATGCTTTAATTTTTCGTTATGGTCTTCTTGATCTTTTCCACATACAGTAATATCATCGAGATATGCATATATTCCTTGTGTTTTTTCTTTAGTTAGGATTGAATTGATTGCACGCTGGAAAGCTGCAACTCCATTCGTAACTCCGAACGGAATTCTATTAAATTGGTATAAATTTCCATCAGCTTCAAATGCAGTATAAAGTTTTTCACATGCCATAATAGGTATTTGATGGTAAGCGCTTCGTAAGTCAATTTTACTGAATACGCGATATTTGGCCACCTTTGCTACAACGTCTTCTATGCTTGGTAGCGGATACGCGTCTAGTTGAGTAAATTTATTTATGGTTATTGAATAATCAATACACATTCTCTTCTTATGATTTTCGGTCGACGTTACCAGGACCTGAGCTCTCCAAGGTGATTGACTGGGCTCTATAATCTTGTCATTCAAGAGCTTTTTTACTTCTGAGCTAATGAACGCAGCATCTTCAGACGAATATTTTCTAGATTTAATAGCAACTGGTTTGCAATCAGGCAGTAGGTTTGGAAATAAACTTACGGGTTCAATATTAGCATGCGTTAAGGCACATAGTTTTAATGAAGCTCGAGGCCCACCAAAGTGCAATTCAAGTGTAAAATAGTTCTTTAGAATATCGTGTCCGATAATCACGTCAGCACATAGACCTCGCATTACTAAAAATTCAGCATTAATACTTTGCCCTTGTAATTCAACATTTAACATACAAGACCCAGTAACAGTAGACATCATGTGTGTTGCAGCCATAGTCACATTTTGGTTACAGCGTGTCACGTCTAGTTTATAATTCTCAACAAGACGACTGTTTATAAAACTGGCTGAGCTTCCTGTATCAATTAAAGCTTTCGCAGTTATAGATTTATTAATTATTATTGATAAAGTTGCTTTACTCAGATCACTGCTAGCTAATATGACACATGATGTTGATTCATTAGGGGTATTGAGATTAATTTCTGTTTTTTTTTCGTCACAAACAGCGAAAGCGTTTTGTTGTTGCGGTCTACTCTTACACACTTTCGCAAAGTGGCCTCTTTTGCCGCAAGTTAGACAAGTTGCATTGAAAGCTGGACACGTACGTCTCGGATGTCTCTTGGATCCACAGAAGTAACAGTCGCTGTTTATTGAATTTTGTTTCGACGTAGAAGTGGTATTAACGAATTCGCTAGTTGACGGTTTTTGATAGAGTTCATTGTTAAACTGCGCCATTTCTAGTATTCTAGCTTGATTGTGAGCATCGTCCAAGCTTAAGGATGCATTCTCTAGAAGTCTCTGACGAATAGTAGCCGATGATAGACCAGCTAGAAATGCATCTCTAACGTAGTCGTTCTCGTTCTGCTCAGCGGACACAGCTTTGAAACCGCAATCTTTCGCTAACAATTTAAGTTCTTGAACGTACTTGTCTATAGTCTCACCTGAATTCTGTTGTCTTCTAGTGAGCTTATACCGTGAATAAACTTCATTTGCCGGTTTGATAAAAAGTGTATCTAGTTTTTTGATAGCATCTACATAGTTTTTGATATCACATATATAACAAAAAACTTTTGGAGATAGATGATTTACTAACAATTGATATTTCGTATCATTGCTGCAAGTCTTTTCGTCTACCTGGACTGCTGCAAGAAAACTTTCAAATGTTTTTTTCCAGTGTATCCATGCAATGGTATTATCGATATTACAAGATGGATCTGCATCAAATCTGTCCGGCCGTAAGTATTTGTCCATCGTAATAATGTTTTTATTTCTTTACAATGCAAAATAGATTGTTATAAATAAAATACACAACCCGGAGACATTAGGTTCTATTTTGCATTGAATGACATTCATGACAGGTGTGGCATGGTACCTCTCCGGTCGAACTACGCTGGTTCTACCACCTTCAAAATATTTGGGGCCTATTAGGCTGCGTCCCCAGAACGCAAACTGTTCGCGGCCGACTGATTTTTTTGTCGCAGTTTGCAGCGTTACAGCGTACAGTGAGCGTAAACTAGCAAACTTTGGGCACTCCATTTCAAATATATGGAAGGGCGTACTAAACCGATACCTCGTAAATTCAGTACGCCGCTAACAGTTGCCTACTGGGGACACAGCCTTAATTATTCAACTAATTGTTATGTGTTACAAGTTACATGTGTAAGACGTTACTCTGTCCGAATGTATCTTGAAATTGTATAAATGTGACATAGTGAAAATATATAACAGCGTTGTACATAATGTGTCGTTTACTTTGGCCCTCCAATCCTACTTCTGTAACACATGTTTAAGAGATTGAAATTTCAAACGAGCTTGCTATCCTGGTGGTGAGTGGCTACTGCCGCCCATACACATTTGTAAGCAAGCTTTTCCCGAAGTCTACGACCGTAGCCTTCCCGGAGTAGTCTGATATAAAGTTTGAGCTCTATCCGCTCGCAACCCCGGAAGCCCCTTTTTTTTTATAAAAACGCTTTCCACATTCATAGCCCCAGAGTAGGATTTTCTCGTGTGTCGTGGGTGCCATGGACACACACAAAGACGAATACACAAACACCCAGACCCAGAACCGAACAGAATCTAAACTCATCATTTAGATACTTGTCTGGCCAGGAATCGAACCCGGGAACCACTGCGTGTCAGACCGGTGTGGTAACCGCTGCACCACGCGGGTCGTCTTTTAGTCGCCTCTTACGACAGGCAGGGGATATCGTAGTCCTAATCCAATCCCAGAACTACAGGGATGATAGTTTATGACCTAGCTTAACACATAGGACACTCATTACCATCAGACGTTTCCGAAACAGGCGAAGCAGCAAGAATAACTTAGTATAAATAAAACCCGCGATTATGTTAAACCGCTCTCAATCTGAAGCGTTACTTATAATGTTTACATTGAATTTGGCTGAGGAATTGATAATACCTAATTAGTCATAGGCATATATATAGCATGGGTTTTCCTATCAACCGGGTTAACATAAAACTGCTGGAAAAAACATTACGCCTTTTTCTAAAAATATACATATAAAAAAAATGTAGTGTACTAGACACTACAATTTTTTTATATGACTGAAGTAGCAAACGAGCATGCAGTCTACCTTACGGTAAGGGGTCACTGCCGCCCATGGACATCTGTAATCAACTACGTACAGAACATGGGTTCTATTTGAAGTCAATCACAGATGCGTTGCTACTCCCGAGGACTGTAATAGTCGCCTCATATAAAAGTGTGCCGGCAACACACCCTTCTATCGAAACGCAGGAAATGCTTCACGCTAGAAATAGGTGTGGCGGTGTTTATTACCGCAGTATTTATATACTAACCGACGATCATAATAGAATAATATTGGAATTACCGCTCGTGATAAAATTTTCCCATTACAATGTTTATTTATACCTAATAAAATATAGGTATTAATTGTTTAAGATACAATGTTTTCAATTTCATAGGCCTCCAATAACCTCCCTGTAGTTCCGGGATTAGAATAGGGCTACGGTATCCCCTGTCTGTCGTAAGAGGCGACTAAAAGGGGCTTCCGGGGTTGCAGGCGGCTAGAGTGGGAGCTCGAACCGTTCGGTCAGGCGATCCCGGGAAGGACGGTATGTGTGGTCGCATACCGGCGTAAAGACTAGACGGAGCGATGGGCCCACCCGCCCATCTGTGAGGAGCTGATGAGGCAATGCGCTCAGTGGATTCCAGTTGCGTTCCTTTGGAGATCCCGGAGTCCTCTTTATAGAGCCGAGGACGGCCACCGGGGGGTTTTAGTGGGGTAAAAATCCCACATAATCCTGCGTCGCTTCCACGGCATCGGGTACTTTTTGAAGGTTTCTCCCTCGGAAAAAAAGGCCTCCAATAAATGGCACCACTCTAACCTTGAGTCCTCTGACTCTTACCTATGCTCCTTTTCGTCGTCAACCCATTATTGTCCTACAGCTGGACACGGACCTTCTCTCAAAATGAGAATTATAATTCACTGCCTAATGATTTAAAAGACATTCAGTCTTTTCAACTATTTAAAAAGACTTTAAAATTTTACATTTTAAGGGATTTCTCTATACTAGTCGCCCGTAGCATCGGTCGAAATTCGACCGTAATTTAAATTAAAAAACTAATCTTCATTGTCCAAAGTAGTACATTTCTCAAATTCCAGTATTTTTAAATTTTCAAGTAATTTTGAACGCGCCCGTTTAATATAAAAAGAGGTTTAATTATCTAAGCCGCATTTAAAAGCAATAGCGGTATTTTGACAAAGACATCTGACATGAATGTTCTATTTCGTTTACTATGTATGTGTTTGTGACAAATGCAAGGCAGTGTGTGTAATGTGTTTTTAGTTGATTTTATGTATGAAAAATGCATTATTTGAAAAAAATATTAACATTCTGCACTCCTTCTCTACGTCCACTATAACCGTGCAAAATTTCATACTAATCCGTCCGCGGCATATTACATAAAAATCCGTCACAAATTTTTGCTTCACGTATTAATATAATAATTTTAAAAACAAATTTAATTCAATTATTTAAAACAGTTTTGCTATCAACCATAATTGCTATCAACTTGCTATTGTAAACTGATATGTAATTAGTGCATGCATATTTCTTTTAATACCTTCACAATAATGTTAGTCCTATCTACGTCTGTACCGTACCTACATTATTTGTAATTATTTCTCATGTTAAATGAATTGTATTCGAATGAGAAATAAATGTCTTAAACCGTAAACCGTTATAGGCCATAGTCCACCGCGCTGGCCAAGTGCGAATTGGTGCTCCTTGTGCCTAAACATTAATAATCCGTTTATTTATCAGCAATTTATCGTTCACTGGATATAAACCTTCCTTTCCCTTTTTTGTCCTAAAACGGAAATGATCATGAGGTTCAACGCCGCGGGAGATGTGGGTTACATGGTAACATAACCCGCCAGGTGGTAGAACCAGTGTAGTTCGACCGGGGAACTACAACCACTACACCTATTTCTGATGTCGCAGTCCACTTGATGGTAAGTGGTCACTGCCGCCCATGGACATCTGTAATCAACTGCATACAGAACATGGGTTCCATCTGAAGTCAATCACAGATGCGTTGCTACTCCCGAGGACTATGATGGTCGCCTCATGTGAAAGTGTGCAACCACGCCCATCCATCGAAACACAAGAAATGCTTCACGCTAGAAATAGGTGTGGCGGTGGTACTTCCGGTCGAACTACACTGGTTCTACCACCTTGAAATAGATTAACATATAGGCTACTTCTTACGGTGGGAAAATATCTTATTCCCACGGGACAATCGATACATCGCGATTCGGGTTGCGCGCTCCTTTCTACCGCGGACGTTTTTTTTTTTGCGCCCAGACAAAGGGGAAAGGGCTACCCTCCATGCGGGGAGGGTGGTGGTGAATGCTCATGCGTACCAATACGGCCGTCCTCATTGGTTATGTGGGACTCACGAGAGACCTACGTGCCTAACCACTAAACACCACCAGATGTTGGCTTTGGCCTCTGAGGCCTTAAAGCCGTCATCGGAAAACTGCGGACGTGCAAGATGTGGAAGCTTCCTGTGGTATTCCCTGAGCTATGACATGGGGCTCTTCAAGAAAGGTGTAAAAAGAGCTCTCCTCCAAAGCCGGCGATCCATTGGCGACTCATCTGTTGCAAATGTCCAGGCGACGGTGACTGTCCATCAGGCCCGTCTGCCTTATCGTTTGGCCTTTTTTTATGTTTTCGAGGGGAAAACCTTCAAAAGGTACCCGATACCGTGGGAGCGACGCAGGGTTATGTGGGATTTTTACCGCACTAAAACCCCCCCCGGTGGCCGACCTCGACGCTGCGAAGAGGACTCTGGGAACTCCAAAATCGTTTATCGTTATCAGTATCGTTTGGCCTAACTTTAAAAAAAAGACATCGATTTTATTGATGCGGGCCACGCTGCGGGGTTCAGCGAGTGAAGGAATATAAGATAAACCAATTTTACAATATCACTTTATTTTTAAAGTAGGTAAAACAGTACTGCAGTTAGCTTTTTCTAGTTCCGCGTTAATTTGCTTCAAACGTGCTCTTGCGAGCGTCAAGTTTGCATTTGAAGCTCTCATGGTCTCCTGAAAATAAAAACCATACATATAAAACATGTAAAACTATTAAATCAGCTTTTACCCGCGGCTTCGCACGGTCAAAGGCAATTAACATTAGCATTTGACAGCATGATTCAGAACTTGCAAATGAATTTTACTAACGCCATCTATTAACAACGTCTGGAACTACTAAATATGTATCAACTAACAAAACATCGATATTCCTATGGGAATGAGAGAGCGCGGTAAAAAGTAGCCTACGTCACTCTCCGCACTCCTATCTCTCAGTATATAAAGCATATAATAGCTATGTGGCGACGTGAAAGAGGAACAAGCAAACACAACACACTTTCACATTTATAATATTAGTATGGATAAAACTGTGTCTGTGTTGTGCCAAAGAATTAGACACACATACATACCCTCCAATAACATTTTATTTTTATTTTACCGAAATATTAAACGAGCATGCAGTCCACCTGATGGTAAATGGTCTCTACCGCTCTACGACATCTGTAATCAATTTCATACAGAACATGTATTCTATCTGAAAACAATCACAGATGCGTTGCTACTCCCGAGGACTATGATGGTCGCCTCATATAAAAGTGTGCCGGCAGCCACACCCTTCCATCGAAACGCAAGAACTGCTTCACGCTGCAAATACCCTCTTTCTGACGTAATCAAGTTAAACGGTACCAACATTTTTCGCTTTGTCCTGTTCTTAATTTGTACATTAATATTTTTATTTCTAACTAGCTGCACTCCGCAGCCTCGCCCGCGTTAAAAATATATGTATCGATGGTCCGGGAATAAGATATTTTCCACAACAAAAAGTAGCCTATATGTTAATCCAGAGTGTCAGCTAACTCCCTAGCAAATTTTATGAAAATCGCTCCAGCCGTTTACACGTGAAGAAGTAACAAACATACACACTCACAAACTTTCGCCTTTATAATATTAGTATGTAGTATGTTTACCTGTACATTAAGCAAAGTTTTATCAGCTCGGGTCAGCTTTTCGACGGATATGTCTGTTGTATGTTTCACTAAGCCTTCCAGTGTCGCTCTTAGTGATACGTTGCACTCCCCTGCAAGAAACAGCAATATATCTATACAACATAGTATAAAACCAAGTCGCTTCGCGATGTCTGTCCCTATGTATATATATATTTTTGAAGTGAAACTTCTTTATCGGGGTTGGAAAAAAAATTAGTGTAACATTTTTTCGTTACGCGCCATCTTTTTTTTCCGTTACGCGCCATCTTTTTCTGTTACGCGCCATCTTTTTTTCCGTTACGCGCCATCTTTTCCTTATCCCTACCACGCGTGATATTAGATAGATTATTATAGATTAGATTATTAGATAAAGTTTAATAAAAGCCTTTTATTAAACTTTATCTAATTTAACTTTATTTAACCAATTTCTGTAAAGTTGCATATAGTAAATTATTTTTTGAAAAATAACGTCATAAAGAAGTTTCGCTAGTACGTACGCTAGTACACGCACACATTTTTTTTTATAATTTAACCTAACGATAAGGCAGACGGGCTACCTGATGGATAGTAGTCACCGTCGCCTATGGACATTCGCAACACCAGAGGACGCCAATGCATCGCCGGCTTTGAAGGAGCGCTCTATTCGCACCTTTTTCTTGAAGAACCCCATGTCATAGCGCTCCGGGAATACATCAGGAGGAAGCTCATTCCACAACTTGCACTTGCACAAAAACGAGCGTGCAAACCGAACCGCGGAGGACATACCTAACACGCAGTGGCTCCTGGGTAGGGTTGCCACTTTTTTTTTCAACGATTAAAGTACTTTGGCTATAAAGGGTATAAAGAAAAAAGTACATAGCCTGAAAATAAAGTACAATTTATTTTATCCCCGTGTTTTATAGCTCCACAAACCTTCAGATGGTTGTGAACCTAAAATGGTACGTGGTGGTAGTCGGCGAAAAAAAGGTTAAATATACATAAAATTTGACGAGCAAAAAAAAGGTCACCAAATAATCTACTATTTTCTAAATAAGGTAGCTATGAAACGTAGAAATGATAAAAATTTTGTTTCACACAAAACTGCTTATAATCAAACTTTTTTTAAACCTAGAAAATAAAGTATTTTCGCGTACTTTATTTTTCTCATAAAGTATAAAGTACAATTACTCCAAATAAAGTACAATACTTTATAAAAAAGAACGGGTGGCAACCCTAGCCCTGGGTTCGATTACCGGCCAGACAGGTATCTGAATGGTGATTTTAGATTTATGTTCTGGGTCTGATTTCTGTATTCGTCTATGTATGTCAATGGCACCCACGACACAGGAGAAAATGTTTGATCTGGTGCCCACATCACCCTCCCTTTATCGAACCACTCGCCGACGGATGCAGTTCCATCCGCATCAACTGTCACTGCACATCACTGACCACCCACGTGGTTACCATACCGGTCTGACGCGAAATGGTTTCCGGGTTCGATTCTCGGCTGGACAGGTATCTGAATGATGAGTTTAGATTCCTGTTCTGTGTCTGGGTGTTTTTTTTTTTTTTTTTTTATTATAACACAAAAACTCCACAGACTGATCGTCCGTGCCTTTTGTCACAATAGTTCTTTTTTTTTAACAATATTCTTTATTTCTTAGCTCCACGTTAGGCCATCGCTGTCACCATCACACTGTCGTGTGCGGTGGTGACAACGTTGGCAATTAAAGAAATCTTACAATAATTACGCTTAATATATATATCATCATCATCAGCCCGTTTAAGTCCACTGCTGGACATAGGCCTCACCCATGGCGGCACTGAGCCCGATCTTCGGCTATCCTCATCCAGGTACGTCCCGCCGCCCGGCGCAGATCGTCGCGCCAACGAGCAGGTGTCTGGGTGTTTGTGTATTCGTCTTTGTGTGTGTCCATGGTACCCACGACACAGGAGAAAATCCTAATGTGGGACTGTGAGGGTAGAAAGCGTGTATGTAAAAAAAACTGGACCCGTGGCGGTCCTCCACCGTTTACGTGTTCCTGCCGCGGACGTGAAAGTCCTCCTGAGGTATTCCCGGAGCGCCATGACATGGGGCTCTTCAAGAAAGGTGTAATAAGAGCCCTCCTTCAAAGCCGGCGATGCATTGGCGACTCCTCTGGTGTTGCGAATGTCCACAGGCGACGGTAACTGCCTTCCACCAGATGGCACGTCTGCCTTATCGTTAAACACACACACACGCTTCAACACGCTTTCTACGCTCGTGGGTACCATGGACACACACAAAACGAATACACAAACACCCAGACTCAGAACACGAATCTAAACTCATCATTCAGATACTTGTTTGGCCGGGAATCGAACCCGGGACCGGTCAGACCGGTATGGTAACCTCTCCGCCACACGGGTCATCACATATATTGTTAGGTCCAACTATAATAAAAATCCTACTGTGGGGCTGTTAGCATGGAGAGTATTTGAAATCCATATATATAAAAGCGAAAGGTCACTCACTCACTCACTCATCACGAAATCTCAGAAACTACAAGTGCTAGGAGTTTCAAATTTTGCATGCGGGTTCTTTTAAGGACGTAAGTGCTCACTAAGAAGGGATTTTATGAAATTCAACCCCTAAGGGGGTGAAATGGGAAAAACTTTGTGATACATTGATTTGAACGCGGGCGGAGCCGCGGGTACAGCTAGTATCTATACTAATATATAAGCTGAAGAGTTTGTTTGTTTGTTTGTTTGAACGCGATAATCTCAGAAACTACTGGTTCGAATTTAAAAATTCTTTTTGTATTGAATAGACCATTTATCGAGGAAGGCTTTAGGTTATATAACATCACGCTGCAACTATTAGGAGCGAAGAAATAATGGAAAATGTGAAAAAAACGGGGAAAATTATTCATCCTTGAGGGCTTCCGTTGTATTATATAGATGTACTTACATAGTTTCTGATGAAGTAGTGAGTGATATATCATCTTCGTTGCAGACGCTTGCGGTGCCATTGCCACGTGGAGTGGCAAGTCCAGGTCCACCGGCTCCTCGGGTGATGGGAGCTTGGATTCTGTAAGAGAATATTTGATTTTATGTCAATTGAAGTCTTGTCACGTTTTTTTTTTTTTTTTTTAATAATACAATTACAGCTCCACAGACGGATCGTCCGTGCCTTTTTTCATATAGCATTCATTTTGTCAGTCTTAGTATTTTAGCTCCACTTAAGCCTCCGTTGTCACCATCATCCAGAGGGCGGTGGTGGCAGCGTTGGCTTTACAGAAAACCTTAATATTTACTTACTCTATACCTAGGACCTTATATATATATATATATATATATATATATATATATATATATATATATATATATATATATATATATATATATATATATATATATATATATATACATATATATATATATATATATATATATATATATATATATACATATATATATATATATATATATATATATACTACCAAAATTTGTAAAAAAAAGTGCATAAAAAAATGGAAAATCCGAGGAAAATCCGATGAAAAATTCCAACGCCATAAGCACCAGAATCGTGTCAGGAATCCATATTTTTAATATTCGGTACGCTGTCATTTACACCCTGTATATGCGGGGTATTGAGAATACTACGATAGCGTGCTTCAGAATACTAGTAGCGCCATCACACAAACAAACAAGTAAATATGACGACCCGCGTGGCGCAGAGGTTACCGTACCGATCTGACACGCAGTGGGTCCCGAGTTCGATTCCCGGACAGACAGGTATCTGAATGATGAGTTTAGATTCTTATTCTGGGTCTGGGTGTTTGTGTATTCGTCTTTGTGTGTGTCCATGGCACCCACGATACAGGAGAAAATCCTAGTGTGGGGCTATGAGTGTAGAAAGTGTTTTTAAATATTGACATTTTTAATGATAGCATTTACAAGTTTAACTATTATTAATAATTTCATATATCATAAACAATATTGACATATAAAATCTGTTTAATTTCAATTTAATTTCATTTTAATTTTATTCCAGAAAAAATGCTTCTTTTCTTTATTACTATTGTTATTATCATTTGACTTACATGTTACTCGCTTTTTGCAAGCAGTCTTCGCCTATAAATGTAGTTGAACTTAGCTTTTCCGTATTGTATAATTGTTTTATTTTTATATTATAATTGGTGTAAACTATGTAAGTGATCAAAAATAAATAAATAAATAATAAATCTCTTGATGCGTTGCAGGAGGTCGACACAAAGTAGTAAATGAGCATGCATCTGTTAGTATGTGACTGTAAGCAACTTCATGTAGAACATTGGTTCTATCTGAAGTCAGTCACAGAAGAAGTCAATCATTTTTGATTTTCAGGAGGAACATAGTTCGCTGGGTCAGCTAGTATATTATACAATAGCAATATTGCGCTGGAATTAAGGATTTTTGATATTTTTGATTTTGTATTTAAGTGGTAGAACCAGTGTAGTTCGACTGGGTAAGTACCACCACCACCCCTATTTCTAGCGTGAAGCATTTCTTGCGTTTCGATAGAAGGGTGTGGTTGCCGGCACGCTTTTATATGAGGCGACCATCATAGTCCCCGGGAGTAGCTACGCATCTATGATTGAGTTCAGATGGAACACATGTTCTGCATGAAGTTGCTTACAGATGTCCATACGGCAGTGACCACTTACCATCAGGTGGACTGCAAGCTCGTTTGCTACTTCAGTCATCTAAAAAAAAAATACTTTTTGAACTGTTTGTAAACGAGAAGAGATGTTGAATCATTGTGTTTATATTTCTTACCTTGTTTACGTTTTATTTTGACTTCAGAGTTGTTGCATGAAAACCAGTCTGTTTGTATGCATTGTTAGCAAAAGGAAATATTGTTTACGACAAAATGAACCTGGGACTTACCATCATCAGACTCCGGAGCTTCTCCTGAGATGACGAAACCCTTGGAGTTCACCAGCTCAGACTCCTGAAAGTCAATTATAAATCTTTTATTACTTTACGCTTACGCTACACTCACAGCCCCACAGTAGGATTTGCTCTGTGTCGTGGGTGCCATGGACACACACAAAGACCAATACACAAACACCCAGACCCAGAACAAGAATCTTAACTCATCATTCAGATACCTATCTGGCTGGGAATCGAACCCACTGCGTGTCAGACCGTTAAGGTAACCGTTGCGCCACGCGGGTCGTCAAGTAAATTATTATTTTTCACTAGCTGACCTGGCGAACTTCGTTCTGCCTAAAAGTCAAAAATCTAAACTTATCAGTGTTCCTCCACTATATTATGCATGTATTATACATAAAAAACTTCCTCTTGAATCACTCTACCTATTATAAAAAATGCATTATAATCCATAGCGTAATTTAAAGACCTAAGCTTACATAGGGACAGACAGCGGGAAGCGACTTTATACTATGTAGTGAAGTAGCAAACGAGCATGCAGTCCACCTGATGGTAAGTACTGCTGAAAGATGCGCTTTCATCTACCAGCCCATGAAAATCCACTGCTGGGCATAGTCCTAGTCTACACGACAATCAATTACAGATGTGTTGCTAGCTTTTACAGGTGGTAGAACTAGTGCAGTTCGCCCGGGGAAGTACCACCGCCACACCTATTTGTAGTGTGAAGCAGTTCTTGCATTTCAATGGTTGCCGGCACACTTTTATATGAGGCGACTATCATAGTCCTCGGGAGTAGCAACGCATCTGTGATTGTGAACGTCGCTCCAGCAGGAAAGTAGCACGTAGAGTGATATGAGTGGGACGTATAATTAGTGCCCAATCTGCTGTAAATGTGCGCCAAATAAAAAATTTGTGCGTGTTGTAGTTTTTGAAATAAACGGAAAAAACGATTCCTGCTGGGGTAACGTTGTCACAGCAGGAAAATTCTAAACGAAAGATCGGAGAGTTAAAAATTGCATATGAGCAGAGAGCTTATATTTGTGCAAATTTGTGCGCTAAAAATATAATTTGTGCGTCTTCAGGTTCTCGAGATATTGCGTTTCCTGCTGCGGTAACGTTTTGCAAAATCGCGTATCTAAAAGACTATTGTATGTGCGCCTGTAGAATTAACATGTTCAAATAGCTCTTAATTTGTGCGTATTTGTGACAAAATTAGATTTAAAAAAATATTTATAGTTTTCGAGTAATCACGGTTTTTTCAAAAATCCAAACAGTGTCATAGCTCCTAAATAAGAAAACATATAAGGTCACTGAAAACTGCATTCGGTCCGTCTTGGCGTGGTTAATTAGCACAAAAAAAATCAAAAGTGCACATACGTGCGTTTTTGGATAATATGAATTAAAGTCAAAAATCGACGTCCTACCTTTGACGTCACCGTTCAAGAAACTGGCTCAACCTAAGCTGCTTGGGTATTAACCAAAAATTAGTGCGTTTAGTCAAATAATATGTAAGATAAAATTCCAGTGTGAAATATTTCGCATTAAGTAAATATAAACAAAAAACAAAACAGTAACACAAACGCTGGTTATACGACCAAATTCGAATTACTACAAAAAAGCGGGGGTTTCATATATACTAATGACCTTTCTTTCTTGAACGTATTATTGCAGGTACTGTCAAGCTCAAACATTTATTGGTGATTAATTATACGACCTTTAGGGAAATAATTACAAAATATAATAAATGGATCGTGTAATTATCAAATGAAAGACCTAGTATGTGTGAAAATTCTTATTTATATTTTTTTTAATTTTGATTCTTAAATAAGATCACAGAAAAATCTTAAGTAAAATATTCGAACGCAAAAAGTTCCTTAAGGTTATTAAAGTTATACTTCTTTTGGCGCGCTAGGTAAAAATGATGAGAGTAAATAGAGTCTTACGAACAGTCTTACGATGCGCGCGCACACCGACAAGTAAATCCGACACCCTGAAGTTAACTATAGTGAACATTTTAGTTTTTTCTACTGTTAATGTCGTTTTTTCTCCAAGCGTAGAATTATGCGAAAGATAAAACTTTTAAAAAGATTTTTATATTATATTAAGCCAAAGAAGTATAACTCCGAACGCGTGTACATAAACACACACACACTTTATATTTTTGTATCTTGTATAATTTAAAATCACAGATCAGTTTCCAATTAAAAAATTAAGACTATTATCATATTATTAATGTAAATGTCCTAATGTATGCTGAATTGCAGTGCTGAATGTATTTTAATTAAATTTGGAATGAAGATAACTAATAATATTCCAAGTAGCAATTAAGCTCCTTTTTTATTATGTACTTCATCGTGTACAAATCTACCGCACAAATAAAAAGTTTATTTTCTATTTTCTACTTCAGTGTACTCGAGTATACTAAGTTTTAATCGGTTAGTGTGTAAAGTTAAGAAGGTCATTAGCATGTATAAAATCCCCGCTTTTTTATAGTCATTCGAATTTGGTCGTATAACCAGCGTTTGTGTCTGTTTTGCTTTTTTGTTTATATTTACTTATTGCGAAGTATTTCTCACTGGATATTTATCTTACATATTATTTGACTAAACGCACTAATTTTTGGTTAATGCCCAAACATCTTAGGTTGAGCCAGTTTCTTGAACGGTGACGTCAAAGGTAGGACGTCGATTTTTTACTTTAATTCATATTATTCAAAAACGCACGTATGTGCACTTTTGATTTTTTTTGTGCTAATTAACCACGCCAAGACGGACCGAATGCAGTTTTCAGTGACCTTATATGTTTTCTTATTTAGGAGCTATGACACTGTTTGGATTTTTGAAAAAACCGTGATTACTCGAAAACTATAAGTATTTTTTTAAATCTAATTTTGTCACAAATACGCACAAATTAAGAGCTATTTGTACATGTTTATTCTACAGGCGCACATACAATAGTCTTTTAGATACGCGATTTTGCAAAACGTTACCGCAGCAGGAAACGCAATATCTCGAGAACCTGAAGATGCACAAATTATATTTTTAGCGCACAAATTTGCACAAATATAAGCTCTCTGCTCATATGCAATTTTTAACTCTCCGATCTTTCGTTTAGAATTTTCCTGCTGTGACAACGTTACCCCAGTAGGAATCGTTTTTTCCGTTTATTTCAAAAACTACAACACGCACAAATTTTTTATTTGGCGCACATTTACAGCAGATTGGGCACTAATTATACGTCCCACTCATATCACTCTACGTGCTACTTTCCTGCTGGAGCGACGTTCACTCTGTGATTGACTTCGGATAGAACCTATGTTCTATGTGAAGTTGCTTACAGATGTCTATGAGCGGCAGTGGCAACTTACCATCAGGTGGACTGTTTGTTTGCTACTTCATTACTATAAAATAGCTGGCTCCGAGGAATCAGAAATATAGACAAAACGCATATTTGGATTGTAAACAACCAACTAAAATCATACATGATCTAGGGCCTCAGTATTTTCAAACAAACAAACAAACAAAACAGATTTATTTCGTTAATGCAACACATACAACAAAAATAACATAAATTAAAAGTAAAAAAATAGACACAAATAAGAAATAGAGAGACAGGTATAATTTATTTGTACAGGATAAGTATCAATAAGTAGACACCCATAGTCACTTTAAGTAAATCTTTACCCATTAGTGGAACAAAAGTGAGATGTCAATAAGATAATTATCTAAATACGACGACATTTATTAGCTTTAAATAAGTATTTATTGGAAATGTCTGTATTAAACGTACTCACTGGAGATTTCCCAACTTCTACATCAGAATCTGACTCTGATGCCTCGCCGTCCACAACGTGAGCGGTTTTAGACATTTTCTACCTCATAAATTACTTGATTTTATAATTTTCTAATTGATAATTTTATTTTGTAAACAATGTAAGGAAAGTTGCTGTCATTTTGACAAGTGTCAAATTGTCAACATTGACGAATTGACGATGACGTTCTCCTGTTGTTTTTTTATATATTGATTTGTGGCTTTAGCTTCTTGTTTTTTACTCCATAATTTGTAATTTTCTTCTGGATCCTGGTTTTAAAGGTATTTTATTATTATAATAAGAATAAATAGAATCAAAATATTAATTTTGCACTGTCTGTCCATTAATTACGGGACTTATGTTTTGAACCATAGTACAAAGCAAATCTTCTACTAATTATTTATTAGGCACTTTGAAATTAGCACTACAACACAACTTAAATTAAATTTAGGAAAAAATAAATGTGGACTCATCTATGATACCGCGGTTTTTCTTACATTTTTCTGTTCGTTTTTATAATGACTATCATATAGAGTAGAAATATACGGACTTAGGGATTTGGATTGTAATTATTAGTATGGCTTTAAATTATTTTTTCGCCAAATTTGCGATTTTTGATATCTGTGATCTGTGAGTTGAATTATTTTTAAAAAATACAGCATTCGTCATTCCTGAGAAGGATTCAAATACTCAACAGAAAGTGTAAGTACTGTTTTTTAATAGAACTAAGTAGGAATGGCTTAATAAACATGTCGGTGGTTCTTTAGTGCTCAAATCGAAGTGATTTTACCCCTTCTCAAAAACAATCAACCTGTGTACTGTTTTAGGCATGTGATAAAATGGAGACACACGTTAGATTAGAAATATTTTAATTAGCTTCCTCATCAGATTTTTTTGTTAGTTTATTGTGATTATCTTAAGTAGGCTAATCCCACGCCTAAGCTATGTAAATCTAGGTCAGCACATGTGCCAAAATCCAGCCATATTTTAGCGAAAAGTACATTTCAAGTACAAGAAATCCGAAGGGTACATTTTTCATGAAAGCAACAAACACAAACGTTCTCGTAAACTTTCTTATTTAAAATATTATTTAAAAAAAACGTGCGGCACTCGGAGACTGCCGCGGCAAAGCTAATGCATAGCATTTTTATCAACAGCAATTTCATTTATTTATTAATTTACATATTCGGCCGATTTCCGAGTAGCTCGTCTGTATCCGTGCGAGCTTGGTAATGTCGCACCTTAAACATACACGTCAAGATAACGCTCAGCCGCGCTACATGGTAGGCGGTCAGGGGACTGTTAGGTTTTATTCGTTACGGAATTTCTTGATTCAGTCGCCGCGCTCAAAGCCCGCAAAAGCTACGTAATAGCTTAAAATGAGATTATTGGGGCTGTCATCGGGGGGTTTTGCCATAGGCACTGCACTTGGCAGTGCGCGTTGGTGACCGCAGTAAATTTAAAAGTGGGCTGATGACTCGAAGAAAATGACGGTAACCGCTGGATTCAGATGGCTCAGGACCGGTCGAAGTGGCGCAGAATAAGGGAGGCCTATGTCCAGCAGTGGATGGATGGCATAGGCTGATGGATGGATGAAGATTATTGAACCAATGCGGACGGCCGTATTGGTATGCATGAGCATTCACCACCACCCTCCCCGCATGGAGGGTAGCCCTTTCCCCTTTTGTCTGGGCGCAAAAAAAAAAAAAAAAGTAAAGATTCAGAAATAATACACACAAAAACATGAAGAACTGTTTACTATGAGACAACGTGGACGTGTTGATATAGCGACAAATTTATAACTATTTACAATAATTTCAAGTCTACCATACATTATGACATGTTTAGAACGCAGTTGTCAACGTAAAAAACTATAAAAATGTAACTGATTTTAAACAATGACGCGTAAAAACTTCGTGATGTCACAATTTATTTGAATATCTTTCATAATTTAACAAGTATCCGGCAAAAAGTATTTATGATAGCCTAAGGAGGGGACGGGAAACAAATTTACTCAAATTTAAAAGTTATAGTAACACAAAAAAATATGCGTGTGTTTTAATATGAATATAATTATAAATGTTCATAATAAAAATATAATATATTCAGTACATATTCTGAATAATAATAAAGCATAACTTAAATTATTTATGGACGTTCAAAAATTGTAAAATAAAATATAAAAAGCTACTCAAAAATAAATTTAATTTCGATGTCATAATTTATGGTTGACTATTTACACAGTTCACAATTCAACGTCTTAATTACAAACCGACGAACGAAGATCTCTCACTAGGTAAGACTAAATTAATTTATCAGGTAAAGCCACTAAATTAATGATTCTTCAGTATATCAATCTAAACTGGGGTATTTTGAAACATATTCAGGTTTTAAACACAAAATAAAGGTAACTGTAACTTATATTAAGTGTAATTAAAGAATTAATTTGTTTTTTTTTTAAATAGCGCACAAAATATGGCTTAAATAAAAAAGCGTAAATAACGCCATCTAGTATAGCATCGTGATAACTTTGCAATAAAAAAATGGGGAAGAAAACAAAATTTAATACGTAATGTATGGTTTTAAATTTTAAATAAGTTTTGAAAAATTTTGTAACAGTTAATTAGTGAATTACGAATTACACTTTGGTTCAGTCCACATACAATATTTAAAAAATGTAACTTTCGTTCTAAGCCATGTCCGTACTACAGAAAAATATAAGACACAGGTTATCATACCATCGCAATACACAAACTATTACATATTTATTGAAACAAGATATAATAATTGTAATAATATAAATTACTAAGTAACTTCTATCACTATCAGACCATAGACAAATCTTAGTATAACCTTTTCTGCAGTTTTGAGCTAAACAATATATTTTGTCGATGTCTGACCATAGACAAACCTTAGTGCGGACATGGCTTTACATGTTACCACAAATCACATCAACATTCGCACTTTTACAAATCATTTACCAACGCCACAAACTTTATAATTCCCAATTTTAATCCGAAAAAAGCGTTTTAGAACCTCGTTTACTTAACGAGTGTTTATAACGCGTAAGGATTCACTTAGTCCTCAAACCTGATTAGCAATGCTTTGAATTGTTAAGATTTAAATATATTTAACTGTTGCATAGTGGCGGCAATTCTATTTGCCTCTCAATCGATCTCTATACGGTGTGAGAGAGATAGGTTTAAAACAATAAGGTTTATATGAACGTACAGGTCTCATTACAACTTTTGATACTGTATACGTATTTCCATTTCTTGAGATAATTTCGATCATTAGAACATTACCAGTAGTAGAACTTCTATGGTTTGACTGCAAAGAATGGAGTGGAGTCTTTGGAGTGCTTTATAAAGGGGGGAGTCCTCTTTCTACCTTGATAAAGACAATGTAAGCCAGAGATGTGTAATAACACTCGTTCTACCGCCTAATAAGTGGTAAAACGAGTGTAGTTCGACCGGGCAGGTACCACCGTCACACCTATTTCTAACTTGAAGCATTATTGCGTTTCGATTGAAGGGTGTGGTTGCCGGCACACTTTATATGAGGCGACCTTCGTAATCCTCGGGAGTAGCAACGCATCTGTGATTGACTTCAAATAAAAACTATGTTCTATATGAAGTTGCTTACAAATGTCCATGGGCGACAGTGACCACTTAACATCAGGTGGAATGCGTGCTCGTTTGCTACTTCATTATTATAAAAAAAAGATTGAAGGGTAACGAGACAATTCTGTTCTGTCAATTCTGTCAGTCCTGAAGTAGGCACTGTTCTATGAGACTTATTGTAGGACTAACACATATGAAGTCAATTTAGGGGTTAATATCTGGTAGTGACCACTTACTATTTTTTTTATCTGATAGAAATTGCATGCAGTCTACCTGACGGTAAGTGGTTAGTGCCGTTCATGGACATCTGTAAGCAACTTCATATAGATCATGGGTTCTATCTGAAGTCAATCACAGATGCGGTGCTACTCTTGAGGACTAAGATCGCGTCATATAAAAGCGAACCAGCAACCACACCCTTCCGCCAAAATGCAGGAACTGCTTCACTCTAGAAATAAGTGTGACGGTGGTACCTCACTATCGAACTACACTGCTTCTATCACCTGGAAGTCCACACGTACCACATGGAAATCATGCTTCCAACCTTCGCTTAAAGAAAAGACTGCGGCGACTTATCTATCTCCCTCTTCGCGCGCAAGTGCGATAGAGGCAGAGCACTGCGATCTTATTTCTCTTTCTAACCAATTCTATGCTTTTAATTTAAAAACGGTTGCTGTAATTTTAAACGACTCACAAAAAGATGGCGGATTCGTTTGACTTTTATTTTTTATTTTATTATTTATTTGCTAATCAGGTTAGCGGAGTATATTAAGTTAATCCTATAAATGCAAAATTATTCTACAAAAATGATTTTTAGTAAAAAATGTGATTATACAATGGAAATCCATATGCTACGAAGCTTAAAGAACTAATTACATGATATGATTCAGAATTGCGTATTCTTTCATTGCTTTTCGTAATTATCAACTAAAATATCATTAAATGTATGGAAATATGATTAAATGTAACAATTTTGTGGTACTTTGTGTATTACTAATGTTGTGTAAGGTACCAACTTGGAGTAAGGTCTTTTCATCGCTTTTAGGTGACATGGGTGCCAAGTGACCTCCATGCCGGTGACATGATCAGTCTGACAGGCAATAGGTTCCGGGTTCGATTCTCGGTTAGACAGAGTGGATTTAGATATCTGTTCTGGGTCTGAGTATATTCGTTTTTACCACGGTACTTACAGAAGAAAATCATAGTGCAGGTCTGAGTGTAGAAAGGGTTATTACACAAAGACAAAAGAACCCAGGCTGAAAGCAGAAATTAATCTAAATACATGTGTCTGCCGGATCAGAAACGCTAAAATAAATTAATATGTGTACATAGGTAATATTTTTCAATTACGTAATTCTACTGTAAAATGAGTTATAATTAAAATAGGTATAATAATTAATTAATAATAACATACACGAAACAAATCAATAAAATAATGTTATTGCAAAAATTATAATATCGCAAACAATCCAAGTTGGTTCACCTTGTGTGTAACAGGCTTAAGAGACAACTTTATGATTGTCTATGGTTTTCATTTAGTTCGTACACGGTCGTACAGCCAAGTTCAATTTAGTCGGGGCTACAAAATATATGATTATTATAGCGAAAATATCAATTCTATGATAAAAATGTGACTGTAAGTGAAGCTTTACGAACAATTTCTTAGTTCTAACATTCATTTCGTAATATTTGGACAATATGGCTCTTGAAAAATATAAGGCAGTGTTAATAATTTGGGTGCATACAAAGCATTAATACATTCCATATACAAAATTCACGGGACATCGCCAAAAGTAACTAGAAAAACGAAAAGTTTTCTAAAAATATCATCGTATTAGTAAGCATATCCAAAATTTGTTTTTTACTAATATTTAAATACTCGAGATTATTCGATCCGGATGTATGTGTATCTTTGTACCCTGTTGTTGGCAAAAAAGAATCGTTTGTGACATTTCGTTAATTTTTTTTTAAAGAATCTTTAGGTCATTTATTTCATTTGTGCTCCAAGTGTATTGAAATTATAAAAGTAGATTGAAAAAGACGGCATTATACCTCTCGCTTGTTTTCTATTGTGTGTGAGCGAGAAAGATATACAATGTCGCCATTTAAAATTGGAATCTGCATTAGCCAAGTGACCAAAAACATTACTTACTATAATGGGTACATGAATTTATAACATCTACTGATAAATATTCTTTTTTATCACTTGGTATTTTTATTCAAACTTGACCATAGAGCATATACAAATTAAATGACCTATTACAATATTATTTGTTCTAATAAAATCTTTTATAACGTTTAATAACAATAATTGGATATAATTTTATTGGTCAAACCAAATTTAAACAATTTTAAATGCATAGATTTGTAGGTATAAACTTTTAATTATCACTCTCTTGTCTATGGTAATATACATAGGATAGATTTTTTTAATTTTCAAGATAAATATAATGAACTCAGGTTTGTTCGTAGTTCTGTTCGCATAAACTCCATAAATTCTATGGATTGGAATTTAGATGAAATAATTAACGGACAGACAGATTTTGTTATCTCGGATTTAAGTCTATCTTATTATCACTAAGAACTGTCTTAATTTCTAAAATACCTGCGTTTAATTTGTCTATTTGTAATTTTGGCTAGATTTTAATTCAGCAGACTAAAACAGTTGAATACAGAAGTGATTTATTGCATTTTTTTATGTTGTCTGCGTAATAATAATAATAATAATAATATTGACGTTTCAGGAGACCCAAGGACTGGTGCGTATTTTGGCCAACGCATCAGTTTGGCCATACAACGAGGTAATGCGGCAAGCATTCTTGGGACTGTCCCAAAAGGCAGCGGTATGGACTTGTATTTTTCTTTCAGATTTAAAGAAATATTTTTTATTTTTAATAATTTATTTTATATATAATGTACATAGAATTGTTTGTTTTATCTATAAAGTGTGTAAATAAACTTAAATATAATAATAATAATAATAATAAATAATTACATTTGAGTCATGAATACTCCCATTAAAAGGGTCATGCATGTATTATAAACTAGCCGACCCGGCGAACTTCGTTTCGCCTAAAAGTCAAAAATCTAAAACTATCAGTGTTCCTCCACTATATTATGCATGTATTATGCACAAAAACCTTCCTCTTGAATCACTCTATCTATTAAAAAAAACCGCATTAAAATCCGTAGCGTAGTTTCAAAGATCTAAGCATACATAGGGACAGACAGCGGGAAGCGACTATGTTTTGTACTATGTAGTGATAGTATTTATACTAAGGAAATTAGTAAACATGTAGTTAGGTATAATTTCTTAAATATCTGTTTAATATCCGCAAAAAGAAATTTAAAAACCGCAGATTGTGAGTGGCATTACATAAAATTATTAAATGAAATGAAATTATTAAAATTGAACAAATATTATTTGAATTATTTGAATAAAAATTGAAATATTTTTATTTTAATAATTCCAAATCACTTCTGTCTTTGACTGTGCCTAAATTATAATCTATGTAATGTTACCCTATAAAAAAATTCCGACCAGATTTCCAAAATATTCGTGTTATTTGCGTTTTAACTAAATAACGTTCGTCAGTAGTGGAATTTCCACTAAATTCAATATTAGAATTTTCCGAAAACATATAGTTTTTTAATTTATCGGTGACCAAAGCTAACTTCACATTTGTTACTGTCGCTTTTTAGCCGACATTGCCTTTTTACCAAAGTTGCTTACGTCTGAACGGAAGCGGCTTAATGATATTGCTCATTTGATACTTGATTCTTATAAAAAAGCTTTTACACAAAATTTGAATTGAATTTAACACCTTATTGCATATCTATATTACTCAATTTGTTCGAAGTATCACTTAGCATCACAAGATTATAATCCACGTCAATTAAAAACAATGTCAGAATAAACCTCAGAAATCGTGGTCAGATTATATGTTATAGAGACGCTTATTTTCGGCGCGAGAAACCTGCTTGGTTATTACGAAAGTAATATCAGACAGTATGTTACAATACATTCGACTATACCCGGCGGCTGTAACGTCTAACACGATAAAAAGTACCCGCGTGACGGAGCGTTACCATACCGATCTGACGGACAATAGGTCCCAGGTTCGATTCCCGGCCAGACAGATATCTGAATGATGAGGTTATATTCCTGTTCTGGCTCTGGGTGTTTGTGTATTCGTCTTGTATGTCCATGGTACCCCCGACACAGGGTACAGGCTCAATTCCGCTTTTCGGGAAGGACTGGACTTTTGAAAAAAAGGTCTCCAAATCTATAAAAAATCAAGTTGAAGTGCAGTTTGTCCAAATGTAGGTACATTCTCCGGCCCCGTCTGCCGTGTCCCGTTTTAAGTTTGAAATCCCGCTTTTTTAATCAAGAAGTTTCTAAATCCCGACTTGATGAAAAAAAAAACATGCGTGCGTACAAAGTACACATGTCAGAAGTGAAACTTCTTTGGCGAACTAATTTATAAATCTTGTTTATATTTATACAAATCTAAAACTTTAAATTTCCAAGATTAAGATGAAGGGAAAAAGGCGTGATACGATGTTCGCTCTGTCTCACTTTTTCTCTCAATCTTTCTCACTCGCTTGCTCCCTACTCTCACTCGACGGCTAGTTGCTCATGCTACGTTCGCCCTGTCTTACTCTCTCTCAATCGGTCTCGATCACTCTCTCTCTCTTTTCCGACATTTCCGTTGCATACCGGCGTGACGTTTCATCTGTAAAAATTTTACCCTCATGCGCCTAAAGAAGATTCACTTCAAAAACTGGCAACGCTGCCCACACCACAACCTTCATACCACACACAGCACACAGAACACAGTAGCACTTAATTCTGATATTAGGTAGAAATACATCTCTTAGTGGTCGCCTTATCAATCGAAAGGTTCGAGATTTAAATCTCAGGCAAACACCTTTGATTTTGTAAAATTATGTGCATAGAAATTAATTGTCACTGCTTTACGATAACGGAAAACGTCGTTGAGAAAACCTGTACGCTTGGAAGTTCTTCAAAAATGATCTCAAAGGTATGTGAAAGTAAGTTGACCAGCGCAGCAGATGGCCTAAGTACCCTCTCGCCCTAATAGGACCCGTACCCAGGAATAGGACAATGTTTTAACAAAACATGGGTTAAAGAATAGCACTTTAAACGCCTAACCTGCGCCGAAAATCAGCATCTCTATAAACGCACCCAAACTAGGATTAATAGGCTAACATTGACACTTGCACAGTATTTACTAATTTAAAGTCTTTTCTATTGCAAACTCCAATTAGTTAACTATTACCTATATCTATATGCTTTAGAATAATTTGGAACATTTTCTTATTAATATAATTCCGGTTTGTTATGGAACTCGCATCGTAACTTTCGGATTTTTTATCTGTTGAAGTAGCAAATGCATGCAGTCGACCTGATGGTCTTAGTCGTATGGACATCTATAAGCAACTTCTCATAGAACATGGGTTCTATCTGAAGTCAATCACAGGTGCGTTGCTACTCCCGAGGACTATGATGGTCGCCTCATATAAAAGTGTGCCGGCAACCACACCCATCGAAACGCAAGAACTGCTTCATGTTTGTGTGGTGGTACCTCCCCGTAGGAATTCATAACTCATTCTATTTTTTTCCAATTTCTCAAAATTAAAATGAACATTGGACTTATTATGTCATATAAAAAAATAATGTAAAGATGAAAAATATTAACGCAGTTTTAATTATCGTGGGCGGGATTCCTCAAAAACGTAATAATTCGTAACTGAAACCATAAAAAACTTCAGAAAAATCCGAAATATTCCGATATCCGATATCGTGTTTGAAAACGGTATATTTTTCATATATCCGATAGTTTATTTCCATAACATCCCTTATTTATTTTATTAGTTTTACCACTTAAAGTGTCTATTTCGAATGTATTTGGTGTTCATATTTCTTATTTCTTTGACGAGGTATCTATGCAAAATATAACAGATAAACCGTTGACCAACCGTTGTTCATAAACAGTTTAAAAACGGTTTAAACGTTTTCATACGATACTATGACTATTAATATTAAAATAGTAAATGTATCACTTTACCCCAGTGTTCTCCACGTCCTAAATACCAAATACAAAGATATTAAATATCTCCTCTGACATATTGACATGACATGACATGACTATTACCTACTGGTAATAGTAGCAGAAACCCGCGACTCCAACCGCAACATAATCCATACATTACACTTTTGAGATCTATTGCTAGACACACCTCACCCATTTGTCAACTGTCACTAATATACTGAAACACAAAGCCAATTACTAAGTTTCAATGCGCTTGTATGAACTTTAGTAGACTAAAAACAAATTCAACCTATTTCACCCTCTTAGGGGCCGATTTTCCGAAAATGGTCTAATACATTATTCATTACAATGAACCAGAAGGCCAAAAATTTTCGTTAAGGTTTCGTTAAGTTAGCATTAAAATTGACGGACTTTCATACAAACTTCTATCTTATTTCATCCCCTTAGGGCTTCAATTTTGAAAAATCTTTAAATCTTTATTTCAACTAAACGAAACTGTTCGCAGTTCTAAGAAAACAAAAAATACAATGAATAAAATCTAAAGGCAATTGTAAATTGCAATAATAATTGTCTATTTGTAATGTCGAAATAACAATATAACATTATTTTTATTTCTCATTTGTTTTGACCAATCTCTAACATTAGCGCCAATATTGAAAGAACTTTGTGGGTTCTGTTCGTTAAGGGCAAAAATAGAACCACACTAATATTACTAAGACTCCTGTCCGTCTGTACCTCTTTCTATAGTGTTCACTTGCTTAATAAGAGATTGTCTTTATTTTATCGAAAGACAATAAGTTTTGCATTTATGAGAATAGTGACTGTCATTCCTTGTGTGACTTGTGTAACAATATCTATCTAGATTTTAAAAGACATACCGGACCTTATCGTTTAACCGCACTTACACATTAGAACATCCTTTTACGATATTGTGTCAAATTTTATCAAATTTCTCTATCAATACTCCTTTAAATTCTTTACGTAATAGTCATCTTTAATTAGATATTTTCCCTCCTAACGTTACATCAATCCCACCGTCGCTTCGTATTTTTACAAACGCGTAATCAAGATGTATTCCCACTTTCGCTTCGTATTCGTACGCAAACAATCACAATTTGAATCCGAATATACATCATTGATTATAAAATCCTATCAACATCGCAATTAATGCAGCCCAGTTGCATTTTTTATTCACCAATTAATCCAATGAATCTACAAGCCAATCCCACATCGAGTTCGAGTCCATCTTAGGCGAAACCAATCGTCTCATAGAATTAGAAGGACACTTTACAGACGCGATTGGAGGAAGCCGTCTTATACAAACTGCCCCTAGTACTCATTAAAAGTAAATTGCTAAATTGCTCAGTATTCTCACAAAGATGGGTATTGAATCCCGCTTTAATAACCGTATTAATTTTAAATATCTCTCTTTTTTAACATTATGTAATTCCGCTTTTTCTACGAATTTCGCTAACAACACGTTTTCTTGATTCAATCCCGCTTTTACTGCGCGTCTTACCAATTGTACCTTTAGTTTTACGACAGTCTATCTCCCCGTCTAACTGAGTACGACGGCAACGGAAACATCTAGAAATGTACCAATAGGACACTTGTAATTTTAAATATCCCTCTTGCTTTACATTATGCACAAACCCGATTCTGATGCCATTTTGTTAAACAACGCGTATCGCAATCGATTCTCGCTTTCGCTACAATTGTACCCACATTTAACGTCCCGCTTTCGCTTCGCGTGTTACCAATTGAATTTGCCTTCAATTCTACAATAGTTTATCTCATGCCGTGAGGAACGCGAATCGCAATGTTATCCCTCTTTTACTTTGCGTTTTACCACTTAAATCCGCGTTCAGTTTCACAACTGTGTATCGTCCCGTCTAACTGAGTAAGACGGCTACAGAAACATATAGGATTTTAGCAGGGCACTCCTAATTTTAAATATCCCTCTTTACATTACGCATCCCAATTCCGCTACTTTTTCGAACAACGCATTCGATTCCCGCTTTCGCTTCGTCTTTAATTTAATTCGCCATGGATTCTATAACACTATCCTATCCCGTCAACAACGTTTATTACAACCTTATCCCTCTTTTGCTTCGCGTCTTACCAATTGTACGTTCAGTCCTACAACAGTCTCTATTCCCGTCTAACAACTGACTATGACGTGTGACGGTAAAGACGTCTAGAAACATCTAGAAGTGTAGTAGCAGCACACTTCTCAGCCTCGGACGAACGACACCGTTGTAGAAGTGCTCAGCGGCGATTAGGTAGCGGACGCATGTTTCCCGCAGACGACACGCGGCGGCCACGCTGCGTTGAAACGTACACGTGCATGCCCGTGGCGGTGCGCGTTTCGACACGATTCTGAAAGATAATAATAAAAGCTAAACCTTTTTTTTTGTTATCGAGGGCGATACCTTCAAAGGACTCCGTGAGGGCAACGCTGGGTCATGTAGTATTTTTATTGCACTAAAACCTACCAGGTGGCCATCCTCAGCGCTGCGTGGAGGACTCCGGGATCTCCAATGGAACATAACCGGAGTCCTCCGAGCGCGATGCCCCATTCGGGCTCTTCCCAGTTAGCATTTGTACTCACTGCGCCCCCGGGTGTTTACGATGGCGAGTGGCCCCATATGCCACCGTCTTATCCGTTTGGCTCGAGGTCCCACTATTACCGCCCGCAACCTCGGAAGCCCCTTTTATTCGAATCTTACGACAGGCAGGGAATACCGTAGCCATACTCTGGTCCGGGAAAATAAATGCTGAACCTAAAGCAAATCATACTGCCAATTGCATTTCAGAGTATTAATTACCTTAATTCGTTGGAATGAGAAAACGATTGTAAGGAGGGCACAAGGAGAAAAAGGGAATGAGTGGAAGGGTATAATGAGAGAAAAAGAGGGAACACGGAAGGTGACATGGGAAGGTGCAACGATGGGGCAGAAGGAAGCAAGAGCAAGGGAGGGAAGGATGGAAAGAGGGAAGAGGGAAAAGAGGGAAAAAGAGAAAGAGGTAGGAGGAAAGGAGGTGAGGAGTGAAGGAGAGATAGAAGGAAGGTGGGGAGGACGGAAAGAGGAACGGAGAGAAGGAGCGACTAGGTAGCGGTAGGAGGGAGTTAGGAGGGAAGGAGGGAAGTAGTATAGGAGGAAAGGAGGGAAGAAGGGAAGGGAGAGGGACGGCAGAAAGAAGGGATGGTGGTGAGGAGGGAAGGCAGAGAGGAATGATGGAGGGAAAGAGCGAAAATGGGGAGGAGGGGAGGAGGGAAGGAGGGAGGGAGTGATGGAGGAAAGAGGGAAAGAGGGAGGGAGGGAAGGAGGGATCTTCCTCCTGGAAGGAGGGAAGGCGGGAGGGAGTGATGGAGGGAAGAGGGAAAGAGGGAGGGAGGGAAGAAGGGGAGGAGGGAAGGAGGGAAGGAGGGAAGGAGGGAAGGACGGAAGGACGGAAGGACGGAAGGACGGAAGGACGGAAGGACGGAAGGACGGAAGGACGGAAGGACGGAAGGACGGAAGGCGGGAAGGAGGGTAGGAGGGGAGGAGGGATCTTCCTCCTGGAAGGAGGGAAGGAGGGAAAGAGGGAGGGAAGGAGGGATGGAGGGAAGGAGGGAAGGAGGAAATGAGGAGGAGGGAGGGAGAAAAAATAAAGTATGGATATCTTCCATTATCTGGTGGTGGTCGGCTCGGCCATAGCTCCGTGTCGATAGAATTAAGTGAGGAAACTAGTTCCTTCCGTTATCTGATGTCGAGGAAATTAAGAAGAGAAACCTTAATTCGTTGGAAAGAGAGAACGAGTGAGTAAGGGAAGAAGGTGGAAGGAACTAGGGAAAACGACGAATTAAGTGGGAAAACCGTAATTCTTCGGAACGAGGGACCGAGAATCAGAAGAAGGGGCCACGAGAAGGCGGGAACGAGGGAAAAAGAGATTACAGCGAGAAAGGAAAAAGGGAAAGGGGGAAACAAGGAAAAGGAGGGAACGAGGGAAAGGAAGGAACAAGAGGAAGGAGGAAATAAGGAGGAGGAGGGAACGAGTATAAGAAGGGAACGATATGAAGAAGGGAAAGAAAGGACGGAGGAAGGGACGAAAAGGTGACAATGAATTCGCCAACTAATTCATCCCTCCAGGGAGGAGGCTCGCTTACCTGGTATCACGCAAGCGCGGCGGGTGCGGTGGTCGGCTCTGTCATAGCGCCGTGTCGAACATCTGCAGCGAGCGCGTGATGACATCGTCCTTCAGGCACGACTCCAGGAACTCCTCGATCGTGATCACGCCGTCCTGATTCAGGTCCAGCTTCCTGAAGACGCGGTCCACCTGGAAGGGAAGGGTTGAACGTCTTAATTTAGTAATTAATAATGTTGTCGTCAATTTCGACTTCAGGCACTGAGGAATTTGGCCTTGGTAGTCCCGGAACCAGAATAGGAATACGGTAACCCTGCCTGTATTAAGAGGCGACTAAAAGGGGCTTTCGGGGTTACGGGCGGCTAGAGTGGAAGCTTGAACCGTCTAGCCAAGTGACCCTGGGAAGTAAGATGGCATATATGGTCGCACTCTGCCGTAAATCACAGAAGGTGCGGTGAGAACCGTACGAAATTCCGTAACGAAGAAAACCTAACACCCCCCGTGTTAGGTTTTCTTCGTTACTGAATTTCTTGATTCGGTCGCCGCGCTCAAGGCCATTAGCGCCCAACGTGGGACCGCAAGCGTGTGTCACCAACCTGTTCATTAGCCTTCGCGTCATCTATCCTAGCAGCGGGCGACCCAGGGGGCGCCCGTCGTCCCAGCAGCTCGTGGACAGCAACCACCACCTCCGCGAGCTCCTGTCTCGTGATGGCTCCGTCGCCGTCCACGTCGTACAACCTGAAGGCCCAGCGTAACCTCTCGTACACCGAGCCTCGGAGGAGAGTCGATAAGGTCACTAGGAGCTCCTGGAAGATTGAAAATGTTTACTAACATTAGTAAACATCAGATACGAAACATATGACCACAATGTTAGAAAATGTTCACATGTTAGTTAATGTTAATAAACAAATTATAACAAGATAAAACCTATTGTTATCATCGAGTGTTTGGCGCATCCAAATATTGCGTTTTTTTCCTTTTTTTAAAGCAAAAATAAAAGCTCCAATGAGCAAATCTTCTTCCATTTTCATGTACATTCGTGCTTCGGAAGCTCGGAACGTAAATCCAAACTGCGAGCAAGCCGATTTTTCCAACTTTTTTTATAAGTGTACACTTATAACATTTAACAATTCGTAACACAATGTAACAATTCCTAACACGTGTTAGTATTTGTATTAGTGTTCGAAAATGTTTGTAAACATTTTAAACAGCAGTGTGGCAGCACCTTTATCAATTTTGGAATAGTCTACCTATAGTATTGGGACTACAGCAGTGGAACAATAAATAATGAGTTGGCGGCGATAGTAGAAAAAGTTACCTAAGTCTTAATATAAACATGCCACAAAATATATTCAGCGCAGAAGAAAAGCCTGGATCATCGTCTTTTATTGAAAACGTACAAAACGAACAATTATCAATAAAGACCAAACTTTGAAACTCGTCCAATTAAGTCTGTGATTTTCAATCTTTATACCCGACTGCGTTAGAAGGAGGGTGATGAGTTTCGAGCGTTTGTATGTTTGAATGAATGTATGTCCTTTTCTTTGACATAAGCTTCAGTTCAAACAGTTATATAAGGAAAATCTCTGTTATAATTAACATAATTATGACATATCCGCTGTATTTAAAAGGTGATAGAACCAGTGTAGTTCGCTCGGGGAAGTACCACCGCCACACCTATTTCTAGCGTGAAGCAGCTTTTGCGTTTCGATGGAAGGGTGTGGCTGCCAGCATACTTTTATATGAGGCGACCATCATAGTCCTCGGGAATAGCAACGCATCTGTGATTGATTTTAGATAGAACCTCATGTTCTGTATGAAGTTGCTTACAGATGTCCATTGCAGTGACCACTTACCATCAGGTGGACTACATGCTCGTTTGCTACTTCAATCTTATAACAAAATATTATTGCGAGCGCCTCATTTTGCAACTAAATTATATATAACAATTTATATATATGGTGATTGCGTTCAGAGAAAAGGGGGGAGGGTAGGGACAACTGAAGCCAGTTATAAAAAAAGAATCCCGAATTGCATATTACTGGGTACACATATATATAAATTAATAAAATTTATATAATTGTATTTTTTTTTTTTATTTTTTTATGCTGAGATTTGACGGCACGCGATCCCCTAGACGATCCTCCAGGGGGTCGTACCCACTTTGGGAAACACTGAACGAAGTTAGAACAGTGACACATCAAATATTCCTCAGAACTTGAATTGTTTAAAGCAGTTTGAAAGTTTTCCGTTTAAAACGTAAATTTGGAATTGTGTTGATAACAAATTGGTTTTAAACTTAGTATAGATGACGCTGCATTCTATGAAACTATCAAAGACATTGTATAGACAGTGTTCACTTTTGTCGTTAGTTATAAATTAACAATCTGTCGTTTCTAGCATAATCTGTGGTCCATGGTCCACAGTCTATACTTGTCTATGGTCCACAGTTAGTAGTTTAGAGTCGTTTCGGAGATTTCGAAGTGTTCGGATCTCATTGTGTCGTTTTCGTTGGCTTTAGCCAAAAATCGTAGTTTCCGGGTCCGTCGGGCGCGCACGCGCAATCTTGTCGTTATCGTTAATAATCCGGAACAGTAACCACTAATTGTAAAATTCCTTCTTTTCGCGTAATAATCAAATTCGTGTGCAACGTGCTGTAAGATCGACGCAACGTGTCGGCAGTGGATGGTAGAGGGTAACTGGTAGACCACTGCGAGGTAAGACTAGCTAGCTCGAGCTAAGGGTGAGTCGATGGTGCCTTATACCACGGTACAAATATCTACAGTAATTTAACTCCTTAGAAGCGCACGAAACGCAAGTTATACCTTTTTTTTTTTGTTTTCGAGGGGGAAACTTTCAAAAAGTACCCGACGTCGTGGGAGCGACGCGGGTTATGTGGGATTCTTACCGCACTAAAACCCCCCCGGTGGCCGACCTCGACGCTGCGAAGAGGACTCCGGGAACTCCACTTGACCGCCGCCGGTGTCCTCAGCGTGTGCCCCATCGGGCTCTTCTCTGGTGGGCGTGAACTGCTCACCGCACCTTCTGGTTTTTACGGCAACATGCAACCACACATGCCGCCGTCCTTCCCGGGGTCACTTGACCGGACGGTTCGAGCTCCCACTCTTCCCGCCCGCAACCCCGGAAGCCTCTTTTAGTCGCCTTTTACGACAGGCAGAGGGTACCTATTCTGGTCCCGGAACTACAGGGACAACGCAAGTTATACCTACGCGCCTCGATTTCGGTAAGCATTCGGTATACAAACAGACGCGAATGTGCCGTAGAGACTCTGTAGGTATAAAATTCAAGGACACGGCAGAGTTAGACTACTGTATGATATTAATACTGTGCTTATACTCTATACATGAGGCTGCGCCCATCAGCAGCAGGTGAGTGCGTTAGATACTATAGCACGTAGCATTTTTATCGCCGCAAATACAGTCCACTAAACCTCTATCGAGACACGACCATTCTGTCAATCGAAGGAGGGTTTCGGCCTAACTCCGAAATCCTTCAGACATTATATTGTAATACTCTTCTAAACATATTTTGCAAATATTGAATGATAACTCGCTTGTAAATCCTATTTATTGAAGTGAAACTTCTTTAGGCGCATGAGGGTAAAATTTTTACAGATGAAACGTCACGCCGGTATGCAACGGAAGTGTCGGAAAAGAGAGACAGAGTGATCGAGACCGATTGAGAGAGAGTGAGACAGGGCGAACGTAGCATGAGCAACTAGCCGTGGAGTGAGAGTAGGGAGCAAGCGAGTGAGAAAGATTGAGAGAAAAAGTGAGACAGAGCGAACGTCGTATCACGCCTTTTTCCTTTCCTCTTAATCTTGGAAATTTAAACTTTTAGATTTGTATAAATATAAACAAGATTTATAAATTAGTTCGCCAAAGAAGTTTCACTTCTGACATGTGTACTTTGTACGCACGCATGTTTTTTGTTTATTCTATTATCAATAGTTATTACAGTGTATGCAATGAAAAAAATTTTGACACTTTGAATCACATTACTCAAGTTTTAGCAAAGACGTTATATATTCTAGTAATAAAAATAGCCTATGTTTCTCAGGGATAATGTAGCATTCTAATGGTGAAAGATTTTTTAAAATCGGTTCAGTAGTTTTTAAGTTAATTCATGACAAACATACAAAAGTTCAAAAATACAACGTTTTTCTCTTTATAATATTAGTATAGATTTCTAATTTGGACATGTTAATATAATATTGAATTTAATTAATTTTAAGTAATTAATTTAATTAATTGGTTCTGCCGTACTTTTTGACAATAAATAAATAAATAATTGAAGTGAAACTTCTTTATCGGGGTTGGTTGAAGTGAAACTTCTTTATCGGGGTTGGAAAAAAATTTAGTGTAACATTTTTTCGTTACGCGCCATCTTTTTCTGTTACGCGCCATCTTTTTTTTCCGTTACGCGCCATCTTTTTCTTATCCCTACCACGCGTGATATTAGATAGATTATTATAGATTTGATTATTAGATAAAGTTTAATAAAAGCCTTTTATTAAACTTTATCTAATTTAACTTTATTTAACCAATTTCTGTAAAGTTGCATATAGTAAATTATTTTTTGAAAAATAACGTCATAAAGACGTTTCACTTCTTACGAGTGTACGCTAGTACACGCACACATTTTTTTATAATCGCATGAGTTGATAAAAAATGCAAGAGCTTTACCGCAGCAGTCCCCAAGTGCCGCACGTTTTTAATACTATAACACGTGTTTTTACTATAATAACTGGATATATACACTCATAATTTTACGTAACTTGCAAGAAGTCATAAATAATAAGTATCCAATGATTGTAATAATATTAAAAAAATGAATATAAATAAGAAAAAAGACAAACCCGCTGAGTTTCTTGCCGGTTCTTCTCAGTTGAGGTCGTATTCCGATCCGGTGGTAGTGTAAGAAAATGTAACTGACAATTTGTAAGTGCCCCCACAGGCCTATACAAAATAAAGACATTTCATTTCATATTACCGCAATCCTTCGTGCAGGTAAGAATGGTATTCCTTGGACTCCTTCCAAAGAAGTGTCGTGCACTATTCGTTTTTTAATCGAGTATTTCTGAGTAGAGTCGCCATTTTACACGCGTTCAACACTCATAGCCCCACACTAGGATTTTCTCCTGTCGTGGGTACCATGCACACATACAAGACGAATACACAAACACCCAGACCAAGAACATGAATCTAGACTCATCATTCAGATACCTGTCTGGCCGGGAATCGGACCCGGAACCCATTGCGCGTCAGACCGGTATAGTAACCGCTCCGCCGCGGTCGTCCCGGATTTTACACGGACATTTCCATAGTAGTGTAATGATTTTCGAACGTATGTATGTATGTTTGTTTGTGTGTATGTACGTATGTGTATGTGTGTGTATTTGTATGTATGTAAATGTATGTATGTGTGTGTGTATTAATGTCAATTTATTGTTTACTATCGTCTCGTGTAACGTGTGAGATGGAGCGAGTATGTTATGGGAGATACTACCGTCCAACCTTTTCTAGTGCAGCAGGTCTTGCATATCGATGGAAGGGTATGCCGGTTCACTTTTCTCGACCATCTTGAGAGTAGCAACGCATCTGTGATTGACTTCAGATAGGACACCTTCTCTATTTTTTTTTCTTTTCTGTTATATGAACTTTGCTATTTCAATCGGGTAAAAAAATAGCTCACATGAGATTTGAGTAACTCATAAGAAGTCGTAAATAATACCTAAGTATCCAATTATATTACTGCAATCCTTCGTGCAGGTAAGAATGGTATTCCTTGGACTCCTTCCAAAGAAGTGTCGTGCAGTATTAGTTTTTTAATCGTGCGCTTCTGAGTAGAGTCGCTATGAGTTGTTGCGGACATTCCTGTTTCTTTGTTTTGTTTCTGTCTTGTTTTACACATGTAAAGTTTTCGCGACTGCGTCAGGAGTGTAATGATTTTCGAGCATATGGGAAACCTTCAAAATATGCTCATACATACATAATATATGAGCATATTTTGAAGGTTTCCCCCTCGAAAACAGAAGAAAAAGTATCAAGTGTACTCAAGGACACACAGGAAAAATCATGTTGTGCGGCCATGAAAATTTAAAGCGTTCCTAAAATTATCCTATTTAGTCCGAAACTTGTGGAGTCGCCAGTGCAGCCGTTATTCAAAAAGTAGACTAAAGTAAGCGGTGCATTTGCCAAAACCGACTATGATAAGTTATTGGAATGGACAATTGAAATTGAGCTATTTTTCACTTTAAGTATTGTTATCAAATTTTCTAAAATATCTTCCTAGTTATTTGTTTTATTTTTCTCATGTAAGAATCATAGTATAAAACAAAGTCGCTTCCCGCTGTCTGTCGCTATGTATGCTTAGATCTTTAAAACTACGCTACGGATTTTAATGCAGTTTTCTTTAATAGATAAAGTGATTCAATAGGAAGGTTTTAATTAACTAGCTGTCCCGACAAACGTTGTTTTGCCATATAAAAAATTTAAAAAAATGTTAAGGGTGGACAACCTTATAGGGTATGAAAAATAGATGTTGGCCGATTCTCAGACCTACTGAATAAGCATATAAAATTTGGTAAAAATCGGTCAAGCCGTTTCGGAGGAGTATGGCAACAAAAACTGTGACACGAGAATTTTATATATTAGATTATACAATTTTCTTACAGGCTTCAAAAAGTACAACCCTCAAGCCACTGAAAGTTTCATCTGACGTCGCTCATTCAAATGTAAAAACTTGGAGCCAACTTTAAAACGCTCCGTTCTGAACGATCCAATTAGGTTTTTGCAAAGTTCTTCAAAGTAATTTTGAAGTATCAAAGCACACCTGATGTCTTAATTCCTTATACGAAGACTCTATAAGGTTCTACTTATAAGCATGGGAATATTCCGTCTTGTACATATATATGCATATATATATATATATATGCATATATGTACAAGACGGTCTTTGCTTAGTGGTTTTTCACCCGTCCCTTCCGATAGAATAGGTGAATAAACACACGCTTTCTACACTCCCCACTACAGCCCCACACTAGGATTTTCTCCTGTGTCATGGGTATCACGGACATACACAAACACCCAGACCTGGCACATGAATCTAAACTCATCATTCAGATACCTGTCTGGCCGGGACGAACCCGGGACCCATTGCGCGTCAGACCGGTATGGGAAAAGCTCCGTCACGCGGGTCGTCAAATCGATCGTTCCAATTTGAAGGTAAACTTCGAAATAAATTAATTTCCAAAATGCAATCAGAGAGCCGTCAGTCATTTTGAAAATGAGATTGACGTTTCATTTGGAAGTCGAAATGTTCGTTTTTTTTAATACCCAGCTGTGTCAAAAGGAAGGAATTCTTTTTGTGTATGTATGTTTGTATGTACTACTCGACCAAAACAATTAGGCGCATGACAGTTGAAACGTCGTTAGAACTAGGGATTTCCCATCCCGATACGAAACATATTCTATTACCAAATACCAAAAGTATGTAGGTATACCATTATTCATACATACGCCATAGAGGTGTATGTTCAATAGTCGAGTATTCATTAAAGCACTTTCATGTGTTTAATATATTCGCAGACGTGGAATATTTTCTTTCTTTTTTATTTGTGTAAGAGACTGATACATGTTGCAGCACACATTCGATTTTCGACTTGGGAGACAGGAATACTGAGCCTAATACTCTTCTCTTGTTAAAAAATGCATATTTTGAATGTAAGAGTCCTTTCTCCTCCACGAATAGTCTTTTTCCTACCCATTTTGAGCTTTATTGATGAATAATCAACTAATTTAATAATAACTTTAAAAATTCAACAATCACTGATTTAACTAACATTATAACGAAATAACATTAAACACGTGCTGGCTAACATAAGCACCTAGATGATACACGACTGCACGTAACTAGACGATGCGCGGGGTAAGAAGCGCGGTGCGGGGTATTGAACCACTTTTGTTTTATGCGCCTAATTGTTGTGGTCAAGTAATATGTCCATCTTCGTCAACCCATTATTGTCCCACTGCTGGGCACGGGTCTTCTCTCAGAATGAGAGAGTTTAGCTATAGCCCACCGCGCTGGCCTAGTTCGAATTGGTGGACTTCACACACCTCCGAAAACATTTTTAAAAACTCTCGGGTGTGTAGGTTTCCTCACGATGTTTTCCTTCACCGAAAAGCAGTGATAATTAATTTCTAATACGCGCATAAATCAGTGTTGCCTGGGTTTGAGCCTCGGACCTCCCGATCTAGAGGGCAAGTTTCAACCATTAGGCTATCACTGCTCTACTATGTCCATGTTATGTAATCAATATTATTGGAACCCAAAAATTGACTAAATAAAGATCTTTCTTTTTTTCTTTCTTTTATTATTTTGGCACGCGCTACAGTCCAAAAGCTTGACGGATTGTAACATATCACATGTCATTCGAAACGACTCGGTTATGAGAGTGACATAGGCTATATAATTTTGAAAATTGACGACTAGCGATCAGAGATAAAAGGGGGGGGGGGATTTTGGAATTTACTCCCGAAGAATCAATTTGTTAAAGGGCCCGGTATGAGAAAAATGTGAGGAGTTAAATCTACTGATGACCTCGTTATGTTTTTTATTGAGTATAACGCCATCTAGTTAAAACTTTAGAACTATTTTATCACGCGTGGATGGTATGCATAGGTTTCGTGATTACGTTTTACCGAAATCTCAATAGTATTTAAAATAGTAAATTGTTAAATTAAGTAATGTTACAATAAACATTCTGTAAATATTTTTGTTTATAACAATATGAGTATCAAATTATAGCTAGTTAATGGACCACTAAAATTATATTACAACACTTATATTTTTACGTAAAATCCAAAAAAGGGGTAAAATGGTAAAAATAGATACTAAAAAAAACTATTTAAAAACAAGCCACTGAAATTGAAGCCAGTATTTTTAAGCAGTTAGGATTTTCTTTTAAGCTATCGCATAGCTTTTAACGCGGGCTTACGAATCAATAAATTCCGTAACAAAAAAACCTAACACTCTCCACTCCGCGGCCTTAGCGCGGCCGAGCGTTCGCTTAACGTGTATGTAGGTATATGGTACGACAGTACGAAGCTCGCACCAGGCGAGCTACTCGGAAATCGGACAAATATGTAAGCAGCTGTTTCTGAGATAGTATATATAGTATCAAAAAAAAAACTTGAATCAAAGAAAAAAATACTGCTTAAATAACAAATAATTGTAATTGCATAAGTTGATAAAAATGGTAAGGAATAGCTTTACCGCAGCAGTCTCAGAGTGCCGCACGGTTTTTTTAGTAATCTTGCAATATTACCTACTTATTTCTTGTATTTATTTACAATTACAATTATTATATTAAAATTTATTGACACAACTCGCCGCTCGAAAAAGAAATATACGTAACGTATAATTTGGGGAACATAAACTTTGATAAATTCCATAAATCATCATTCTTACAGACTTCTTTGTAACAGTGCTTACAAAGCATTCAATACTCGATAACAGATAAAGTAGAAAAAGAAAAGTAATGTCATTAACCCCAGATGGCGCCACATGTTATTCTGAATGGAAGTTTCCTAAGCTTTAAATAATATCTATCTTTGTGTTTACTTGTTTTTATAATAATGAAGTAGCATACTAGCATGCAGTCCATTTGATGGTAAGTGGTCACTGCCGTATGGACATCTGTAAGCAACTTCACACATAACATGGGTTCTATCTGAAGTCAATCACAGATGTATTGCTACTCCCGAGGACTATGATGATCGCCTCACGTGAAAGTGTACCGGCAACCACACCCTTTCGAAACGCAATGAATGCCAAGAACTGCTTCACGCTAGAAATAGGTGTGGCGGTGGTACCTCCCCGGTCGAACTACACTGGTTCTACGTTCAAATTGTTTTGGGTATTAGAAAAAGAGTTACAAGCTCACTCTAAAGCTGATGGCGCCACTGCAGTTCACGTCGAACGCCTTAAACACGTAATGAGCGTAGAGCGCGGAGTCTGGAACAAGAAATGCATAATTAATTACATAATTAATAAAGTTTGGGACGATGTATGTGTTGGTTCCGGTACCGGAGCAGTGATAGCCTAATGGTTAAAACTTGCCCTCTCGATCGAGAGGTCCGAGGTTCAAACCCAGGCACGCACCACTGATTTATGTGCGTATTATTTATGTACTTTAATTATCACTGCTTTTCGGTGAAGGAAAACATCGTGAGGAAACCTACACACCCGAGAGTTCTTGAGTTCTTTAAAAAAAAAAAGTTCTCGGAGGTGTGTGAAGTCCACCAATTCGCACTTGGCCAGCGCGGTGGACTATGGCCTAAGCTCTCTCATTCCGTGAGAAGACCCGTGCCCAGCAGTGGGACAGTAATGGGTTGACGACGACGATGTGTTGGTTCCACTTAGACAAAAACTACCGGTCGGATTTCGCTAAAACTTAGCAAACGTGTAGTTTATGACGTAGAACAGAACATAGTATATTCTAAGCCCTGTAGTCGGGGAGTAGAATATGGCTACGGTACGCCTAGAGTGGGAGCTCGAACCGTCCAACAAGCAACCCCGAGGACGGCGGGATGTGTGGCTGCATCTCGCCGTAACCGGTTGGTGAAGGGGATGGTACACGTCCCCCAAGAGATGAGCCCGTGAGGGGCGCGGCGCTAGGGGCCACCGGTTCGTTCCGTTGTAGTTTCCGAGTCCCTTACTACAAGCGCTGAGGAAGGCCACCGAGGAGGTTTTAGTGGGTAAAAATCCCACATAACCCGGAGTCTCTCCCAAGGCTTCGGTGTACCTTTTAAAGGTTTCCTCCTCGTACCAAAAAAAAGGTAATCGCTTAGTTTATGACGTAGAATAGAACATAGGATACATTATAGTACTTAACAGGTACTCACGATATGTGTGACCACGATCCATGCAACTGGGTCGAAATATCGGCAAAAAGAATTCTATAAGAATTCATAAACCGCATATCGCGAGTACCCGTTAAGTATTATAGTGTATCAATTCCGCGTTAATACTAGTCTAAAATCATATACAACATAGGATATTCTAAACCGTGGTAGACATTTTTTTTAACTGACTGAAATAGCAAACGAGCATGTAGTTCACCTGATGGTAAGTGGACGCTGCCGTCCAAAGCCATCTGTAATCCAAGCCAGATACTCGAAAGATTATTCTAAATTGCGGTTAGCCTTTGAAGCATCGCTACCACTTTAGGAGGGGATAGAACGAAGGTTCGACCAGGGTGGTACCACCGCCACACCTATTTCCAGTGTTAAGCAAGCAGTTCTTGCGTTTCGATAGAAGGGTGTGGTTGCCGGCACACTTTCACATGAGGCGACCATCATAGTTCTCGGGAGTAGCAACGCATCTGTGATTGACTTCAGATAGAACCCATGTTCTGTATTAAGTTGCTTACAGATGTCCATACGGCAGTGACCACTTATCATCAGGTGGACTGCATGCTCGTTTGCTATTTCAATCTTATAAAAAAAATACCATATCGTATAAGGTAGTTTGTTGCGTAATTGTTTGTAAGGTAGAATCTAAAAAAACGAACTAGATGTAGGGTAGATAGATAAATTTACGACTACTTTGTCAACGTTCCCCTTTCACGTAGTTTCGTGGCCACGATCCATGCAACTGGGTCGAAATTTTGGCAAAAATTACAAAAACCATTTATCGTGAGTACCGGTTATGTATATATATATATTTAAGTGGTATAGTGAAAGTGTGTAGACTAAAGGGAATACTTCATATCGTCATTGGAAAGGAAATAATGCTAAAGCGCCATAATAGCATTTGTGAGAAATGAGATTTGAAGTTTTTTTTACAGAAAAAATCATGTCACTTTTATTTTTGATGGGATTGTTGGGAGTTCATATTACTCAACATAATCCCATCAAAAATAAAGACAACATGATTTATTTTCAAAGAAATTGAATACCTGCCGTGGCAAACATCATCGGAAGAGTAAAGGCTCATACACTCCGTTGCCTCGGATATCTTGAAAGAATGGAGAGAATCGGGCGGTAAAACGCGCATACATGGGACGACCGAGTAGACGCCCAGTCGGTCCCTGTAGCCTCGGGGTCAGAATAGGGCTACGGTATCCCCTGCCTGTCGTAAGAGGCGACTAAAAGGGGCTTCCGGGGTTGCAGACGGCTAGAGTGGGAGCTCGAACCGTTCGGTCAGGCAATCCCGGGAAGGACGGCGGTATGTGTGGTCGCATACCGTCGTAAAGACTAGACGGACCGGTGGGCCCAGCCGCCCATCTGGGAGGAGCCCGATGGGGCAGCGCGCTCGGAGGATTCCGGTTGAAGTCGTTTCGAGATCCCGGAGTCCTCCTTTTCAGCGCCGAGGACGGCCACCGGGGGGGTTTTAGTGCGGTAAAAATCCCACATAACCCTGCGTCGCGCTCCCACGGCGTCGGGTACCTTTGGAAGGTTTTCCCCTCAAAAACAAAAAAAAAAAAAAGACGCCCAGTCGGCCGGCCTAGGTATCGCTGGAAAGATGAAGTCATGAAGGACCTGCGCGAGCTTCAGACAGATAACTGGCTGGAGATGGCGCATGACAGACCGAAGTTTATTTTTTTTATCTGAAGTAGCAAACGAGCATTCTGTCCACTTAAGTGGTCATGGACATCTGTAATCAACTTCATACAGTATATGGGTTCCATTTAAAGTCAATCGCAGATGCGTTGCTACTCCCGAGGACTATAATGGTCGCCTCATAAGTGTGCCGGCAACCACACCCTTCCATCTTGCGCAAGAAATGCTTCCCGCTAGAAATAGGTGTGGCGGTGGTACTTCCCCGGTCGAACTACACTGATACTACCCCCTTTAAAGTCTCTGTCTCTTTAGCGGAGGCTAACACTCATTTTGGGTCGTTGCGCCATTGCAGTAAGTGATTTATTTTCTGTGAAACAATACTTCAAACCTCATTTGCCATAAATGCTATTATGTCGCTTTAGCATTATTCCCTTTCCACTGACGATATGTATCGTGGTGTGTGTGTGTCTGTGTCTGTGTGTGTGTGGACTGTGTGGAGTCTATCCCGTAACCTGGAAGATGGAAGAGCAATGGAGGGACCGTTCGTCGTGATCGTAAGTAGTATACATTTTCTGACTAAGGTAGCCCCATAATTTTGGGTGACTATAACCAACTTGAAATTCAGTAACTACTTTTTTGATAAAAAAAATTCGTGAATCGACTACGGAGACACCAGTAACATACCTATTTTATATATATATAATAGCAGTGTTAAGAACTGCTCTGTTCTGGTCTGTAAGGTTTATTTTATTGAAGTGAAACTTCTTTATCGGGGTTGGAAAAAAATTTAGTGTAACATTTTTTTTGTTACGCGCCATCTTTTTTTATTTTTCGTTACGCGCCATCTTTTCTGTTACGCGCCATCTTTTTTTTCCGATACGCGCCGTCTTTTTCTTATCCCTACCACGCGTGATATTAGATAGATTATTATAGATTAGATTATTAGATAAAGTTTAATAAAAGCCCTTTATTAAACTTTATGTAATTTAACTTTATTTAACCAATTTCTGTAAAGTTGCATATAGTAAATTATTTTTTGAAAAATAACGTCATAAAGAAGTTTCACTTCTTACGAGTGTACGCTAGTACACGCACACATTTTTATTTATTTACTAGCAGAATCGACGCGACTTCGTTCGCAGACTATAATGTAATCTATCCAACCATTACACATTTGAGCACCACTTTGGACATGTCCCTCCCCCCATCCGTAATGGGGATTTGGTCAATAGTCATAGCACAGTACTAGTATCTACAGTATTCTAACTTCTTACAAACGCACGAAACGCAAGTTGTACTTACGCGCCACGGTTTCGGTATGCACTCGGTACCCAATAGCTAGCGAATGTACTGAATAAAATCTATACTATAATAAATCTGTAAGAGGTCGCTGTCTGTACATGGAATAAATTTAGGTGAAAACCATTTCTAGAGGTCTTTAATGCGATATAGAACCCAAAATAATGGTTTTTAGAAATCTTTTCTGTTTGTCTGTTTGTCTGTTTATCTGTTTGTCTGTTTGTCTGTTTGTCTGTTTGTCTGTTTGTCTGTGTGTTTGAAAACGCTAATCTCAGAAACGGCTTATCCAATTTGAATATAATTTTCACTGATGTGTTGTGGGAAACTTCACTTAACATTTAGTGTTTAACTTATGTAAATCGGTTTATAAATAAAAAAGTTATGTCAATTTAAAACTACGCAGTATTTATTCTGTGTTCGATGAGTGTTAACAAGATATGTAACTGCATAGTTGAATTGGTTGAAACTAAACATGTTATGGTCTGTAAAATGTATTCCTTTGTTATGTATTTTTTATTGGTTAAGTGTGTACCTATGTTATTTGATACTATACAAATCTATATCTCTATATCTATATATACATATATAAAAACGAAAGGATGCTCTCTCACTCATCTTTTGAATAAACATCGTAGAGCCTAAACTGCTAAAGATACGAATATAATTTTTACTAAGGGTTCCTTTTATGACGTAGACGTCAGTTAAGAATGAATTTTCTGATCCCCCCCCCCCCAAGTTAACCCAAATAGGAGATGTAAGTTTGTATGAAAGTCAGTCAATTTTGAGTCCTCAATAAAATTCAGTATTTCGCTTTGATTTTTATGTTAAAACATAGTTTTAAACCGACTTCCAAAAAGGAAGAGGTTATCAATTCGTCTGTATTTTTTTTAATATTTTTTTTTTTTTATTTTATATTTGTTACTCGATTTCTCCGCACTGGGTGAACGGATTTGGATGATTTTTTTTTCATTTGAAAGGTAGTGCGTGTCGTCGGGTCCCATTTATTTTTAGTTCACTTTTGACAGTGGCATCCATAAGAAAAGCGCATAAGTCTGATATTTGCATTAACGATGTGCGCGATAAATAGATGAATAACTCAATTTCCCGCCAACCGATTTTGATGATTTTTCTTTTATTTGAAAGAATGTACTTCAAGGGTACTCTGATGAGTTTGATACGGTTCTGATCACAGGATCCATTTCCATGAAGCAAATTAACGAAATTAGCGATACTCGGCCAAACCTAAGCTGTAGGAGTCCAATTGGGTTGAATGTAGAATGAGATTACTAAGCAAAAAAAATAACTTCTTCAACTCTTCAATCCTGATGATGCAGGGGTACTGCTAGCCTGAACCGTAGAAGTAAGTCAATTTGTTTTTATGGATATATAATAAGATTGTTAAACAAATTCGTGGGACAAAAATTTGATCTTCAACTCCTCAACCCTGATGATGTAAGGGTATTTCAAGACTAAACCGTAAGAGTTGGCTATTTGGTACTTACGGTTATGTAATAAAAATACCAAGCAAAGATGAACGGTAAAAATTTTGACCTTCAACTCCTCAACCCTGATGATGAAGGGTTATTTCAAGCCATAGCCATAGGAGATGGCCATTTAATGCTTTCGGGTATGTAATATGATTACTAAGCAAAGACACAAAATGAAAATTTCGACCTTCAACTCCTCACCCCTGATGATGCAGGATGCTGCTAGCCTAAACTATACGAGATGGGCATTTGGTGCTTTCAGGTATTTAATATAATTACTAAGCAAAGACAAATGATGACAATTTTGACCTCTAACTCCTCAACCCTGATTATGCACGGGTGCTTCAAGCCTAAGCCATAGAAGTTAGCTATTTAGTGCTTTCGGGTATGTAATATGATTACTAAGCAAAGACACAAAATGAAAATTTCGACCTTCAACTCCTCACCCCTGATGATGCAGGATGCGGCTAGCCTAAACTATACGAGATGGGCATTTGGTGCTTTCAGATATTTAATATAATTACTAAGCAAAGACAAATGATGAAAATTTCGATCTTCAACTCCTCAAGCCTGATGATGCAGGGTACTGCAAGCCTAAGCCATAGGAGTTGGCCATTTAATGCTTTCGGGTATGTAATATAATTACTAAGCAAAGACACATGATGACAATTTCGACCATAAGCTCCTCAGCCCTGATGATGCAGGATACTGCAAGCCCAAGCTATAGAAGTTGGCTCGCAAGTGCTTACGTATAGGTAATAAGAATACTAAACAAAGACGCGGGATATTTTTTTACCTTCAACTCCTCCCTGATGATGCGGGATAGTGCAAGCCTAAATTATAAAAGGTAGTCACATAATGCTTACGGTTGTTTTTAGTATATATTATGAGTTTAATGACAGCTCATTAAACTGAAATGTGATTAATAAATTAAACTTCAATTCATCAACCCTGATAATCTAAGTACACAACCTACTTAAGCCGTATGAGTTTGGTACTTATTGATTACAATACATTACGACCCGTTCCTGAGAGAACATTATGATGAAAAGTGTCACTTTGAATACCTAAATCCTGAAAATGCAGGAGTATTGTCATGTTATTATTAAGAGTTGGATTTAGCTGTAGCTTTTTCAACAGGATGGTTAGGTTAGGTTGGAACATAAAAGAAAAGATAAAAAATAAGCGAGCAGGGTGCGGCAGAGCCCTGCGAGTGGGTGCGCCCTGTTCGTATGAATTGTAAAAGTGTTTTGATTCTGTCTTCTGCTTTACAAAGAACAATTTACGCGCACAAATAACCCGATGCACCTCTTAAAAGATCTTATCTTTGACCACATGAAACAAAATATGAACTTAGAATATATGTCGCTGTTCAGTGATATTACAATTTTCTAAAGATTTAAGTAGATAATAGTGCTTTGTTACCCGGAAAAGTCAAAATCAATCTTTATATCGATACGTCTTCGTTCAAATGCGGAGGAGTTGGTTGAAAAAGTATATCCCGATATCTATACTAATATATAAAGCTGAAGAGTTTGTTTGTTTGAACGCGCTAATCTCAGGAACTACTAATTCGAATTTAAAAATTCTTTTTGTATTGAATAGACCATTTATCGAGGAAGGCTTTAGGCTATATAACTTCACGCTGCAACTATTAGGAGCGAAGAAATAATGGAAAATATGAAAAAAACGGGGCAAATTATTCATCCTTGAGGGCTTCCGTTGCGTGCGCTGGGAAAACGGTACAAGATACCAAAAATATATGTATGAAAGAATTATTTCTCTTGAAATGATCTAAAAAAATGTCCGCGACAGTATATGTCTATCTTTTAAGATTAACTCACCAGAACCGTTTTCATGGTAATCAAATTCGGTCGAAATTAGTTAAGAGTTGTATCAACGTAATAATATTAATAAATGTGTTGTTGATCAAGAGTATTTAATTGTGAACAAAATTGTCTTTGACATCACTTAATTTCAATGATTATCTTAGAAGATATAGATCTTAGAGATCTTGCGTCGTTTTATCGTCGTGTAATAATACTTTTTAAATACTATTTGATTTTGTTTTAAGGATATTTTGTTTTAGGTTCTAATAATTTCACAATTATTTTTTTATATATGAGCTATATGAGTTAGCTATGTTCTTTTCAAAACTAAATTGTCTAAAATAATAATAGAAAATGAAACGGACAAAGTCGTGGGTAACAGCTATAATTTATAAAGCTGAGGAGGTTGTTTGCAAAAATAAATTATGCCCAAAATAACTATTCCACGCGGACGAAGTCGCGGGCACAGCTAGTACATAATATGTAAGAAAGAAAGTCAAGTATACAGATGTATTAAAATACTTTAGGCGGGTAGCCCTAACGCGAACTCTCGTCCAGCGCGTCTGTAGGTATAAAATTCAAGGACACGGCAGAGTTAGACTACTGTATGATATTAATACTGTGGGCATAGTCAGCAGTGGGTATTGAGGCTATTCCGAATATTCCGATAGTAGTCCCAAAAAGCCGGCACACTTTTACATGAGGCGACCATCATAGTCCTCGGGAGTAGCAACGCATCTGTGTTTGACTTCAGATAGAACCCATGTTCTGTATGAAGTTGATTACAGGTGTCGATGAGCGGCAGTGACCACTTACCATCAGGTGGACTGCATGCTCGTTTGCTACTTCAGTCAAATAAAAAAATAAAAAAAAAAAAAAAAAAAAATTGCAACGACTGCTTTGCGTAAGGGTACACTGATCATTGTGCGGCGGCGGTGTCCAAGTCTTTCGTAGAGATTAATATGTTCTCTTATATTGTAGAACATTTTTTGTTCTATTATTATCAATAGATATTTTTGACTTGACTTGAATTTTTGACACTTTGAATCACATTACTTAAGCTTTAGCAAAGACGCTTTATATATTCTAATAATAAAAATAGGCTATGTTACTCAGGGATAATGTAGCATTCTATTGGTGAAAGAATTTTTCAAATTGGTTCAGTAGTTTTTAAGGTAATTCATGACAAACATACAAAAATACAAGGTTTTCCTATTTATAATCTTATATATAAAATTCTCGTGTCACAATGTTAGTCTGCATACTCCTCCGAAACGGCTTGACCGATTCCTCTGAAATTTGGTAAGCATATTGGGTAGGTCTGAGAATCGGCTAACATCTATTTTTCATACCTCTTAAGGGTTGTCCACCCTTAAATTATTTTTTTAAATTTTTTATATGGCATGTAACGTTTGTCGGGACAGCTAGTATTAGTATAAATATAGAATAATTTTTGTTTGGGAAACATACCTACAATACAAATAAAGACTTCAATACAGGTAGGTAGGTTTTCAAATTAGAGCACATATTAGTAAAGTTTCGACGAATATCCTATTCACTAAAATGCATGGTAAGACTGACGTGTAACTAAGCAGGAGGTATTTATAAGTATGACGGAGGGGGGGTGGTTCTTTTTCGCTCATCGTATCAGGATAACCTACTGTGGGCTCTGTTAGGGAATGTTAGCACGAGAATAAATTGCAGACTTGATTTTAACACACAGTATATTGCCGAATTAAACTTGTTACAATCACTGAATTAATCAAACTAAATTAAGTATACAAGTAATCGTAGCACTAAGAACGCGGGATGATTTTAGAGTTGGCTGCTTCGGCCGACCGTCAACGATAGACTGAGGTGTCGGACATTAAACTGGTACAACCCTAACTTCATCGAACGCCACTAGATGGCGCTAGCGTTCCGGTGTTGCCACAAAACCGCCATTTCCGACAAGTATAAAATTTAAGTTTGGTTAAAGAAACGTATTTATCAAAAACGTTTTAATTTGAATCTCGGTGGCAACGCATCTGTGTACAACATCTAAAAAGCTATCTTATCTGGTATTCATTGCAGAAGTACATGCACTGCATGCTCATTTGCAACTCACATATTATAAAAAGAAATCGGTTGTCTGTAAAGTCGGTTTACTGACGATAGTTGAACGTGACAACGTCATAAGAAAATACTGATGGAATGGTTGCATTTTTGTATAGCAGCTGTCCATGCAGACGCATCGCTCATTCAAGTAGGAGAGAGACAGATGTCGAACGCTGGCGAACGCGGAGGCCGATTGTGCCTCTTTATCGCTCGTTCCGCGCTCTCGCTTGCAATACAAGCCTTAAATGGAACGCCTCAGAGCGAGGTAACGCCGCATAAGTCATGTTTTTTGGTGCGTGCAGCCGGCTCCATCGAATTATAAGACGCTGTCACGTCAATATATCGCGGGGAATAGTTCGTTATTACATACTTATTAATTTTATGAGATTAGATTGACACCATACATAGGGTATCACATCTATGAGGCCCCGGATACCTTGCCATATCCCCAAACTCAGCTAGTTCTGAAGTCGAACTAAGGACGGTGTTCCTACCAAGTTTTGCTTTAATAGTTCAAAAATGATAAAACACACTTACTTCCATGAGGAAAGAATTTAGCGTATATGTCTTTGAAGGATTCTTCGTGCACCACACCTTCTGGACATTCCTGGAACAAAAAGAATTGAGATATTAACCACGTTTCTTATAATCAATGGAAGGTATGGACAATGAAGTAGGGAGGGATAGAAATTGTGGTTTATCTGACTGAAGTAGCAAACGAGCATGCAGTCCACCTGAGTAAGTGGTCACTGCCGCTCATGGACATCTGTAATTAACTGCATACAGAACATGGGTTCCATCTGAAGTCACAGGTGCGTTGCTACCCCCGAGGACTATGATGGTCGCCTCATTAAAAAGTGTACAAAGTAGTTAATCTAATTCGTGAGACCAAACGCGTGGCGCAGCCCGCACTGAGACCACGCACGGTCCCGCGAGTTTATTTGATTGTGTGCGTAAAAAGTGCGTGCCCCCGCTACTCATGCGTACATTGAAACTACACACACACACGCTTTCTACACTCATAGCCCCACAGTAGGATTTTCTCGTAGGATCGTTCAGATACCTGTCTGGCCGGGAATCGAACCCGGGACCCATAGCGCGTCAGACCGGTACGTTAACCGCTCCGCCACGCGGGTCGTCAAAACCGGCGACGGACGATTTGTATGAAGCTGTTCTACTATTATTTACTTTCTTTACTATGGCCGCGGGAAAGAGCTAGTAGGTAATAATAGACATATCTACCACAATTTTACTGACCTTTTGATGACAGATTTTTGTGTGTGTATGAAGTGCATCGAATGAAAAATACTCAATTAAATTAATTAAAAATATTACCTAATCAGTATAATATAATACTATATCTATACATATATATGTATGTTTTTTTTAATATATATTTATATCAGTATATATTTCTATAAATATACATTTATATTAATTAATTTGTACACACTTGATTTGCCTGACAAATGTACACTCCGATCTCAGGGCTGCTGGAAGAAATTTCATTTTGAAATAAGCAGTCCTTTGTACTGTATTTACATTATGTCATTGTCTGTTTTTATGTATTCTCTGTGTACAAAAACTTATAAATAAACAAATAAATAAATACCTATATATTTCTAGTTCGAATCTTATGCTTATAATCCTTATTTCATTAAAATCTAATTTATCATTTATTATACAATTTAAAGTTGATTTTTTTAATACGCGTAAAACCACGAGACTTTTAGTACCTAAAATCTAATATCATTTTAATAATCAAAGATTAATTTATTATTCAATTATTACGTGTACTAATTAGTGAATCTAATTAGAATCTAATTAGGGATGCAATGTAATAGCCATGTTAGTTCAATATCGCATGAGTGATTTGTTATGTAACTAATTTATAAGAATTCGACGACCCGTGTGGCCGAGCGGTTACCATACCGGTCTGACGCGCAATGGGTCTCAGGATGGATTCCCGGCCAGACAGGTATCTGAATGATGAGTTTAGATTCATGTTTTGGGTCTGGGTGTTTGTGTATTCGATCGTCTTGTGTGTGTTCCATGGTACCCACGACACGGGAGAAAATCGTAGTGTGGGGCTCTGAGTGCAGATAGCGTGTTTATATTCATCCATCTATCCATCAGCCCTTTGATGTCCACTGCTGGACATAGGCCTCTCCTAAATGGCACCACTCCAACCGGTCCTGTGCCCTCTGAATCCAACGGTTTCCCGCTGTCTTCTTCAGTTCATCGGTCCATCTGGTAGGGGGCGACCTGTACTCCTTTTGCCTAAACATGGTCGCCACTCGAGGACCATTCTTCCCCATCGGTTATCGGTCCTTCGAGCGATATGACCGGCCCACTGCCACTTCAGCTTGCTGATTTTGAGAGCTATGTCGGTAACTTTCGTTCGTCTACGGATTTCATCGTTGCGAATCATGTCTCGTAGCGAAATTCCAAGCATAACCCTCTCCATAGCACGCTGAGCGACTCTGAGCCTTCGAATGAGGCCTTTAGTGTTTAAATTACATACTAGTTAACCCGGCAAACTTTGTTCCGCCTAAGTAATGTTAACTTTTTTAATTAGGAATGACTGAGAGTGTTATAAACGTAAGAGTAGACAAATATAATCAGAAAGCTTCCAACTGCTAAGCTATCGGAGTGAAGACATATGCTGTCGTGACTTATTTTTTAACCGACTTCCAAAAAGGAGGAGGTTATCAATTCGTCTGTATTTTTATTTATTATTTTTTTTTTTTTTTTTATATTTGTTACCTCATTTCTCCGGACTGGGTGAACCGATTTAGATGATTTTTTTTTTATTTGAAAGGTAGTGCGTGTCATAGGGTCCCATTTTTTTTTAGTATTTTTTTGACTAGGGCATCCATAAGAAAAACGCATAAGTCTTAAATTTGCATTTTCAATGTACGCGATAAATGTATGAATAACTCAATATCCCGCCAACCGATTTTGATGATTCTTTTTTTATTAGAAAGGATGTACTCCAGGGGTAGTCTGATAAGAGTTTGATAAGGTTCTAATCATAGGATCTTCAACTTTTTGGAGCAAAATAATAAAATTAGTGATAGTCGGCCGAACCTTAGCTGGAGAAGTCCAATTGAGTAAAATATAGAATAAAATTACTATGTAGGTATTTACTATGAAAAATTTGACCTTCAACTCTTCAATCCTGATGATGCAGGGGTACTGCTAGCCTGAACTATAAAAGTTGGTCGTTTGATGTTTGCGAATATATAATGAAATTGTTAAGCAAATTCATGGGACAAAAATTTGACCTTCAACTCCTCAACCCTGATGATGCAGGGGTACTTAAAGCCAAAACCATAGGAATAAGCCATTTGGTGCTTACGTATATGTTATAAGATTACTGAGCAAAAACATAAGATGAAAAATTTGACCTTCAACTCCTCAACCCTGATGATGGAGGGGTACTTCAATCCTAAACCATAGAAGTTGGCAATTTGGTGCTTACGGTTATGTAAAGAAAATACTAAGCAAAAATATAAAATCAAAAATTTGACCTTCAACTCCTCAACCCTGATGATGAAGGGGTACTTCAATCCTAAACCATAGGAGTTGGCAATTTGGTGCTTACGGTTATGTAAAAATAATACTAAGCAGAGGCACAAAATTAAAATTTTGACCTTCAACTCCTCGACCCTGATGATGAAGGGGTACTTCAATTCTAAACCATAGGAGTTGGCAATTTGGTGCTTACGGGTATGTAAAAATAATACCAAACAGAGGCACAAAATTAAAATTTTGACCTTCAACTCCTAAACCCTGATGATGCAGGGTACTGCAAGCCTGAGCCATAGAAGTTAGCCACCTGGTACTAACGTATATGTTATAAGATTACTAAGCAACAATATAAGATGAAAAATTTGACCTTCAACTCCTCAACCCTGATGATGGAGGGGTACTTCCAGAGGGGGCGCCCTGTTTGTATGAATTGTAAAAGTGTTTTATGTTTAATTTTTGTGAATATGTAGATGCACAAAGCAAACTTAGAGGCTTTATTTAAATACAAACATAAAAATATAGTCACTAAAAAGTGTAAAATAAAAACTTTTTAACAAAAAATATCTACCGACTTCCATGTCACAAAAAAGTAAAAAATAATTTAAATATATTTTGGTCTAGAACATACTCAGTACTTAGTACATAGTTCTGAAGTCGGTGCTCATATAGGACGTAGTTACCGTCGTCCATCGAAATATGTCGAGCACCGACTTCAGGACTATGTACTAAGTACTGAGTATGTTCTAGACCAAAATATATTTAAATTATTTTTTACTTTTTTGTGACATGGAAGTCGGTAGATATTTTTTGTTAAAAAGTTTTTATTATATAATTTTAAGGAGAACATTTCCTTCATACGATTTCTGTGTAGCTTTAACGCGACGGAAGCTTAAAAAATGGAGTATCTTCCAGTTTCCCAACATTTCCCTTCACTGCTCTGCTCCTATTGATCGTAGCGTGATGAAAAGTATACTATAACCAGCTCAGGAGTATAAAAAATAATTGTACCAAGTTTCGTTAAAATCCGTCGAGTAGTTTTTGCTACTTTAACGGTTATACAGACAGACAGACAGACAGACAGACAGACAAAAATTTTACTGATTGCATTTTTGGCATCAGTATAGATTCCTAATCACCCCCTGATAGTTATTTTGGAAATATTCGACATCTCTACAGATTTATTATAAGTATACATCATTTGTGTTGTCAGTTGTCAGAGTGACAGAGGCTTTTTGCAGTTTACTCATTACGAATCGATTTGCATAAAACGAAGTGAAATGGGTGAGATGTGACGTCAGGAAGGCCAAGAGTCTTCATTACTGTCCATTCTTGAAGATTTCAAGTCAAACACAGGAGTAAACTTCTTCGATTTATTCACAATTGACGAGGTCCGATCGCTTCGACGGTTAAACAAGAAATCTTTTTCTACCGTTCGCACGCCTTTATAAAACAATGTTTGGTGTGACAATAACAAATTTATGGAGGGTAAACTAAATTACAATTCTAAAAATCATTAAATGTTGCTAGTTCAATAAACAAACAATTTTCGATCTTTAAACTAACTAAAATAATTATTATCGGCGACGTGTTTTTCATAAATACGTGTCGCGCCGACACATATATAAGGGCCCGGTATGTGAAAAATGTGCGGAGTAAAATCTACTGATTAATGATCTCGTTACGTTTTTCTATTGAGTATAACGCCATCTAGTTAAAACTTTAGAACTATTTTATGAGTACGCGTGGATGCATAGGTTTCGTGATTACGTTTTATCATGTATTGTTATATTATTATTTACTAGTCGCCCGTCGCATCGGCCGAAATTCGACCGTAATTTAAATTAAAGAACTAAACTGCATATTGTCCAAATTAGTACGAATATTTCTCTAATTCAAATCAAATCTCATCTGACATCCTTGACGTTGTGTCTTTTCATAGTAAGACATTGAATATTCTATTTCATTTACTAAGTACATATGTGTTTGTGACAAATGCAAGGCAGTGTGTGTAATGTGTTTTTAGTTGATTTTATGTATGAAAAATGCATTATTTGAAAAAAATATTAACATTCTGCACTCCTTCTCTACGTCCACTATAACCGTGCAAAATTTCATACTAATCCGTCCGCGGCATATTACTTAAAAATCCGTCACAAATTTTTGCTTCACGTATTAATATAATAATATCTTTCGTGTGTGTGGCGCCATCTATTTTAAATGCGAGTAAGCTCCAGTCGTGCGTCGGAGCTGACACTCACAATCCTCTTTTTTAATTTTTAAATGAGCAGTTGTGTTGTTTAATAATTTTACAACGTTACTTGTCAAAATATTTTCCTCCTCTATGTTACCTAAACGTTTTGACATGCTAAAAATATTATTTGAAACAGTACAAACGAACCAATTAAAATTTACCCGCCACTGATTTTATGAAAACGACCAATTTAAAATGTTATTTCGTGTGACGCCTATAAATTTGTTGAAATAAAAAATTAAAAACTCGATTTAAACTACGACCGCCATACCTATTTGTAGCGTTAGGCATTTTCGCTTTACGATGGATGGTTTTGCACACCGACCTACTTTTTTATTCGATTGAAGTAGCAAACGAGTGGTGAAAAAAAGGCAGTGACCACTTACCATCAGGTGGATGGTAAGTTGTTTTTTAAAAGGGTGGTCATCTTCAGCGCTGCGTGGAGGAATTCAGGATCTCCAATGGAACACAACCGGAGTACTCCGAGCGCGATGCCCTCTTCGGGCTCTTCCCAGTGACCATTGTACGCACTGCGCATTCTGGTGGTGGCCACAAATGCCGTCGTCCTACATGGGGTCGTTTGGCTGGACGGTTCAGGTTCCTTTTAGTCGCCTCTTACGACAGACAGGGGATACCGAAGCCTTATTCTGATCCCGGAACTACAGGGACGTCCAGGCTGTACCTATCTCATCAACCGTAATTGTTAAAGGTGATAATTAAACGTACTCAGACGTGTCATTCCGGTTGCGTTCCTATGGAGATCCCGAAGTCCTATTTGTAGAGCGGAGGACGGCCACCGGGGGGTTTTAGTGCGGTAACAATCCCACATTACCCTGTGTCGCTCCCACGGCTTATACCTTTTGATGGTTTCCTTCTCGAGAACAAAAAAGGTACAGCCTGGTGACAAACAGACGGACAGCGATGTCTTAGTAATAGGGTACCATTATTCTTTTTGGTTACGGAAATCTAAGAATGCGTGAAATTGTGTATAGTCGATTTACACAAATTTATTTCTAGCTTGAAGCATTTCTTGCGTTTCTATGGAATGGTGTAGTTCTGGACACTTTTATATGAGGCGACCATCATAGTCCTCGGGAGTAGCAACGCATCTGTGATTGACTTCAGATAGAACTCATGTTCTATTTGAAATTGCTTGATGTCCATGGGCGACAGTGACCACTTACCATCAGGTGGACTACATGCTCGTTTGCGCATTCAGATAAAAAAAAACACAAATCCACGCATTTTTACATAACTACCTAAAAGTTTAACATCAAAATGCGATCTTTACAAGCAGCTTGGCGATTATACGTGTACCATTGTTAGCCATCTATGCTTGTAGTTTCCAAATAATATATTTTCATAGTCGAGTCACGCAAAATCGCGTGTTAACACCAATTCGGCAGAAATTCGACGGAATTAGTCAATAACCTATATACGGGTCTGCAGGGGTGTTCGCGGTGCAAAGAATAGCATGAAGCCAGTGTAAAGCGTTGCTGTTTGCTTTGAAAGTTATAGAAAGAAAGAAAGAAAGATCTTTATTTAGTCAATTTTTGGGTTACAATAATATTAACTAGTCACCCGTAGCATCGGCCGAAATTCGACCGTAATTTAAATTAAAAATCAAATGTCATCTGACATTCTTGACGTTCTGTCTTTTCATTTTCATTTACTAAGTACATATGTGTTTGTGACAAATGCAAGGCAGTGTGTGTAATGTGTTTTTAGTTGATTTTATGTATGAAAAATGCATTATTTGAAAAAAATATTAACATTCTGCACTCCTTCTCTACGTCCACTATAACCGTGCAAAATTTCATACTAATCCGTCCGCGGCATATTACTTAAAAATCCGTCACAAATTTTTGCTTCACGTATTAATATAATAATTACATAAGATGTTTGGAAAGGGCACCAAAAATTGAATATGCCGGTTAGGCGTTCTAAATGTATGACACTCACATACTCGTATTTATCATTTAAAGACTTACAATTAGACACTATATTACAAAGCTGATAACTTTAGCAGATTATTATTTTTTGTATTTTTAAATCGTCGTTGAATTCGTCATACGTGTAATAGCATTTTTCTATTAATATATTTTTTAATTTTGTATGTAGGGCCGGCCCTATCGTAGGGTCCGGAAGGGCCAGTAAGTACTCAGCTTTACATCTTACTGTCCACGTGGGGCTCGACGCTGCTTTTAAAATGTAGAGCGCATATTTCACTGAAGGTGGAATTTTTTAAGGTGGTAGAACCAGTGTAGATCGACGTGGGAAGTACCACCGCCACACCTGTTTCTAGCGTGAAGCATTTGTTGCGCGAGATGGAAGGGTGTGGTTGCCTGCACATTTTTATATAAGGTTTTGATGGTCGCCTCATGTAAAAGTGTGCCGGCGACCACATTCTACCGTTCATTCTACTATTTTCAAAACGACGCCGTTTTGAAAAACGGGGGGGATACTTTCAAACTGTATATACTTTACAATACTTTCTTACATCACCACCGGATTTGAACACGAGCTCAAGTGAGAAGATCCGCCAAGAACCTCGGCGAGTTTGTCTTTTTTGTTTGTATAATTCTGTTTTTTTTTACCCATATTTTTTAACATCACAATAAACCAAGCTCCTGTAATCTTGTCTTATATTTGAGTGCACAAAAGGCCTGTGTATCAAGATAATAAAATTGCCTAATTAATCAACTATGGAATATATTACTAGCTGAAACCCGCAGCTTCGCTCGCGTTAATAAAACGATGTATCGATTGTCCTGTAGGAATGCGATATTTTCTCTCAGTAAACTATATGTTAATCCAGAGTGTCAGCTAACCTCCTAGCAAATTTTATGAAAATCGGTAACAAAATTAATCGTTAAAAAAAACTTTAATTATTTGCCACTCAGTGGCAGAATAGGTGATTTAACAAAAATGTTTGAATACCAACTGTACCTACTTCACAAATAAATTGATTTGATTTGATTTTGATTTGTTTCGTTCCTGCCGTTTAGACGTGAAGAAGTAACAAACATACACACTTACAAACTTTCGCCTTTATAATATTAGTATGAAGTATGATTCTTATTACTAGCCTTTAGCCAGTGTAACGCATCACTGTGTTTTGATTTGAAGTGTGGACAGGGCAGCCCTTACCGTCCCTGTAGCCTCGGGATCAGAATAGGGCTACGGTATCCCCTGCCTGTCGTAAGAGGCGACTAAAAGGGGCTTCCGGGGTTGCAGACGGCTAGAGTGGGAGCTCGAACCGTTCGGTCAGGCAATCCCGGGAAGGACGGCGGTATGTGTGGTCGCATGCCGTCGTCCACCTGGGACGAGCCCGATGGGGCAACGCGGTCAGAGTTGACATTCCGGTTGCGATTCGTTTGGAGTTGGAGTTCGGAGTCCTCTTTCTGACCCGAGGACTGCCACCGAGGGGTTTTAGTGCGGTAAAAATCCCACATAACCCTGCGTCGCTCCCACGGCGTGTGGTACCTTTTGAAGGTTTCCCCTTCGAAAACAAAAAAAAAACAAAAAGGCAGGCCTTATCATAGGGCAAACAAAGTGGCCACTCCAAGCGCTAAGGGCGCTGCCAATCTATTGTTATAAATAGGGCTGTTATAAGAGTGCAGAATATTCGTAGCTTAAAATTAGTGTTAAGTTAACTTGCGACCGGGGAAGTACCACCGCCACACCTATTTCTAGCGTGAAGCATTCATTGCGTTTCGATAGAAGGGTGTGGTTGCCGGCACACTTTCACATGAGGCGACCATAAGACCTCGACCTCGGCAACGCATCTGTGATTGACTTCAGATGGAACCCATGTTCTGTATGAAGTTGATTACAGATGTTTATGGGCGGCAATGACTACTTACCATCAGGTGGGCTGCATGCTCGTTTGCTACTTCAGTCAAATAAAAAAAAAAGTGATGCTATGTTCTGGTTTGAAGTGTTTAGGTATAGGGCCGGTCTTATCATTATGGCGACCCGCGTGGCGGGGCGGTTGCCGTACCGGTCTGACGCGCGACCCGGGTTCGATACCCGGCCAGACAGGTATCTGAAAGATGAATTTAGATTCATGTTCTGGGTCTGGGTGTTTGCGTATTCGTTTTGTGTGAAAAATCTGCAACGCTCGTAACCTTCTATAAAAAAAAGTAACATGACATAAATATTATGAAAACATGTCAATACCGCGTTTTACGGGACTGTGCGTTAGTATTGGATTTAGTAAAGATTTACTAATAATCCTCTTATTCACACTGTACGGCTTCGTCATCGTGTTACGAAGATTTCTATAATCTAAGAAATGGGGCAACTTTTATACAATTTATGCAAACTTCTGCTACTCGATCATAGATGGCGTTACATGTATCAACTTACTGTGTGGTTTTGTACCCAAATGGTAAAACGGGACCCTGAAAGGCGTAGGGGACAGTCACGCTTCCTAAGAGATGAGCCCCTAAGGGGCGCAGCGCTAGTGGGCACCGGTGGTATCCGTTGGAGGTCCCGGGGTCCCCTGCAAGCGCAGAGGAAGGCAACCGAGGAAGTTTTAGTGGGTAAAAATCCCACATAACCCGGAGTCTCTCCCAAGGCTCCGGTGTACCTTTTGAAGGTTTCCTCCCCGTCAATGCAAAGGTCTTCGTCCCTGTAGCTCCGGGATCAGAATAGGGCTACGGCATCCCCTGCCTGTCGTAAGAGGCGACTAAGGAGGTTCCGAGGTTGCGGGCGGCTAGAGTGGGTTCGGTCAGGCGATCCCGGGAAGAACGGCGGTATGTGTGGTCGGATACTGTCGTCAAGACCAGACGGTGCGGTGGGCCCAGCTGCTCACCTGGGAGGAGCCCGATGGAGCAATGCGTTTAGAGGACTCCGGTTGTGTTCCTTTGGAGATCCCGGAGTCCTCTTTGTAGCGCTGAGGACGGCCACCTTGGGTTTAGTGCGATAAAAACCCCACATAATCCCCTGCGTCGCTCCCAAGGCGTCGGGTACTTTTTGAAGGTTTCCCCCTCGAAAACAATAGATACAATGAAATAGCTTTCACGTACTTGTGTCCACTTGAAAGATGAAAATGAAAATGAAAAATGATTTATTACATTTAAAAGTAGTACATAGTTTTACGATATTGTTGGGTACCCCCTTTTAAGTATGTTTATACCTGTAGTAGGGGGCCCCGCTCTCCCCTTATACTATTGCTAAGTACTAGGAATTATATAAATTACCAAATATATTATACAACACTATAATAATTTAAAAGAATAAAAAAATTAAAAAAATAAAAATTAAACTAATAACATCAATTTTAATTTTAGTATGTATCGTGTGTATAGTGTGTTTATGTATAAAATAATGATGTGTGAGAGTGTGTGCATGCGATGTGACTTGAATTTTTCACACGTTTGTGTTATTACAAACAGTATTTTATCTATCTTAGATTTCCTTCGGGAGTTACCAAGAAACATTAATGGCGCAGCCGAGTTTAGTTTGTACTAAAATATTTATTTTGCAATTATCCTTATATAATCGATTATTTATGGATGGCCACTCACACAGAAACTCCTCGACTGGTCTCTTTTCGCTTAACGCTACATAGCTTTGATCGAATTTTACTATACATGCCTTTTTAACTATCTGGGTTAAAAAAATGTGTGCGTGTACTAGCGTACACTCGTAAGAAGTGAAACTTCTTTATGACGTTATTTTTCAAAAAATAATTTACTACATATGCAACTTTACAGAAATTGGTTAAATAAAGTTAAATTCTAATCTAATCTAATCTATAATAATCTATCTAATATCACGCGTAGTAGGGATAAGAAAAAGATGGCACGTAACGGAAAAAAAAAGATGGCGCGTAACGAAAAAATGTTACACTAAATTTTTTCCAACCCCGATAAAGAAGTTTCACTTCAATAATAGAAAAAACCGGCCAAGTGTGAGCAAAAATCATGTTTGTCGTACCGGAGCTCCCCTTAATTATTCATTTTTAACCTTTTTCTAGAATTTGTTGAAATAGCGGCAACGGAAATATAACATTTGAAAAGTACCATAGGTCGTAGAACCAGTGTATTTCGACCGGGGAGGTACCACCGCCACCTATTTCTAGCGTGAAGCATTTCTTGCGTTTCGATGGAAGGGTGTTTGCCGGCACACTTTCACATGAGGTGACCATCATAGTCCTCGGGAGTAGCAACGCATCTGTAATTGACTTCAGATAGAACACCATCTTTAAGAAGTTGCTTACAGATGTCCATGAGCGGCAGTACCATCAAGTGGACTGCATGCTCGTTTGCTACTTCATTATTATAAAAAAGACGGATAGCAGAGTCTTAGTGAACGTCCCTGTAGCCTCGGGGTCAGAATAGGGCTACGGTATCTCCTGCCTGTCGTAAGAGGCGACGAAAAGGGGCTTCCGGGGTTGCGGGCGGCTAGAGTGGGAGCTCGAACCGTTCGGTCAGGCAATCCCGGGAAGGACGGCGATATGTATGGTCGCATACCGTCGTAAAGACTAGACGGAGCGGTGGGCCCAGCCGCCCATTTGGGAGGAGCCCGATGGGGCAGCGCGCTCGGAGGATTCCGGTTGAAGTCGTTTCGAGATCCCGGAGTCCTCCTTTTCAGCGCCGAAGACGGCCACCGCGGGGTTTTAGTGCGGTAAAAATCCCACATAACCCTGCGTCGCTCCCACGGCGTCGGGTACCTTTGGAAGGTGTGTTAGGAAAAGGTCTCGTTTTTATCCTGTGGGTTTAGAATCCTAAAAATTTGCAGCATTTGTGGGTAGATTTTCAAAAGATAGTATCACCCATTAAAGTAGTTTAAATAATTTTAATGGGAAAATCTTCACACATGGCAACACTAGAGAAAGCGCGTCCTATTCTCAGCACCGGTCGTTCACTTTACCCACTAACCTTTACCTGACCTGACAGACATATATCTGTCCCGCTCGCACCCGTTATATTCATATAATGCTATTCCTGTCCAACTCATTAGCTGCGTTTAAAATAGAATGACGGTTTTTGCCGGGAATTCGTGTCATGATTTATACACGATTTCCGTGTTATGGCTGTTGTTTGTATGACGAATTTGTCGTTTTATTGCAAATAAACGAGCCCAGTTGTCTTTTGTTATTAGGTAACTAATGTATGTGATATTTCAAATAATTCTTTTATAAATAACAGTGGCAAATACATCGTGTTAATAAAAGTGTATAAAAGTGTGCCGGTACTTTTATATGAGGCGACTAATTAGCTCCTCGGGAGCAGCAACGCCTCTGTGATTGACTTCAGATAGAACCTATGTTCTATGTGAAGTTGCTTATAGATATCCATGGGAGACTGCGGCCACTTACCACGAGGTGGACTGCATGCTCGTTTGCAACTACAATCTTATAAAAAAATCCTGTCATAGTTCAAGCTGGACGACCAAAAAAAGGTCATTATACTGCGAACTCATCCGGTGAATGTGCCCCGGGCTTCGAACGGCATAGTTACCTCACTGATCCTATATTAAATTGCTTCAATAGCCATGGACAGTAACCACTTACCATCAGGTCTTACCGCCACACCTATTTCTAGCGTGAAGCATTTCTTGCGTTTCGATAGAAGGGTGTGGCCGGCACACTTTTATTTGAGTAGAGACTCATCTGTTATTGACTTTAGATAGAACATCATGTTCTATAAGTTGTTTACAGATGTCCATGGGCGGCAGTGACCACTTACCACTTACCATTTGAAGGTAGTAGAACCAGTGTAGTTCGACCGGGGAAGTACCACCGCCACACCTATTTCTAGCGTGAAGCATTTCTTGCGTTTCGGTAGAAGGGTGTGGTTGCCGGCACACTTTCACATGAGGCGACCATCATAGTCCTCGGGAGTAGCAACGCATCTGTGATTGACTTCAGATGGAACCCATGTTCTGTATGAAGGTGATTACAGATGTCCATGGGCGGCAGTGACCACTTACCATCAGGTGGACTGCATGTTCGTTTGCTACTTCAATCCCAATTTACTTTAAAATGAAAACCTAAAGTTCACTGTGCACGTTGCAACACTCATTACACAACCTAATTAAAATAAAATAAACGCAAATTACGCAAGCGTAATTTTGTCACGCGCTTTTAAAGCTTAATTCGAGCGGCCGAGATGAAAACATTTCTGTTAGCTCGTAAACAAACATATTAAAAGGCCCTGTACACTTAGCGCCGATATCGGATCCGTTTACGATGATGTTTGATGTACATATCGGCAAATAAACAGACGAACTGAGAACCTCCTTTATGGAAGTCGGTTAAAAAGAATTCTGAAATTAAAAACTGCTTATCGTAAGTAAAATATTTGAAAATGTGTCTGAAATGATAATTTAATCGATATCGTCAAACCATTATGTCCCACTGCTGGGCACGGGTTTTCTCTCAGAATGGACTCTCGGACTCAATCACAGATGCGTTGCTACTTCTGAGGACTATGATGGTCGCCTCATATAAAAGTGTGCCGGTAACCACACCCTTCCATCGAAACGCAAGAAATGCTTCACACTAGAAATAGGTGGCGGTAGTACTTCCCCGGTCGAACTACACTGGTTCTACCACCTGTAAGTCCGTATTATAAAAGTTTGAATATTAGATTTTAGATTTTTCTCATAGGATAGCGTATATTCCCTCTTAGCTGCGCAACTGCGAATGTTCCACGCTTGCCAAATAGCAGGTATATGAGAGTTGTCGTACAAAGTGTTTAAAGCGTACTAATCATGTTTCCCGCTACTCGATAACAGATGGCGCTGTACAACTATGAAGCGCACTATCGAACTTTGATGGCGATTCGTAAAGGATATCTTTTTTATGGTTACAGCGCCATCTAGTGGTGATTGAAATATGTCTAAAAATTTCTTTAGATTTCAAATTTTATGGTGATCGCTTAAAAGTTGTCACAGTCATATATTTTAAACATGTATACCGACAAAATGCGATGTATGCGGGTAAAAACATGGAGGATAATTAAATCCTAATATTTAACAAAGTTAGTTAAAATATTTGCTATTAATATAAACGGATATAAGTCACATTTTCTGCTATTCACTTATTTGTCCATAATTGTTAGGACAACGGGGATTTTTCAATGGATATCTCTTGCTAGATCTTTGTTTTTCTAACACAGAGATCTTTTTTTTTGTTTTCGAGGAGGAAACCTTCAAAAGGTACCCGACGCTGTGGGAGCGACACAGGGTTATGTGGGATTTTTACCGCACTAAAACCCCCCGGTGGCCGTCCTCGGCGCTGAAAAGGAGGACTCCGGGATCTCGAAACTTCAACCGGAATCCTCCGAACGCGCTGCCCCATCGGGCTCCTCCCAGATGGGCGGCTGGGCCCACCGCTCCGTCTAGTCTTTACGACGGTATGCGACCACACATACCGCCGTCCTTCCCGGGATTGCCTGACCGAACGGTTCGAGCTCCCACTCTAGCCGCCCGCAACCCCAGAAGCCCCTTTTAGTCGCCTCTTACGACAGGCAGAGGGTACCGTAGCCCTATTCTGCTCCCGGAACTACAAGGCGTAACTAATTCTAACCTACCTTCAACTTTCCGCTTCATGTTCAGATTCAGAGTCAGTCTAAAAGGGGCTAAAAGGGGCTTCCGGGGTTGCAGACGGCAACCCCGGAAGCCCCTTTTAGTCGCCTCTTACGACAGGCAGGGGATACCGTAGCCCTATTCTGACCCCGAGGCTACAGGGACAACACAGAGATCTAGAGATAGATTTTTGTTTTTTAACCGACTTCCAAAAAGGAGGAGGTTATCAATTCGTCTGTATTTTTTTTTTTTTTTTTTTTATATTTGTTACCTCATTTCTCCGGACTGGGTGAACCGATTTAGATGATTTTTTTTTTATTTGAAAGGTAGTGCGTGTCATAGGGTCCCATTTTTTTTTAGTATTTTTTTGACTAGGGCATCCATAAGAAAAACGCATAAGTCTTAAATTTGCATTTTCAATGTACGCGATAAATGTATGAATAACTCAATATCCCGCCAACCGATTTTGATGATTCTTTTTTTATTAGAAAGGATGTACTCCAGGGGTAGTCTGATAAGAGTTTGATAAGGTTCTAATCATAGGATCTTCAACTTTTTGGAGCAAAATAATAAAATTAGTGATAGTCGGCCGAACCTTAGCTGGAGAAGTCCAATTGAGTAAAATATAGAATAAAATTACTATGTAGGTATTTACTATGAAAAATTTGACCTTCAACTCTTCAATCCTGATGATGCAGGGGTACTGCTAGCCTGAACTATAAAAGTTGGTCGTTTGATGTTTACGAATATATAATGAAATTGTTAAGCAAATTCATGGGACAAAAATTTGACCTTCAACTCCTCAACCCTGATGATGCAGGGGTACTTAAAGCCAAAACCATAGGCATAAGCCATTTGGTGCTTACGTATATGTTATAAGATTACTGAGCAAAAACATAAGATGAAAAATTTGACCTTCAACTCCTCAACCCTGATGATGGAGGGGTACTTCAATCCTAAACCATAGAAGTTGGCAATTTGGTGCTTACGGTTATGTAAAGAAAATACTAAGCAAAAATATAAAATCAAAAATTTGACCTTCAACTCCTCAACCCTGATGATGAAGGGGTACTTCAATCCTAAACCATAGGAGTTGGCAATTTGGTGCTTACGGTTATGTAAAAATAATACTAAGCAGAGGCACAAAATTAAAATTTTGACCTTCAACTCCTCGACCCTGATGATGAAGGGGTACTTCAATTCTAAACCATAGGAGTTGGCAATTTGGTGCTTACGGGTATGTAAAAATAATACCAAACAGAGGCACAAAATTAAAATTTTGACCTTCAACTCCTAAACCCTGATGATGCAGGGTACTGCAAGCCTGAGCCATAGAAGTTAGCCACCTGGTACTAACGTATATGTTATAAGATTACTAAGCAACAATATAAGATGAAAAATTTGACCTTCAACTCCTCAACCCTGATGATGGAGGGGTACTTCCAGAGGGGGCGCCCTGTTTGTATGAATTGTAAAAGTGTTTTATGTTTAATTTTTGTGAATATGTAGATGCACAAAGCAAACTTAGAGGCTTTATTTAAATACAAACATAAAAATATAGTCACTAAAAAGTGTAAAATAAAAACTTTTTAACAAAAAATATCTACCGACTTCCATGTCACAAAAAAGTAAAAAATAATTTAAATATATTTTGGTCTAGAACATACTCAGTACTTAGTACATAGTTCTGAAGTCGGTGCTCATATAGGACGTAGTTACCGTCGTCCAGCGAAATATGTCGAGCACCGACTTCAGGACTATGTACTAAGTACTGAGTATGTTCTAGACCAAAATATATTTAAATTATTTTTTACTTTTTTGTGACATGGAAGTCGGTAGATATTTTTTGTTAAAAAGTTTTTATCTAAATACTAGTTACACGTCACAAGTAACAAACTAAACTCGATATTGTCCAAAGTAGCCTGGATATTTCTCAAATTCAATTCAATTGTATTAATTTTCAAGTTATTTTAAACTAGCTGAAACCCGCAGCTTCGCCCGCGCTTAAAAAATACATGATATATACATAGTCATTCAAGAGGAATATTTCTTTCATACATATATTTTTGGTATCTTGAACCGTTATCGCAGCGCACGCAACGAAAGCCCTCAAGGATGAATAATTTTCCTTGTTTTTTTCACATTTTCCAAGATTTCTTCGCTCCTAATAGTTGCAGCGTGATGTTATATAGCCTAAAGCCTTCCGCGATAAATGGTTTATTCAACATAAAAATGTTTTTTTAATTCCAACCAGTAGGTCCTGAGATTAGCGCGTTCAAACAAACAAACTCTTCAGCTTTATAATATTAGTATGTATGCATTTAAAAGCAATAGCGGGTATTATGACAAAGACATTTAATTTTTTTGACGTTACGTGTTGTCATAGTTCACGCTGTTCATAGTTCAACTTTAATGTTTTCATCTCATCTCATCAAACCATTAATGGCCCACTGCTGGGCTCGTGTCTTCTCTAAGGATGAGAGAATGTTAGGCCATAGTCCACCGCGCTGGCCTAGTGCGATTTGGTGGACTTCACACACCTCCGAGAACTTTTTTTTTTAAGAACTCTCGGGTGAGTAGGTTTCCTCACGATGTTTTCCTTCACCGAAAAGCAGTGATAATTAATTTCTAATACGCACATAAATCAGTGGTGCGTGCCTGGGTTTGAACCTCGGACCTCCCGATCGAGAGGGCAAGTTTTCAACGGCTATCACTGCTCTAATGTTTTACTACGTTTAATATGTATGTGTTCGTGTTATATGCACGGTAGTGTAATGTGTTTTTAGTTGATTTTATGTATGTTTAATGCATTATTTGAAAAAAATATTAGCATTGCGCAATCCTTCTCTACATCAACTATAACCGTGCGTAATCTCTTACTCCTCCGTCCGCGGCAAGTATCTTAAAAACGGATCAAAAGATTTTGCTTCACGTATTAATATATAGATAATTGGTCTGAAAAATCAATTTGGCAAAAATCAGACACACCCATTTTCATTACGGGCACGGAAATAACGTAATTATGACATCAATTAGTACTTAATTAAATATTTATACTTTATGGTAACCGGGTTTAGCAGCACTTTAAATTAATTAAAATCGCTGAGGGCTGCTACAAACTTTAATACTGCGAGGCAATTTTTATTTTTCAACTAGATTTTCCACCTTTTTAAGGGGCAAACCTTCAAAGTTACTTGTAGAAGATGGAACAATAGGTTATATGGGATTCCCTATTTCCTCCCCTTTTTGTTTTTGGGAAAGAAACCTTCAAAAAGTTAGAAGGTGGTAGAACCAGTGTAGTTCGACCGGGGAGATACCACCGCCACACCTATTTCTAGCGTGAAGCACTTCTTGCGTTTCGATGGAAGGGTGTGCTTGCCGGCACACTTTCACATGAGGTGGTATTTCCCCGATCGAACTACACTGGTTCTACCACCTGTAAAATGCATGCAGTGCACCTGATGGTAAGTGGCCATAGCTGCCCATAGACTGCAATTGTCGTCAACCCATTATTGTCCCACTGCTGGGCACAGATCTCTTAGAATGAGAGAGTTATAGGCCATAGTCCATAGAGTTATAGGCCATAGAGTTATAGGCGAATTGATGGATTCACACACCTCCGAGATTTTTTTTTAAGAACTCTCGGGTGTGTAGGTTTCCTCACACTGTTTTCTTTCGCCGAAAAGCAGTGATAATTAATTTCTAACACGCACATAATTTTAGAAAAATCAGTGGTGCCCGGGTTTGAACCTCGGACCGTCATGCTTCAGCAATCGAACCACGACGAGTACTACCTTAAAACCTTATACCTATTTTCGCTAGCACATATGTCTATGAAATAGGTTGCGGAAATACACAGCGGATACACTCAGTAGGTATGTATGTGCTGGAGACGGCGAGCTAGTTCAGTTTAGAACTTCCGGCAGTAAGCCTTTGTAGCATTGTAATACTCATAGCTATTGTAATACGTCGTTTTCTCATACATCTATGTTTCTATATTCTATATCTATATCTCTATATCTCATTTATCTATATCTCTATATTTCTCATATAACTATATCTCTATATAATAATACGTGAAGCAAAAACTTGTGATTCGTTTTTAAGATACTTGCCGCAGACGGAGGAGTACGAAATTACGCACGGTTGTAGTTGATGTAGAGAAGGATTGCGCAATGCTAATGTTTTCAAATAATGCATAAAACATACATAAAACACACATATTTTTTTACATTGTATAGCAAACGAGGCTACCCGATGGCGGTAAGCAACTTCATATAGGACAAGGGTCCTCTCCCGAGGACTGTGATTGTCGCCTCATATAAAAGTGTGCCGGCAATCACATCGTTTCGATGTGATTGCCGGCACACTTTTATACCCCACCCCACCATCAGGAGGACTGCATGCTCGTTTGCTACTCAGTGTATAAGTGTGTGTGTACACGCGTTAGAAATTATACTTCTTTGGCGTAACAAGATAAAAATCTTTAAAAAAAATTTCGCCTTATTCTGTTTGTAGAAAAAACGACAATAATAATAGAAAAAAACTAAAATGTTGACTATAGCTAACTTCAGAGTGTCGATTTTTCGTGACGGTGTCGCGCATTGTAAAAATTTACTCTCATAATTTTTCCCTTTTTTTTTGTTGTCGAGGGGGAAACCTTCAAAAGGTACCCGCCGCCGTGGGAGCGACGCAGGGTTATGTGGGATTTTTTACCGCACTAAAACCTCCCCGGTGGCCGTTCTCGGCGCCAAAAAGGAGGACTCCGGGATCTCGAAACGACTTCAACCGGAATCCTCCGAGCGCGTTGCCCCATCGGGCTCCTCCCAGATGGGCGGCTGGGCCCACCGCTCCGTCTAGTCTTTACGACGGTATGCGACCACACATATCGCCGTCCTTCCTGGGATCACCTGACCGAACGGTTCGAGCTCCCACTCTAGCCGCCCGTAACCCCGGAAGCCCCTTTTAGTCGCCTCTTACGACAGGCAGGGGATACCGTAGCCCTATTCTAATCCCGGAACTACAGGGAGGTCTATCTATCTATAATCATTTTTCTTTAAGAAGTATAACTTCAAATTTATCTTTTATACCACAGCACCCTTATTTATGCACCATTCTACAACAAAAACTCATTTCGAAAACAATTTTCGAGTGCACCGCTTTCATAATGCAAATGGCGGGAAGTAATTCAGTAACGAGCATTGTTGAATTGTTTCAAAATAAACATTGTGGAGGCATTTTCATTATATTTAGACTAGCTCTGCCCGCGACTTCGTCCGCATGGAATAGTTATTTTGGGCATCATTTACTTTTGCAAACAACGTCCTCAGCTTTATGAATTATAGCTGTTACCCGTGACTTTGTCCGCGTCATTTTATTGCAGCGTGATGTTATAGCCTAAAGCCTTCCTCGGAAAATGGTCTATCCAATATAAAAAACATTTTTCAATTCTAACCAGTAGTTCCTGAGATTAGCGCGTTCAAACAAACAAACAGACAAACAAACAAACAAACAAACAAACAAACAAACAAACAAACAAACTCTTCAGCTTTATATATTAGTATAGATTAGCACTTAGTACCTTGGGATAGTTACTCATTTCGATTTTTGTTTCTCTCGTCAACCCATTATTGTCCCACTGCTGGGCACGGGTCTTCTCTCAGAATGAGATTTAGGCCATAGTCCACCGCACTGGCCAAGTGCGGATTTGTGGATCATTGTTTACGTTTCTTATATTTCAGGGTTCCGTACGCAAAGGGTCAAAACCATGTTCTTAAACTAAGACTCCGCTGTCCGTCTGGCCGTGTGTCCGTCTGTCACCAGGCTGTATCTACCGTGATAACTAGACAGTTAAAATGCAATAAAAATCAATACTTAAAAACAATATCCAAGTCTCGCAAGTCACTTTTCCTACCGAAAAAAGTTGTGAGATCCTTGTATACCAAATCGATTATTAATTTATTCAGTCCTTGCTTAAACGAACTTTCTGTCTTAAGTTGTTATGTAACTAACCTAACCTAACCTAACCTAACTACATCTTATAGTTACCATATCGATATTATAAATCTTTAACGTTTTTAATAAAAAGATGGACTCGGCAATCGTATGGAAATACAATGTATTTTATTTCACTAGTAATACAAATATAAATTAGATTGCTTAATACGATTGCCTAATCAATCTATTTATTTAAAACGTTAAAGATTTTTAAATATTGATATATAAGATTTATAACCAGATTTTCACAGGAAATGTATTTCTGTTGCTGCTATAACAACAAAATACTAGAAATAAAATAAATATTTAAGGGATACTAGTTATGTTGGTGGCGGCTGGAGGTCGCAGAGAAACGCAAAGCCATACTTAATATTCAATTTAAACTAAAACACAACATTTACGGATACACAATTATACAAATATTTTTATATTATAATTGGTGTAAACTATGTAGGTGATCAAAAATAAACAAATAAACTTATGCCTAAAGGGGTGAGACCGAGTCAATGTTAGAACTCGGAATGCCGTGGATTCTCACGATATGTGGGAACGTTCGCGGTGCTGCGTCAGCTCTTCGGGTTGCTGGGTCGCGATGTGTGTGTGTGTGTGTGTGTGTGTGTGTGTGTGTGTGTGTGTGTGTGTGTGTGTGTGTGTGTGTGTGTGTGTGTGTGTGTGTGTGTGTGTTGTGTGTGTGTGTGTGTGTGTGTTGTGTGTGTGTGTGCTGTGCTGTGCTGTGCATCAGCGTTAGGGTTATGTAACATGCTCATAAACAACATGATTTTTTGTCGTATTTTATAGATTGGTACGGAACCCTTCGTACGCGAATCCGAGTCGCACTTCACCGGTTTAATTTTTTATCTCTAAATTAATTATCATCGTTTTAAGCAAACAATAGCCTTAATAATGGACGTGAAACTTAACAGAATAAGTAACAGTATCAAAACGCCACAATTAAAATAACAAAGTCAAATAGCATTGTATGGACGAAGGCTCGTAAAGTCCCTGTTTGCAAAGAAAATATTAATTACTAGACCGCTTGAGGCATTCTAACTTATTCTACGAAACTGTATGACGTAACGTTATAACGTTATTTCGTTATAACGGTTTACGTTGTAACGTTATAAAGTTATTTCGTTATAACGGTTTACGTTGTAACTTTATAAAGTTACAAGCTTTTGCCCGCGGCTTCGCTCGCGTGGAATTTAGTCTGCCATATAAAGTTTGCAAGGTGGTAGAGCAATGGCTCAACCAGGGAGTTATCACCGCCGCACCTATTTCTACCGTGAAGCAGTTCTTGTGTTTAATTAGAAAGGTGTGGCTGCCGGCTCGCTTTTATATGAGGCGATCATCAAAGTCCTCGAGAGTAGCAACGCATCTGTGATTGACTTCAGATTGAACCCTTGCCCTACTTCCTAAATCTGTGTGTTCAAATTTCAAATCACGGGCACGTATATTAATTTGAATTAGTTTTGTCGGCAACGGATATTAATACTTATTCTGAAATTAAAAGTTTTAAGAAAGGGTCTCAAAACACGTGACGGTTACCAACGCGCAGTTGGCTAGTGTGGTCAACTACGACGTAAACTACTGCTAATCTGACATATGTGCCGAGTTGTGTAACATTAAAAGGTCGATGACGATTGAATGACATATCTAAACTTTTCCACTGTTTCATTCTTATTGACCTTTTTTTTGTCGAGGGGGAAACCTTTAAAAGGTACCATACGCCGTGGGAGTGACGCAGGGTTATGTGGGATTTTTATCGCACCAGGACTCCGGGATCTTCAAAGGAACGCAACTGGAGTCCTCTGAGTGCATTGCCTCCTCCCAAGTGAGCGACTGGGGGACCCACCACTCCTTCTAGTCTTTACCACGATATGCGACCACACGTATACCACCATCCTTCCCGGGATCGCTTGGCTGGACTGTTCAAGCTCCTTGCATCCTGGCTCTCACGACAGCATGCGACCACACATGCTGACATCTTTCCCGAAGTTGCTGACTGGGTGTTTCGAGCTCCCAGTCTAGCCGCACGCAACCCCGAAAGCCCCCTTTAAGTCGCCTCTTACTACAGACAGGGGATACCGTAGCCTTATTCTGATCCCTGAACCGATGGGGAAGAAAGGTCCTCGAGTGGCGACCACGTTTAGGCAAAAGGAGTACAGGTCGCCCCCCCACCAGGTGGACCGATGACCTGAAGAAGACAGCGGGAAGCCGTTGGATTCAGAGGGCACAGGACCGGTTGGAGTGGCGCCATTTAGGGGAGGCCTATGTCCAGCAGTGGACATCGAAGGGCTGATGGATGGATGGATTCTGATCCCAGAACTACAGGGACGTCACTCACATTGACCTTTCCCATTTTGCTCCGTGATTTATAACGATTTACCTAAATATTAATTTCACATAACTTCGTTGTATACGGCGGCGGCGCACGGCGCGTACTGCCGGTCAATCAATTGAGTACGCAATATGTTATACTCGTAATATCTTCTAAACTACTTATCCAATTTACATGGTGTAAAAAGCAGATTCAATCTTTATTAGATGCTTGATTTTTTTAAATCTTTTATTTTGATAAGGATTAATATTTAGTTTGTATAAAACCCATGGAAACATCAACTTCATATTTTTTTAATTTTCAAAGTATAAAAAGAGTTATTGTGAGTTATACATAAAATATAGATATATGCTGTCGCGGACTTTTATTTAGATCTATGTGAGCCAAACAATCCCACCGTACATTATATTTGGATATCTCCAACGGTTTAGGCAGCGTACACGAAGATAGCTCTCAGAGGACAACTTTTTTTGCGACTAATCTGATATTTCTCGTTATAGTATAAACTTATTACAAAAAAAACGGTATAAATTATAGTCCATGTGTTATTCTGATGTATAACCTATACTACTGTAAAGTTTCAACCAAATCCGTTGAGTAGTTTTTGCGTGAAAGAATAACAAACACACATACATCCTCACAAACTTTCGCATTTATAATATTAGTAGGATTTCGTTATAACGGTTTACATTGTAACGTTATAAAGTTATTTCGTTATAAGGGTCTACGTTGTAAAGTTATATCGTTATTTCGTTATAACGGTCTACGTTGTAAAGTTATATCGTTATTTTGTTATAACGGTCTACGTTGTAACGTTATATCGTATTTTCGTTCTATCGTTATAATTTAATGCCCATATATAGTCTATACTCGTATGAAATTCACGCTGTAAGCAATATTCACTTCTTTATCTCTGTGAATGGAATAATAACATTTAGAAAATGATCTTATGAATAAATATTTTTTAAACTAATAACCCACGAAAAAAATTAAAGAAACAAAAGAACACGATATATTATATAGTATTTTGGAGATATTTACTTATCAGGCATATACTATAAAATATCTTAGGATAGTATTATTATGAAAATTTAATTGAACATCGATCAGTGTGTTTACTTTCAAATGAATGAGTAAAAATAATTACGTTTTTTTCATAAGGACTAAAATTAAAAATAATTTCATAGACTAAATAGTACGAGAGTATACGTGTTACCTAAACACTCATTAGATGAGAAAAATCTAGTGTCCGAATTATATTTTAGAACTATGTACTATCCTAACATTTATTGAAATTTTTTTTTTTAGAACTTAAGTATTTTCTGTATTTAAATCCACTTAACATTATTAGTCAAAATTAAAAAATACGGATTAGTGTTAATGTAGTGTCTGAATGAATTTAATAATAAAAAAAACTATACAGATAATAAAACACTCACCGTCTTAAATCCTCTGTACATGACTCTGATTTCCTGCTTCGAGAACTTCGTCTGCCGGCACAGCTCTTCTAAGGCAACTGGTATAGGCTTTGGGGTCCTACTGGGCTCTAATTCGTACGCGTGCTCCTCGACTGGCGAGTCTGGGGGCGTCGCCATTGTTAGATCTCCACCACACTGCTTACTCACTGGTCCATTTCACAGTATATTGGCTGTATACTATAAGTTTTTTGTGCGTAACATTTTCGCGCGCGATTTGAGTTTGACAGGTTGTTTTTTTAATTTTCTGTAGATGGTTCGAGGGCGGGGTTTTAAATCTGTAACAAGAAGAAGAAGATTATTTGGGGTCAAAAATGGCCTGAATTGCTTCGAGAAAAGTATGGTACGGTCGTACCGCTGTTTTGCTCGACTTGGCGGATTTAATTATTTATATTTTCTTAATTAGCATGTTGTATCAATTATCCCTTGTCATAACATTTTTATGCGTGCTCAATACATTTTACATTAAATGCAGCGAGCTAGTAAAGATAACATAGAACGAGTAGCGAGTAACTGCACAATTCAAAATTCATTAATTTTAAGCTTTTTACTTTTTGATTCTCGAAGGGGACACCTTCAAAAAGTACCCGACGCCATGAAAGCAACGTAGTTATGTGAAAAATTTCCCGCATTAACCCTCCCTGGAAGCCGTTCTTGGCTATAAAGAGGACTCTGGGATCAAAGGAACGCATCTTGTGTGTGTCCATGGTACCCATGACACAGGAGAAAATGCTACCACTAATGTACCATGGACACACAAATACCCAGACCCAGAACAAGAATCTAAACTCATCATTCAGATACCTGTCCGGCCGGGAATCGAACCCGGGACCCACTGCGTCAGACCGGTATGGTGACCGCTGCACCACGCGGGTCGTCAATGAAATCGAATGGAGATGTTGTAAGCTATTGTATTAAGCAATTTAACGGGTCAGTGAGCCCCGCTAGGAACTAAAAATAGCTTTTACGATACGTGTCTCGCTCAGGTTGAAAGTAGAATGCTTGGTATCCTAGTATATATATCCTAGTAAATATATAAGTATATATCCCATCAACCCATTATTGTCCCACTGCTGGGCACGGGTCTTCTCTCAGAATGAGAGAGTTTAGGTCATAGTCCACCGCGCTGGCCAAGTGCGAATTGGTGGACTTCACACACCTCCGAGAACTATTTTTTTTTTTTAAGAACTCTCGAGTGTATAGGTTTCCTCACGATGTTTTCCTTCACCGAAAAGCAGTGATAATTAATTTATAATACGCACATAAATCAGTGGTGCGTGCCTGGGTTTGAACCTCGGACCTCCCGATCGAGAGGGCAAGCATTTTCAACCATTAGGCTATCACTGCTCTATATATATATATATATATAAAGAAAATAGGTTTTCTTTAATTATTTAATTCTTTTTTTAATTTGACATGTCTGTCTAATTTTAAAAGTTCAGAATATATTTTGTGAAGAAAGATAGATTTGGTGGAATAATAAACTTGAAATGTCGTTTCTTATTTTCAAAAGCAACACATTTGTTTATTTTCCAAAACCCTAAGATATAATCTTATATATATAAGCATATATATCGTCAACCAATTCGCACTTGGCCAGCGCGGTGGACTACGGCCTAAAACTCTGTCATTCTGAGAGAATACCCGTGCCCAACAGTTGAACAATAATGGGTTGTACTCCTAGTACATATATATCTAATCTAGTCTATGAAGCTACTGATCAAGAATTTTGACCGCTCTAGGCTAATTATAAGGACGCGCCACCAGGTGTGTTACGCCCTAAAAGTATTAACTAGCTAGTAAGCTAGTAAGTAGTAGCTTAAAAGTGTGCCGGCAACTACACCTTCCATCTAAACGCAAGAATGCTTCACGCTAGACAAAGGTGTCGTCCCTGTAGTTCCGGGGTCAGAATAGGGCTACGGCTCCCCCTGCCTGTCGGTCAGGCGATCCCGGGAAGGATGGCGGTATATGTGGTCGCATACCGTCGTAAAGACTAGACGGAGTGGTGGGCCCAGCCGCCCATCTGAGAGGAGCCCGATTGGGCAACGCGCTCAGAGGATTCTGGTTGCGGTCGTTTCGAGGTCCCGAAATCCTCTTTATGGCGCCGAGGACGGCCACCGGGGGGTTTTAGTGCGGTAAAAATCCCACATAACCCTGCGTCGCTCCCACGGCGTCGGGTACCTTTTGAAGGTTTCCCCCTCGAGAACCAAAAAAAAATACAGGTGTGGCGGTGGTACTTCCCCGGTCGAACTAAACTGGTTCTACCACCATAAAAACCACCACTTACCATTAAATGGACTGCATGCTTTGCTAGTTTGCTGCGGCCATATCATAAAAAAATTAACCGAAATTCATCCAGTTTTGTTACTTATTTTATTTCTTTATCAAAAAATTGTAAACTCTAAAACATACATAGAAACTAAAATAATAACGAAAAGAAAACTTTATTAAAACCAATAAAATTTTGATTGTACAACTTTTAACGGTCGTAAAACCAAAGAGATAAAACGCAGTGTGGTTATGCATTTATGTCATAAAATATTAGGGTGCTGATAATCTATATATTAATATGTGGAGCAAAAACTTGTGATTCGTTTTTAAGATTCTTGCCGCAGACGGAGGAGTGTGAAATAACGCACGGTTATAGTTGATGTAGATAAGGATTACGGAATGCTAATATTTTTCCATCAATTAATTCCGCAGTGCCTAAAGTCGAAATTATTCGAGCAATGTGTGTTGCCAGATAACCTACGGCGCCGAAACATGGTCCTTCACTGTAGGCCTCATTCGGAGGCTAAGTGTCGCTCAGCGTGCTATGGAGAGGGTTATGCTCGGAATTTCACTACGAGACATGATTCGCAACGATGAAATCCGTAGACGAACGAAGCTTACCAACATAGCTCTCAAAATTAGCAAGCTGAAGTGGCAATGGGCCGGCCACATCGCTCGTAGAACCGATAACCGATGGGGAAGGAAGGTCCTCGAGTGGCGACCACGTTTAGGCAAAAGGAGCACAGGTCGCCCCCTCACCAGGTGGACCGATGACCTGAAGAAGACAGCGGGAAACCGTTGGATTCAGAGTTGGAGTGGCGTCATTTAGGAGAGGCCTATGTCCAGCAGTGCACCTCAAAAGGCTGATGGATGGAATATTTTTTTCAAATAATGCATGTCGTCAACCCATTATTGTCCCACTGCTGGGCACGGGTCTTCTCCCAGAATGAGAGAGTTTAGGCCATAGTTCACCGCGCTGGCCAAGTGCGAATTGGTGGAAATAATGCATATAACATACATAAAATCAACTAAAAACACATAACACACACTACCTCGCATTTGACACAAATACTTTTGGCATAGTTCATGTCGAGACGGATCACAAAGATAATATCTATGAATAATAAGTGTTGTAAATATATTATGTTAGACGAAATGAAATATTCATTGTTTACTACTAACAATGTAACACATAACGCCAACAATATCAGATGTCTTTTTGAAATGAAATGAAATGAAATGTCTTTATTTTGCATAGGCCTACGGAGGCACTTACAAATTGTCAGTTACAAATATATATTTTTTTACACTACCACCGGATCGGAACACGACCTCAACTGAGAAGATCCGGCAAGAAACTCAGTGGGTTTATATTTTTTCTTTGTATATCTTTTTTTATATTGCCATATTGTTTTTACATTGATTAGAAAAGTTAGCTCCAGTATCTTGCCTTATATTTGGCTGTACAAGAGGCATATTTGGCATGATACGCTACACTTTGAAATTTAATTAATTATGGTAACGTATTGGTTAGTCCCAAGCTGTTTTATCTTCTATATAGTTAGGCCTCTCATACATAGGTAGACCCAGTGTAGTTCGACTGGTAAAGTACCATCGCCACACCTATTTCTAGCGTGAAGCATTTCTTGCGTTTTGATAGCAGGGTGTGATTGCCGGCACACTTTTATATGAGGCGACCATCATAGTCCTCAGCAGTAGCAACGCAACGTTACTATGGCCCATAACTCTTCACTCCGAGAGAAGACCCGTGCGCAGCAGTGGGACAATAATGGGTTGACGACGATTCGGTTATTCGGTGAAACCACTAGTCGGCGCATGTCTAGTTTTTAACAATTTTTGTAGATTAACAATTAAGGCATTCGGTAGGTAAGTACTTCATTCAATTTAGAAAAATCTAACTTTAACACTAAGGGCACAGACTATTCTGCTTAAATTCATATATTTTATATTCGGATGTAACTTATTTGTAGCATAAAAGTCGATGCCAAAATTCTATTTCTATTCTGGATAAAGCCACATTTCGTTGTAGCTCAGTCCAATAAATTATTACGGACATTAACAGATCAGTACCTATTCCCCTATTCCCGTGAGATCTATGGGATAAATAGTATCTTTTAGGATAACAATATCTTATATCATCCATCCATCCATCAGCCCTTTGATGTCCACTGCTGGACATAGGCCTCCCCTAAATGGCGCCACTCCAACCGGTCCCGTGCCCCCTGAATCCAACGGTTTCCCACTATTTTCTTCAGGTCATCGATCCACCTGGTGAGGGGGCGACCTGTGCTCCTTTTGCCTAGGCGTAGTCGCCACTCGAGGACCTTTTTTCCCCATCGGTTATCGGTCCTACGAGCGATTTTGCCGGCCCATATCTTATATAGGACTTGTTAATTCCTAAGGGCCAGAGAGCGCGCTGAACCCTCTCGGAGAAGGATCCGCCGCGGCCACCGGCAACGGCGCCTCGTCCCTGTAGTTTCGGGATCAGAATAGGGCTACGGCATTCCCTGCCTGTCGTAAGAGGCGACTAAAAGGGGCTTCCGGGGTTGCAGGCGGCTAGATTGGAAGCTCGAACCATCCGGTCAGGCGATCCCGGGAAGGACGGCGGTATATGTGGTCGCATACCGTCGTAAAGACTAGACGGAGCGGCGGGCCCAGCCGCCCATCTGGGAGGAGCCCGATGGGGCAACGCGCTCAGAGGATTCCGGTTGCGGTCGGACCGAGTTCCTGGAGTCCTCTTTTTAGCGCCGAGGACAGCCACCGGGGGGGTTTTAGTGCGGTAAAAATCCCACATAACCCTGCGTCGCTCCCACGGCGTCGGGTATCTTTTGAAGGTTTCCCCCTCGAAAACAAAAAAAAGGACTTGTTACTTCCTATACCGCCTGCTTTGATCACATTTACTACTGTATATTAAGTTTGAGTTAAATTTCAGCGAAATCCGAACTCTAATAGTACTAAGTTAGATAAAAAGTATATATCAACACAGTTAAATCCTATATATTAACTAGATGTCCCGACAAACGTTGTTTTGCCATATAAAAAAAAAAAGTTAAGGGTGGACAACCCTTAAGGGGTATGAAAAATAGATGTTGGCCGATTCTCAGACCTACCCAATATGCTTACCAAATTTCAGAGGAATCGGTCAAGCCGTTTCGGAGGAGTATGGAGACTAACATTGTGACACGAGAATTTTTTAAATATGATAAATTTTAATACTGCATTATAATAGAATTGCCCTATTGCATAGAACAACAATATATACATTTTAAGTCTATCAGATAAGATTAGATCTGTGTGGATATGCTCTTATGAAGGCGTTATTCGAACTTTAAACGGAAATGGTACAAAATGGCCGCCTGCCAATTGGGCGCGAAACGTCGTCGAATTGAATTACTTTCGGCTTAACAGCCTTTTAGGTTTTCGTGTTTCTGTGAAAACTATAATTAAAACAAAGTAAAATGGAAATTAATTGAAATACAACTCGGTATTTTATCTTACTTTAAATGCTTTTTTATCATTAAAATGTAAAGTAGCAATGAAGACAATTGAGTTTTGTTAACTTTTTTGTTATATCTGATTGAAGTAGCAAACGAGCGTGCAGTCCACCTGATGGTAAGTCACTACCACCCATGGACATCTGTTTGACTTCAAGAACATGGGTGTTATCTCAAGTCAAGTCACAGATAGGTTGCTACGCCCTTCCATCGAAACGCAAGAAATGCTTCACGCTAGAAATAGTATAGGGTGGTGCTAATTCCCCGGTCGAACTACAAAAACTAACTCCACATTGACCAAGTGACAAATATGACATTAGTATAAGAGAGGGGGGGGGGGGGTTATTTTTTTTCTAACTAAACTACAGAGTGAGATAACCTCTTTCACATCCATCACAGTTATTCTTAAAAAGTATGCCTTTTGTTTTTTATGACTTAAAATAATGAAAAAGTAAGATTAAAGACAGACGAAGTGTAGTAAGACTTTTTTATCTAATACAAGTAACAATCAAGCATGCAGTCCACTTGATGGTTAGTGGTCACTGCCGTCCATGGCCGTCTGTAAACAAGTATATATAGAACATGGGTTCCATCTGAAGTCAATCACAGATGCGTTGCTACTCCCGAGGCCTAAGATGGTCACCTCATAGAAGCTCACACCCTTCCATCGAAACGCAAGAACTGCTTCACGCTAGAAATAGGTGCGGCGATGGTACTTCTCCGGTCGGACAACACTGGTTCTACCTTTAAAAAAATCCAGAATTGACGCTTTTTCACTAAAAAAACCGTGTCATCAACTCTTGAAATGTGTTATTTTCGCAAACGATATCATAACTCAAAGACTTTATTCCAAAGGAATAGCACTAAATCTCAAAGTTTTGCATATCCAAGTCTGGATTCCCATCCAAACTGCTTAACTACCTGAAAAATAAACAGATAAATAAGTCAAAATGGCTGTAATTTACGACATCTTACGTTTGGGGTTACCGTTAAAGTGATATATGTCTGAAGCACTCCAAACTGCCAGACGCGGGTTTTTTAAACCCATAAATGTGATGAATTGCATCTGTGTTACATAGAGAGGGGTAAGCGATAAGATATGCTATGAGCCGTATCCGAGCGGAAGCTTATTTGGCTTCGGTTACCTTCGGCTACATTCGGCTACCTTCGGCTAAAGTGGGCCTGGGTTTTGCCAGAAACTTAGGTTTGTAGCAGGGATGTAACGGAGTTCCGATTCCGGTTCCGATAAGTCGGAACTTCCGATTGTAATTGCACTTTCGGTTCCGATTCCGGTTCCGAAAAATTTAATCGGAGGTTTATATCGGAGGTCGTCAAATCAATTGCCCGCCAATATCTGTCGTATCCACCAAGCTTGGAAGGACGCGAATAACTTTTTAGTGGCGCTGGCCTAATCTACGAATCGTTAAGAAATAAATTGGACGGCGACAAAGCTTCAAAGCTTTTATCAGATATAATTTCCTACTTTTGTAGTTTAATTTAATTCATCAATTAATCAGACAGTAACTCATTAACAAATGACTAAAATAAAATGTAATTATAATAATTAATAAACTCAACACTAAGTTCACATTAAAAATATTTGTATAAGGATTTATTTACATTAAATAAAACAAAATAAAAATCAGCACAAAAACAACCCTGGAGCGGATTTGATTTACGCAATTTGTTATCTATTTATGGAAAAATTTTAACAGGAAACATGCCAATTTTCGTTATCGTAGTGTGTGTATATTTTTTTACTTTGTAATTAAAATTGATAAGATTTACTGACATACGTTGTTACTAGCAGTCTAATGACGTATCATTGAAATCGACTCAGGTTTACGGAAAGAATTGAGCTATAATTTTTAAATATGGGGAGAAAATGTTGGATCAATTTAAAAAGAAAACGTTACTTCCTCACCTTTGTTATCTAACTGCAATGGAAAGAGGGGGAATGTTCTTCCAGCATAAATATGTACCAGCAGAACCCGCAACTTCATTTGCACAGAGCATAATATGATCCATCCATTACCATTTTGTCAATATTCAACAATATATTGAACCAATATATTAAATTTGCATTACAATTGGTGGACTTTCATACAAACGTAAATTTCAAAGATTCTTTCTTAGTGCTCACCTACAATATAAAAGGAAATCGTGCAAAATTTTATGAATGTAATAAGTACATTCGTTTGGGCCGTGCGTTGATATGACAGTATTTAAGTCAGTTGTCTTTTTCACCTAGGTACATAAATTTGTCCAAATAAAACACTTTTTTGCCACAGTTTTTAATGACTGACTACCTCCGATTCCGATTCCGGTTCCGCTTCCGATTCCGATAAAATGAATTTGAAAACTCCGATTCCGACTTCGGTTCCGATAAATGACTTCCGTTACATCCCTAGTTTGTAGCAACAAGGATGACACGCAAGATCGTGAAGCGTTTCACATTTTTTTATCCCTGTAGTTCCGGGATCAGAATAGGGCTACGGTATCCCCTGCCTGTCGTAAGAGGCGACTAAAAGGGGCTTCAGAGGTTGCGGGCGGTAAGAGTGGGGTAAGAGCTGGAATCAGTAGGACTTGTTTTACATGGTTTTGAACCCTCGGCATTGGCTTTAACGGTTGTGGTGATAGCTGAATAATCGGCCTCGGCTTCGCCAAAAATCGTCCTTCGGGCGGACAATGCTTTTGGCACAGCCATCGTGAAGTTCTTCCATCTCGCAAGAACTTCAATCTCGCAAGAACTTCACTCTAGAAATAGATGTGGCGGTGGTACCTCTTTTTTATATAACTGAAGTAGCAAACGAGCATGCAGTCCACCTGATGGTAAGTGGCCACTGTCGCCCATGGACGTCTGTAATCGACTTCATACAGACCATGGGTTCCATCTGAAGTCTATCACAGATGCTACTCCCGAGGACTATGATGGTCGCCTCATATAAAAGTGTGCCGGCAACCACACCCTTCCATCGAAACGCAAGAAATGCTTCAAGCTGGAAACAAGTGTGGTGGTACATCCCCGGTCGAACTATACTGGTTCCACCTTCAAAATTGCTTTTCATGCTTGCTAGAAACTACATTTTCAGCCACTACTTCGGTCCACTTTAGCCGAAGGTAGCCGAATGTAGCCGAAAGTAGCCGAAGCCAAATAAGCTTCCGCTCGGATACGACTCATAGCATATCTTATCGCTTACCCCTCTCTATGTAACACAGATGCAATTCATCACGTTTATGGGTTTAAAAAACCCGCGTCTGGCAGTTTGGAGCGCTTTAGACATATATCACTTTAACGGTAACCACAAACGTAACTTTGTCGTAAATTACAGCCATTTTGACTTATTTATCTGTTTATTTTTCAGGTAGTTAAGCAGTTTGGATGGGAATCCAGACTTGGATATGCAATAACTTTGAGATTTAGTGCTATTCTTTGGAATAAAGTCTTTGAGTTATATCTTATAGTTATATAACCGCACATTTCAAAATTCAAATTTAAGTTGATGACTAATTGAAATACAACTCGGTATTACAACTTACTTTTTAAATGCTTTTTTATCATTAAAATGTAAAGTAGCAATGAAGACAATTGAGTTTTGTTAACTTTTCGTTTTTTCTGACTGAAGTAGCAAACGAGCGTGCAGTCCACCTGATGGTAAGTCACTACCACCCATGGACATCTGTATGACTTCAAATAGAACATGGGTGATATCTGAAGTCAATCACAGATGCGTTTCTACTCCCGAGGACTATGATGGTCGCCTCATATAAAAGTGTGCCGGCAACCACACCCTTCCATCGAAACGCAAGTACTGCTTCACGCTAGAAATAGGTGCGGCGGTGGTACTTCCCCGGTCGGACAACACTGGTTCTACCTTTAAAAAATCCAGAATTGACGCTTTTTCACTAAAAAAAACTGTGTCATCAACTCTTGAAATGTGTTATTTTCGCAAAACGATATCATAACTCAAAGACTTTAGTCCAAAGGATAGCACAAAATCTCAAAGTTATTGCATATCCAAGTCTAGATTCCCATCCGAACTGTGCTTAACTACCTGAAAAATAAACAGATAAATAAGTCAAAATGGCTGTAATTTACGACAAAGTTACGTTTGAGGTTACCGTTAAAGTGATATATGTCTGAAGCACTCCAAACTGCCAGACGCGGGTTTTTTAAACCCGTAAATGTGATAAATTGCATGTGTTACATAGAGAGGGGGTAAGCGATAAGATATGCTATGAGTCGTATCCGAGCGGAAGCTTATTTGGCTTCGGTTACCTTCGGCTACATTCGGCTACCTTCGGCTAAAGTGGGCCGGGGTTTTGCCAGAAACTTAGGTTTGTAGCAACAAGGATGACACGCAAAATTGTGAAGCGTTTCACATTTTTTCATACCTGTCGTTCCGGGATCAGAATAGGGCTACGGTATCCCCTGCCAGTCGTTAGAGGCGACTAAAAGGGGCTTTTAGGGTTGCGGATGGTAAGAGTGGGGTAAAAGCTGGAATCAGTAGTACTTGTTTTTAAACTCTCGGAATTGGCTTTGGCGGTTGTGGTGATAGATGGCTTCGCCAAAAATCGTCCTTCGGGCGGACAATGCTTTTGGCACAGCCATCGTGAAGTTCTTCCATCTCGCAAGAACTTCAATCTCGCAAGAACTTCACTCTAGAAATAGATGTGGCGGTGGTACCTCTTTTATATCTAACTGAAGTAGCAAACGAGCATGCAGTCCACCTGATGGTAAGTGGTCACTGCCGCCCATGGACGTCTGTAATCGACTTCATACAGAACGTGGGTTCCATCTGAAGTCTATCACAGATGCTACTCCCGAGGACTATGATGGTCGCCTCATATAAAAGTGTGCCGGCAACCACACCCTTCCATCGAAACGCAAGAAATGCTTCAAGCTGGAAATAAGTGTAGTGGTGGTAGATCCCCGGTCGAACTATATTGGTTCTACCTTCAAAATTGCCTTTCATGCTTGCTAGAAACTACATTTTCAGCCACTACTTCGGCCCACTTTAGCCGAAGGTAGCCGAATGTAGCCGAAAGTAGCCGAAGCCAAATAAGCTTCCGCTCGGATACGGCTCATAGCATATCTTATCGCTTACCCCTCTCTATGTAACACAGATGCAATTCATCACATTTATGGATTTAAAAAACCCGCGTCTGGCAGTTTGGAGTGCTTTACATATATCACTTTAACGGTAACCACAAACGTAACTTTGTCGTAAATTACAGCCATTTTGACTTATTTATCTGTTTATTTTTCAGGTAGTTAAGCAGTTTGGATGGGAATCCAGACTTGGATATGCAATAACTTTGAGATTTAGTGCTATTCTTTGGAATTGGATTCTTTGCTATTCTTGTCTTTGAGTTATATCGGTTTTCGAAAATAGCCGCACATTTTAAAATTCAAATTTAAGTTGATGACACAGATTTTTTTACGAAAAGGCGTCGATTTTTTTAAAGTGACTGAAATAGCAAACGGGCATGCAGTCCACCTGATGGTAAGTGGTCACTGTCGCTCTGCGACATCTGTAATCGACTTCATACAGAACATTGGTTCCATTTAAAGTCTATCACAGATGCGTTGCTACTCCCGAGGACTATGAAACATCACATGGACATCGAAACGCAAGATTCTTCACGCTAGAAATAGGTGTGGCGGTGGTACTAACCTGGTCGAACTACACTGGTTCTACCACCTTCACTACACTGGTTCTACCACCTTCACTACACTGGTTCTACCACTTTCACTACACTGGTTCTACCACCTTCACTACACTGGTTCTACCACCTTCACTACACTGGTTCTACCACCTTTACCTCCCCGAACTACACTGGTTCTACCACCTTCACTACACTGGTTCTACAACCTTCACTACACTGGTTCTACCACCTTCACTACACTGGTTCTACCACCTTCACCTCCCCGGAACTACACTGGATCTACCTCTTTCGCTTGACTCGCGGAGTAGCACAAGTTCCTAAGCTAAGCTATCGCTAGCCAAGCTATTACCATACGGCAATAAGTCGTTCTGGCAACAGTTAAAACTTAATGGCATAAAGATGCGTGATTAATTACTAGCACAGGAGAATTAGTAAACGTTTCTGGCAATACTGGTTTGTTCCGCGTTTTGCCTGCTTGGGTCAAGATTACCATGATAAATACTTATTAAAGCTTCAGTGGCAGAGTACCCATATAGCAAGAGTAGCAAATGCAAATGCCCAACACCTACCTGCTATTTATATTTTACAATGTTTGCTATCCTAAAAATCTTAAACTGAAGATATAGAAAGTGTCATCTCTAAATTTTCCCAGATTAAACCCAGAAAAGTTTACTAGTAACGACCTGCGTGGCCGAGCGGTTACCATACCGGTCTGACGTGCGATGGGTCCCGAGTTCGATTCCCGGCCAGACAGGTATCCGAATGATGAGTTTAGATTCATGTATTGGGTCTGGGTGTTTGTGTATTCGGCTTGTGTGTCCATGGTACCCCGACACAGGAGAAAACCCTAGTGTGGGGCTATGAGTGTAGAAAGCGTGTTTTTTTATTTAATACCCTTACTTAAGGCAAACTATAGGTCTCCTGTCAGTTGCTACAGGCCCCGCGCTGGCTTAATTCGGCACTGACTAGCATAAGATTGCGTATTCAAAGGGTAAAAACGGAATCCTCTTACTAAGATTAAACTGTCTGTTTGTCTGTCTGTCTGTCACCAGGCTACACATCATGATCCGTGATAGCTACATGATTGAAATTTTCACAGATGATGAATTTCTGTTGCATAATGACAGATAAACAGCCAGACAGACGGACCTACGGACAGGCGGCCAGACGGACAGATAGACAGATGGACAGACGGACAGATGGACCTACGGACAGACGGACAGGCGGCCAGACGGACAGACGGACAGATGGACTTACGGACAGGCGGCCAGACTGACAGACAGACAGATGGACAGACGGACAGATGGACCTACGGACAGACGGACAGGCGGCAAGACGGACATACAGACGGCCAGACGGACAGACGGACAGATGGACAGGCGGCCAGACGGACAGGCGGCCAGACGGACAGACAAACAGATGGACAGACGAACAGATGGACAGACGAAATGGAACGGAGCGGAACCTTTTTAATATATAACAATTACTTCGTAAATGAAATCACGCGAGCATCGCTGCAGTGAGAGCGATAAGGAGGAAAAATTGTTATGAAGATAATATCTGACCTTTTGTCACGATACCGTGAATATAAAGAGTTTATAACAGTTTAATTGTATTAAAATAACTGGCCAAGTCCCTCAAAATTTTTTTTTTTTTTTTGAAGTGAAACTTCTTTAGCGGGGTTGGAAAAAAAAATAGTGTAACATTTTTTCGTTACGCGCCGTCTTTTTCTGTTACGCGCCATCTTTTTTTTCCGTTACGCGCCATGTTTTTCTTATCCCTACCACGCGTGATATTAGCTAGACGGAGCGGTGGACCCAGCCGCCGATCTGGGAGGAGCCCGATGGGGCAACGCGCTCGTAGGATTCCAGTTGAAGTCGTTTCGAGATCCCGGAGTCCTTCTTTTTAGCGCGGAGGACGGCCACCGGGGGCGTTTTAGTGCGGTAAAAATCCCACATAACCCTGCGTCGCTCCCACGGCATCGGGTACCTTTTGAAGGTTTTCCTCTCGACAACAAAACAAAAGGGTTCAAAATATTAAATTAATGCTTTATATTGTTTGACATAATTTCACTGTGTGTATGTAGCCAAAATTTGGTCGTATGACCAACATAAACTACCTGAATAAAATTATTTTTTCCATGTGTTGATACACCCCAATAAATGACTCTAACATGAAGAATAAATGAATAGAACATAAATAGTGGTAAAATGACCTTCTGTCTTTGTATGCATTATCAAAATCTTGCAAACAACAAATTTTAGATTAAAAAATAGTTGCGCACAAAACATCTCTACAATTTTCTATTTTTATCTGTGAGTAGCTCTTTTGACGCTGTTTTCAATATGGCGGAATGGGCGGGAAAATGTTAAACATACGACAGATTCAAAAAGCTTTCAAAGAACACCCACAGACTATAAATGTTTTACATGCTAGGTTATTTGCCGAGCACGGTTTCTATGACAGATTTTGTAAAGAAATGTAAAAATATAAAAGTATTCACGCGTTTGTTGTACTTTGCTGTAACAAAACATGTAATTTTTTCAACGTTATTCTGTATAGGTCAAAATAATGATGAGCTTTGGAAAAGTGGTCTCCGTTCAGTAAAAAACATGCTTTTCACAGACTTGTGTTATTATTTAGGTATTACAACTAAACATAAAATATATATATATACATACAATGTGTTTTTTTACACTTGATCAAACGAAGTGTACGGATAATAAATTATCGGTAAAAAATGAACTTGTTTTTTTAATTTAGCTTTCACGAAAATAACAGCAATTTATTTATTGCTGATTAAAAATCTCTTTCATTATTTTTTTGTTTCTTTGCTTGGAAACGGTGTATTTTCTTTAAATTAGTCTCATTTACATCAGGTGGACTGCATGCTCGTTTGCTATTTCAATCAGATAAAAAAAATTACCATGGACGGTGGTTATCCCCTATTATCAGGAGGACTGCATGCTCGTGAGCTACTTAATATATAAAATAATTGACTTAGTAGAATATAAATTGTAAATTGGGCAAAAATAAGAGGAAATATACACACACGCTTTCTACACTCATAGCCCCACACTAGGATTTTCTCCCGTATCGTGGGTACCATGGACACACACAAGACGAATACACAAACACCCAGACCCAGAACATGAATATAAACTCATCATTCATATACCTGTCTAGCCGGGAATCGAACCCGGGACCCATTGCGCGACAGACCGGAGCAACTGCTCCACCACGCGGGTCGTCAACAGCGCGAATGTAGAACTCAATACCATTTTGCACCTTATTTTGCAAAATAAAGCATTTAATTTACTTCAATCGGATAAAAACAATGAAGTGGACTGCATACTTTACCTACTTTTAAAACGAGAAAAGAATTAAAAAACATGAACACCACGTGATTAACCGTAGCTAGAAAGTACATCATCCCTACTAATATTATAAATGTGAAAGTAACTCTGTCTGTCTGTCTGTCTCTCTGTCTGTCTGTCTGTCTGTCTGTCTGCTACTTATTCACGCCTAAACAACTGAACCGATCTTTATGAAATTGGGCACACAGATAGTGTTGACCTCGAGAAAGGACATAGGCTGCTTTTTATCGAAAAAAATGGGTTGAAAGCGTTAAAATCGGCCATAAATGTTTGTATGGAAGTTCGTTTTTGACAAAGTCCCATATTGACAAGTCCGTCAAGGGGTACGATAGACTTACTTAAAACCTTATCTAAATAATAAAACATAAAAAAACATTAATTTCGAGTCGACAACATATATCCGTAAAATTCGGATTGTCGCGTATTTTGTTAAATTCTAATGTAAATATGTGTGACATGACAGTAGGTGACATGACAGTAGCCATAATGGCCGCCCGGATGCCATTTTGAATTCATTCAAAAATAATACGTATAAATTTGTAACTATCAGTTATCATAAAAAAAGATGTGATTCAAATTGATTTTAATTTAATTTATGGATTTATGAAATATTTCAATAATAAAAAAGCATCCGTTGACGCGCTGCGGCCGCGCAGCTTGCAACCTAATGTAAAATCGCTCTTAGAGTAGGTACAGGTATTCCCAATTGATAACAGATGGCGCGTCATACAATTATAGCAAAATAGTTATTCGAATCCAATAATTCAAAGGCGATAAAATGTTTTAAAATTGTTTCAAAATAAAATTATCGACTCCATTTGTCACTCCATGTTCATGTTACATAAATAGTTTCTTAACTATTATTGCATATATAAAGTTATGTTATTGACCACACCCGTACATTTTTAGCGAAAATAAATATTATGGACAAAATACAATTGATAGTCTTTTAAGCAAAATACTAACATTAATAAGTATCTAAATAAGTTTAAATAATTGCATTTATGAATATTGAAGCATGGTTGATGAACACTTGGCTCTATTAACAAATGAGCAAGGTCAACATTATTGTTCTTTTTATATTTATGATATGTTCATTATAAATAATTTTATAGAAAACATGCATTTAAATAACAACATATTTAAAAAATAATTTTAGAATAACAAAGTGTGTCAAAATAAGCCAAAATAGATGATGTTCTTAACTCATAAGTACCTATGTGAATTTCGCATCTGTTATTCAAATCGTGATAGCCATGTGGTGCTAAGTCGGGCGGATTAGAAACGCGAGGTCTGGGGTTCGAATCCAGTTGTCTTATGTACATTATTATTATTATTATTATTATAATCTGTAGTTTTCATAAATACTAATTTTAGAATTATATTTTAACCAGCTCATTTTTAATATTATTTAGTATCGGAAATGCAAAGCTTTCGCCCGCCTGGGAATCAATGTGTCACAAAGTTTATATGAAATTAATAGAGGTTTAACGTCTGTCAGGTAAAAGTACAAAATAATTTGGATTTACCTTGCCGACAAATTCAAATTGTAATGTAATGAACCACAAACAAGGCTTAATAAAGATAAACTATAAACATACCTGAGCGCCGCTTAAATGTTAGTAGAACCAAAATTAGTTTACGTATCATTGATACTGTCATTAGATTTTTAGTTTTAGTTAGATGCACAAGGAGGCACGGGTAAAACGTTTTTAATAAATTTACTATTAGCGAAAAATATAAGATCTGATAGAAAAATAGCTATTGCCGTGGCGTCGTCCAGCGTTGCGCCCACACTTTTAAAAAGCGGTCATAATGCCTGCCTATTCGCCTTTGAGCGTCCACTCAAGATTTGTAGCAACGATTTCTCTAACATTTTTAATATTTCAAATCAAAGGAATACTGGAAATTCAACGCGGGATTGTTATTTGACTATTTGGGATGAAGATTCTGTAGATACAGCCATCGAGATCGAACACATTATCCAACAAAATTTTTGGATTTCTTCAAGCCGCCTCGCGGTACTCCTCGACACAAACTATTTTTTTTAATAAAAATACGCTTTCTACACTCAATAAAATAGAAAATTTCTACAATTACAATTTCTACAATAGCCCCACACTATGATTTTTTCCTGTGTCGTGGGTACCATGGACACACAAGGCGTATATAGAAACATCCAGACCCAGAACATGAATCTATTCATATTCCTGTCTGGTCGGGAATCGAACCGGGTGTGGCAGCTGCTCCGCAACGCGGGTCGTCAAGGTTGTCAAATTAATGTTAAAAGTAGGTTCATCTATATGTAATCTTACTCAGAAATTTAAAAGGACCAAAATTACTTAAAATAGTATTTTTCAATTTATAAATGTTAAAATCCATCTTTATAATAGATGCGCTTTGGTTTAAATGTGGAGGCGTTGTTTGAAAAGATGTAATCCGATATTGTTAATGTGACCACTAAGATTGTAAATTGGTTCAAAAAAGGGGTTTACGATATTCTGATTCGTCTTATTTTCATAACATTTTACATAACAATATGCACCTACCCACAAATACACACTTAAAATTCGTTTTTTCACTCTGTGTTTGTCCGGGTAATTCTTGACCGGCTAAACCGATTTTTACGGGTTTTTTACTATAGAAAATGTTATGGAACAACACGTAGACTACTTTTATCGTAGAATTCCCACTGAGTGGAGATTTGCGCGGGAAAAGCTTTGCAATACATTGATTTGCACGCGGGCGTAGCCGCGGGTACAGCTAGTAACAATATAATTAACGGCCAGAAAGCACTTAAAAGAAGCTTCAATTTTGTTTATAAAAAATTACATACACACTAAATTTCCGAACGTTTATTACACGTTCAGAAATATAGTGTATACGTCAACGTACATTATAATCGTGTACCATAAACAAACAATGCGATCAAAGCGCAGATAATAAAACGTCTGAAAAAACAAACATTCTCTATGATGCTGCTTTTATCTGTGAATCATCGGTGTTAATGATTTTTTTGGTAAGTTTGTTTATCGTAAAATTACGTGGTTTTTTCTTAAAAATAATGTTTAAAATGTTTGCGTTGAAATAATTTCATTAATTAATTGATAGAATAAAAAAAAACGTGACGAGTAGATAACCTCTTTCCTTTGGGAAGTCGGTTAAAAAGTCACGGATGTTGTAATCTTTCTATGAAGCGACGTTCGTGAGGAATCTTCCCAGTTGTTTTTTTATTCAATGAAACACTTTTTCTCCTGTGTGATTTTCTCCTGTGTCGTGCCATCATCGTCAACCCATTATTGTCCCACTGCTGGGCACGGGTCTTCTCTCGGAATGAGAGAGTTATAGGCCGTAGTCCACCGGCCAAGTGCAAATTGGTGGACGTGCGTGCCATGGACATTTAAACGAATAACCAAACACCCAGACCCAGAACAGAAATTTAAATTCATCATTCATTTACCTGGCTGGCCGGGTATCGAACCCAGAATCTGCATTAAAATTCGTAAATAGTTTTAAAGATCTAAGCATACATAGGGACAGACAGCGCGAAGCGACTTCGTTTTGTACTATGTAGTGACAACAATCTTAGTCCTCGGGAGTAGCAACCCATCTGTGGTTGTCTTCATATATAACCCATGTTATATAAAATGTTGCCTACAGGTGTCTCTGGGCGGAAATGCCTTACAAGGTGGACTGCATTTTTGCTACTTGAAGTTAAAAAATAAATAAAATAACGCTTTTCAAAAGCAAATTAAATACTAAAGCATGAAAAATATTTCTTATTTTCACATTAACTTATTAAAATCTTAAGAAACATTTTTTCACAAAAGCATAGTTTCTGTGCACAAAATGGCCGCCTCGGTGCCACTTTAGCGACGAGGGTGCTTATTGACGTTTGTTAAGTGTTTCTGCTTGCATATCTCGAATTACTTAGAATAGCTTTCTTGTAAACGAGGGGTTTTGTACATGAACTTAATAGTGAGGTAGACGAGTTACGGGTAGACGGATAACTTTCTCCGTCATCAGACATGGAATTTTTATCCGACTGAAGCAAACGAGCATGCAGTCCACCTGATGGTAAATGCTCATTGCCGTCCGTAGATACCTTTTTTTTGTTACGGGGAGGAAACCTTCAAAAGTTACACCGAAGCCTTGGGAGAAACTCCGGGTTATGTGGGATTTTTACCCACTAAAACCTCCTCGGTGGCCTTCCTCAGCGCTTGTAGTAGGGGACTCGGAAACTCCAACGGAACGAACCGGTGGCCCCTAGCGCAGCGCCCCTCACGGACTCATCTCTTGGGGGACGTGTACCATCCCCATTCACCATCCGGGGCATACGGCGAGATGCAGCCACACATACCGCCGTCCTTCTCGGGGTTGCTTGTTGGACGGTTCGAGCTCCCACTCTAGCCGTCCGCAACCCCAGATGCCCCCTGTTAGTCGCCTCTTACGACAGGCAGGGCATACCGTAGCCGTATTCTACTCCCCGACTACAGGGTGACTCCCCGACTACAGGGTGGCCCGTAGACACCTTTTATTTGCCGTGGGAGCGACGCAGGGTTATGTGGGATTTTTACCGCACTAAAACCCCCCCTATGGCCGTCCTCGGCGCTAAAAAAGAGGACTCCTGGATCTCGAAACGACTTCAAGCGGAATCCTCCGAGCGCGTTGCCCCATCGGGCTCCTCCCAGATGGGTGGCTGGGCCACCGCCCCGTCTAGTCTTTACGATGGTATGCGACCACACATACCGCCGTCCTTCCCGGGATTGCCTGACCGAACGGTTCCACTCCCACTCTACCCGTCTGCAACCCCGGAAGCCCCTTTTAGTCGCCTCTTACGACAGGCAGGGGATGCCGTAGCCCTATTCTGACCCCGAGGCTACAGACCCCTGTGAGCAGCTTCATGTAGAACATGAAGACAATCACAAATGCGTTGCTTGCAAGCTTATTGCTACTTCCATATTACAGAAATGGAGCAAGTGGATCCGCAGTATGTAGCTAGTACCTAAGTACGATAAACGAAAGCAAGTCTTGCTTCTGTCCTCATACGTGTCAAGTCAAGCGATCTAATCGAGATCGAGTGTCACGTCCCATCCTTTGTAATGAAATTCTGTAAAAATTACAGACTTATCAAGTTAGGGTATCAAGCGACTACGTAATGAAATACGCAGTGTGACGTTGCTTTAACTTTACTGTCAATCTTAACTTGTATTACTCTAGTACTCCTGTTTAAGGGCTCCGTACGGACGGACCGGAACGAAACGGAACTAACACTCCGCTGTCCGTCTGTCCATTTGTCTGTCTCATGAACCATGATAACTAGACAGTTGAAATAGAGCAAATTCTCTATACAATAATCTAATGTAATAGAGCAGTGATATAAATGTATTTATATATAACGATATATTTAGATATTATGAATACACTGAGATTATTTTATAAAAAACATTATACAATTTAATCATTGCATAAAGACAAATGCCTTAACATCTGCGCAATTTCAATCCATTGGCGATCCTCGCTTTAAATAAATAATTTCAATCCGTAGAAAAACATTTCGTACGTTCGCTTTGTTCGAACTGAGGCGATAACTATTTAGCGATTCCATTGCTGTTTTGCATTTATTACTAGCTTTTTATTAGATTGAAGCAAACGAGCATGCAGTCCACCTGATGGTAAGTGGTCACTGCCGCCCTGCGACATCTGTAAGCAACTTCACATAGAACATGGGTTCAATCTGAAGTCAATCACAGATGCGTTGCTACTCCCGAGGACTATGATGGTCGCCTCATATAAAGTATGCTGGCAAGCACACTCTTCTACCTCGCGCAAGAACTGCATCATGCTAGAAATAAGTGTGGCGGTGGTACCTCCCGGTTGAACTACACTGGTTCTACCACCTGGTTCAACCTTAACTACATATAAAACAAAGTCCCGTCTCGCTGTCTGTCCATATGTATGCTTAGATCTTTAAAACTACGATAGATTTTAATGCAGTTTTCTTTAATAGATAGAGTGATTCAAGAGGAAGGTTTTTATGTATAATACATGCATAATATAGTGGAGAAACACTGATAACTTTAGATTTTTAACTTTTAGGCGGAACGAAGTTCGCCGGGTCAACGAGTTAACCTTATAAAACTCAAATACGTAAACAAAATTAAGACTATTATTAAATTCAGAAATTCTATGATACCACATCGCTCGGAGGACCAATATTAAGAATGAAGGTCCTCGAGTGGTGACCACGTTTAGACAAAAGAAGAGAAAGTCGCCCCGACCAGGTGGTAGAACCAGTGTAGTTAGACTGGGGAAGTACCACCGCCACACCTATTTCTAGCGTGAAGCATTTCTTGCGTTTCGTTGGAAGGGTGTGGTTGCCAACACACTTTTATATGAGGCGACCATCATAGTCCTCGGGAGCAGCAACGCATCTGTGATTGACTTCAGATGGAACCCATGTTCTTTATGAAGTGGATAACAGATGTCCATAGGCAGCAGTAATGACTTACCATCAGGTGGACTGCATGCTCGTTTGCTACTTTAGTCAGATTAAAGGTGGAATGATGACCTGACAAAGACAGCGGGAAACCGTTGGATTCAGAAGGCATAGGACCAGTTGGAGTGGCGTCATTTAGGGGAGGCCTATGTCCAGCCGTGGACATCAAATAGCTAATGTATGGATGGATTCTAATAAAGTAAAAACTTTAGAAAAAAAAAACTTAAAACGCTTTCTGCACTCATAGCCCCACAGTAGGATTTTCTCCTGTCGTGGGTGCCATGGACACACACAAAGACGAATACACAAACACCTAGACCCAAAACAAGAATCTTAACTCATCATTCAGATACCTGTCTGGCGGGAATCGAACCCGGGACCCACTGCATGTCAGATCGGTACGCTAACCGCTGCGCCACGCGGGTCGTCAAAAGGCGAACCTCGAAAGGCTAATGGAAGGATGGATTCTAATATCGCACACCTAGATCTAAAGGGAGCTAACTCAAAAATCTGTGTATTTGAGTTATGGTCACCATTTAATTTCCTGAACGGATACCTATCTAGCAATAGAACAGATTTAAAAATAAGTGCAAAGGTAGGCTAGGTGCCTTTGCACTTATTTTTAAATCTGTTCTATTGCTAGATAGGTATCCGTTCAGGATATTAAATGGTGACCATAACTCAAATACACAGATTTTTGAGTTAGCTCCCTTTAGATCTAGGTGTGCGATATAGTAAAAACTTTACAAAAGCACTAAAAATCTTCGTATCAAACTTAAGAAGTAGTCAATGGATTTACTTAAAACTTTCACAAAGTCTTGCATCTCTTTGATAGTTTTTTATCGTAGTTTCCTCGATGGTACTATTTTTATGGTATTAGAAATTAATTATCACTGCTTTTCGGTGAAGGAAATCGTGAGGAAACCTACACACCCGAGAGTTCTTAAAAAAAAGTTCTCGGAGGGGTGTGAAGTCCACCAATTCGCACTTGGCCAGCGCGGTGGACTATGGCCTAAACTCTCTCATTCTGAGAGAAGACCCGTGCCCAGTGGGACAATAATGGGTTGACAAGAAGACTATTTTTATTTTACGATTTATAAATAAGAGATCTATGTGATGTGTACACTTCGCTATAGTTCTGCCATTTATTTGGTGCGTTAAGGAAAAATTATAAAAGTAATTTTTTACAATGCACGCGTACATCGTCACGAAATACCGACACCCTGAAGTTAGCTATAGTCAACATTTTAGTTTAACGATACGCGGGCACACCGTTCCAAAAACCGACACCCTGAAGTTAGCTATAGTCAACATTTTAGTTTAACGATACGCGGGCACACCGTTCCAAAAACCGACACCCTGAAGTTAGCTATAGTCAACATTTTAGTTTAACGATACGCGGGCACACCGTTCCAAAAACCGACACCCTGAAGTTAGCTATAGTCAACATTTTAGTTTAACGATACGCGGGCACACCGTTCCAAAAACCGACACCCTGAAGTTAGCTATAGTCAACATTTTAGTTTAACGATACGCGGGCACACCGTTCCAAAAACCGACACCCTGAAGTTAGCTATAGTCAACATTTTAGTTTAACGATGCGCGGGCACACCGTTCCAAAAACCGACACCCTGAAGTTAGCTATAGTCAACATTTTAGTTTAACGATACGCGGGCACACCGTTCCAAAAACCGACACCCTGAAGTTAGCTATAGTCAACATTTTAGTTTAACGATGCGCGGGCACACCGTTCCAAAAACCGACACCCTGAAGTTAGCTATAGTCAACATTTTAGTTTAACGATGTGCGCATACCGTTACCAAAAACCGACACTCTGAAGTTAGCTATAGTCAACATTTTAGTTTAACGATGCGCGGGCACAACGTTACGAAAAACCGACACCCTGAAGTTAGCTATAGTCAAAATTTTAGTTTAACGATGCGCGGGCACACCGTTACCAAAAACCGACACCCTGAAGTTAGCTATAGTCAACATTTTAGTTTAACGATGCGCGGGCACACCGTCACGGAAAACCGACACTCTGAAGTTAGCTATAGTCAACATTTTAGTTTAACGATGCGCGGGCACACCGTTACCAAAAACCGACACCCTGAAGTTAGCTATAGTCAGCATTTTAGCTTAACGATGCGCGCACACACCGTTACGATAAACCTACACCCTGAAGTTAGCTACAGTCAGCATTTTAAGTGTCGTTTTTTCTATAAACGTAGAAAAAGGCGAAGATAAATATGATGATACATGAACACCTCTAAACAGCTTAACCTATAGTGCAGAGTGTGCAATGCGTACAGGCGCATCTCAGGTGCCGCCGCGACGCTCCCTACTTATATTCGCTCGAAAAGTTTACCCTTGTTTGAAGCAGTCAACTAAAAATTACTTATCTAATCATATAATAATAATAATATCCGACAGCAAATTGTTTTAATTTGAATTATTGTTTTCAAAATAACTTCGTGAATCATCTATTTTTAATTAGGCTTGTAAAGAAACAATTATGAGCGTTGATTCCCGCCATATATTGGACGTAACTCCACCACCACTCATACTATTACTTATTTTTAACACCAGCGTAACGAGTAACGCGCGTTGAAAATAACACGCAAATCGAGAAGTCAATTTAGTTCGAGATAAATTTATACTCTGTAGTGTATTGAGGTTTATTGTGGAATAGTGTTTACTTTTTGTAATTCTGACGAATTAATTTTAGGCTGAATGTACTTTGCACTTGACATAATTGCTTTAGACGACTAAATATACATTGATAACCGACATATTTATTTTCTTACTAAATAAATAACATGTATAGCGTAATTAATATTATAATCAATAAGATAATAATAATTAAAATAGTGTATAAATCTATTAGTAAATAATTAATGAATTTGTTACTCTTAATAGATCGACTTTCAATAATTGTTTATCGATTAAATTTTCTAATATACTTCATTTTTATATTTATAGTTTAATATTTGGTATTAGTAAGTGAATACCATAATAGTCTATTAAATACGCAGTGTGTTAAGGCATAATGTATGTAAAATTAAGTAGGTGTAAAATTTAAAAAAATAAACAATGGAGTGTTGTATTTAATTCATTAAATTTAAAACCAAAGTTTAGTGCGAAAATGTTTTTATCTATTATTTATTAAACAGATGTCAGCAAAATATTTATACACAATATTTTTGCAAAGATTAATTGAAAAAACGTTAGTATGTCACGAGCCTCATAGATCACGCTTTTAATAAAGCTCGCAATTAAAAACATTGCGCAAAGCGTCAATAAGCCTCCACGGATTCCCGCGTTTTCGAGTGTGCTTCAGAAATGCGCGGGAATTCCAAACAAAACGGCCCGCCATTTGAAAGCAATTTCCTATTTATTTTTTCGAACGTGGCAGAAATAACGCGCGCAGATAACGTATGAAGTTAAAGCATCTGTATATTCTGTTGCATTTTTTTATAGTCATGAAGAAAAAAAACTGAAACAATATTTCATTTTTAATAATGGACACGTATTGAGGTACTGAAGTCCCTAGCATATTTGACTAAAAGCCAAATATCTCATGAGTAATCTCTGTCTGGAAAAACAAAAATAATAGATTTATTCAATTTATTGCTTGTATGAATTTTATCAACAAGACAGAACCGCGTTGTACCACAATTTATAGAGTCTGAAAGTCTACCGACCAGACCAATTTATTGAAGGATTAAATCCATAGACAAATGATCGTCGGCGTCAGTGTGTATGTGCTTTAATCAGAGAAGTATCTCACATAGAGTAGGGGGCACATACGGCTGTCCATTAATCACGTGAAGTTTTATAGCTTTATCTCCCCCTCCCTTGATGATAGGTAGTGAAGTTTTAGGCAAACCCACTCCCACATCCCCATCTAAAATCACGTGTATTTTTGACGACCTACAAAGAACTGTAAATGTTTAAGGTATTATCTTTAAATACAGATATAAATTGTCTTTTTTATAACTGAAGTAGCAAACGAGCATACAGTCCACCTGATCGTAAGTGGTCACTGCCGCTCATGGACAGCTGTAAACAACTTCATACAGAACATGTGCTCCATCTGAAGTAAATCACAGATGCATTGTTACTTCCGAGGAGTATGATGGTCGCCTCATATAAAAGTGCCGGCAACCACATTCTTTCATCGAAACGCAAGAAATGGTTTACGCCAGAAATAGGTGGGGCGGTGATACTTCCTCGGTCGAGCTACACTGGTTCTACCACCTTCAATGCACGAGAAGAGAGACAGAAAAATCTTTGCAGCCTTCTCTCTTCTAAAACGAAGGGAAGTTATAAACCTGGCTTGCCTGCTTTGTATAATACCTCTTTCACAATTTATATTCTCTGAAAAAGTCTACCGATCAGACCAATTAATCAAAGGATTACTACATCCATAGACAAATCGGCGTCAGTGTGGCTGTGCTTTAATGCAGGGTCGGATAAAAATGGCGACCGCTGCTATAACCGAACAGGCGTTGGCGTTGACAAGTTCCTATTGTTTCCTTTTGTTTTACACCTTTTGTTTGAAGTACGTTTTTCTTGTGCATTTTCCAGTTTTTACCGGCTTTGAGCTAACTTGTCCGCTGTTTTTTACTTATAGTATCAGCTTTGTAGTTTCGGGCCTTTTAATTGGAAAAAAATGTCACAATAGGGTATTACGGTCTCTTGCGGGAAAAGTTTTAGATAACTGCTCAGTCATTGATAAATAAATTAAAGTTCTTTCATATTAATACAAACTGAACACTTTGTGTGAGGCGATCATCCCTATAAATAGGTTCCCTTTGCGTGTTCTACCGGCTTTACAATGGTGAATGTTCCGGGTAGCTTTTTGACCTGGTGCTTATGTCACCCTTCAAGCATGGCACCACTCGCCGAAGGATGAAGTTCCATCCGCATCAACTGGACCCGTGGCGGTCCTCCACGGTTCGATTTGCGCGGTCTTTCCTACCACGCACGAGCAAGATGTGAAATGAGCTTCCTTCTGAGGTATTCTCGGAGCGGTATGACATGGGGCTCCTCTAGAATGGTACAAAAAGAGCTCTCCTTCAAAGCTGGCGATGCATAAGCGCATACAGATGCGTTGGTACTTCTGAGGACTAAGGATTCTATCTGAAGACAATCACAGGATTGTCTTCAGATAGATAGCCACAGAGACCACTTACCATCGGGTGGACTACATGCTCGTTTATTTCAGTGAGACAAAAGAAACTTCACAAAATTTTAAATTTTCTGCTTCAATAGCTATTTTTTATAGTTGGGCCAAACGATAAGGCAGACGGGCCATCTGATGGTAAGCAGTCACCGTCGCCTGTGGACATTTGCAACATCAGGGGAGTCGCCAAGGCATCGCCGGCTTTGGAGGAGAGCTCTTTTTACACCTTTCTTGGAGAGCCCCATGTCATAGCGCTCCGGGAGTACCTCAGGAGGAATGATTCCACATCTTGCGCGTCCGCGACAGGAACAAGCAAACCGAACCGTGGAGGACCGCCACGGGTCCAGTTGATGCGGATGGAACTTCATCCGTCGGCGAGTGGTGCGGTGAAGGAAAGGTGATGTGGGCACCAGATCAAACAGGTGCTGTTTCGTGAGTGGTGAGTGGTGGTGGTGTGAGTTCTGACGTCATTGTGTTAGTAAACATTGTAATATCGCATAGCTTTTTAATTTTCATAATGATTGAATCTTGTCCTAATGCGTCATAAAATATATAAAATTTACTAGCCACCCGTCACATCGGTCGAAATTCGACCGTAATTTAAATTAGAAAACTAAACTTCATATTGTCCAAAATTCGTATTATTTCTCAAATTCAAATAAAATGTAATAATTTTCCAGTAAATTTTAAGCGCCAGTTGAAGGTAAAAAGAGGTTTAATTAGCTTTACCGCATTTAAAAGCAATAGCGGGTATTTTGACGAAGACACTGACATTTCTGACGTTATGTGTTTTCATAGTAAGACATTGAATGTTCTATTTCGTTTATTATTTATGTGTTTATGACAAATGTGTGTAATGTGTTTTTAGTTGATTTTATGTATGTTTTAAGCATTATTTGAAAAAAATGTTAACATTCTGCACTCCTTCTCTACGTGAACTGTGCAAAATTTCATACTTATCCGTCCGCAGCATATTACTTGAAAATGCTTCACAAGTTTTTACTTCACGTATTAATATACTGTAAGCGACGTCTTCCGCGTAGTATATAAGCATTTTTGAGTTATATCAGTATCACGTAGCATATAAGTATTCAATTGTATTGTAAAATAAGCGTTTTGTAGTATGTAAGTTTAGTTTATTACTGAATAAATGATTATTAGCATAGAGTAGGGATAAAAATGTATTAGCTAGGTTGTTTTTTATTTTAGTAAGTATTAAAAGTAATGAGTAGATAGTAGCTATACGTATGGAATATTTGTGAGCCCCGAAATAGGTTGAGACACGTCCGAACCTGTCACGACAGGTAAGGAATTTGTGAGAGCAGGATAGCGAATTGCGAGAGCGGGATGGCAGAGAAATCAAACGCTATTGGCCGAAAGGGCCATTTTACTAGTTACAGTAGTTGACATTTATTAACCTATTTCGGGGCATATATATAGAACCCAAATGTAGGACCAGCATTCATTCGGAATGCGACTTCGGACAAGGAAACAAATAAAAGAAACTAAGAAAAGGAGCACTGGAGGTTTTATTGGAGAGTATTCTTCGGTCGAGCCGGCACCCACATATTGCACTTTGGCCTCACACGCCATAATTGCTGGTCCATTCGAGCGCCGGATAGGAAGAAAGAAGCAAACCGAAGATGCCCATCCGTTCAAGATCACCGTCACGCTCCAAGCAAGAAGAACGAAGCTCCGAAGAATCAAGAACAGACTGGTCGATGTATACGCCTGCAGATACAGTAACCGCATCAACGTCCACGGAAGCAAGCACCGCTCATCACACAAGCGCCACCGCCTCGACCGCCGCGTCCAACGCCGCCTCGACTGCCACATCCGCCACCGCCTCGACCGCCGCACCCGCGTTAACCCGCGGAAGAAGAACACGCGCCGCGACGGCCGCGACCACGGCCACCTTCGAACCCACGACGACCGAAGCACCGAGAGCGACGACGACCGCGACGACGACCACGACTACGACATCGAGTAGGACTACGCGCACCGCACCGACTGCGACTACGTCGACGCCCGCAACGATGATGCCCGCACCTGCAAGCACCGAACCACGCGCGCACCTGAAGAACATTGGAAGGCCTAATGTCCCACCGTTCGCGTCTTCAGAAACCGTGGTTCCCCGGACGACCAGATCCTCCAGATCCAGGAAAGCAGAACTCAAAGCGCAAGCGGAACTTCAGAAGAAGCAACTGGTAGCCGCGGAGACCGCCGCGGCACTCGCACGCACCGAACTGGAACTCGCCCAGTACGACTCCGAGGATGAAATGGGGAACGAATATGAAGTCGAACACCAATCGCACGTAGAACAATGGGTGCGACACACGACGTCGTATGTTGAACACGCCGAAGAAAAAGAAGTACCTTCGAGCAAGAGCGAACTCAAGGACCTCGCCGACGCGATCATCACCGCCGCGCGGACAGTACAACCGACATCCGCGCCGCACAAGATATGGGACCTACCCGATTTCAACGGCGCTAATGAAGAATGGCTGCCTTTCAAGAGGTCATATATGGACAGCGCGGAGCAGTTCAACGACGTACAGAATATGGCTCGCTTAAGAAGAACGATAAAAGGAACCGCAAGAGAAGCAATACGAAGCCTGCTCTTCGCGTCATCGGAACCTCAGGAGATCCTCGCCGCTTTAGAACGCCGCTTCGGAAGACCAGAGCAATTGGTTCTCGTCGAAGTCGAAAAGCTGAAAGAATTATCGCGCATCGGCGATACACCGAGGGACATTTGCGCATTCGCGAGTCAAGTCAGCAACGCAGTCACAACAATAGAAGCATTGAAGAAGGCCCAATACTTGTATTCGCCGGAAATCGCAAGAATCGTCATTGAAAAGCTGTCGCCCATACTTCGGTATCGCTGGTTCGACTTCAATGCCAGCGTGGACCACGACGAACCGGAACTAGTGAAGCTCAAAAAGTTTCTGAACTCCGAAGCGGACCTATGCGGATCGTTCGCGCTGCCGGAAATCAATAAGAGAAGATTCGCGCAAAGAAGATTCCCCGTTCATGCGGCGCGAGAAGAAGAAGAGACCCATACGGTAGCAACGTCATCGGAAACGTATAAGAAGAATTGCTTCCATTGCAATGGAGACCACTGGCTCACCGAATGCAGGAAGTTTAAAGAAGCTGCTACCAATGAGAAATGGGAAATAGCAAAACAGAAGCGTTTATGTTTTAAGTGTCTGCGATTGAGACACATACGAACGAATTGCAGAGCGCAACCGTGTAGAAGATGTAAGAAGCCGCACCATACGTTGTTGCACTCGGAGCCTACTCACACAATAGCACCGTCTACGCAACAACAGCAGCTCACGCCGTCACCGTGTAATCAAGCGAAAGAAATTGAAGAAGCTCGACCCGTCTACGCCGCAGCGGACGGAACAAGAGTCTATTTGAAAATGATGCCTGTCGAGATCTATGGACCCAAAGGATCAGCCCGCGTGCTAGCACTACTGGACGAGGGCTCAACGGTTTCACTAGTAGACGCCTCCATCGCCTCACGCATAGGGGCCACCGGGGAAGAAAAGGAACTCATACTGGAAACCGTTGGTGGGAAAATAATTACCAAAGAGAGGTCACAGAAGATGGATCTGAAGATAAGAGGCATACACAGGAAGGACAAGCGAGCTTTGAGAGGCGTGCGCACCGTCGAAGAACTGAAGTTGTCACCCCAATACGTCGACAAGAAGTCAATTGAAGAATGTAACCATTTGAGAAGTCTGAATAACGAATTGGTTTACGAAAAGGAAAGGCCCGCACTGCTCATCGGTCAAGACAACTGGGACCTCATAGTCTCTAGGAAGATCTTGAAGGGAAAACGAAGCGAACCTGTAGCTTCTCTCACGAGCCTAGGTTGGGTACTTCATGGGGGCCACGCCGGGATAACTTCAGTCAACTTCATAAACCACTGTCGAGCTGCTAGCAACGAAGAAACTATTGAAGAATTAATTAAGAAGCACTTCGCGTTAGACTCGATCGGAATACAAGAACGACGTCCTAGCAACGACGCGGATGAACGAGCGCTGACAATACTGAAAGAATCTACAAGGCAGTTACCAGATGGAAGATACGAGTCCGGACTTCTATGGAAATCGGAGAGCGAGACGTTACCAAACAACTACACTCAAGCTCGAAGCAGGCTACTCGGCGTTGAGAGGAAACTGGATAGGGATGCTACACTTAAAGAAGAATACAGCAAGCAACTGAGCAACCTGTTGTCAAGTGGATACGCCGAAGAAGCACCTGAGAATATTACAATAGGTCGGACATTCTATCTCCCACATTTCGCCGTGACGCATCCATTGAAGGGGAAGATTCGCATAGTATTTGACGCTGCCGCCAAGCATGAAGGGAAGAGCCTAAACGATGCATTGCTCCCCGGCCCGGATCTGCTCCAGTCTCTATTTGGGATACTCATACGATTCCGAGAGGGGCCCGTAGCAGTCGTCGCCGATGTTAAAGAAATGTTCCTGCAAATCCAAATTAGAGAGGAAGACCGCGACAGCCTGCGCTTTCTCTGGCGAGGAGAGGACCGAGAATCGAAGCCCAAAGAATACAGAATGAAGTCGGTAATCTTCGGCGCAGCGTCTTCTCCAGCAACCGCCATATACGTAAAGAACACCAACGCGGAGAGACATGCAAGGGAACATCCCAGAGCGGCCCGAGCTATCGTCCGTAACCATTATATGGATGATTACCTACAGAGCTTTTCTACCACGGAGGAGGCGGCATCCGTTGCTGACGAAGTAAACCGAGTGCACAAAAGAGCTGGATTCATTTTGAAGCAATGGGCCAGTAACGAAGCGGAAGCCTTGGCCAAGATCGATGCGAGCGAAAACATAGAAGAGAAAAGACTTGGCCAAGAAGAGAAGACATTGGGTATGAGGTGGCTCGTGCAAGGAGACGCATTAGCTTTTAACGTCGGCCTTAGAAACATACCAATAGAAATCAAGAATGGCAAGAGGAAGCCAACAAAGAGGGAAGTCACCAGCGCCGTGATGTCCACCTTCGACCCGCTGGGACTCGCCGCCCCAGTCCTGGTAATGGGGAAGAAAATGATACAAGACCTCTGGAGATCCGGAGTCCAGTGGGACGAAGAAGTCAACGAGGAACAACATCACGCCTGGGAAGAATACGCCGAAAGCATCGAAGCTCTAAATCATGTCAAGATACCGCGATGTCTGGCGCTTACTACGAGATCGGGCGAAATACATACCTTCGTCGACGCCAGCGAAACCGCATACGCCGCCGCCGTGTATTGGAGATCTACGGTTGACAACGGAGAAGTCAACATCAGGCTGGTGGCTGGGAAGGCGCGAGTGGCACCCGTCAAAGCCACATCGGTTCCCCGCCTAGAACTGCAAGCTGCGCTATTGGGCGCAAGATTGGCCGCGTCCGTGTGCGAAGAAACCGACCTCACGGTTACTAATAGAGTGTTCTGGTCGGACTCCACGACGGTTCTACAATGGCTGAAAGCAGACCCGCGACGCTTCAAGGTGTTCGTCGCGCACAGACTCGCCGCCATAGAAGAGCTCTCCAAGCCGAACGAGTGGAGATGGGTACCAACCAAGGACAATCCAGCTGACGACGCGACTAGGAACGCCCCGCGAGACTTTAACAAAGAGTCAAGATGGTTCAGAGGTCCTGCATTCCTTTACGGCCCGAAGTCTGACTGGCCCGTGAAGGAAATACGCAAACAAGAAGGCGACTCAGAAATAAAAAAGAAGAACGCCTGCACCATCGCCGTAGTCAAAGAAAAAGAAAGGTTGATGGACTCCAGCAAGTTCAGCAATTGGTGGCGCCTGCTAAGAACAATGGCGAGGGTACACATGTTCATAGATATGTGTCGAAGTAAAGTCGACAAAGAACGCTCCGAAAATAAGAACGATAAAGCCCGCCTGCCCATTGACAGAAAGTATTTGAAAAAGGCAGAAGTGACACTGATAAGAAGCAGTCAAGAGGAATCGTTCGAGCGCGAAATAAATAGCGTACGGAAGAATAAACCGATTGAACGCTCAAGCCGCCTAAGAAACATCGACGTCGCGCTTAGTGAAGATGGGATTCTACGACTTCGAAGCCGGACGTCGAAGATCGAAGCCAGCAAACAAGGACTGCCGATCCTAGATGGAAGAGAACGCACGACCCGACTCATCGTAGAACACTATCACCGACATTTGTTTCATGGCAGTCACGCTACGGTCATTAACGAGCTACGGCAGAAGTACTGGATTGTATCGCTACGCGAGGCTGTAAGGAAGATCGCCTTCGAGTGTCAATGGTGCAAGATGCGAAGAACGAAACCGCAGATTCCACCACTGGGCGACTTACCACACGAGCGACTAGCACATCACCAGCCTCCTTTCACCTGCGCAGCCGTGGACTACTTCGGACCGATGCATGTAACAATTGGTCGACGACGCGAGAAACGTTGGGGTGCTCTCTTCACGTGCCTTACTACTAGAGCAATACACCTAGAATTAGCCTCGTCTCTCAGTACAAGCTCTATGATTATGGCCCTACGAAGGTTGGCAGCTCGGCGGGGAAGCCCTCGCGTCATCTTCAGTGACAACGGCACGAACTTCGTTGGAGCGAATAACGAACTGAAAACTGAAATTAAGAAAATAAAAAACGAAGACCTCGTTGAGTCCGCGGAACGAGAAGGTATAACATGGAAATTCATCCCACCAGGGGCTCCACACATGGGGGGAGCATGGGAGAGAATGGTGCGCTCGGTGAAAACCGCACTGATCGCCGTCCTCGGAGAGAAGAGTCCGCCTGAAGAGGTCCTTTACACCCTGCTGACCGAAGTCGAACACACGGTCAATTCCCGTCCTCTAACACACCTGAGCGCCGATCCCCGAGATGAAGAAAGCCTGACTCCGAACCACTTCTTAATGGGCAGATCCTGCGGTGCCGCGGTCCTCGGGGAGTTTGACGACTCCTGCCTCGTGGGGAAGGCGGACTGGAAGACAGTACAGCAGATGGCGAATCATTTCTGGTCCAGGTGGATGAGGGAATATCTTCCTACCCTCATGCCGCGGAAGATCGACAAATCAAAGAATACAGACTTCCGCGAGGGCGACGTGGTTATCATCGCAGACGCTACGCTCCCGCGCAACACATGGCCGCGGGGACAGATCGAGAGCACGTTTCCGGGTCCTGATGGGAGAGTCCGCATCGTCAACGTACGCACCAAGGGAGGAGTGCTGAGACGACCGGTGTCCCGCCTCATCCTGATGAACAAGACGCCGCAACCCGAAGATGAAGTGTGCGGACCGCCGGACACTGGGGGGAGATTGTAAGCGACGTCTTCCGCGTAGTATATAAGCATTTTTGAGTTATATCAGTATCACGTAGCATATAAGTATTCAATTGTATTGTAAAATAAGCGTTTTGTAGTATGTAAGTTTAGTTTATTACTGAATAAATGATTATTAGCATAGAGTAGGGATAAAAATGTATTAGCTAGGTTGTTTTTTATTTTAGTAAGTATTAAAAGTAATGAGTAGATAGTAGCTATACGTATGGAATATTTGTGAGCCCCGAAATAGGTTGAGACACGTCCGAACCTGTCACGACAGGTAAGGAATTTGTGAGAGCAGGATAGCGAATTGCGAGAGCGGGATGGCAGAGAAATCAAACGCTATTGGCCGAAAGGGCCATTTTACTAGTTACAGTAGTTGACATTTATTAACCTATTTCGGGGCATATATATAGAACCCAAATGTAGGACCAGCATTCATTCGGAATGCGACTTCGGACAAGGAAACAAATAAAAGAAACTAAGAAAAGGAGCACTGGAGGTTTTATTGGAGAGTATTCTTCGGTCGAGCCGGCACCCACATATTGCACTTTGGCCTCACACGCCATATATACAGATAATCATTGAATCTTGTCCCAATGCCTCTTAAGATATATCGGCTGGCTACAGCTACAAGGCTTCAGGCCTAGTCATAGGTGGATTTACATACATTTCCATACACTTTTATACCGTGAAGGATTGCGTCCTTGTTGTACGCCTGATGCTATCAGCTGGAGAAATGGCCGCTTCGGCATTCTAATGCTGCATTTACTTAGTAAAAGATTTTAACCTTCGTCGTCAACCCATTATTGTCACACTGCTGGGCACGGGTCTTCTCTCAGAATGAGAATTTTAGGCCATAGCCCACCGCGCTAGCCAAGTGCGAATTGGTGGACTTCACACACCGAGAACTTTTTTTTAAGACCTCTCGGGTGTGTAGGTTGCCTCGCAATGTTTTCCTTCACCGAAAAGCAGTGATAATTAATTTCTAATACACACATAATTTTAGAAATATCAGTGGTGCGTGCCTGGGTTTGAACCTCGGACCTTTTTTCACCTGTTGACCAAGTTTCAACCATTAGGCTTTTATCATCAGGCTGCTCTATTTTAACCTTACTTTTTATAATTTCGAAGTGGCAAATGAGCATGCAACACCTGATGATGGTGCCGCCCATGGATATCGCCACACTTCTAGCGTGAAGCATTTCTTGCGTTTCGAAAAGGGTGTGGTTGCCGGCACATTTTCACATAAGGCGACCATCATAGTCCTCGGGAATAGCAACTGTTACAAACCAACAAGTAGCTTGCCTGGGGACACTACTGTTAAACTCGTGACTACATTAGTTATAAACATCAATAAGAATCTATATAATGATTGTATTTAAATTGATCGTGCTATGTTATTATAAATATCATAAATCAATAGAAGTCGCATCATAAATAAATGGTTATATAAATAAATATTATAAATGCATATATTTAATTTTATATAATGTAATAGATTAATAGTAATGTTTTTGTCTCTGTGACGGTTTCCTTAACGCCTGCCATTTTTAGTATAAAAGGGAGGGTATTATCGTAATATGGATCATTCTAATAATTCGCAAGTGTAAGACGTTACTCTGTCCGAATGTATTCTGAAATTGTATACGTGTAAAATCGTGAGAATATAACAATGTTGTACATAATGTGTCGTTACTTTGGCCATCCAATTCTACTCCTGTAACACAACACATCTGTGATTGATTTCAGGTAGAACCCATATTCTGTATGTAGTTGATTACAGATGTCCATGGCCGGCAGTGACCACTTACCATCAGGTGGACTGCATGCTCGTTTGCTACTTCAGATAAAAAACAAAACAGGTATACAGTGTCGTGAAAGACTAGGTCAATTTGTTCGATCGGTACCGATTAACAATTAAACCTACAATCTTAATATTTTATATAGAAGCATTCTCTTTTAGCTACAATTGTAAAATCAATTTCGCTAAATAATTCAGTATTTGCAATATGCTACTTCTCAGGATATGAAAGTTTAGAAATTGATTTTTATGGAGCCCTTGTTTTAGTAAAAAAATGATTGGAATCCTTACGTCCCACTGCTGCAGCAGTAATATTAACGTAATATGAAATATCCATATACAAACCGTTAAGCGAACGGTCGGCCGCGCTACGTGGAAGGTGTAGTGGGGGTGTTAGGAATTTTTCGTTACGGAATTTCTTGATTCGGTCGCCGCGCTCAAAGTCCGTGATAAAACCTAAGCAATAGCTTAAAATTCGATATTATTTTATTTCCTATTAATATCATATTTTTTTTGAAAATGTACCTATGTAGAATAGAATAGAATAGAATAGAATACTCTTTATTGCACACTATAACACATACAGAAATAACAATAACATACAAAGTAAATCTGTAGTATGCAATAGGCGGTCTTATCGCTAGGCAGCGATCTCTTCCAGACAACCTATGCATGGAATTGGGAAAGATAACAGGAATGAAGAGTGGGAAGTGTGTGTAAAGTTAGAAAAGGATTAATGAAGGACAGAAATTATTATTAAATAAGTAACATTAAGTACACAGTGGAAAAAAATGAAATTAGAGAATAAACAGATTAACAAACACAAAGAGAAATTGAACATAAGACAGAAAATGAGAAAAATAGAGAAAAAAAAAATAAAAGACGGCAGAACAAAGATATAAATAAAGCGCTAGAAAAAGTATTGTGACATAAATATGTGCAAATGACGTGTGTACTATGTTTGTTACTCTTTTACGTATAAACTTCCAGTCGGATTTTGCTGTTTGCCACACACATAGTGTATGAGCTAGTTTAATACATAGGATACTCATTGCCGGGGTGGACGTGACCGAAGCGTGTAAAGTCGCCGGAATAAGCTACTTACTTAATAACTTGTTGCCAACCCATTATTGTCCCAATGCTGGGCACTGTCTTCTCTCAGAATGCGAGAGTTATAAACCAGAGTCCACCGCGCTGGCCAAATGCGAATTGGTGGACTTCACACACCTCCGAGAACTTTTTTTTTAACTCTCGGGTGTGTAGGTTTCCTCACGATGTTTTCCTTAACCGAAAAGCAGTCATAATTAATTTGTTTGCCTGGGTTTGAACCTCGGACCTCCCGATCGATGCAAGTTTCAACCATTAGGCTATCACTGCTCTTCTCTCATTTAATAACTAACGTCAAAACAATTTCAACACATAATTTCTAAACAATTCCGCCGCTCACCCTCACAAAGTCCAAAGTTAAATGGCCACAGGGGTGCATTACAACCCTCACATAAGCGGGATTGCGCCTGATTGCACCCTGCGGTCTCTCTAATATTCACACATCTAACTCTAGACAAATGTATGAAATTATGTTTTTATTTTGTAAAATATAGTCCCACGGGGGCATTATCAAGTTCTTAGATACAATATTATTTTTGCACTAAGACACGTTTTTTTTCTTATTTTTTTTTTATCTGACTGAAGTAGCAAACGAGCATGCAGTCCACCTGATGGTAAGCGGTCACTGCCGCCCACGGACATCTGTAATCAAATTCACACAGAACATGGGTTCCATCTGAACTCAATCACAGATGCGTTGCTACTCCCGAGGATTATGATGGTCGCCTCATGTGAAAGTGTGCCAGCCAACACACCCTTCCATCGAAATGCTAGAACTGCTTCACGCTAGAAATAGGTGTGCTAGCTATATATACTAGTAACTTCAAAAGATACACACACACACACACACACACGCTTTCTACACTCATACAGCCCCACACTAGGATTTTCTCCTGTGTCGTGGGCACCATGGACACACAAGACGAATACACAAACACCCAGACCCAGAACATGAATCTAAACTCATCATTCAGATACCTGTCTGGCCGGGAATCGAACCCGGGACCCATTTCGCGTTACATCGGTATGGTAACCGCTGCGCCACGCGAGTCGTCAACACTCCTGTGATTCCGTATTTACACTCCTGTGATCACAATAAAATGGCGTTACATGATCGTATTATGTGGCCAACGACATAGGACTACTATCGTTCGCTCGTAAATGCCGAATGAAGTTGCTTGAACTGGGATTGTGTTAAATTTACTGCTCTCGTAACATTGCTTTCTGTTGACCGCCATAAAAAATATATTTACTAGAGATGTACCGAATATTCGGTTGTTATTCGGTTTTCGGCATCTTCTTCACTATTGGTTTTCGGCCGAATTATTCGGTTTTAGTGCCCAATATATTCGGTTCGAGTTTTTCTTGATTTTTTTTATTATAATGGCTTAGCAAACGAGCATGCAGTCCACCTGATGGTAAGTGGTCACCGCCGCCCATAGCCATCCGTAATCAATATATAGAACATAGGTTCTATCTGTTGTCAATCACACGCGTTGCTACTCCCGAGGACTAGGATAGTCGCCTCATATAAAAGTGTGCCGGCAACCACACCCTTCCATCGAAACGCTAGAAATGCTTCACGCTAGAAATTTGTGGCGGTGGTAGTACCTCCCCGGTCGAACTACACTGGTTCTACCACCTTTTAAACTACACGTCACGGTATAGAACAAAAAGACAAAACTTTTCACGCAAGACATAAATTAAAAGTCAAAAAATCTTATGAGAAGTGTGTTGAATAAAGCTAATAATGTAAAGCAATTAAACTTCAAATCAACATTTTTGAAACCTCAACTAAATTCGCATTTTTTCTAAACTATCTATATATCTATATATATTTTTTTCTAAATATGTTTTTCTAAAATATCAACATTTATTTTTAAGTCTCGAATCAACATTTTTATGAACAAACGTTCATAGTTGTTTCTTAATAAGAAATGGTAAACCGAATAATTCGGCCGAATATCCGGTTCGGAAAAATTTAAACCGAATAGTATTCGGTATCGGGTTATTCGGTGAAACCACTATTCGGCGTGTCTCGTATATTTACCCAAGGTCAGAAGATAGGTAATATTTTCCTAGCGTATGTATGTACATTTGTATGTTTGTGTGTATGTCAATTTATTCGACACGGGCTACGGATAAACGGCTAGACGGATAATGTAACATACTAGCCACCCGTCGCAACGGTCTAAATTAGACCGTAATTTAAATTAAAAAACTAAACTTTATATTGTCCAAAGTAGAACGAATATTTCTCAAATTCAAATAAATTGTAATAATTTTCAAGTTATTTTGAACGCACGCGTTAAAAGACAGAAATAAGTTTTTATCTAAGCTGCATTTAAAAGCAATAGCAGGTATTTTGACAAAGACATCTGACATTTTTGACGTTATGTGTTTTCATAGTAAGACATTGAATGTTCTATTTCGTTTATTTTGTATGTGTTTGTGTCAAATGCCAGGTAGTGTGTGTAATGTGTTATAAGTTGATTTTATATATGTTTTATGCATTATTTAAACAATATTAGCATTGCGCAATCCTTCTCTACATCAACTACAACCGTGCGTAATTTCATACTCCTCCGCCTGCGGCAATTATCTTAAAAACGAATCACAATTTTTTGCTTCACGTATTTAATATATACATTTAAGACCTATTTGCGAAAAATTTAATTGAATTTATTTTCTTCAATTTTCATAGCACTGTTGGGTTCGCGCCAAGTGTGATCCGCCATTACATGTTCTAACTGAGAATTAGTTTTAAATAACTCTTTAAATGTATTTTAAGTACTAAACATTCCTTTGATATGGATCTTGGTAATTACAAACTTTATAGTAGTTCCGGGACCAGAATAGGGCTACGGTACCCTCTGATGATATAAAATGTCCATGGGCGGCAGTGACCACTTACCATCAGGTGGACTGCGTGCTCGTTTGCTTCTATCTATTAAAACAAATGCTTTTTAGGTTTTGGCATAGCTTTTGTCGCGGTGACCGAGTCAAAAAAATCCGTAACGTAAAAAACCTAACACCCATCATGCCGCCCACCATGTAGCGTGGCCGAGCGTTCGCTTAACGTGTATATATGGTACGCACGAAGCTCGCACGGATCGAGACGAGCTGCTCGGAAATCAGACGAATATGTAAGCAGCTGTTTGTGAAAAAGAATATGTATCAAAGAAAAGACTCGAATTAATAAAGAAAAAAAATATGTAGGTACTGCATAAATAAATAAATAATAATTATTATTGCATAACTTGATAAAAATGCTATGCAATAGCTTTACCGCGGCAGTCCCCGAGTGCCGCATTTTTTTTGTAACATATTTTGAGGGGCTCCACATATGTATTTAAAGTCTTGAGGGCTCAAACCTCTAAATGGGGCCCTGACTATTGGACCATATGTAAAACTATATACACTAATATGTACAACTCTATAAACACATATATACAATTGACGCGAAACTTATACAGGGTAATGTATTAGGAGACTGACGTTAATAAATGCTAATAGAAAAACCGAACAAGTGCGATTTGGATTCCCGTTCAACGGGTTCCGTGCAATTATCTATAAAAAGCGGCAAAAATCATGTTATATCGGAGTTATATTTTTTAACACACTATCGCATTTTTGATGGACAAAAAAGACAGTTTTTTATATGGGAGGGTCTCCCCCTTAAAATATTTATATTATTATGTTTTTAGTATTAGTTACAAAACAAACCGTTTTGATAAAAGAGTCACAATTTAACATTTATTTTATTTTGTACTAGTTGACCCGGCGAAGTTCGTTACGGCTCTCTCGACAACCCATTATTGTCCCACTGCTGGGCACGGGTCTTCTCAGAATGAGAGAGTTAAGGCCATAGTCCACCGCGCTGGCCAAATGCGAATTGGTGGACACGTCGTTACGCCAAAAAATCAAAATCTAAAATCATCGTAAAAACCTTCCATTTCAATCACGTTATCTATTAAAAAAATGCATTAAAATATGTAGCGTAGTTTTAAAGATCTAAGCATACAAATAGACAGCGAGAAGCGACTTTGTTTTATACTATGTAGTGATTTTGTGTTATAGCTGTCTAGCTATCTATAATATAAAGTCTTCCAGGTGGTAGAACCAGTGTAGTTCGACCGTGGAAGTACCACCGCCACACCTATTTCTAGCGTGAAGCATTTCTTGCGTTTCGCTAGAAGGGTATGGTTGCCGGCATACTTTCACATGAGGCGACCATCATAGTCCTCGGGAGTAGCAACGCGTCTGTGATTGACTTCAGATAGAATCCATGTTCTATTTGAAGTTGATTACCGATGTCTATGGGCGGCAGTGACCACTTACCATCAGGTTGCGTGCTCGTTTGCTACTTCGATCAAAAAAAGCCTGGTGACAGACCGACGGACAGGTGGACAGAAGGACAGCGGTGTCTTAGTAATATGCTCTCGTTTTTACTTTTTGCGAACGGAACCCTAAAAAGTATAGCAATAACATCGAGAGGTTTATCGAGGTCTAAGATTCGTAATATCCAAGGCTGAGTGCGGATTGTAGTTCCAAATATTGTTCTTATTGTTTTTCTTATGTAACTACTGTTTCAATTTCCTCCAGCGTTGGAAGGTTAGCATTTCGGAAAGTACGTATCCCTTCAAAACATGAATGTTAATAAGGGCAAGTTTTCTCATAAAAATATGTGTGCTTGTTTTCTTCGTATACAAAAAGAAAATGAGGTCTAAACGGGTACCAAGTTACTTAAGACATTTATTTCTCATTCGAATACAATTCATTTAACATGAGAAATACAAATTACAAATAATGTAGGTACGGTACAGACGTGCACCCTGTAGTTCCGGGACCAGAATAGGGCTACGGTATCTCCTGCCTGTCGTAAGAGGCGACTAAAAGGGGGTTACGGGGTTGCGGGCGGCTAGAGTGGAAACTGTATCAAGCGATCCCGGGAAAAGCGAGGGTACGTGTGGTCGCATACCGTCGTAATGACTAGACGGAGTGCCCATCCGGGAGGAGCCCGATAGGGCAACGCGCCCAGAGGATTGCGGTTGCGTTCGTTTAGAGATCCTGGCGTCCTCATTGTAGCTCCGAGTACGGCCACCGGGGGGTTTTAGTGCGGTAAAAATCCCACATAACCCTGCGTCGCTCCGACGGCGTCGGGTACATTTTGAAGGTTTACCCCTCGAGAACAAAAAAAAATGTGTGCGTGTACTAGCGTACACTCGTATGAAGTGAAACTTCTTTATGACGTTATTTTTCAAAAAATTATTTACTATATGCAACTTTACAGAAATTGGTTAAATGAAGTTAAATTAGATAAAGTTTAATAAAAGTTTAATAAATATCTAATAATCTAATCTATAATAATCTATCGTAACGGAAAAAAAAGATGGCGCGTAACAGAAAAAAATGGCGCGTAACGAAAAAATGTTACACTAAATTTTTTTCCAACCCCAATAAAGAAGTTTCACTTCAACAACCCCGATAAAGAAGTTTCACTTCAAAAAAAGGCGTTACTTCTTGTACCTATCTTTGCATTGCAATAAAGGGGCGTAGCAGAAATCTCGCCCAGGGCGCTGGTAATGTTAAACCCGGCACTGCGCACAAACCATAATCGAATCCATTCAACAGATATTTAGGATTCATTTCTGGACTTTATTTGTCAATAGTCAACATATTAAACCACATAGCCAAATACCTACTAAGTTTTAACAAGTTTGCATCAATATGTAACGTGTTCTGTATGAAGTTGATTACAGATGTCAATGGGTGGCAGCGATCACGTATAATCAGGTAGACTGCATGCTCGTTTGCTATTTCAGCCAGATAAAAAAAAATGTGTGCGTGTACTAGCGTACACTCGTAAGAAGTGAAACTTCTTTATGACGTTATTTTTCAAAAAATAATTTACTATATGCAACTTTACAGAAATTGGTTAAATAAAGTTAAATTAGATAAAGTTTAATAAAAGGCTTTTATTAAACTTTATCTAATAATCTAATCTATAATAATCTATCTAATATCACGCGTGGTAGGGATAAGAAAAAGATGGCGCGTAACGGAAAAAAAAGATGGCGCGTAACAGAAAAAGATGGCGCGTAACGAAAAAATGTTACACAAAATTTTTTTCCAACCCCGATAAAGAAGTTTCACTTCAATAAATAACAAAAAAAACATATTTGGTGAATTTTGAAAAAACTCCGGTCAGCAAATTAACTTTTAGCGATCAGGTTAATTTATAGAGTTTTCATAATTCTAGTTAACGTAGTTTGTCTAGATTGTTAGTTCGGAACTTTCGTTTTTAACGATATATGCATTTATACGCAATTCAACCGATTTACAACAAAATGTCGCGAGTTGGACTCTCTCCAATACTTTTACTGCTGTTTTGCGTAAACATGTTGGAATTAAATTTAAAGGCGATAGAATGTGTGCTTCTACTGTGGCGACTGGTTAGGAGAAGTATTATGTAGGCACCATCGCCACACCTAGGACAGGACGGCCACCGGGGGGTTTTAGTGCGGTAAAAATTCCACATAACTCCCCTCGAAAACAAAAAAAAAAGGCAGCAACTGGCCATGTCCTTTCTATGGGCGTCAGTGATTATTTTCCGTCAGTATAATGACGAGTTCCATAAATTTAATTCACCCAAGTGCTCAACGCGCTAATATCACTACAAAAAAGCTTATCTAAAACATCTTTTGTGCGTTGTTCGCGGATTTTTAGACAAGAAATCTCATCTACACAAGATTAACCTCTCAACAGCGCTGGCTTGGCGTTTTGTAACATCGCTCCAATTTCCAAAGAATTTTCAGTTTTAGTTCATGCCTTGGCACTTCTCAGCCACTATCTCGACAGCTCTCAAGCTTTACCTTGTAACGTAAAGTCTATGCCTACAGGCATTCCGATGTAAAATTGGCTGGATTTTGAAGTGAAACTTCTTTAGAATCGTTGTGATTTCAAACCTGATGCAACGGAAAAAACGACAGGTAAGAGACACAAATACAAAAATGTGTAGAATGAAGCCGGTAAAGAATGAGACAGAAATATACACACGTCCCCACTCCCGTCTTCTAAGCATAGTCGCCTGTAATTAGTGAGCCAAAGCGAGAGAGCACACTGTTTAATACTTGCTTGTATTTGAGCATTTAACGTGTGTTAGTATATGTGAAAAGTACGTGAGCTAATACCATTCTTTTCTCGATTTACTGAAGTTTCACTTCTATCGTGTGTGAATCGCACACACACCTTTTTTTATTTTAATCTTTTTATCCTCACTACTCACCCGTAGCATCGGTCGAAATTCGACCGTAATTTCAAAATTCAAAAACTAAACTTCATATTGTCCAAAGCAGTACGAATATTTCTCAAATTCAAATAAAATGTAATAATTTTCAAGTAATTTGGAACACACCCGTTAAATATAAAAAGAGGTTTAATTAGTTAAGCTGCGTTTAAAAGAAATAGCGGGTATTTTGACAAAGACACTGACATTTCTGCCGTTATCTGTTTTCATAGTAGGACATTGAATGTTCTATTTCGTTTATTATTTGTTTTTGTGACGAATGCACGATAGTGTTTGTAAATTGTTTTTAGTTGATTTTATGTGTGTTACTTGCATTATTTGAAAAAAATATTAACATTCTGCACTCCTTCCCTTTTTTTTTGTTACGGGGAGGAAACCTTCAAAAGGTACACCGATGTTTTGGGAGAGACTCCGTGTTATGTGGGATTTTTACCCACTAAAACCTCCTCGGTGGCCTTCCTCAACGCTTGTGGTAGGGGACTCGATCGGTAACGAACCGATGTCCCCTAGCGCAGCGCCCCTCACGGGCTCATCTCTTGGCGACGTGTACCATCCCCCTTCACCATCCGGTGCTTACGGTGAGATGCAGCCACACATCCCGCCGTCCTTCTCGGGGACCTCCTTCCCTACGTTCACTATAACCGTGCAAAGTTTCATACTAATCCGTCCGCGGCATATTACTTAAAAATGCGTCACAAGTTTTTGCTTCACGTACTAATCTAAAGATCTGATTCCCGGAGCGCTATGACATGGGGCTCTTCAGAAAAGAGTTCTCCTTCAAAGGTCGTAGAACCAGTGTAGTTCGACTGGGGAAGTACCACCGCCACACCTATTTCTAGCGTGAAGCAGTTCTTGCGTTTCGACAGACTGGTATGGTTGCCGGCACATTTTTATATAAGGCGACCATCATATTCCTCGGAGTTTTGTATGAAGTTGATTACAAATGTCGCAGGGCACTGACCGCTTATCATCAGGTGGACTGCATGCTCGTTTGCTACTTCAGTCAGATAAAAAAAAGCCTGCAGTCCACCTGACGTTGTCACTATTACGAGACGTTGTCACGTCAAAAACATTACTAATATATGTAGAGAATATGAGTTAATTAAACATAGCTAAGCATTAATCGCTTGGTATCGTTGAGCGAAAGTCAGCAAAATATGATATATGACATTTATTAATTACATGAGGCATTAAGAGGGGGAGTCTGTTTGAATCTCATCTAATATTATGTGGTTAGCAAGGACTCGGCAGAACATCACGCATTTCGTTAAAGAACCTTTTTTTATTATCGAGGGGGAAACCTTCAAAAGCTACCCGACGCCATAGAGCAACGCCGGGTTATGTGGGATTTTTACCTCATTAAAACCCCCTGGTGGCTGGCCTCAGCGCTGCGAGGAGAACTCCAGGATCACCAACGGAACACAACCAGATTCCTCCGAGCGCGATGCTCCTTTCGGGCTCGCCATTTGAGGTCACCGTATCTCCTCGTTTCGAGATCCCGGAGTCCTCCTTTTCAGAGCCGAGGACGGCCACCGGGGGGTTTTTAGTGAGGTGTTTACGACGGCATGCGACTACACATGCCATCGTCCTACCCGCGGTCGCTTGTCCGGACGGTTCGACCACTCTAGCCGCCCGCAACCCCGGAAGCCCCTTTTAGTCGCCTCTTCGGCAGGGGATATCGTAGTCCTATTCTGGTTCCGGAATTACTCGTTAAAGAACCTATATGATTCTCAGAAAAGTAGAATAAATTAGGAAAAGCTCTTTCGTCCACTACACACATTTGGTCTGAACTGAAACACATACATTTGGTCTAATCACATAACGTTGTCTATACAAAATAACCTAAACACATTACATTTCAGAAGGTGGTAGAACAAGTGTAGTTCGACCGGAGAAGTACCACCGCCACACCTATTTCTAGCGTGAAGCATTTCTTGCGTTTCGATGGAAGGGTGTGGTTGCCGGCACACTTTTATATGAGGCGTCCATCATAGTCCTCGGGAGTAGCAACGCATCTGTTATTGACTTCAGATAGAACCCATGTTCTGTATGAAGTTGAGTTCAGATGACCATGGGTGGCAGTGACCACTTACCATCAGGTGGACTGCATGCTCGTTTGCTACTTCAGTCAAATAAATAAATTAAAAAAAAAAAACAGTCTATTTCTGACTAGTTGACCCGACGAACTTCATTCCACCTAAAAGTCTAAAATCTAAAATTAGCAGTGTTTCTCCACTATATTATGCATGTACTTTGACGACCCGCGTGGCGCAGCGATTAGCGTACCGGTCTGACACGCAGTGGGTCCCGGGTTCGATTCCCGGCCAGTTTTTTTTTTATTATATTTGACTATAGTAGCAAACGAGCATGCAGTCCTCCTGATGGTAGGTGGTCACTGCCACTCATGGACATAATCAACTTCATACAGAACATGGGTTCTATCTGAAGTCAAACACAGATGCGTTGCTATTCCCGAGGACTATGATGGTCGCCTCATGTAAAAGTGTGCCGACAACCACATCCTTCTATCGAAACGCAAGAACTGCTTCACGCTAGAAATAGGTGTGGCGGTGGTACTTCCCCGGTCGAACTACACTGGTTCTACCACCTTCACAAACAGTTATGTGAATGATGAGTTTAGATTCTTCTTCTGGGTCTGGGTGTTTGTGTATTCGTCTATGTGTGTGTCCATGGCACCCACGACAGGAGAAAATCCTACTGTGGTGCTATGAGTGTAGAAAGCGTTTTCGTTTTTTCGTATGTACTATACATAAAAACTTCCCTCTTGAATCACTCTATCTATTAAATAAAAAATTGTGTGCGTGTACTAGCGTACACTCGTAAGAAGTGAAACTTCTTTATGACGTTATTTTTCAAAAAAATAATTTACTATATGCAACTTTACAGAAATTGGTTAAATAAGTTAAATTAGATAAAGTTTAATAAAAGGCTTTTATTAAACTTTATCTAATAATTTAATCTATAATAATCTATCTAATATCACGCGTGGTAGGGATAAGAAAAAGATGGCGCGTAACGAAAAAAAAAGATGGCGCGTAACAGACAAAGATGGCGCGTAACGAAAAAATGTTACACTAAATTTTTTTCCAACCCCGATAAAGAAGTTTCACTTCAACAACCCCGATAAAGAAGTTTCACTTCAAAAAACTGCATTTAAATCCGTAGCGTAGTTTTAAAGATCTAAGCATACAGGACAGACAGCGAGAAGCGACTTTGTTTTATACTATGTAGTGATGTTTTACATCTTGCACTTAGGAGAAAGAGGTGTCCGGCATAAATTGACTGAAATTGGTCGCCAAATAATAACGCTAATGACGCTTTCTACACTCATAGCATAGTAGGATTTCCCCCTGTGTCGTGGGTGCCATGGATATACACAGAGACGAATACACACACACCCAGACCCAGAACAAGAATCTAAACTCATCATTCAGATACCTGTCTGGCCGGGAATCGAACCTCGGGATTGCAATCCGAAAAACCGGATCCGATAATCCGGCGGATCCGGACAAATTTACACAAACCGGATCCGGTACCAATTCACCGCCGGATCCGGACCTCCACCGGATCCGGTGATTGTATATTTTGACAAAGATTTCACATTACAAAAATAATTACCGTTAGAAATCGATCCTTTTTTTTTACACTGTTTTAACCGTTCGATTAATCTGGTCGGATCCGGCCGGACTGAGAAATAAATGGCCGGATCCGGCCGGATTGAGAAATAAATGGCCGGATCCGGCCGGATTGAAAATGAGGCCGGATTGCAATCCTGGATACACACAAAGACGAATACACACACACCCAGACCCAGAACAAGAATCGAAACTCATCATTCAGATACCTGTCTGGCCGGGAATCGAACCCGGGACCCATTGCGCGTCAGACCGGTATGGTAACCGCTCCGCCACGCGGGTCGCCAAATAGCAGCTGTCTCGGCAACATTTCATTCAAATGGAATTAACCCATTAGATATCTTTGTTTCATGAAAACAGTATTAATTTTACAGTAATTTACTTGAAACAATTTTCTTAGACATGAAAAATAAGGGCGTATCGGAAAAATCTTGGAGCGAGGCCGCGTTTATCTGCTGTTAACATCAGCAGACTACTTTATAGGTGTAAGTTAAATACCTATATAAAAACCGGTCAAGTGCGAGTCGGGCTCGCGTACGAAGGGTTCCGTACAGTTATAAAAAACCAGCAAGATCCCGTACCATAATGAGGGCAAAAAACATGACTTGTCATATAGGACTTATAATTTTTAGAAAACTTTCGTGTGTTTTGATCCAGCAAAAACATCTCGTTTGTTGTCACGGAACCCCAATTAAAGAGTTTCCTTTAAAAGGTACCCGACGCCGTGAGAGCGACGCAGGGTTATGTGGGGTTTTTACCGCACTAAAACCCCCCGGTGGCCGTCCTTTACGCTAGAAAGAGGACTCCGGGATCTCCAAAGGAACGCAACCAGAATGTTCTGAGCACTTTGCCTCATCGGGTTCCTCTCAGATGGGCGGCTGGGCCCACCACTCCGTCTAATCTTTACGATGGTATACGACCACACATACCGCCGTCCTTCCCGAGGTTGGAAAAAAATGTCGTTATTTTGTATAGGCTTACGGGGGCATTTACAAATTGTCAGTTACATTTTTTTCTTACACTACCACCGGATCGGAACACGACCTCAACTGAGAAGATCCGGCAAGAAACTCAGCGGGTTCGTCTTTTTTGCTATTGCATTTTTTTTCAATTATGTTTTTTTTACATTGTAATGAAAGTTAGCTCCAGTATCTTGCCTTAAGCCCCTTTTAGTCGCCTCTTACGACAGGCCTATACCATAGTCCTATTCTGATCTCGGAATTATAGGGACCCAATCAACACGCCTAAAGAAATTTTTACTTCTTCGACTTCTACACACGTATATCACTGGTCGATTATAAATATCCATGCGTGACAGTGGCCACTTACATCAGAAACACATGCTTATTCGTTGCTATATAAAAACAGTAAACGAAACCCACATAAAATTCGATGAAAGCAGTCCATTTCCTTAATATAAACCCGCTTTAATCCACGCTGACATATGGGACATAAATCCGTGGCTGAAAGAGCTATCGTGCCATCAATCATGGCGGCTTGTTCCATGTTATCTGTGCCTCAATGTCACACGTTAAAAGAAAAAAGTACGGTTTGGCGCGCTTATACAGAATGCAGATTAAAAATAATTAACTTTAAAGTCTTTTAATTTTTTTTTCTTCCGAAACAGATTAAAGATAAAAATATGTATTAGCTTTATAGACTTTTGATTAGAGTTTTTTTTCTTTGGTTTGTCGCATTTACATAAAAAGCAAAGGAGATTAAAAATAATTACTAACTTGGACTTTTATTTAGCGTTTTTTTTCTTTGATTTGGCGCGTTTACATAAAATGCTTAAAAAAACTTTGAACACTTTTGATTAGCGTTAAAGTGATAAGCTTTGGCGCGCTTAAAAAAAAGCAGAGCAGATTAAAAATAATAATTTACTTAGTCTTAAATCAATTTTGTTTTTGTCTTTGGATTGGCGCGCTCATATAAAAAGCAGATTTAAAAAAACATTAACTTTACAGACATTGGATTGTATTTTTGAAGTTATACTTTTGGTGCGTTAGGGTAAAATGATGAGAGTATTTTTTTACGATGCGCGCGCACACCGTCACGAAAAACCGACACCCTGAAGTTAACTATAGTGAACATTTTGTGTCGCTTTAAAAACAAAATTAATAACCAATTCGTTTCCGAACGTTTGCGAGCTCCTTCCTGCCACGGACGTGCAAGATGTGGAATGAGCTTCCTCCTGAGGTATTCCCGGAGCTATGACATAGGGCTCTTCAAGAAAGTTGTAACAAGAGTTCTCCTTCAAAGCCGGCGATGCATTGACGACTCCTCTGGTGTTGCAAATGTCCATAGGCGACGGTGACTGCTTTCCATCAGGTGGCCCGTCTTATTGTTAGCTACTCCTATAAAAAAACGTAATAGCCCGTAGCGAAACTTTTTTGCAATACTAAGGGTTTTTAATTTCGTATCATAAATAGGTATATAATAAGCCCCGAAGCACGCAATATGGACGTTAGTTTCAATTAATCACTTTTTCTGCCATATTTCTAGTTAGGCTGTGTCATGGCATTACGTAAAATGTATTTTGATTTGTTAAATAATTTACTCTAAAATGGTGCCTTTATATGTACTAGTCCCCATCACAATGGTCGAAATTCGGCCCTAATTTAAATGAAAAAACTAAACCATAAATTGTACAAAGTCGCACCAATATTTCTCTAATTTAAATAAATTGTAATAATTTTCAAGTTGTTTTGAATTCACCTGTTAAATGTAAAAAGAGGTTTATTAACTAAGCTGCATATATAAGCAACGGGTATTTTGACAAACACATCTGACTTTAGGAATATTTTTCAGAAAATCTTTCGGACTCTTTTGTAGAAGCCCCGGGGCTCTTTAGGGGCTCCGGATACCGTCCTCAAAATTCAATTTCGACATTTATTAATATCCTTCGGGGGAACGGCGTTTCTTTGCGAGACCCAAAAAACTCCTTTTTATATTGCTACCATATAGCTGCAAATTTTCTGAACGCTGGCAATGTTTTTATCTTCAGACATAGAACGTGTCAGACACGAGCCGATACTTGCAAAATAATATTTTCTTATTAAAATATTTAATAACCTATCGCTACTTAGGATTGAATAATAACAGACCAAAAATAAACTTATTATTTTTGGTTCACTAAGTAATCTATGGTCGACATTCCATATAATAAAAGATTTTATTGATCTATGGTACAATTGCCTTGAATCCTGTCCTTTTGCTCACAATTTATTGGAAAACCATTGTCCCAAGCAATAACTTTACGACAGGGAATCTAAAATGTAAGTAAGAAATGGAGACGGTATAATTATTAGGATTGCGTACCCAAAAAGGTAAAAACAAAACCCTATTAATAATAACTAGTCACCCGTCATATCGGTGGAAATTTGACCGTAATTTAAATTAAAAAACTAAACTTCATACTGCCCAATACTTTGAACCGTATTGTTAATTGTAGGTATTAAAAAATAAATAGATTCAGTGTTGTAAGAAAAAAAATTATAAAGGATTGAAAATATATTAATTTTTCATACTGCCCAAAGTATATTTGTCAAATTCAAATAAAATGTAATTATTTTCAAGTAATTTTGAACGCACCCGTTAAATATAAAGAGGTTTAATTAGCTGAGCCGCATTTAAAAGCAATAGCGGGTATTTTGAAAAAGACACTGACATTTCTGACGTTACGTGTTTTCATAGTAAGACATTGAATGTTGAAATTTCTTGTGAAATGTCTTTCTGTTGCCGCTATAACACATACTAAAAATAGAACAAAATAAATATTTAATGGGAGCTCCTATACAACAAACGCGATTTTTTGCAGTTTTTTTTATAATACGGAACCTTTCGCGCGCGAGTCTGACTCCTACTTAACCGGTTTTTAATATTACAGAACCGTTCGTAGGCGACCTAGGCGAGTCCGTCTCGCACTTGGCCGGTTTTATTATTCCACCTCAAACTGACCTCGGGTCTAACACTATTCAGAATAGAGCCTTAGCGCATGAATAATGACTCTCGAAACTTCCTCAAAACTGAAGAAAGTTAATATTTGACATTCGCATGGACTTTACAGGGGTAAAGATATATTAATACGAGAAGAAAAAACTTGAGATCCGTTTTTAACGCCGTTTTTCAGCCCATAGGGGGCATATATCAGACGAAGGCTATAAGGCCTCAGAGGCCAAAGCCAACCTCTGCTGGTGTTTAGTGGGTAGGCACGTAGGTTCTTTCGTGAGTCCCACATAACCAATGCGGACGGCCGTATTGGTATGCATGAGCATTCACCACCACCCTCCCCGCATGGAGGGTAGCCCTTTCCCCTTTGTCTGGGCGCAAAAAAAAACCGTTTTTAAGATACTTGCCGTGGATAGAGGAGAAGGATTACACACGGATATAGTTGACGTAGAGGAGTATGAAATGCTAATATTATTTTCAATTAATGCATAAAACATACATAAAATCAACTAAAAACACATTACACACACTACCGTGCATTTCGTCACAAACACATACATAATACATAATAAACGAAATAGAACATTCAATGTCTTACTATGAAAACACATAACGTCAAAAATGACAGATGTCTGTGTCAAAATACCCGCTGTAATAAGCTGCATTTAATAAAATACCCGCTGTAATAATAAGCTGCATTTAAAAGCAATACTTTTAAATGCAGCTTATTTATTACTCTTTTTACCTTTAATGGATGCGTTCAAAATGCAATGCAAAATAAAGACTTTTAGTTTCATTTTAATAAACTAGAAACTAATGTTTAAAAACTCAGTAATAGATGATTCATTTCAGATCATTACCACGTTAATATTTAATTCAGAGTCCACCTACTTCAAAATTAACGAATTTGGGCGGTAAGTGCACTCGTCCATCGCAGATATTCTATCATTCCGACGTTCCCCACTTAAATTATTTATATCGTGTCCAGTCTGACAAATATTAATTATTGCTACATTATTTTGGGTAGATAATTATTTCCCAAAGAAACCTTTTTTGTTTTGGAGTTGTTTAATTTTTGCTCAATCGTGTAGGACCAAGTTTTTGTCCTCATGAAATTATATAAGACATTTTTGACGTTATGTGTTTTCATAGGAAGACGTTGAATGTTCTATTTCGTTTATTAGGTATGCGTTTGTGTCAATTGCAAGGTAGTGAGTGTAATGTGTTTTTAGTTGATTTTATGTATGTTTTATGCATTATTTGAAAAAAACTATTAGCATTGCGCAATCCTTCTCTACATCAACTTAAGGCGTGCGTAATTTTATATTCCTCCGCCTGCGAGAAGGATCTTAAAAACGAATCACATTTTTTTGCTTCACGTATTATTATATAGATAACGGTCGAATTTCGACAGTTGCGACGTGAGACTAATAATATTATTATGATGTAATATTTTGACAAATATTTATGAAAAGACAAATAGTAATAAAATATAAGTATAGTCACTTTGCAGAATGCCCTATGTACGTCTTAATACACCCACAACCAAATTAAAAAGTTGCGCACCAAAAACGTAACGAGGTCATAAGTAGATTTTACTCCTACATTTTTCTCATACCGGTCCCTTATAATATGCAAATAGATTCTTAAGGATTCCAAATATTTTTAAATCCATAAACCAATTACTTACATCCAACATAACCTTGGTTGTACAACCATATAAGCTTTTAGTTGCCCCAATTCCCGAACCGAGCATTCCAACGTCACATTATGAGCTTTTTCGAATGAATGCAGGCAACGAGTTTCGTACTTACACAACCGAAAAAACTTAAAAGCTAACAACGCCATTTTGAAACAAGTATTTCAGCTTGTTTTTTGAATAATTAACCTTTTTGTTGAAATAGCGTTTTATTGTACGCTATTCTTGGTACCTCTGTTGAATTATTTTTATGCAATAAATCAAAATCAAAAATATCTTTATTAATTTCAAAAACAGTTCTTAATACTAGTGGCAAGGGCCCCTGTACTGGAACTGTGACAATGAATAGTAATTATATGAAAGTTTTTATGAATTATCTAATTACAAAACATGTGAAAGGTGTGTGCGCGTGAATATTTGCATGTAAGTGCATGTACGCGTGTGTGTGTATGTGTGTGCATGTATCTATGAGTGTTGAAAAAAACGGCAAACGAGCATGCAGTCCATCGGATGGCAAATGGTCACAGATAGGGCAGAACAGATAGGGTAGACGGTTCACCAGGTGGTAGAACCAGTGTAGTTCGACCGGGGAAGTACCACCGCCACACCTATTTCTAGCGTGAAGCATTTCTTGCGTTTCGATGGAAGGGTGTGGTTGCCGGCACTAAGCGAACGCTGGGCTACGCTACATAGTAAGCGGAGTGGCGGGTGTTAGGTTTTTTCGTTACGGAATTTCTTTGATCCGTCGCCGCGCTCAAAACCCGCGATAAAAGCTATGTAATAGCTTCATAAAATCTTGATTTTAGAAGAAGAAGAAGTAAAATAAATACTTTATTCGGTTCAATACAGAAAGTTATACAAAACAGACACACCTAATAGCAAACATGTGTTATTAATATTAACTTAATGATGTCAGTTACATTACATTAAACGAAAGGGTCTCCACTCAGCTTCCACATCAAGCCATTATTGGCCCACTGCTGGGCACGGGTCTTCTCCCAGAATGAGAGAGTTTAGGCCATAGTCCACCGCGCTGGCCAACTGCGAATTGATGAACTTCACACACCTCCGAGAACTTTTTTTTAAGAACTCTCGGGTGTGTAGGTTTCCTCACAATGTTTTCCTTCACCGAAAAGCAGTGTTAATTAATTTCTAATACGCACATAAATTATTGGTGCGTGCCTGGGTTTGAACCTCGGACCTCCCGATCGAGAGGCAAGTTTTAACCATTAGGCTATCACTGCTCTGCTTATGCTGTAGGAAATTTTGTTTTGAATTTTATTTCGATCTATTTCCAGTTTGAAAACACGTCTCACGTTCGAGAGGTCAGTAGTGCGCTGATGTGGAAATCTGGACTCTCGTGAGGACGCTAGACATGCGACGCCGTCTTGATTCAATTATTAATGACATGTATTTTGAATTTGGAACGGATTTGTTTTTAGGATATCTTGTTATAATGCCAACAGAAATAGGTACTTAATTTAAAAAAAAATTAACTCTACCTATCACGTTTGTGTGTCACCAGGCTGTATCTCATATACAGCCCGGTGACACAGATGGACAACGGAGTTCTAGTAATAGGGTTGCGGTTTTACTCATTGAATAAGGAACCCTAAACATAAGTTGTACATATGTGAGATTAAAAGGCCAAGTTTCAACCATCACTGCTCCGTAATCTTCTATAGAAAAGAAGCTATATTTAAAAAAAATCTAGACATTTTATGTCGATCTATTTCCAGTTTGAAAACACGTCTCACGTTCGAGAGGTCAGTAGTGCTCTGAAGTGGAAATCTACTCTCGTTGCTGAGGACGCTAGAAATGCGACGCCATCTTGATTCAATAATGACAAGTATTTTGAATTTAGAACGGGAAGCGTTTTTTTTTTCTTTTTGCTCAATAAGCTCGTTGCATGGAACGCTTCGTAATAAAACCAGTGTAGTTCGACCGGGGAAGTACCACCGCCACACCTATTTCTAGCGTGAAGCATTTCTTGTGTTTCGATAAAAGAGTGTGTTTGCCGGCACACTTTTATATCAGGCGACCATCATAGTCTACGGTAGTAGCAACGCATCTGTGATTGACTTTAGATAGAACCCATGTTCTGTATGTCATTGCCAGGTGGACTGTATGCTCGTTTTCTACTTCAGTCAGATAAAAAAAAACTATTTTGTTATGTTTTTTTTATGTTATGTCAAAAATGTCAGCATTAATTTCGCTGTGAAGGAAAACCAATTTAATAAATTATTTACATCAACTTTTTGGTTTCAAATCGGTTTAAAAAAAACTTCATATTGTACAAAGTAGCACCAATATTTCTCTAATTTAAATAAATTGTAATAATTTTCAAGTTATTTTTAGTGCACCCCTTAAGGGTAGAAATACCTTTAATAACTAAGCTGCATTTAAAAGCAATAGCGGGTATTTTGACAAAGACATCTGACATTTTTGACGTAATGTGTTATTATAGTAAAATTTTCTATTTCGTTTATTATGTACATATGTGTTTGTGTCAAATGCACGGTAGTGTAATGTGTTTTAGTTGATTTTATGTATGTTTTATGCATTATTTGAAAAAAATATTAACATTCTGCACTCCTTCTCTACGTCCATTATATTCGTGCAATCATACTAATCCGTCTGTGGCATATTACATAAAAATGCATAAGTTTTTGCTTCACGTATTAATATAATCTATAAAACAACTGCTAATTTCGTAGAAACGTGAAAACAAACCAAAATGGCGCTAACCTAAAGCATTGTTCATGGAAACAAGCCATTGTTCTAACAATTCAGCATTCTCGTGACATCCGATTCTTAGTGCAACAGCTAGAAGCGACAATTATGACTTTCCCCGTCAATTCGTTAGAAAACTGCACTCAAATGAACAATTTGGTTTTCTGCGTCAGAAAAAGGGTATCTTTTTTTGACTGAAGTACCAAACGAGCAGTCCACCTGATGGTAATCACTGCCACCCTGCGACATCTGTAATCAACTTCATACAGAATATGGGTTCTATGTGAAGTCAATCACAGATGCGTTGCTAATCCCGAGGACTATGATGGTCGCCTCATATAAAAGTGTGCCGGCAACCACACCCTTCCATTGAAACGCAAGAAATGCTTCACGCTAGAAATAGTCTACATTATTAAACAAATTCCTTTTCTGATTACTAGTCGTCCGTCGCAACGCAACGGTCGAAATATGACCTTAATTTAAATTAAAAAACTAAACTTCATATTGTCCAAATAAAATGTAATAATTTTCAAGTAATTTTAAACGCACCCCTTAAAGGTAGAAAGACGTTTAATTAGCTAAACCGCATTAAAAAGCAATAGCGGGTATTTTGACAATCACATCTGTCATTTTTGACGTTACGTGTTTTCATAGTAAGACATTGAATGTTCTATTTCGTTTATTATCTATGTGTTTGTGACAAATGCACGGTAGTGTGTGTTATGTGTTTTTAGTTGATTTTATGTATGTTATATGCATTATTTGAAAAAAATATTAACATTCTGCACTCCTTCTCTACGGTCACTATAACCGTGCAATATTTCGTTCTAATCCGTCCACGCCATATTACTTAAAAATGCTTCACAAGTTTTTACTTAACGTATTAATATAATAATAATACCTTTGTCAATATTTTTGAAAGAAATCCATTTCAGATTATATAGCTAATCGCGGTTTCACATATAAACATGTACAGAATAACATGCCCTTTCAAGCTTAATAAGGCAACGCATTTGTAAAGAGCCGTTTAACATGAAGCGGTAACGATTCTCTTGAATGAAAACCGCTATTTAAAACGCTGGCTTCATTAAATGCTTCATTCTTTCTAAGTACTTATTACCCGACTCCTAGGTTTAATGTTTTTCGAACATAAAAAAACACGCTTTCTACACTCATAGCCCCACACTAGGATTTTCTCCTGTGTCATGGGTACCATGAACACACACAAAACTACACAAACACGCAGACCCAGAACATGAATCTAAACTCATCATTCAGATACCTGTCTGGCCGGGACGAACCCAGGACCTATTGCGCGTCAGACCACGCCACGCAAGTCGTCTACGTATGTTTACTTATGTATGTTTATTTGTAGGCGGAGACAATCATAATTACTAGTCACCCGTCGCAACGGTCGAAATTCGACCGTAATTTAAATTAAAAAACTAAACTTCATATTGTCCAAAGTAGCACTAATATTTCTCTAATTTAAATCAATTGTAACAATTTTCAAGTTATTTTGAACGCACCCGTTAAAGGTAAAAAGATGTATATTATCTAAGCTGCATTTAAAAGCAATAGCGGGTATTTTGACAAAGACATCTGACCTTTTTGACGTTATGTGTTTTCATAGTAAGACATTGAATGTTCTATTTCGTTTATTATGTATGTTTGTGTTTGTGTCAAATGCAACGTAGTGAGTGTAATGTGTTTTAGTTGATTTATGTATGTTAATGCATTATTTGAAAAAAATAGCATTAAATTAGCATTGCGCACTCCTTCTCTACGTCCACTATAACCATGCAAAATTTCATACTAATCCGTCCGCGGCATATTACTTAAAAAATGCATTACAAGTTTTTGCTTCAGGTATTAATATATAAGATAACATAATAAGATCTGTTTGTTTATTCCATTTCATATGTTATTTGATTACGTTTCAACTTTACTTGTTTGATATAAAATTCTGTTACATTCGGGAAAAGAATAAAATGTTGAGATTGGAGCATCGTATTTTGGAATACAATTCTCTGTATTGTTTTCGTAGACCTAAAACCTACCTAACAACAATATAATAACTTTCCGTAATACCTAGCATATTTGCCAAAAGGTCAAAATCGTAAAAGATGGCCTTTGCCGTTAAAGTTTTTTGCGTTGCCGTCGGAAATGAGGCGACAAATCATAAGTCGCGTCAAAACTTTATTCAACCTTTATTTCCAAAAAAGTAATGACACTTAACCCAGTGAATTAGTTCGGGTTTTTTTTATATGCGACTGAAAGTAGTGTCCGAACGAAGCTTCGCCCTCGGTTAATACTGTTGAAAGATCCACTGTCCGTCTGTCTGTCACCAGGCTGTTTCTCATGACGTCCCTGTAGCCTCGGGGTCGGAATAGGGCTACGGTATCCCCTGCCTGTCGTAAGAGGCGACTAAAAGGGGCTTCCGGGGTTGCAGACGGCTAGAGTGGGAGCTCTAACCGTTCGGTCAGGCAATCCCAGGAAGGACGGCGGTATGTGTGGTCGCATACCGTCGTAAAGACTAGACGGAGCGGTGGGCCCAGCCGCCCATCTGGGAGGAGCCCGATGGGGAAGCGCGCTCGGAGGATTCCGGTTGAAGTCATTTCGAGATCCCGGAGTCCTCATTTTCAGCGCCGAGGACGGCCACCGGGGGGTTACACATAACCCTGCGTCGCTCCCACGGCATCGGGTACCTTTGGAAGGTTTCCCCTTGAAAACAAAAAAAAAAGGTTGTCTCACATGAACCGTGAGCTTGACAGTTGAAATTTTCACAGATGATGTATTTCTGCTGCCATAGCAAACGATAATGATACGGGACCCTTCCCGTTAAATACCTTTTAAGAAATGTCTTTATTTTGAAGGTGGTAGAACCAGTGCAGTTCGACCGGGGAAGTACCACCGCCATACCTATTTCTAGCGTGAAGCATTTCTTGCGTTTCGATAGAAGGGTGTGGTTGCCGGCACACTTTTACATGAGGCGACCATCATAGTCCTCGGGAGTAGCGACGCATCTGTGATCTGTGTGTTCTATATGAAGTTGATTACAGATGTCCATGGGCGGCAGTGACCACTTACCATCAGGTGGACTGCATGCTCGTTTGCTACTTCAGTCAAATAAAAAAAAAAAAAAAAAATTGCATAAGCCTTCGAGGGCGCTTTTAAAATTGTCAGTTACATATATATTTTTTTACACTACCACCGGATCGGAACACGACCTCAACTGAAAAGATGCGGCAAGAAACTCAGTGGGTTTGTCTTCTTCTTTGTATATGTTTTTTTTATTTGCCATCTTGTTTTACAAAAGTTACATTAACATTCATATACAAAAGTTTTAAACAATTTTGTAACTGGTTTTTAAATTTTCGGCATCGGCTGAAGGTTGTGGCCATCGATATAAAAAACCCAAGATACACATTCAGCGTCTCAAAACTGTCCCGTGAAAAAGAGCGCTCAATTTAAAAATTGAGCGTTCATTTCAAGTGTTAAAATTTTATTGCTTTTTGCTTAAAGCGTTGTAAAAACAACTTTAGATCATGGACGTAAGGTTGTTTTGCAAAAATATATGGTCGTTATGACCATCTATAAATAACTACGTAAATTTCACAGTTTTAGGTGTCATTTTTGTTCGAGACTATGTATCTAGGGTATTTCTGTATAGACTAGTCACCCGTCACATCGCTCGAAATTCGACCGTAATTTAAATTAAAAAAAATTAAACTTCATATTGTCCAAAGTAGTACGAATATTTCTCAAATTAAAATAAAATGTAATAATTTTCAAGTAAATTTGAACCTGTTAAATATAAAGAGAGCTTTAATTAGCTAAGCCGCATTTAAAAGCAATAGCGGGTATTTTGACAAAGACACTGACATCTCTAACGTTGTGTTTTCATAGTAAGACATTGAATGTTCTATTTCGTTTATTATGTATGTGTTTGTGACAAATGCATGGTAGTGTGTGTAATGTGTATTTAGTTCCTTTTATGTATGTTATATTCATTATTTGAAAAAAATATTAACATTTTGCACTCCTTCTCTACGTCCACTATAACCGTGCAAAATTTCATACTAATCCGTCCGCGGCATATTACTTAAAAATGCACAAGTTTTTGCTTGACGTAATTCTATATGATGATTGTGGCAATAGCTGAATCAGTTTTAGCTTCAGCCAAAAATCAATCTTCAGTCAGACACTAATTACATGGTATTTCCAAGGTCATTTAGAACCAGACCTATCGGTAGACTAGATTCAGTAAATAAAGAAAATCGGAATCGCGCACGGAGGATTCCGCACCATCACTAGGTTTACATTTCCAATACGTGAGTGAATAAATATGTAAAATTTTATTATAAATTTTAGATGCAAGATAGGTATATTGTCGTCTTGCTAGAGCAGTACGGCAAGAAGTCAAGCTTATGCGTCCGGGCCTACGCGTATAAGAATCTTTATACATAGTATAAAACAAAGTCGCTTCCCGCTGTCTGTCCCTAGTCCCTATGTATGCTTAGATCTTTAAAACTATGCTACGGATTTTAATGCAGTTCTTTAATAGATAGAGTGATTCAAGAGGCAAGTTTTTATGTATAACTAGCTGTACCCGCGGCTTAGCCTGCGTGCAAATCAATGTATCGCAAAGTTTTTCCCGCGCAAATATCGACTCAGTGGGAATTCTGCGATAAAAGTAGTCTACATGTTGTTCCATAACATTTTCTATAGTAAAAAACCCGTAAAAATCGGTTTAGCCGGTCAAGGATTACACGGACAAACACAGTGTGAAAAAACGAATTTTACGTGTGTATTTGTGAGTAGGTGCATATTGTTATGTAAAATGTTTTGAAAATAAGACGAATTAGAATACCGTAAACCCCTTTTTTGAACTAATTTACAGTCTTAGTGGTCACATTAACAATATCGGAATACATCTTTTCAAACAACGCCTCCACATTTAAACCAAAGCGCATCGATTATAAAGATGGATTTTTACTTTTCTGAATTGAAAAATACTATTTTAAGTAATTTTGGTCGATTTAAATTTCTGAGTAAGATTACAAATAGGTGTACCTACTTTTAATATTAGTTTGACAACGTTGACGACCCGCGTTGCGGCGCGGCTACCATACCCGGTAGCAGACAGACAGACAGAGTTACTTTCACATTTATAATATTAAAAAGTAGGTATAAATGCATAATATTATAGTGGAGGAACACTGATGATTTTAGATTTTTGACCTCTAGGCGGAACGAAGTTCGCCTGGTCAACTAGTTATCTTTAAAAAAGTCGGTAAAAAAATTACGTTTCTTGTATGAGAGCTTCCCTTAAACATTTGATTTATTCTGTTCTTAGTATTTTTGTTATAGCGGCAATAGAAATAGTTGGCCCAGGGAAGTACCACCGCCACACCTATTTCTAGCGTGAAGCAGTTCTTGCGTTTCGATAGAAGGGTGTGATTGCCGGCACACTTTTATATGAGGCGACCATCTTAGTCCTCGAGAGTAGCGACGCATCTGTGATTGACTTCAGATAGAACCCCATGTTCTGTATGAAGTTGCTTACAGTTGTCCATGAGCGGCAGTGACCACTTACCATGTGGACTGCATGCTCGTTTGCTACTTCAATCTTATAAAAAAAAGAAATACATCATCCGTGAAAATGTTTAGTTACCACGGTTTATGTAACAGAGTGACAGACAGTAGTCTTAATAATAGGGTTCCGTTTTTACCCTTTGGCTACGGAACCCTGAAAAGAAATAAACAAAGTGCTTTGCCAAGAAAAGAAAGCGTTTGAAACTCTATCGTTTCGCGTGATTGGCACAATGGCATTGAGATTTGCTACGGAAGCTCCGGGTTTGATTACTGACAGGAATTCTGTTATTCCTGCGGATATTTCTATCACGCAAAAAAATATTTTTTACGACATTGAAGTTGCAAAGCATTCGGTCCATCTCATGGTAAACGGTCACTGTCGCTCATGGACATCTGTAAGTAGGGTTGCCACCTTTTTTTTCAACGATTAAAGTACATTGGCTACAAAAGGTATAAAGAAAACAGTACGTAGCGAAAATAAAGTATTATTTATATTATTACTTAATCTCTGGCTCTGGGATACATTTAGAAATGTGTGAGGTGATAGTAGGCAAAAAAAATGTAGATAGTAACTTGGCGCCCATATTTTAAAAAAAAGGTCACCAAATGTAAATGTTCTACAACTTTCTAAATAAGGTAGCTACGGAAACCTTGTGATTAAAGTAATTTTAGTTTACTGATTATAATCAAACTTTTAAATCCCAGATATACCAAATAAAGTATTTTCGCGTACTTTATTTTCCTCATAAAATATAAAGTGCAATTGCCCCGAATAAAGTACAATACTTTATAATAAAGTACGGGTGGCAACCCTATCTGTAAGCAACTTCATACAGAACAACGATTTTACCTTCATATACTCGTTGCTGCGTTGCTACTGTCGAACACTAAGACGCCTAACAAAAAGTGAACAAGAACTGCTACACACTACAAATAGTGTAGTCTTTACGACGGTATGCGACCACACATACACAGACGGCTCGAGCTCCCACTCTAGCCGCCCGCAACCCCGGAAGCCCCTTTTAGTCGCCTCTTACGACAGACAGATACCGTAGCCCTATTCTGATCCCGGAACTACAGGAACGGAAATAACCTAGTATCATATGTTTTGAAATCACAAACAGTATTTCAATTTAAGCTGTATATCTTTACCTGCTCCCATAAATTCTGTGATTGACTTCAGATAGAACCCATGTTCCGTACAAAGTTGATTACAGATCATACACCATCAGGTGGACTGCATAACCTGATGGTAAGTGGTCACTGCCGCTTATGTGCGTCTGTAATCAACTTTACACAAGACATCTGAAATTAATCACAGATGCGTTGCTACTGCCGAGGACTATGATGGTCGCCTCATATAAAAGTGTGCCGGCAACCACCCCCTTCCATGGAAACGCAAGAAATGCTTCACACTAGAAATAGGTGTGGCGGTGGTACTTCCCCGGTCGAAATACACTGGTTCTACCACCTTCAAAGCTAGTTGGATAATAAACAAATACAATGCAACGTTTACTTAGCAGTATTTGTCCATCGAAATAGCTGGTCAGTGTGCTTGTGAACCAAACATTTAATGAGATCCCAAAGCGCTCCTGTTTAACAAACACTGCATACGTACAAAGCGTACTGGTAATTAGCTGAGTAATTAATGCTTTGTGCTGAAAGTCTAGAACTTAGAACTTCTAGCTAAGCTAAAGCATAGTGAACCAGTTTTTACATTAATCTTATTTTCATTAATATTATAAACTAATAGACCCTGCGAACATCGTTCCGCCTAAAAGAAAAAAAAACTAAAATCATTAGTGTTTCTCCACTATATTAAACATGTAATATACGTAAAAACCTTCCTCTTGAATCACTCTATCTATTAAAAACTGCATTAAAATCCGTAGCGTAGTTTTAAAGATCTAAGCGTACATAGGGACAGACAGCGAGAAACAACTTTGTTTTATACTAGTGATGCGAAAATTTGTAACGTATGTGTTTGTTACTCTTTTACGCAAATACCACGCATTTCGCTGGATTTGGCACAAACATAACACTCTACGGCTTCCTACACTCATAACCCCACAGTAGGATTTTATCCTGTGTCGTGGGTGATATGGACACATAGAATTGTGTATTCTACACCCAAACGCAGAACATGAATCTAAACTCATCTCAGATACCTGTCTGGCCGGGAATCGAACCCGGGACTCATTGCGCGTCAGACCGTTATGGCAACGGCTCGGCCTCGTGGGTCGTCAAAATAGATATTTTGAATGGATATAAAAAAGGAGGTAAATGGAAATCGAGACAGATGTCGAACGCTGCCGAACACGGAGGCCGATTGACCCTCATTGTCGCTCGTTCCACGCTCTCGCTTGCACTTCAAGCCTTAAATGGAACGCCTCAGAGCGAGGTAACGCCGCATGAGTCATGTTTTTTGGTGCGTGCAGCCGGCTCCATCGAAATATAAGACGTTCAAGTCAAAAACGAAATTCACGTTCTCATTCGCGAATGTTCAAATAATAACAGTCGTTATAGCACTACTATGAGTACTATGTAACGTTACGTAACACCGGTATATTCCGGCATTTAAATTTTAAGAGGTTCAAATGATCTATGCGATCATATTTCATATTTATTAGGACTTCGTTCTTAAAAGGGGCGTTTACTGGCTGTAAAGTTACAGAGTGCACAGAATTCTAATATGAAATTGGTATAAATAAGTTTCACGCAGCCCTGCGCCTACCCATTATTGTGTCACCGCTGGGCACGGGTCTTCTCTCAGAATAAAAGAGTTTTAGGCCATCGTCCACCACGCTGGCCAAGTGCGAATTGGTGGACTTCACACACCTCCAAGTTTCCTCCTCTCACGATGTTTTTCCTTCACCGAAAAGCAGTGATAGTTAATTTCTAATACGCACATAAATCAGTGCGTGCCAGGGTTTGAACCTCGGACCTCCCGATTGTTTCAACCATTAGGCTATTAGAAAACCCATTTTTTCTAATATAACGTCTTTACTGGTTACTTGGGTACTTACAATCGAAGACATCTTTCAGCGTACATTTCGAAGGTGGTAGAACCAGTGTAGTTCGACCGGGGAAGTACCACCGCCACACCTATTTCTAGCGTGAAGCAGTTCTTGCGTTTCGATAGAAGTGTGTGGTTGCCGGCACACTTCCACATGAGGCGACCATCATAGTCCTCGGGAGTAGTAACGCATCTGTGATTGACTTCAGATAGAAGTTGATTATAGATGTCTTTTGGCGGCGGTGACCACTTACCATCAGGTGGACTGCATTCTCGTTTGCTACTCCATTATTATAAAAAAGAACATTTTATTTTTTACGAACATCTTTCTCACGAATTCTTTCTATTCTATTCGAACCCCAGACCGCCGATTAAAAGGCCAAGTTTCAACCATTGGGCTGTTACTCCTTAATAGTTAAACCCAGACGCTTCGTAGCTCAGTATTTCCCTTGAGAATTTAGAGTTAATAAGTACAAAACAACACCCCGATAAAGAAACATTAGGTCGTGTGGCTATTTCAAAGTAATCTTTTGATTACTTTTCGAGTTGGTTACAAACATACAAAAGCTGAATTATTTATAGATATTATATAGTTATACTAGCTGAGGCCGCGATTTCTCCTGATTACAATGTTAGTTTTTTATTTTAAATTACGGTCGAACCGACCGATGCGAATATCGTACAGGTTATGTGTCCATATGTTATTTACGTAATGATAATGTATTGTTAAATAATAGTGTATTAAGTGAAAAAAATCGGGATTCTACAATTTTGTAATTAGTAAGTTTTTCCTGTCCCCCGACGATATATGAAATGAAATGTCTATATTTTGTATAGGCCTACGGGGGCACTTAAAAATTGTCAGTTACATTTTTTTCTTACACTACCACCGGATCGGAATACGACCTCAACTGAGAAGATCCGGCAAGAAACTCAGCGGGTTTGTCTTTTTTCTTAATTATATCCATTTTTTTTCAATATTATTACAATCATGTTTTTTTTCTACATGGTAATGAAAGTTAGCTCCAGTATTTTGCCTTACAGTTCAGTAAAAGAGAGCCCTGTTTGGGCTTATATAGAACAAACGTACAGACAGACAAAAATTTTAGTAATCGATTTTTGTTTTAAATTTCATCTATACGTCCAGATGCATTTAGCATTTATTATAATAATGTTACAACTACACACTACGATTTTATTTATTCTTTACATTATGTAGATAACAGTCATCTGCGACCATACCGGTCTGACACGCAGTGGGTCCCGGGTTCGATTCCCGGCCAGACAGGTATTTAAATGATGAGTTTAGATTCTTGTTCTGGGTCTGGGTGTTTGTGTATTCGTCTTTGTGTGTGTCCATGGTACCCACGACACAGGAGAAAATCCTACTGTGGGGGCTATGAATGTAGAAAGCGTTTTAAGTTTTTTTTTTTTTAATCTATATAGATTAAAAAAATATATATATTAGGGATTAATATATATTAGGGACAGAATAAAGGGTTTAAGCCATACTTTACCACGCTGGTCCAATACGGAATTTACTAATAAGAGTATGCCTTTTCAAAGGCAAGGCAAGATACTGGAGCTAACTTTCATTACCATGTAAAAAAAACATGATTGTAATAATATTAAAAAAATGAATATAAATAAGAAAAAAAGACAAACCCGCTGAGTTTCTTGCCGGATCTTCTCAGTTGAGGTCGTATTCCGATCCGGTGGTAGTTTAAGAAAAAAAAATGTAACTGACAATTTGTAAGTGCCCCCGCAGGCCTATACAAAATAAAGACATTTCATTTCATTTCATTTCATTTCATTTCATTTCATTTCATTTCAAATTTAAGAGTTCTTTTTCATTCTCTTGAATAATTTTTAGATGTTTTTTTATCACTTTTGAATCCGTTTAGAATTTTATGTATTTTCTAATAGCCAAAACGTAGGTTCCCTATGTAAGTGGTCTTACTATATTACTAATTACTTGCATACATAGTACAATAAAAAAATGTTTATTTATAAGATCCCTAGCTGAACTCCGCAGGTTCATCCGCGTTAAATAAATCGATGTAAAAATCGTGCCGTGGGAATAAGATAGTTTCCCACAGTAAAAAGTAGCCTATATGATAATCCAGAGTGTCAGCTAACTCCCTACCAAATTTTATGTAAATCGCTCCAGCCGTATAGACGTGAAGAAGTAACAAACATACACACTCACAAACTTTCATCTTTATAATATTACCCAGTATGATTTTTTATGGGACGACAAATAGCTTTAATCGACTCTTCTGAGAAAGGATACATAATGGTCACGTATATTTTTTCAGCTTCTATACAATGAACTACAATAATATATTATAGACAATTCCACAGCAACATAAAGAAAGCAATAATTTATTATTATTTTCTATTATTGACTTACTGTCCGTTTATTAATAATATAAATTCTTGTAATCAATTGAATTAACATTTTGCATAAAAAGTAGGATGCAAAAAATAGGCGCGAATAACGCAAATGAAAATAACAGGCTATTAATTCTATTAATATTGTTATTAAAATAAAACACTCACACAAAAACGCAAACATAATAAATAGAATTATTCGTAAAAGTCTGGCTACTGAAAAACAAAAATAAAATAAGAGTTAAAATCGTTATAAAAAAAGAAACATGAAGCAGAAAATGCAAAGCTATAAAAATAAGCGCGAAACAACATAATATCCAAAAGCAAAGATTACATATTACAAATATAAACCTATACTTACGTTATTGAGCGATACTCGACCGACCCGAACTATTAAAATCCGATCGTTTAAAAATAATTTGAAAATCGAACAATGATTCACAGCACTACAATGACACAAAAACAATTTCTTTTATATTTTTAATTAATACAGAGGCAAGCTTTACGAATCTATCCTTGCGCCCTCTTAGAATCCTTGCACGATATAGTCCGGGCTGTTAAACAAATGTACACCTCTATGGAGGGCATTTATAACGCTATAACTTCACGATTTCGCATTTTTTATTCATGGCGCCGAAACTCAAAGCACGGTTTGGTGGTTCTCATGTGTTTTATTGCGTTCGGGGTGCAACGGCGGCGCAACAGCATCCCTACACGTCCGATCCGGCCCGGGCACGGGCGGTAACTAATCTACGGTGACAGTTTAGCTACGAGCGGCTATTGTACTACGACTAGTGCTGCCATCTTCGCGGTATTATTATATCGATATTCGAGTGACAGTTGTTTTTTCGCTGTCACTATGATTTATGGTATCCATAGACAAGGGAGTTACGTCATAAATAACAAATCAATAGGTCATTGTTGTTTATTGTCTTTAATTGGGTTCGATCTGTAATCGTCTGGGATTTTAGATTGAAATAGAATTGATTATTTGCTAGCGATAAATAGGTGGTTTGATAAGAAATAACGTACTTAAGGCATTTAAAGACGAGGAAAACGCAAATTGCTAGTAAGAGCATAAAACTTAATATACTTAATAAATACGTTGTTTCAATAGTTAGAGCTGTTGTTTCAATAGTTATCATCTAAACTAAAAATAAAAGAAACTGATTTTAATAAATTATTCAAACCTGTAATAGGTTAAATAAATCGTTGAATTTTAAGAAAGGGATATTATATAGCAATAATGCTATTATTTTTGAAGCATCTGACCGGTTTTGTAGATCATATTGGCTAAAATAAAACCCGGATATTTATTATATTTTTAATTACCAATGTGATAAAATATGTCTAGAATTTGATGATCTATGCAAGCACTGTAGATAAAAAAAACTTTGTTTTAATGACAAAAAAAATCAAATTAGTCCTCTGACATCGGTTGCCGACTCGTTGGACCTTCAATGACCCTTAGGGGTTCATTACATTAATTACAGATGTGGCGACTTCACGCTACTCATCAAGAGATGGCGCTACTAGTATTCTGAAACACGCTATCGAAGCATTTTCAATACCCCGCATATATACAAGTTCCGAACAACGACTGTCGGAGCACGGCCGCTCCCCAGGCATGATCACCTAGCCTGGCGGGAGATCTCCCTTTGCCAAAACAGACGTCCACTAAGCACAAAAATATATAAAATAATATAGGTAATGTATAAAAAAATTGTACGAAAGCGACGAAGAAAAAATCTTCAAACAGCCATTTTTGTTTGGTATGTTGACAAATTTCAACGTCTATTTGTATACTTACCCCTTAGCATAAGTTTAAAAAAATCTGACATCTTTTATTCGACGGCCGCCGTTATTCTACCTCTCTCCCCCTTGACGAATTTGATTTGCCGATCCTCACTGAAAGCGCCCTTTTGCAAAGACAGTAGAACCGTTGTAATTTGACCGGGGAGGTTTTATTTTGTTGTCGAGGTGGAAACCTTCAAAAGGCCCGACGCCGTGGGAGCGACGCAGGGTTATGTGGGATTTTTACCGCACTAAAACCCCCCGGTGGCCGTCCTCGGCGCTATAAAGAGGACTCCGGGAACTCCAAAGGAACGCAACCGGAGTCCTCTGAGCGCGTTGCCCCATCGTGCTCCTCACAGATGAGCAGCTGGGCCCACCGCTCCGTCTAGTCTTTACGACGGTATGCGACCACACGTACCGCCGTCCTTCACGGGATCGCCTGAACGCCCGGGTCGAGCTGGGGAAGTACCACCGCTACACCAATTTCTAGCGTGAAGCATTTCTTTCGTTCCGATGGAACGGTTACCTGCACACTTTTATATGAAGCGACCATCTTAGCGCTCGGGAGCATCAACGCATCTGTAATTAACTTCAGCTACAACCCATGTTCTATATGTACTTGCCTACAGATGTCCTTGAGCGGCAGTGACCACTTACCATCAGGTGGACTGCATGCTCGTTTGCTACTTCAATTTAAAAAAGCTTCGCCCATGGATCATATACAAAAAGCTAGACGGCCTGTCGCCGCCATAAATTCTTTGATATAAAACTTTGTTATCTGTGGCTTCAACGAGTTCTAACTGTCAATAAAACAATATAGCTTTATGTGATCTTCTGTACGTTTATTTATGTATTTTCCATTTACGTCTAAAACCCTTAGGTCTCCGTCCCTGTAGTTCCGGGATCAGAATAGGGCTACGGCATCCCCCTGCCTGTCGTAAGAGGCGACTAAAAGGGGCTTCCGGGGTTGGGGGCGGCTAGAGCGGGAGCTCGAACCGATCAGTCATGCGATCCCGGGAAGGACTGCGGTATATGTGGTCGCATACCGTCGTAAAGACTAGACGGGGCGGTGGGCCCAGCCGCCCATCTGGGAGGAGCCCGTTGGGGCAACGCGCTCAGAGGATTCCGGTTGCGGTCGGTCCGTACATTCACCGGAGTTCACAGTATAATAAATTAAAATCGCATCAGATCGCAATCGGATTATACGCACTATAAAAATTCCAAAATATGCACTAGAAAAGGGAGAAATATGCACTAAAAAGAACCATTTATTTTATTTTTGGTCGTCAAACTGAAGTCTGTATAGATTTGATGACCTTTTTTGGTCGCCTTGAACTATGACAGGAATTAGAGAACAATAAGAACGAACTGCGAACGTGGATGACGGGAAATCTACGTCCATGTTATGATTAACGTCGTTTTTTTAATATTAATAAATGTTTATTGACGTTTATGAGAGTACATTTGAAACGATAAGCCCTGACTCCCAGAAAAGCGTGAGCTGTGGACTGGGAGACAGTTCCTTCCCGATTCTATTGTTACAGTTACAGTCTTAAATGTCGGGTTATTAATCGTCTATATGCAAAGTTAACCAATAAGAACATATATAAAATTAACAATAATATTAAACATTAAATAGTTAAACAGTAGTATCTCTGTAAGTTGTGTGTGTGTACGTATGTGTGTGCGCGTGTGTGGATATATGCGCTTGTGTATAAGGATTAATATGTGTAATACAATAAATATTCAGTTTCGTCGTAATTAAAAGTATGCAACCATTCTATGATTTTCCATTTGATTTTATAAAGTTAAATTTGTTATATAATTTAGGGGCTAAGTAAGTAAATTTTTGTCTAGTTTAGTTTTATAGTTCGTAATTAACATAGACAAGTGAGGGTAGCACTCCTTTTTGCGTAACGCGGAACGGGTAGGCGTAGATTATGTCGTGCGATCGGAATGCATAGAAGTGGATCGATTGAGTTGAACGTGCTGCCGCTTACACCTGGCACGCTGACGCTGGACATAGGCCTCCCCTAATCTGCGCCACTTCGACCGGTCCAGAGCCATCTGAATCTGAACCGACATAGCTCTCAGAATTAGTAGGCTGAAGTGGCAATGGGCAGGCCTCATCTTTCGTAGGACAGATAACCGATGGAGTAGAAGTGTCCTCGAATGGAGACCACGTCTCGGCAACAGGAGTGCAGTCCGCCCCCCGACCCGGTGGACTGATGACCTGAAGAAGACGGCGGGTAACCGCTAACACCCAACGGTACGTTATCCTTGTTAATACCAGATAAACGTTATTGTTATTCTAAATGTTAATTCCGTAAAGTGTGATAGTGATTTACAGTGTCGTATTTTTTTTATCTGACTGAAGTAGCAAACGAGCATGCAGTCCACCTGATGGTAAGTGGTCATTGCCGCCCTGCGACATCTGTAATCAACTTCATACAGAACATGGGATCCATCTGAAGTCAATCACAGATGCGTTGCTACTCCCGAGGACTATGATGGTCGCCTCATGTGAAAGTGTGCTGGCAACCACACCCTTCCATCGAAACGCAAGACGCTTCACGCTAGAAATAGGTGTGGCGGTAGTACTTCGCCGGTCGAACTACACTGGTTCTACCACCATTTACTCCTCCTTTTAATTATCTTCTTTGCCCCAATTCTTACGACCACAATTGAACGCTGCCATGACTGATATGTCTATATATAATATAAATGTTAGTAATTATGTTCTCTGACCGGGGGCCCCTTCCGGCTGGGGGCCCGTGGCATTTTGCCGACTTGCCACCCTGTAGTTACGCCACTGAGCATACCTAAAACCTAGAAATAAATATGGCAGTGGTATATCCTAAGGTCCACCAATTCACACTTGGCCAGGGCGGTGGACTACGACCGAAAACTCTCTCATTCCGAGAGAAGACCCGTGCCCAGCAGTGGGACAATAATAAGATGACGATGATCTCCTAAGATATCACTGCCATATTCATTTCTAACGTGAGACAACTCTTAAAATCCTGCTTTTAAAGTGCATTTATTTAATATACAATATCCTAATAAAATGAAGGCATATTTTTGTGCTCTTATCACTTACTTACAAAGTTAAGTACCAGTTGATTACAAAAGAAGAATATACAGTGCCATCTAGGAGCAACTGAAAAAGACCATTAAAAAAACAACAACTTGCAATAAATACATTTAATTGATTATGGAATGTACAAAGAAATGTAAAATAAATAAATATTTGAACTTCATTTATAACCTATAAGATTAATAAGTCAAAGCAAAAAATATAGAAGACATACTTTTGGCACAAATATTACGCAGGGCGCGTTCCACAAGACGCTTACAAAGCCTCAAACGCCCAAAACGTCGTTCCACAAGACAACCGTGGTCGTTGTGGTCGCGGCAAATATGTCACCCATGACGTCATGAGTTACGCCCACGCGAAGCTCCCGACGATCCATATATTAAGGTGGGTCGAAGTGGTCGTTCCAGTAGAAAATACGTCAGTAAAGCTCACAAGCTAGTGGAACGGGAAACACTGCGGTCGTGAGCGTGGACTTTGTGAACGTCTAATGGAATGTCTTTTTATTTTTTACGTTTAAATATGAATGTTTAACATGGATAATATTACCTAATTCAAATAAATACGGATTAAATAAGGTTGATAAAATAGCATCTATTTAAATGATACGAAAGTAAAAAAAGTAGTAAAAAGAATATAGATTAGGACCCTGTTTAAAAATTTACATAAAATATTTGGTGGGTGCACGATATATTTAAGTATGTATCAAATTTTATTAAAAAGATATTGAATTGTCTCTGTTAAGCATTACTGTCAAAAGTATTGTATGGTGTAATGATTTAAAAAACTAAGCACAATAAATAAAGTATATTTTTTCAGAAAAAATAAAATTTTAATCCATAAATTACATTATGAGTACTGCGTAGGTATTAGTACACGTTTGTATTGTATTACACGTTTTCTAATGTTTGAAGGACTAAAAATAAGTAATGATAAAAATTGATATTTTTTAGAATTATTGTCTGTCTGTTTGTTTTAAAATACATCAAACTAAAACTACTGAATCAAACTTAAATTGTTGAAAATATATTTACGGCCCATGTCTTGAGGTATCATTGAATTTTATTCCATCAATATCCATTAAACTGATATGAAGTTTATTTAATATAGCAAAACCATAGAAGCCTTAAATTCATTTGGGAATGGAAGGAATGTAATGACACATTAGAGCATTTATCCACTGCGACTAATGTTATAAGTACATATCATAACTATGTAATGTGTAATGTTTTGGGTCGTAAGTGATTTAGTCCATTCTTCTGTCTGCTACGCACCATCCTGGGGAAAAATATGCCATTGAGCTTTGCTTGACTTTTTAATACCTTCAAATTTCTATCATAAAATTTACGTGTAGATTTAATTTATACAAAAAAATATAATTAATATTATATAAAAAAAAATGGTTCATACATATGTATTTTTTATATAAGTCTTAAACTTTTATAATGGGTTAATTTCTGACGAGAAAAACAAATGTTTACTGAATTTATTGCCAATGTCAGATGAAGTTGGTAAGGAATCCAAGATCATAAAATGAAATTAAAAACTAATTTTAAATCTGTCAACGAAAATGATATTTAGAGAGAAGTCAAAATAATAAAATATATTAAGTATTATTCTATTCAGTTTATTACTTAAATCAACTTTAAAAAGTTGATTTGGCTAATCATGTATTATTTTAATCAAACTTTATTAAAATGGCGGTAGCTGATTCCCTCCCCCCCCCCCCCTTCCAAACAAATTGATTAGGTGTGACCGAAACACCAAAACCCCTTGTAGTTTTATATTTATATTTTACTAAGCAAACATACAACAATAATAAAACATATTTATTGAGAAAAAGTATATTTTCGAAATTAGCAGAAGATAAAAAGTACATTACAATTTTTATATACATTACTTATAGCATGGATACTTGCACGGCACTTCAAAATATCCTAATATTTTAAAACCTTAGAAGTTCGACTGCTATGTCTGTCTATTTGTCTTTGTGTCTGTTTGTCTGGGTGTTTGTGGAAACGTAGTTCCTAAAGCGGTGAACCGATGTTAGTTTTTTTTATAATTATGTATATAGATTATATATACTTATGGATTTCGGAAAGCGAATTGGTTTTAAATAATGCAACTTTACAACAGTCAAAAAACTATACTACTACTAAATACTAGTATCTAATATTGCAAAATTTCATGATGGACTTAAATTAAATTTAATGTATTCAAGAGAAAAATATATAGAGTCTTACACCTCACGCCCAACCCAAATCTACAAGCTTTATAATTTTCTGTTTTTCTCTTTTGTTAACTTTAGGCATAATTTTATTTTGAAATTTATGTATTTTTTTTGTTTTGTTATTATAAAAACCTTTATAAAATTAATAAATATTTGTGTTTATCTGTGTGTTTATGTACAGTCACGAGCAATAAGATGTGACTATGGAAGATTGGCAAAAGTATCTGACCCAAGAAGGAGTTCAATATCTGACTACACGAACGCAGCAAAAATATCTGACATTGAAAGGCAGCATAGTGCAGTAGCGTCAAAATTATGTGATTTGACGCTCACCTACATAATTTTGACGCTACTGCATTACGCTGCCTTTTAATGTCAGATATTTTTGTTGCGTTGTTGTAGTCAGATATTATTGAACTCCTTCTTGGGTCATATACTTTCGCTAATCTGTTCGTAGTCATATCTTATTGCTCGTGACTGTACTCTTATATGTTAGCTGTCTTCATTTCTAATTGAAATTCCATGTTAATCATTTTGGCCTCTGTTATCTATAATTTTGTTAATGAAGCATTGAATAAATAAATAAATAAAACAAAATATTTAACTATTGAGAGTAAATGTAGGAGAACCGTCTCTGTGTTTTAAAGTAAAATCGTTGAATAACTTAAGATAAAAGAAAAAAATCCTATTTTGTATTTGACGATCCGCGTGGCGGAGCGGTTACCATACCAGGCTAACGCGCAATGGGTCCCGGGTTCGTCCCGGCCAGACAGACTGAATGATGAGTTTAGATTCATGTTCTGGGTGTTTGTGTATTCGTCTTGTGTGTGTCCATGGTACCCACGACACAGGAGAAAATCCTAGTGGGGCTATGGGTGTAGAAAGCGTGATTTGTGTTGTGAAACTACTATGATAGCTATTTTTTCCTCTTATTAAAACGATATAAACTCGGTTTCAGTCTGAAATGGGATTCGTAATCATAAATGTTAAACGAAGGTGTTGCCATATTAAAATAATAAATGTAAACAAAGGTGTTGCCATCTTACATAATACTATTATTAACATAGTTTGTTTAAAGTACTAAAATAACAAAATAAATTTAATCATAAACATGTAAAATAAAATAATACACAGCGTTTTCAGCTTTAACTTGATATAAAAAACTTAAAATGTAAAAATGTATCCGTTTAAATTTGTGTGCAATTTTTAAAAGTTACTGGCAATACTTTTGTATAAAAATACATGTAATTTTCGTTTAAAACGGATTTTTTCTTTTTCTTTATTTTTAGAATGACTAGTTAACCCGGCAAACTTCGTTCCGCCTAAAACTCAAAAATCTAAATATATGTTTCTGTACTATATTATACATGTATTGTACATAAAGACCTTCCTTTTGAATCACTCTATCTATTAAAAAAACTGCATTAAAATCCGTAGCGTAGTTTTAAAGATCTAAGCGTACATAGGGACAGACAGCGGGAAGCGACTTTGTTTTATACTATGTAGTGATTGTCGATAAACTACAATAAACCATTTTTTTTAATGGCAACACTTTCTACATTTCTGATCTCAAATTCACAGACACTACTTAAGCGCATCATAGGTATAATAAAAACAACAAATAGCCTACCATTTAATGCCATTCCCAGACCCCAATCAAACAAACAGTCATTCAAACATATATATTACAAGTACCACGCATACACTTCACAAAACGTCCGTTCCTATGGCAACACTGTATCATACCATGTTACGCCCGTTGTCGCCCGCTATCCTGTCCACTATCTGAAAAATAAATAAAAAAGGCAATAAAATTAATTGCAAATTAAGTTAATCGAATCCATAATCCCAAAATAATAAAGATGTTCAATTAATATAATGTAATTAATGTTTATTGACATTTATAAATGATAATAGCATAATCTAATATAATTGTTTATCTAATGTAATATAATTTGTACGCCACAATGTGGCAAATGTGAGGTCCACTAACACCGTATTGATAATCATCTAATTATTAACCACATCGCAACAAATAAAGATATTATTATTTTATTTTGTATTTTATTATTATTATTATTATTATTAAAACTACATAATATTGAATAATAAAATTACAAATAATTAATTAAACAATAAATTAATTTAAAAAATATTAATTAGAGACAAGGTGCTTCATATAATATATAAAATTCTCGTGTCACAGTTTTTGTTGCCGTACTCCTCCGAAACGGCTTGACCGATTTTTACCAAATTTTATATGCTTATTCAGTAGGTCTGAGAATCGGCCAACATCTATTTTTCATACCCCTTAAGGGTTGTCCACCCTTAACATTTTTTTTTATTTTTTATATGGCAAAACAACGTTTGTCGGGATAGCTAGTAAAAAATATTATTATCTATAGTTATAAATAAAATTGAAGTGTCTGTTTTTAATATCAAAATAAATGTTCTTTATCAAATGCATTTAAAAGTATACATGATACTAATAACAAAACAACAATTAGTAAAATTTTTGTCTGTCTGTCTGTCGGTCTGTTTGTTCCGGCTAATTTCCGAAACCGCTGGACCGATTTTAACGGAATTTTCACTATTAGATAGCTGATTTTACAGAGCTTAACTTAGACTACTTTTATTTTAGAAAAATAATTAGGGTACTTCCGAAAAACATAAAAACCATCAAAATTACCTCCGTTTTATTAACGAATTAACTTAACTTAGGTTTGACCGATATGGTTCACATGGAAATTGGATTGAACCTTGAGTGTCTAGAATAACATAATATGAAAAACTATTTGACCTTCAACTCCTCAACCTTCATGATACAGGGGTACTGCCTACTTAAAGTGCAATAGCTATTTATTTTCTGCTTCCAAATTGTTAATAACGTTTTTAAGCAAAACAAGTGGTGAAAAAGTTGACCTTCAACTCCTCAACCTTCATAATGCAGGGGTACTGCCTGCCTAAACCAAGTCCTCGGGAGTAGCAATGCATCTGTGATTGTCTGCAGATAGAACCCATGTCCATAGATGGCAGTGACCACTTACAATCAGGTGGACCGCATGCTAGTTTGCTACTACAATCAGATAAAAAAATCCTTACCCCTCTTATAATCGGTAGGCTCAGTAGAGACCCCAGTACTGGGACCATTCTTAGGAAGTTGACGGCAGCTGGCAGGAAACCTCTGTAATCAGTAGAATGATATATTTATAACAACGATAAAAGAAATAAGAAATTATCATAAAAACAAAAAACCCAACTGTTATTGTTTATAAATTCTCTGTCGCATGTTGTTTTTGGAGTTAATAATAATAACAATAATAATATTTATTTTATCAAAGCAGTTGTACATTTGATAGGTACTTAAAATAGGAAACACAGTTATATGAATCTTAAATAATGATTTTTGATCCCTGGTATCCATTTTAAGATTAACTGTTCTAACACAGTGCAACCGTTCAAATGTATTTGTCGAAAACTGGTATCCATAACACAAGTTTAAAACAATTGTTCTGAGCGTTTAAAATGTAATATATCATGCTGCACCTTAATATAAAATATATTTATGTTTAGTGAAAGACAAGTAATTATATAGCTATGTTTAGAATGTGTGTGTGTGTGTGTGTGTACGTTTGTCGATAAAACTGTGTAAGTTAAAATGATGATATTCTAATTAAACTCTCAGTCTCATTATAGTTTTTTGTTTGAAAAAATTTATGTACTTCTATTTTACAGAGTTGTTTATAGAGAGAGTATATTTTACAGTGTTTATTAAGTTTACTCCTTAAGAATCGATTACCATATATAAGGGCCGGTATAAGAAAAATGTGAGGAGTAAAATGTACTGATGAATGACCTCGTTACGTTTTTTTAGTGAGTATAACGCCATCTAGTTAAATCTTTAGAACTATTTTATCAGTACGCGTGGATGATATGCATAGATTTCGTGATTACGTTTTACCGAAATCTCAATGGTATTTAAAATAGAAAATCGTTAAGATAAGTAATGTAAATACTCTGTAAGTACGTACAATATTAATATTTTAATACGTACTTATATATTAGATATATTTTTTAAAAATGAACCATGTATTGGTATTATTTATATCTTTAGTGTATGGCACCGTCGTACAGCTGGAAATCTCTATCCTTGTTAGACTGGTGATGTTACGCGCTAGCTTCTTCTCACTCACCCTTCAATATTTGCCATCTTCAACAGCTAGTAACCCTAACTTGCGGCCAGATTTAATTAGGTTGTCGTATCATAATAATGCGAAAAAAATAGCTTATAAAATTAATATTATTATATAGATTATTATGATCTATAAAAGATCAACATACGTTATGGATGAATAAATATATCTAAATCATACCTGTTTATACCTGGCTGCGAAGAGGTGCGGCCAAGTGCGCATCGGCAACTACGATTTTTCAAAGTCTTTATACCTATTTCCGTGAAGTGAACGATATTTTATTTAAAAATTTGATAAGTGAAATTTTTCCCGCGAAATCAAATAATAATAATTTAATTAAAAATATTATTGGCCACATTTTGATTGGCAACCTGGTAGATTTTTATTCTCCTGATAATCTAAATATATATATAAATATGAGTAAAAATGTGGATTTTAGCACGTACACGATAACTACACAAATTTGCAGCCGGATCCTAACCTAAAAGTACTACCCTTTTTTGTTTTAGAGGGAGGAAACCTTCAAAAGGTACCCGAAGCGGTGGGAGCGACTCAGGGTTATGTGGGATTTTTACCGCACTAAAGGTGGCAGTCCTCGGCGCTACAAAGAGGACTCAGGGATCTCCAAACGAACGCAACCGGAATCCTCTGAGCGCGTTGCCGCCGCTCCGTTTTTAGACGATATGCGACCACATATACCGCCATCCTTCCCGGGACCGCCTGGCTGGACGGTTCAAGCTCCCACTCTTCCCGCCCGCAACCCTGGACGCCCCTTTAAGTCGCCTCTTACGACAGGCAGGGAATACCGTAGCCCTATTCTAATCCCGGAACTACAGGGACAAAAGTACTACCCTGGACGACATTACCTGAACAGCAGCAAAAACCCGTAGATCTCGGCGATCATGCCCACCATCGGCCAGCCGAGCAACACTATCGTAATGCCCCCGAAGAAAGCGCACGACGCCTTGATTTTGTGCCGTTGGAAGAAGAAAAACAACGTCCTCTGGATACCTATCACACAGGATAGACCGCTTATGAAGAGGATCTGAAATTTTGGAAAATATCTTGATTTTATAAAGCTTACTAGTAGGGATTGCAATCCGGCCTCATTTTCAATCCGGCAGGATTAATCGAACGGTTAAAACAGTGTAAAAAAAGGCTCGATTTCTAACGGAAATTATTTTTGTAATGTGAAATCTTTATCAAAAAATACAATCACCGGATCCGGTGGTGAATTGGTACCGGATCCGGTTTGTGTAAATTTGTGCCGGATCCGCCGGATTACCGGATCCGGTTTTCCGGATTGCAATCCCTACTTACTAGCTCTTACCCGCGGCCTCACCCGCACGGTCAAAGGGAATTAACATTAGCATTTGCTAGCGTGATTCAGAACTTGCAAAATGAGTTTTACTAACGCCATCTATTAACAACGTCTGGAACTACTAAATATGTATCAACTAACAAATGTCGATATTCTCATGGGAATGAGAGAGCGCGGTAAAAAGTAGCCTATGTCACTCTCCGCCCTCCTAACTATCTCCCAGCATATAAACCATATCATATAATAGCTATGTGGCTATGAAAGAGGAACAAACAAACACACTTTCACATTTACAATATTAGTATAGATTACTCGGATTTCTATCCCCCGACAAATTACAAATTGTCAGTTACACTTTTTTTTTACACTACCACCGGATCGGAACATGACCTCAATTGAGTATCCGGCAAGGATTTCAGCAGGTTTGGTAATAGAAGTAAGATTCAATAGGGGCTTGTATTATAAGAAAATAAATAGTGTTAGTACTCACATTCCCTATAGCCAAAAGTCCTTTATCAAAAAGCAATAATACTCCAAGAAATAGAAAAGTCATTCCAAATCCAGCTAAACCCACGCCAATTTCTGAAAAATATTATCAATATGATTATACATTACGTAATGGATACCACATTTATTGAAGTTATACTTCTTTAGGTGCGTTATGAAAAAATGAGTGAAATTTTAAGATTCGTCACACAAAAGTCACAGTCATCCATCCATCCATCAGCCTTTGAAAGTCAACTGCTGGTCATAGGCCTCTCCTAATCTGCGCCACTTCGACCGACGTATGAAGTTGAAATGAAAATGCTGTGCAATAGCTTTACTGCGGCAGTCCCCGAGCGCCGCACGTTTTTTTAAGCTATACTTTAGAGGCGTTATGAAAAAATGATGAGAATAAGGCGAAAGATAAAAATTTTAAAAACATTTTAATCTTGTTACGACAAAGAAGTATAACTTCTAATGTGTGTACATAAGTACACACACACTTTTTTTCTTTACCAGATTATTCACATGCTTCTTGCTGCTTTGATTACAGGTACCACATGTGGACCTGCTAACCATCAGGTGGACTGAATGCTAATTTGCTAATTCAATGCTTGCTAACTCATGTTACTTATCACAGCAGTGTAGAACTACTGTGTTTTAGATAAAAGGGGTGTCTCTATAACCCCTTGATCTATCTTCAATAAGCGAAAAATGTAAATTATTAATTTCCATATATATACCAGAGTGTTTATGAAATTTGGATTTTTTTTCTTTTATCTGACTAAAGGAGCAAATGAGCATGCAATCCACCTGATGGTAAGTGGTCACTACCACCCTGCGACATCTGTAAGCAACTTCATACAGAATATGTGTTCTATCTGACGTCAATCACAGATGCATTGCTGCTCCCGAGGACTATGATGGTCGCCTCATATACAGTGTTGGCAACCACACCCTTCTATCGAAATGCAAGAAATGCTTCACGCTAGAAATAGGTGTGTCCTAAATCATAATATATAATAGTGCACTTAGTGGGTGTAATTCTGTTTTTAGCGAAATTGACTTCTTGTACTATAATTGTCCACCAATTCGCACTTGGCCAGCGCGGTGGACTATGGCCTAAACTCTTTCATTCTGAGAGAAGACCGGTGCCCAGCAGTGGGCCAATAATGGGTTGATGCAACTATAATTGTTAGAAAAACAGATAAACCTTCACTTATAAACATTTAAAGACAGAGATCTATCCAAGGATCTCCTTTTGGGAAAAGATTTATGGAAATATATACATCCAAACTCCTCCAGGAAAATCTATGAAGAGTTTTCCAGATTTTAACATATTGTTATTTGTAGAAGTTAAGTTGACAAAAATCAAGTGAGCCGTTTTTAATTGAGGCGAGTAGAAAACAATTTTATTTATTACGATATACATATCATTGTTTGATTTACGAAATCGTAACTTTCAACATAAAATCAAATTCCTTCGAATATTTTGTCGACAAATTAACGCCATAAATACGACTTAAATAGAATTTAAAGTATATTAAATAGCAAACATGTCAAGTGTTACAATCAAAGATACGAAACAGACACGTAATTAATTGTGATTAAGTGATAAATATTGATTTTATCTCAAATTAACCGAATCATTCTAATGTTTTTTTACAAAACGTAAAAACGGTTTATACTCACTCTGCATGTCCGTTATTTCAATCATTTTGGAGGTAATTTATTTCTAACACGTGTATTCACAATATTGCCTCCCTATTTGGCCTAATTTATTTGTAAATACTAAATACAACAAACTTATAACCTATGTCTCCACGTCATTTTGGCCATTTGTATTTAATTTTTGACTGTCAATGTCAAAAGTAGATTTGTTTTAAATTGTTTTGGAGTATTAGCTTCTTGCCTTTCAGACCAATTTTATTGTCTTTCGTTAGTAATTGAAGTAGACATACTAAATTATATTTAGCCACTATATGCAGAAAGTTTTTGATTACTTCAATACTAAAATTATTTATCAATGTACCTTCTATATAATGTGAACAAAGCACAGCGATTGAATAGCATCAAAGTGGAAATTAATTTTCAGAGAAATTTTGAATTCATATTTAAATAAAAAATATCGAATATCTCTTTCTCGTAATTTAAGGATTATAAATATTCGTTTATATAACATTGCAGTTATTTAAAATACGTTAAACACATTATGATTTATTGATTTCAATTCTATCGACATGACAAAACCATAATATTTGTAAGTAATCTGTGCTATTTATTATCTATGCACAAAGCACTAAACAAAATGGCAACTCAAAACTAACCTTTTGACGTCGTTTTGGCGTCCTGTGAATAAAGTTTAGTTTACGGAAAAAACACCACTTTAGTTATATTGTTGTTAATTAAACGTGATTATTGGTAGCTGCGGCTACAAAATCATTCAAACTTAAGTAGCAATATCAATTAAGTTTAAATTTAGTGCGTCGTGTGATGGTTCGTGGTGCCGGCCGTGGCGGTCGCGGGATGCCGGGGCGAGGCGGCATGGGGCGTCCGCCTTTCAACCGCCCGAGGGTGCTGATGCTGAGGCCGCCCTTCGACCTGATCCTCGCTGAGCCAGCGTTCCCTAGATGCAAGCCAGCGCCCGATGATTCCGCACTAACCCAGGTAGGTTTGAATCACCCAACCCTTAGCTTTTTGTAGTCCCCTACCGGACATAGGCCCCATAAACGACGCTACTGACCCGTCCTGTGTTCTGAATCCTGTAGTTTCCTGCTGTCATCTGAAGTTAATCGCAGTCGTATTGCTCCTCTCAGGAACAACGATGGCCCATGATTAAGTCAGTTTACATCTACATCCACGGAAACGCAAGACCTGATGAGTGACTGACTGAACTTTTTTTTTTTTTATTTGACTCAAGTAGCAAACGAGCATGCAGTCCACCTGATGGTAAGTGGTCACTGCCGCTCATGGACATCTGTAATCAACTTCATACAGATCATGGGTTCTATCTGAAGTCAAACACAGATGTGTTGCTACTCCCGAGGACTATGATGGTTACCTCATGTAAAAGTGTGCCAGCAACCACACCCTTCCATCCAAACACAAGAAATGCTTCACGCTAGAAATAGGTGTGGCGGTGGTACTTCCCCGGTCGAACTACACTGGTTCTACCACCTTCAAAAACTAGATTACTAGAAAGTTTATTATTATCTGATTGAAGTAGCAAACCAGCATGCTATCCACCTGGTGAGTGGCCACTGCTGCCTTCATATGGAACAGCAGTTCTATCGACATAGCCATACCGACATAGCCGTACGAATTAGCAAGCTGAAGTGGCAGTGGGCTGGCCACATATGTCGCAGAACTGATGGCCGATGGGGCAGACGAGTTCTCGAATGGAGACCATGATCCGGCAGACATAGTGTGGGACGCCCTCCGGCTCGCTGGACTGATGACCTTAAGAGGGTTGGAGGCAGTGGTTGGATGAGAGTAGCTGATGACCGAGCATTGTGGCACAGCATTGGGGAGGCCTATGTCCAGCAGTGGAATGATAAAGGCTGATGATGATTATGACTTCTATATGTAGTTGCATTTCGATGGAAGGTTGTGATTACCGGCATACTTTTATATTAGGTGACCCAAGATATACTTAGTCCCCAGGAGTAGCAACGCATCTGTGATTGATTTCAAATAGAACCCTACATTTTATATGAATGCTGACAGATGGCCTTAGGGCCGTGACCACTTACCATCAGATGGACTGCTTGCTCAATTGCTACTTCAATTGTATATAAAAAAAAAACTACTAGCCCTCTTTCTTCTCTTCTCATTTTGCTATGTACTTGGTTGACTTGGAAGGTACTACCGTCACACATATTTCTAGTATGAAGCAGTTCTTGCTTTTCGATGGAAGGCCTGTTCCTAAGTTCCTGCCTTACATTCGAGTTTTCTTTTTTCGAGTTCTATTTTGTTAGTTTTATTTTTTATTTTTAGTTCCATTTTCTATTTTTTAGCTCTACATTTTTTTCTTTTTGGTTCTTTTTTGGTATTTTTGTTTTATTATTAGTATGTTGGTAAGATTAAAATATGTTATTCATATGATCATCAGTAAGAAATTTGCATAGTTATAAAAAAAAAATTCCAGAAAAATCATGATGTACTTGTAGTAAACAAAAACACTGAGCAAAGCTGATAGTTATCATTTAAAATTAAATGACGCTTTGAGTTGGCCAAGTTTGTTTACTATTTAATCATTTCTTATAAAATGGACTATAGATATTCGCATTCGCATGAATTGGTGCGAATGTTTTGCGAATATTAAATGTATCCAAACATAAAAATAAGGTTGTCAAATCTAGATCCTCCAGCACCCTATACCAAAAATTGAAAAAGAGGTATATTCGCATATGTGAATGCTTAATTAATGACATTTGTTAAATCACTAATATATATATATTTTTTTCTACTTCCAGGCTCTTCTAAAAAGGCACGCGGAGCTCTGCCCCTCGCCGGCGGAGCAAGCGGCCGTCCTCAGCCTGGTCACCAAGCTGCAGACGGTGCTCGACAACCTGGTGGTCGCGCCCGGGGACTTTGCTGCTTGTGTGAGTTGATACTGTAGCTCGGGGTGTTGATGGTGGTCAACCGGTGGTAAGGTAAAGGCACCAATGCTAGACATTATAAGACAAACTCAACATTTAAACTCGAGTTAGCTTTTTAATTGCAAACAAAAATTCTTACATTAAGCTGCATTGCATAGCTTTTATCGCGGGTTTTGAGTGCGGCTACCTAATCAAGAAATTCCGTAACGAAAAAAACCTAACATCCCCACTACGCCTACCATGTAGCGCGGCCGAGCGTTCGCTTAACGTGTATGTACATGGTACGACAGTACGAAGTTCGCACGAATCAAGACGTGCTGCTCGGAAATCGGACGAATATGTAAGCAGTTTGTAAGAAAGTATATAGTATCAAATAAAAAAACGTGAATTACACACAACAACTGACATTATTTTCATTATAGAACGATAATACAAATTATAGACGGATAATATAGCTGTTTGGTTCGATCAACTAATGGCGCTAGTAGTATGTAACACTAATAATGTTGCCATACAAATAAAAGTTTCCTTAATATTGAAGTTTTTTTTGTAACTGTCATCCTTTGGCTCACTGTCTGGCTTTGGTGCTTTTACCTTAGTGTAAGAAATTATTAAGGCAGTAGGTACTACTAATACTCTAAACGCGCTAAAAATGACAATTTCACATTTTTCTTTGTTGCCAATACTAATATTGTAATTTAAGGCACTAAGGGAACTTTTCACTTTTAAATTTATAGGGTTGAAGGAGACGGTCGAGTATTACATAAGCAGATTTATCACAAATATTTGACCCTTGTCAGCGAAAACAAGCAAAACTCTTACTACATTACGTAAACATTGTAATGAAAAAATATTACTGTACACACGCATTGTCCAGTAACATCTCTTGTCGCCATGTGTAACTCCCAATAAGCAAAGCAACCCCCCCACTCAATTAATGCCTACATAACATTTGAGCGGCCATTAAATTATAAATACTACTCGACCAAAACAATTAGGCGCATGACAGTTGAAACGTCATTAGAACTAGGGACCTCCCATCCCGATACGAAGTAAATTCTATTACCAAATATCAAGAGTATGTAGGTATACCATTATTAAAACATACGCCATAGTGGTGTATGTTCAATAGTCGTGTATTTATTAAAGAACTTTCATCTGTTTAATATATTCGCAGACATAGAATATTTTCTTTTTTTTTATGAGTGTAAGAGATTGATGCCTGTTGCAGCACACACTCGATTTCGACATGGGAGACAGGAATACTGAGCCCATTCATCTTTTCGTTTTAAAAAAAATGAATATTTTGAATGTAAAAATCATCTCCTCCACGAATAGTCCTCATCCTACCCATTTTGAGGTTTATTGACGTATAATCAACTAATTTAAAAATGTGTGCGTGTACTAGCGTACACTCGTAAGAAGTGAAACTTCTTTATGACGTTATTTTTCAGAAATTGGTTAAATAAAGTTAAATTAGATAAAGTTTAATAAAAGGCTCTTATTAAACTTTATCTAATAATCTAATCTATAATAATCTATCTAATATCACGCGTGGTAGGGATAACGTAACGTAACGGATAATGGCGCGTAACAGAAAAAGATGGCGCGTAACGAAAAAATGTTACACAATACTTTTTTTCCAACCCCGATAAAGAAGTTTCACTTCAATAATAACTTTAAAAATTTAACAATCACTCATTAAATTAACATTATGACGAAATAACATTAAACACGTGCTGGCTAACGTAAACACCTAGACGATACACGACTGCTCGTCACTAGGGCCCGCGCGGGGACAGAAGCGAGGTGCGGGGTACCGAACCGCTTTTGTTTCATGCGCCTAATTGTTGTGGTCACGTAATACAGTAAATCCATTTATGTAAATATCCAATGAATAACATGGAAAGTATCGCATATCACTAGTTGGAAATTACAACAATGTTTATTGGTATATAAGTCTATATAAACTACCCATTTTCGTAAGTTTTAACATTGACAGTGGTCCTAGTTGCCTAGCTGACTGTACCACAGCTGGGCCACTGGGACCACTGACCTGTGTTTCAGGTGTTCTTTCACTTCCAAGTAAGTGATAAGCAACTAATATGTGTTTACATAGATTTTTTATTGCATGTGTGTGTAGACAGAATTTTCATATGTGTTTCACATATTTCTTGGAGTTATATGTTTTATATATTTGGTTTTTTCTACATGTTGTTATTCTTTGAAATTGCATCTTATATATCATCCATACTATCCATACTAATATTGAAAATGTGAAAGTGTGTTTGTTTGTTCCTCTTTCACGTCGCCACATAGCTATTATATGATATGGTTTATATGCTGCGAGATAGTTGGGAGGGCGGAGAGTGACGTAGGCTACTTTTTACCGCGCTCTCTCATTCCCATGAGAATATCGATGTTTTGTTAGTCGATACATATTTAGTAGTTCCAGGCGTTGTTAATAGATGGCGTTAGTAAAATTCATTTGCAAGTTCTGAATCACGCTATCAAATCTAATGTTAATTCCCTTTTACCGTGCGGGCGAAGCCGCGGGTAAGAGCTAGTATGTCATATGTAACAATGCGTCAAGCTGTTTGAGCTGTAGCGCGTTTCAAATAAATGGCAGACAAACAAACACACATACATTCGATGGATAAAAATTTTACCCTTCTTATGATGCAATCGGCTAAAATTGTTTTATCTGACCATGCCCCATATTTCTACACAAATTGTAGTAAAACCCGCTCAAAATCGCCAAGGAAATGTTTCACATGTTTTAGAGCGCTTTCACATTAGGTCACGAGTAGCGCGGCCGCAGCGCGTCAGCCGCGCGACTGTAACGGATGCATTCTTTTCATCGTCAACCCATTATTGCCCCACTGCTAGGCACGGGTCTTCTCTCGGAATGAGAATTTTAGGCCATAGTCCACCGCGCTGGCCAAGTGCGAATTGGTGGACTGCTTTCTCATTATTAAAAAAAAAATTAAAACGCTTTCTACACTCATAGCCCCACTAGGATTTTCTCCTGTGTCGTGGGTACCATGGACACACAAGACGAATACACAAACACCCAGACCCAGAACAGGAATCTAAACTCATCATTTAGATACCTGTCTGGCCGGGAATCGAACCCGGGACCCACTGTGTGTCAGACCGGTATGGTAACCGCTGCGCCACGCGGGTCGTCGATTGATATTGGTATTGGTCGATATTGAAATATTTATTCAGTTCTTATTATTATTTTCATTATACAAGTGCAGCGCGCCACCGTAAAGAATCCCGCGACTATCGTCGTAAAAAGAAAGCATTCTTTGTCGTGCGGCTGACGCGCTGCGGCCGCTCTACTTACGACCTAATGTGAAAGCGCTCTAAGACTCACGTAAGGTGTACGTTGCAATTTCATTGACATTTTTTTTATTCTAAGTGTGTCATTTTATAAGTGTTTATACGGCATCAGGAAATCTCCATACTTCTCTGTCGTACTGTCGTTATTATGCTTTGTAAAAGATTGCAATCCTTTCGTGTCAAATCACAGATTTTCCTCTTTTCTCTTGTTTATATTTGCAGATTATTTGTATCAAGGAGCCCCACCTTTTTCTGTTAAGTTATATACATAGGGTAGGAGTTTATCTGTATCTCTTCTCTCGCTCTGTCTCGCGCGTCTCGCTTTGTATAGGCTTCTTTCCCATCCACTTTCTTGTAAAACACATACACAGCCCATCAATCGCTCTGCCTTTTTTTTTGTGCCCAGACAAAAGGGAAAGGGCTACCCTCCATGCGGGGAGGGTGGTGGTAAATGCTCATGCATACCAATACGGCCGTCCGTAATGGTTATGCGGGACTCACGAGAGACCTACGTGCCCACCCACTAAACACCACCAGATGTTGGCTTTGGCCTCTGAGGCCTTAAAGCCTTCGTCGGATAAATGCCCCCTATGGGCTGAAAAGGGGGTTTTATGCTCTGCCTCGCGCGTCTCTCTTTTTATAGCCTTCCCATCCACTTGTAACACACACAGCATCAATCGCACATACACAGACACAAAAACACCCATACATACAACATACATAAACACACAAATGTAAGTACGCCGGTGTGTACATTCACCCACACATACACGCTCATGCACACACAGTCTCTCATTATCACACATATACCTTTCCCTAGCTCTCTTTTTTATTTCTCTTCTCTCACCGTCTTCTTTATATGTTTTACTCTGTATCTATTACTCTGTTTATACTTATTACACTACTTGTAGTGTCTACTGTCTCAAATGTCTCTTTGACACATGATTTTAGACTAGCATTATCGCGGAATTGATATATTTTAATACTTAACGCGTACTAAACTAAATAAATATAAGGCAAGATACTGGAGCTAACCTTTATAACCAATGTAAAAACAATATGACAATAAAAAAAAAAGATATACAAGGAAAAAATACAAACCCGCTGAGTTTCTTGCCGGATCTTCTCAGTTGAGGTCGTGTTCCGATCCTGTGGTAGTGTGAAAAAATATGTATATGTATATATATGTAACTCACAATTTGTAAGTGCCTCCGTAGGCCTATGCAAAATAAAGACATCTCATTTCATTTCACTCACGATATGCGGTTTATGGATCGTGGTCACTGCCAAACTGCGGTAGCGGGGAGAAATCGTTGACAAGCACTAGTGGTAAATTAACCCTACGTCTAGTTCGTTTTTCTTTTTTTATCCATCCAACTATCCATTTTGTATCCATGCAACTGGGTCGAAATATCGGCAAAAAGAATTCTATAAGAATTCATAAACCGCATGTCGTGAGTACCCGTTATGTATTATAATGTCATTGACACGTGTCTGTCTATATATACTCTAGCATTAACGTCTTCGCTTTGCGATATAAATCGATGTTTTAATAAATTATGAAAAATGTTAAACATTTCCGCAATTCCATTTATTTCTTTTATTTTCAATCACATTATTATTGAACTATTGCTTAATAGTTTTTTTCCGATTTTTTTAATTAAGTTGTATTATTGTGGCTTAAAATTGTGTGATTGTTTATTATATTTTATCATTAACTACCAAATATCTTGCCAATGGCACCATTTACATCCACCATCCTGTCTTCACCATCCTGGCTTAGTTTATCTACATTTAAATGTTTCTATACGTGGGCGACGTCAAGCAGGTGCAGAACAGTAGGGTAGAACCCCCCCTCCCCCTAAATCTGCAAAAATCAAATCAATGGCTGACGACGCCCTTCATGATATATGAATGTGCAGGTGGTAGAACCAGTGTAGGTCGACCGGAGAAGTACCACCGCCACACCTATTTCTAGCGTGAAGCATTCTTGCGTTTCGATGGAAGGGTGTGGTTGCCAGCGCACTTTCACATGAGGCGACCATCATAGTCCTCGGGAGTAGCAACGTATCTGTGATTGACTTCAGATGGAACCCATGTTCTGTATGTGGTTGCTTATAGATGTCGCAGGGCCGCTGTGATCACTTACCATCAGGTGGACTGCATGCTCGTTTGCCACTTCAATCAGATAAAAAATTCGAATGTTTCTCTATTAATTCTATTGATGTCGTGTAAATAAATGTAGCATGCACATAAAACAATAAATGTTATATTATATACTTCAATGTGCTGTCAAATCTATCGCTTAAAACAACTACAGGGTGTTAGAAGACTATGAATTGATAACTTCAGACAATTGTTCACTATAAAGAATTTTTTTCGACCCTCCATAGACATTATTATTATAATATTTACTTATGTTTTATCACCCTGTTTTAGAGGGGTAAAGTACGTGTCATGCGGACCTAAGTCAAACGTGACACGTTAAATAAAGTAAGTTGAAGATGTAGATGAAGATGTAAGAAATTTGCGGGTATAATTATTGTTATTATTTGGTTTTACACTAATATTATCGCGAAATCGACATATTTTAATACGTAACGGGTGCTCACGATATGCGTTCAACGGTTTCTTCCCGCCACCGCAGTTTCGCCTTGACCACGACCCATGCTACTGGGTCGAAATATCGGCAAAATGAATTCGAAAAGGATTCAAAAACGCATATCGCGAGTACCCGTTAAGTATTAAGTTTTGGTTATTCTGAGTTTGGTCAAATTGAAAAATCTTACACACTTACATATACACATTTATTCACACAGACACACACACAAACACACACAAACACACACACACACACACACATATATTTTTATACTATTTAAAGAATTATTCTTCAATATAACGATTTACAAAAATAAAGAAGCATCAACAAATTCAATTTAATTATATCTTTCATCTATAAACTCGATTTGGGTAACTTTGAACATTTTTTACAATATTTGTGATATTATAATCTGTTTTATATTTATTGCACCTTGTTTTTATTAAATGAATAGTGTTCTTTTTAGCTGGTTTATTAATCTAACACAATAAATTTACGGAGAAAACAATTAAAATATCCACAATTACCCCTAAAACTCAAATTCAAAGTTATGCTTAGTTTTGGGTAACTTTGAATATAATTTTTTGAGGATATAAAATCCGTCATTAATCGAATATTTTAAGGTCTGAGTAAAATTAATTAACATATTTTTGTTAATTAAAACCAAATCTATAAAAAATACATTTATTTTGATATATAAATACAATAGACAACTTGGTCTTGCCATATGAATCAAGGTCGATCAATTTGGTGGTAAAATAAAATACTAGTTTTTTTTTGATTATTTATTCCATCCATCCATAGGATGGACGGAACATCGGGTACCTTTGGAAGGTTTCCCCCTCGAAAACAAAAAAAAAAAAGGATGGACGGAACATGGACATAACATAGGCCTCCCCTAAATGGCGCCACTCCAACCGGTCCTGTGTCCTCTGAATCCAACGGTTTCCCGCTGTCTTCTTCAGATCACCGGTCCATCTGGTAGGGGACGACCGGTACTCCTTTTGCCTAAACATGGTCGCCACTCGAGGACCTTTCTTCCCCATCGGTTATCGGTCCTACGAGCGATGTGGCGGCCCATTGCCACTTCAGCCTGCTAATTTTGAGAGCTATGTCGGTAAGCTTCGTTCGTCTACGGATTTCATCGTTGCGAATCATGTCTCGTAGCGAAATTCCGAGCATAACCCTCTCCATAGCACGCTGAGCGACCCTGAGCCTCCGAAAAAAATATTTTTTTATGATACAGGTAACTTTGAACCGTTCAAAGTTACCCATATAACATCCAATTTCGACGTCGTCAAAAGTTTAACAGTTTTACGCAATAATCAACATGGGATACGGATAGTACAGTTTCAAAATAATAATATACAATATACATTTTAAAGATAAACACCAAAACACACCTGTTTACGGTAAGTTTTATATTATAATTGCTATTTCAAAATGAAGCATCAAACACTTGCAACAACTTCACTACGGAAAAGGCGGTATTTTTTAAAATTAGGACATTGACAGGTACCTTTTTTTACTTTCATTGCTATTACAACATTTTGGCAAACCATTTTACGCAGGTACGATATTGAAACAACAAGAAGTTTCCATGTAATAAATTAATATATTTTTTTCACAACTTTGTTCAAAGTTACACCGCTGTTCAATGTTACCCAAATTGATTGTACTAATACTAATACTAATAATATATAAAGCTGAAGAGTTTGTTTGTTTGTTTGAACGCGCTAATCTCAGGAACTACTGGTTCGAATTTAAAAAATATTTTTGTATTGAATAGACCATTTATCGAGGAAGGCTTTAGGCTATATAACATCACGCTGCAACTATTAGGAGCGAAGAAATAATGGAAAATGTGAAAAAAACGGGGAAAATTATTCATCCTTGAGGGCTTCCGTTGCGTGCGCTGCGAAAACGGTACAAGATACCAAAAATATATGTATGAAAGAATTATTTCTCTTGAAATGATCTAAAAAATGACCGCGACAGTATGTGTCTATCTTTTAAGATTAACTCACTAGAACCGTTTTCATGGTAATCAAATTAGGTCGAAATTAGTTAAGAGTTGTATCAACGTAATAATATTAATCTTTGTCCAAATAAATTTGTTGTTGATTAAGAGTATTTAATTGTGAACAAAATTGTCTTTGACATCACTTATTTTAATGAACATCTTAGAAGATATGACAATTTTAAAATAACACCGATATAAAATTCAGCCGCGCCGCATGATGTGCAAAACATGACGCTGCAAGGAGGAGGGACGTTGCTTGCGAGGGACGCGGAGATAGGGGTGAAAATATAACTAAAAATATAATTTACGCAGAAGTACTCTAAAATAATTATGTTCTTTTCAAAACTAAATTGTCTAAAATAATAATAGAAAATTAAACGGACAAAGTCGTGGGTAAAAGCTATAATTTATAAAGCGGAGGATGTTGTTTGCAAAAATAAATAATGCCCAAAATAACTATTCCACGCGGACGAAGTCGCGGGCACAGCTAGTTTTATATAATACTATTTGTTAAAGAATTATAATTTTCAAGTTGTTTGAATTTACGATATAAAGATTTACAAAAGAAGAAGCATTAACAAATTCAATTTATTGAGTAATTTAATTAGATCTCTCTTAGAGAATTAATTAAGATACTTGACGCGGATTGCCGTGCGTAATTTCATACTCCTCCGGAGTACGAAATTACGCACGGTTATAGTTAGTATAGTGAAGGATTACCAATATTCTTTTTAAATAATGCACTTAAATACAATACACACCCTACCATGCATTTGACACAAACACATAATAAATGAAATAAAATATTCGATGTCTTATTATGAAAATACATAACGTCAAAAATGTCAGATGTCTTTGTCAAAATACCCGCTATTGCTTTTAAATGCAGCTTAGGTAATTAAACCTCTTTTTAGCTTTAGTGGGTATTTAGAATAACTCGAAAATTATTACAATTTATTTGAATTTGCGAAAAATTGGCGCTTCTTTGGACAATATGAAGTTTAGTTTTTTAATTTAAATTACGACCCAATTTCGACCGTTGCGACGGGTTACTAGTTCAATTTAATTGCGTAACCTATTATCTTTCACACGTTGATAATTAAAAACTTGTGTAGGTATCATGGCTTAACATTTTACGTGAATTATGCCTTAAAAGTCAGTCTTTCTACACCCTGTATAAGCAGTAATGATGTATACTTATTAATATATATTTGAAGTGAAATTTCTTTATCGGGGTTGGAAAAAAAATTTAGTGTAACATTTTTTCGTTACGCGCCATCTTTTTCTGTTACGCGCCATCTTTTTCTTATCCCTACCACGCGTGATATTAGATAGATTATTATAGATTAGATTATTAGATAAAGTTTAATAAAAGCCTTTTATTAAACTTTATCTATTTTAACTTTATTTAACCAATTTCTGTAAAGTTGCATATAGTAAATTATTTTTTGAAAAGTAACGTCATAAAGAAGTTTCACTTCTTACGAGTGTACGCTAGTACACGCACACATTTTTTTAAATAATACTCTTCTAAATTCTTCCTTTATGACCGAGGTATCATGCCATTTTGTATTGTTTACATGAATATCATTTAATCTCTTTTTTCGTTTTTCTACGTGTAGTTTTTTTTCTAATTTCTTCGTTTTTTATTGTTTCTTCGCCCTTTATGTTTTCTATTCTGCCTCCATTACTGCCTTTTTCTTGTAATATTTTACTCAAATATTTATTATTATTTAATGATTCACTTCTTCGTTTCTCTTCTGTTATTTTCATTTATTTTTTGTAACATATCTTTTCTTCTTCCTATTTTATTTTTTACCCCATTCCATTTGAAAAAAATATCTTTTCTTCTTCCTTTTTCATCTTTTACCCATTCCATTTGACGATAGCGTATTAACTCCAAATTCCTTTTAAAACCATCGATATAGAAATACTCTAGATACACAGTCTCGAACAAAAATGACACGTAAAACTGTCGTCAAATGTACATAGTTATTTATAGATGGTCATAACGACCATATATTTTTGCAATACAACCTTACGTCCATGATTTAAAGTTGTATTTACAACGCTTTAGGCAAAACGCAATAAAATTTTACTACTTGAAATGAGCGCTCAATTTTGAAATTGAGCGCTCAATTTTGAAATTGAGCGCTCTTATTTCACCGGACAGTTTTGAGACGCTGAATGTGTATCTTGGGTTTTTCTATATCGCTGTTTAAAACCAATATTTTTTACTAATTTCAATATTTGATTTTTTTTCACTTTGTTCCATTTTCTGTAATATTTCTTTCGTTTTACTCTTCCTTTATTATCTTTTTCTTTACTCTTCCTTATTACCTTATTTTACTCTTTCTTTATTATTATTTTTTTGACTCTTCCTTTATTATCTTTTTTTTACTCTTTCTTTATTATCTTTGTTTTTACTCTTCCTTTATTATCTTTTATCAATTTCATAAAATATTTCTTTTTTTACTCTTTCTTTATTATCTTTTTTTTACTCTTCCTTTATTGTCTTTTACCAATTCCATTTCACAACTGCCTTCATGTTGTCTATGTGTAAACTTTTTAGTTTGCCGCACGTCATACTAATGTTTCAGTGCCCTTTTTGTTACAGCAGCTCGAGGAGGTCCGACAGGTGGGGTCCTACAAGAAGGGGACGATGATGACGGGAAAGAACGTGGCCGACATCGTGGTGATCATGAAGACGCTGCCGACCAAGGAGGCGGTTGAGGGTCTCTCGAATAAGGTAAGAAAAAACAGGTAGAAAGCGTTCTACACTCATAGCCTCAAGGACACACACAAGACGAATACACAAACAACCAGACCCGGAACATGAATCTGAACTAGAGATGATGAATATAACCATCAACCAATAAATTTAACTAATAATTTAAAATAACCATGTTATATATAAGCAATATTATCAATATTATATTGTCTGTTACGCTTAGTCGCTACATAGTATAAAACAAAGTCGCTGATCGCTGTCTGTCTCTATGTATGCTTAGATCTTTAAAACTACGCTACGGATTTTAATGCATTTTTTTTAATAGGTAGAGTGATTCGAGAGGAAGGTTTGTATGTATAATACATGCATACTATAGAACAGGAACACTGATAATTTTAGATATTTTACATTTAGGCGGAACGAAGTTACTTTTAAAGATCTAAGCATACACAGGGACAGACAGCGAGAAGCGACTTTTTTTATACTATGTAGTGATTGAATATGAATAATTAATAACATATATTTTCTAATCTTTTTGTTTTGCTTCTGCCCTTGCCTTACCTCTTTCCTCTTCAATTCTCTCCCCTCCTCTGTTTCTTCCATTCGATATCTCTTCATTTGACATGCATTTTCTTTTTATTTCACTCTATCCTCTCTGCACTTTCTCTTACTTAACGCTCATATTCATTATCAACCTTTTTGTTAATCATTTTTCCTCTTTAATCAATCTACCTCTCTCTATAACTCTCTCCCTTTCACTCTTTATCCATACTTTTACATCCCCAACTGCCTTCTAATTTACCTTTCGTTTAATTTTTATCCTGGCTATCTTTGTGCTTACTCTTATTTTACCTTTCTATTCATCTTTCCTTTTTGATCTCTCGGTTATTTGTCGTCCTTATTCTATCTCTTCATTTCCTTTCTTCTTCTCTTTCTCCCCTCCTTCTTTTCTCAGGTGATAGAGGAGCTGAACAAGCTGACCCGCGCGGAGGGGCAGGGCAACGTGACGGGCGCGATGCACGAGCGCGGCTTCACGGTGAGCGCGGCCGCCGCCGCCGTGCGCGTGCTGGTCACCACGCTGCACCAGAACCTGAGGAAGCTGGAGCCCGATGTGAGTAGCTGCTGGTGGAATTGGTGATCTAGCGAATGTTTGCCAGGTGGTAGTATGAGTGTGGTGGTTGACTGAGGCCGCAATATCTGCCTAATAACAGCGTTAGGGTTATGTCTATCTCTCTTTCACTCTCTTGCTCGCTCGGTGTCTCTCTCTTTCCCTCTCGCTCTCTCTCGCTCGCTCGGTCTCTCCCTCTCTCGCGCTCTCTTTGTCTCTCTCGCGATGCACGAACGCGACTTCACGGTGAGCGCCGCTGTCCGCGTGCTGGTCACGACGCTGCACCAGAATCTGAGAAAGCTGGAACCCGATGTGAGTGGATGTTGGTGGAATTGGTGATGTAGCGAATGTTTGCCAGGTGCTAGTATGAGTGTGGTAGATGACTGAGGCCACAATATCTGCGTAATAACAACGTTAACGTGATTTGTTATGACCGAAAGGGCGTGGCAAAAGCGACATGTTTAAAGGAAGCAGAAGGGAGGAAGCTGGAGCCTGATGTGAGTAACTGTTGATAGAATTGATATATTGACGTAAAGCAGTAATTGCGTTTCGTCGGAAGAGTGTGGTTGCCGGCACACTTTCACATGAGGCGACCATCTCAGTCCTCGGGAGTAGCAATGCATCTGTGATTGACTTCAGAGAGAATTCTTGTTCTATATGATTTTAGACTAGTATTATCGCGGAATTGATACATTCTAATAATTAACGGGTATTCACGATATGCGGTTTTCGAATTCTTTAAGAATTCTTTTTGCCGATATTTCGACAGAGTTGCATGGATCGTGGTCACGGCGAAACTGCGGTGGCGGGGAGAAACCGTTGACAAACAGTAGTTGTAGATTAACCTATCTTTTTTTTGTTTTCGAGGGGGAAACCTTCCAAAGGTACCCGACGCCGTGGGAGCGACGCAGGGTTATGTGGGATTTTTACCGCACTAAAACCCCCCGGTGGGCGTCCTCGGCGCTGAAAAGGAGGACTCCGGGATCTCGAAACGACTTCAACCGGAATCCTCCGAGCGCGCTGCTCCATCGGGCTCCTCCCAGATGGGCGGCTGGGCCCACCGCTCCGTCTAGTCTTTACGACGGTATGCGACCAAACATACCGCCATCCTTCCCGGGATTGCCTGACCGAACGGTTCGAGCTCCACTCTAGCCGTCTGCAACCCCGGAAGCCCCTTTTAGTCGCCTCTTACGACAGGCAGGGGATACCGTAGCCCTATTCTGACCCCGAGGCTACAGGAACGAGATTAACCTATCTATCCCACATCTAATTCGTTATATGCTTATAGATGTCGCACGACGACAGTGACCACTTACCATCAGATGGACTGCATGCCCGTTTACTCTTTAAGTAATTGTCGAGTAAATAATTCTATTAATTATCTTGCAGGTACATTTAGATTATAAGGTGATTAGCAGCCACTTGGCCGCGATCCGACACAGTCGGTGGTTCGAAGAGAACGCACATCACTCTTCTATTAAGGTAAATTGCACTTATCTTTTATTAAAAAAGTTATGGTAAGTAACCATCGACCATTTTTTTGGAGTTCACTTCTTAAGAATCGATTTGCATATAAGGGCCCGGTATGAGAAAAATGTGAGGAGTAAAATCTACTGATGAATGACCTCGTTACGTTTTTTTTATTGAGTGTAACGCCATCTAGTTAAAGTTTTAAAACTATTTTATCAGTACGCGCGGATGGTATGCATAAGTTTCGTTATTACGTTTTACCGAAACCTCAATGGTATTCAAAATAGTAAATCGTTAAGATAACTAATGTAAATACGCACAATATTAATATTTTAATACGTATATATATATGATTTAATTTTTCAAAATGAACCATGTATTGCTATTTTTTATATCTTTAGTGTGGGAGTATGGCGCCATCTATTTTAAATGCGAGTAAACTCCAGTCTTGCGTCGGAGCTGACGTATAGTTGTAGTACTTTTAATTTTGAAGGTGGTAGAATCAGTGTGCCGGGGAACTACCACCACCACACCTATTTCTAGCGTGAAGCTTTTCTTGTGTTTCGATGGAAGTGTAGTTGCCGGCACACTTTCACATGAGGCGACCATCATGGTCCTCGGGAGTAGCAACGCATCTGTGATTGACTTCAGATAGAACCCAGGTTCTGTATGAAGTTGATTACAGATGTCCATGAGCTTAACCACTTACCATCAGGTGGACTGCATGCTCGTTTGCTACTTTAATTAAGACTTTACAACATCGATCAACCATTATCATACATCCATAATTCCAGGTACTAATCCGTCTCCTACGGGACATGTGCGCGCGCCACTCCGGCCTGGAGCCCCTGACTCCGTGGATGATAGACCTGCTGGCCCATCACTGCATCATGAACAATCCGGCGCGACAGGCGCTGCCTATTAACGTTGCGTTCAGGTGAGAATATAGGGGGGGGGGATAATAGTTAGTCCAGGGAGGTGAGATGGGGGAATACGCTGACTGGTCGGTGGTGGAACGAGGATGGTTTGATCAAGGAGCTACTGTGCCGTAATTCTGCAACTGATCAAGAGATGGCGCTACTAGTATTCTAAATCGCGCTGCCTAAGTTTTATCAACAATGCATATAATTATACAAGTAAAAGTCCCCGACTAGTGGACCCCGACTGCATCTCACCCGCAGCACACATTTATATGAGGCGACCATCTTAATCCTCGGTAGTAGCAATGCATCTGTGATTGACTTCAGATGGAACCCATGTTCTGTATGAAGTTGATTACAGATGTTCATGGGTGGTAGTGACCACTTACTATCAGGTGGACTGCATGCTCGTTTGCTACTTACGTCAGATATAAAAAAAACACCCGCGCAGCTACCCGACGCCGTGGGAGCGACGCAGGGTTATGTGGGTTTTTTACCGCACTAAATTTTAATCATCAAAAACCAACCAACCAATCTACTTTTCATCCCCAGACGCGCCCTCTCCCTGGTGGCCGGCGGGCTGTTCCTGCCGGGGTGCGCTGGTCTTCCAGACCCCTGCGAGGCGGCGCACGCGCGGGCCCACACCGCGCTGGATCTCGCCGCGCAGGACCACGCCGCTAACACCGCTCAGACGTGAGTGGTTATGAACATAAAACACACACACACAAACATCGTAGACAACAATGTCCACACACCTCGATGACGTATACACACAGACACACGCCGCAGACGTGCGTACACCCACGCACGCATACACCGCGCAGACAAGAGTACACACACACATGCCACGCAGTGGCGAGTGCAGGCGCAAGCACACACACACACACGCATACACCGCGCAGACGAGAGTACACACACACATACCAAGCAGTGGCGAGTTCAGGCGCAAGCACTCACACACATACACACTGCGCAGACGAGAGTACACGCACACATGCCGCGCAAACCGCACACACACACCGTAAACAATAATACACACACGCCTTAATGACGTGAATACACACACACACACGCCGCAGACGTGCGTACACACACACACCGTGCAGACGAGGGTACATACGTATACATACACCATATAAATAAATACGTATACATACACCAAATATAAACACACGCACTCACTTTGTCGACGCGTATACACACACGCACACCGCGTAGACGTGACCACACACATACACCGCTTAAATGATCTCAACACCGCTGATGTGAGTAATCACACACACACGTTGCAGACGCAAATACACGCACACCACGCAGACGTGACCACGCAGACAATATCACACAAACCACGCAGACATGAGTACATCAATATTAATTTATGCATATCTAACTTCTAAACAATATACTCGCTTTGGCTTCTTGAAGTTACACTAAATACTAAACAAAATTAATTTCATTAAACAATCCTCCCTTAGATTACTCCGCGTGGTCGCCCGCGGTGGCCACCGCTACGTCCTCGGCCTGCAAGAGTTCGAGGGTGGCAAGGACATATCCACCGAGATCACTGTGTGGGACGGCGTGGTGGTGTCGCCTCTCGCACCCGCGTATCAGGAGACGCCGGAGCCCATGGACACTGATGATAAGGGTGAGTGATGTGGTGAATAGCACTTTACCCTCTGCTGTAAATCTTGAATAGCACTATACCCTCTGCTTTAAATCTTGAATAGCACTTTACCCTCTGCTGTAAATCTTGAATAGCACTATGCCCTTTGCTACGAATGTTGAATAGTTTTGTGGAATGATGAATAGCACTCTACCCTCTGCTGTAACTCTTGTATAGCACTATACCCTCCGCTATGAATGTTGAATAGTTTTGTTTAATGATGAATCGCACTTTACCTCACGATGTTTTCCTTCACCGAAAAGTACAATTATTGTCTAATAATCTCTAGATAAAATCTAGAGAAAGTTCAAATTTGCAGATACAAAAAAACAACTAGGTATTTTTTTTTAATTCATGAATGATCCATTTTTTCAAAAATGCTTTCAGGATCATATTGATTGGCACTGCTTGACTGCTAAGGGATAATGCTTGCACGCTGCTGAAAATTTTTGCTGCTATAAATAAATATATATTTTCTTTTTGAAGTGAAACTTCTTTATCGGGGTTGGAAAAAAATTTAGTGTAACATTTTTTCGTTACGCGCCATCTTTTTCTGTTACGCGCCATCTTTTTTTTCCGTTACGCGCCATCTTTTTCTTATCCCTACCACGCGTGATATTAGATAAATTATTATAGATTAGATTATTAGATAAAGTTTAATAAAAGCCTTTTTTTAAACTTTATCTAGTTTAACTTTATTTAACCAATTTCTGTAAAGTTGCATATAGTAAATTATTTTTTGAAAAATAACGTCATAAAGAAGTTTCACTTCTTACGAGTGTACGCTAGTACACGCACACATTTTTTTTTGTTCGCTTTTGTTTGTGCTACTCTTAGGTAAAACGCATATGTATAACTTAGTGGAACAAGTGTCTAGGGAACGTACCCAAACCAATATTTGACAAAAAAACCTTTATATGACAATTTTGACCACTCCCTCCCTCCCCAACCTTGGTGACCATTCGTTTTCAATATTTTTTTGCAAACAAAGTTGAAAAATAATATTTTAGCTCATAATTACCACAGTTTTTTCGCGTGGCTCCAGAGTAGGTATCAATTTTATGTAAATACTAGCAGTACCCGCGGTTTCACCCGCGTAAAAAAGATACCTAATATGTGGATGATCTAGGAAATTTAGTTTTCATTCACATTGACCTACTCTTCCCATTTTGCTCCTGTGTCTCGTAAAAAACATATAACAATTTTTATTGCACTTCATCGTATACGACGGCGCATGCGGCATATACTGCGGGTGGATCAACATGAGGTTAATATTTTGCTCTAAAATATATCTAACCAATAAATATAATTGTATAGCCTAAAGCCTTCCTCGATAAATGGTCTATTCAACACAAAAATAATGTTTCAATTCGAACCAGTAGTTCCTGAGATTAGCGCGTTCAAACAAACAAACTCTTCAGCTTTATAATATTACTAGCTGTGCCCGCCACTTCGTCCGCGTGGAATAGTTATTTTGGGCATAATTTATTTTTGCAAACAACATTTTCCATTATTTCTTCGCTCCTAATAGTTGCAGCCTGATGTTATATAGCCTAAAGCCTTCCTCGATAAATGGTCTATTCAATACAAAAATAATTTTTAAATTCGAACCAGTAGTTCCTGAGATTAGCGCGTTCAAACAAACAAACAAACTAACAAACAAACAAACAAACTCTTCAGCTTTATAATATTAATATAGATTTGACCACAAAAGCGCGAGAATTATTTGAATGATATCGACGACGCGACACCTAAACCCCTCCTCTCTCCCAGTGACCATGCATGAAATTTTGAATATCCCCCTCCCCCCGCTGAAATAGTTACATGTTTTGGGAACGTTCCCTTAATTAATGCTATGTGTAACTCATTACGTGGTAGTGATTACTACATTCTAAGCTTGGTTATTAATAAATTTGGTTATCTAATAAAATAATAAGAAACGCTTGCAGCTGAACACTATTTTATTAACAAAACATTTTGCCCCCTCCTCCCTCCCCATGCTTGTAATTGGAATCCGATAACGATCCGGTTTTCCGGAACCGGTTATCCGGCTGGACCGGCATCAATAAATGCTAACCGGATCCTATGTAGCTCTTTTTTAGTAAGAAATTATCTTTTTTTTTTATCTGACTTGAAGTATCTAGCATGCAGTCCATCTGATGGTAAGCGGTCACTGCTGTATGGACGTAAGCAACTTCATAAGGAACGTGGGTTCCATCTGAAGTCAATCACAGATGCGTTGCTACTCCCGAGGACTATGATGGTCGCCTCGTGTGAAAGTGTGCCGGCAACCACACCCTTCCATCGAAACGCAAGACGCTTCACGCTAGAAATAGGTGTGGCGGTGGTTCCCCGGGCGAACTACACTGGTTCTACCACCTTGAAAATTCTCGTATTACTAGGAACATTGAACGTTAAAATTAAGTTTGATAACAGCAAAGCCGATAAGTGTAGAAATGTGGTTTTTCTTTACAATTCTGGTAATGTCAATTTAGCATAATTCTCAAAAGACTTACCAGGGGCATAAATGCTTTTGGTATCTGATGCATGTTAAATCGTGAGTATTGTTTATGATTTATTTATTACTCAGTTAATTATTTACTCTGAAACATTTTGACCATTACCAGACTATTTTTTTTATTTTTACAATTCAAATTTGTTAAATTTAGTATAATTACACTGTTTTATCAAAACGAAAGGTCTGGAATTGAAAAATTAGTGCACCAACTGCTGGTTAAAATGTATTTTTGTTTTTAAATTACAATAATTAAAAAGATAAAAGGAAAAACCTTGTTTTTCGGCTCTCGTGTGAACTTGACTATTATTTAATCCTAGCGGATTTTTATTTTTGTAATAAAATATTTCCAGATTCTTCGAATAAAAGAGATGTTAACCAAGTTAAGTCTCATGGTAACTAAAGCTTTTGAACAGATTTAATTCATCCATAGACAAATTCATCAGTATGACCGTGTATTAATAGTTAAAGCTAATTTAAGTCGTATCTTCGTATGATTTTTGTATGAATATAAAACTGATAATTTCGTCTATGATTTCAGATGAAGACTTGCAAGATGGAGTTGCCGCGTAGATTTGTAAGAACATTTCCAAACATTCTATTTCTGAATCAATACTTTTATTGAACCTATTCTAAGATATTTTGAATAAATATACCTTATTTATCAAGTATCCTTGTTTCATTATAAAATCTTGTATTTTAAACACACTAGGCTATAATTTAAAGGTCATAATTTTTGTGTGTGAAAAATTTTAGCGAAATCCGATCTATTATAGATATTGGTTAAAAGAACAACGTAATCAAATAATCATCATTTACAATTGAGAACTACCTTAAATGAAAAAACTTTAAAAGTAATAATCTTGTAAATATATCGTGGTTTGTAATCTCTTTTATGAGTTATTAAAAAAAAACTTAAAACGCTTTCTACACTCACAGCCCCACAGTAGGATTTTCTCCTGTGTCGTGGGTGCCATGGACATACACAAACACCCAGACCCAGAACATGAATCTAAACTCATCATTCAGATACCTGTCTGGCCGGGAATCGAACCCAGGACCCACTGCGTCTCAGAGCGGTATGGTAATCGCTGCACCACGCGGGTCGTCCGAGTTATTGTTTTCACTTTATGAAAATACTATTGGGATAGGAGTTAGGGCATCCCAATTAGGGGATGTATAATGTCTAGCAGAGAACCTATGTAAGGTTGATTGATAGATAGTATGTAGCAAAACAATAATATTTTCTTCAAACACTATATTTCAGACAGACTTATTTCGGAGCACAAAACGTAAAATTACACTTACTCAACTTTCTAAATTTCGTTTTCTTCGACAAAATATCGTTACCAGGATACAGACCACACACTTTAGTGGTGACTGTTAGTTTATTAAGTTTATTTTTCAAGCGTTTCTTTGCCTCCGGATCAGAAACCTCATTAAATTTAGGACAGTAGTTAGAAACAGATGTCACTAGCGGCGGGTCGATTTTTAGCTTGTGTCCAACGTAGCTTGATCTGCATTTTCCATAAATATCTACATGTTGAATATTGTTCAAGAATCCACAGCGTCTGTACCGATCTGCAATCGTTTCTCCCTCATTCATATTAGTCATAATTTATATCAGAAAAATCATTTAACCGGTAAATTTCTCAAACGAATTATAAAGCTAGAAATTTTGTTTCAAATTACATGGCAGAGTACCGAAAATTCTTGCTCTCACCGTTTAGATCTAAATTGATTTGAAGGTTGACGGTAGTAACTTTTATTTTGACTCCATTAAAATATTTATGGCCAGTCTAAGCCGGAGTCTACAATCATGAAGTTTAAACTATGAGACCAATAGACTAAAAGTCTACACAATATTTTTGTGTGGTCGAATGCAATAAATTACATTTGCAAAAAATGCGGATACTAAATTCCATCTATCAAATTTGTAAGTGCACAAATAAAAAAGGATTGAATTTCATTTAATCATATTCTGAAAAGAATATCGATACAATTTTAGGTGTTAATAAGTTTTGAAGTCCTTGAATCGTTTGGTGCTAGAGAACTCACTGTAAACTACGAGTTTGACTTCATATATATGGCTTTTAATGCTTAAGGCAGTTTTCTTTCCACTATTTTTTATTTCCTCTGAACCTTTTTTTATTCTATTAAGCACAAATTAAAAAAATAATAATAAAACAACCAAATATTTCACCAAGTTTTTTTTTATTATAAGTATAATTATTCTAATAGCATTACAAATTAGCATCACTAAAAAGAATCTGTGTGTACATAATCTAACTGTAGTAAAACGAATTTATCTATGATGTGGCATAGACAAATTTTAGTTCTATCTTTTACCGCTAGATGTCACTAGCAAGTATAGGCGGGAACTGATTTCATTTTTAGCGTTCAGTATATTTACTCTACTCTTTGGTTCATAACGTCGTGTACTTTCGTCGAGAGCAGCCGCTCTGGCTCCGAAAACACGTAATAAATACGATATAGTGTTAGAATAATATATCGTACATATTTCAAAAGTTAAGTTTAAGTGATTCTACGCGCAGTGTTAAATGTGATTTTTTGATTGTAACTATGGTTTCAATCGAAATAAAATAGGGTAGAGTGTTAAAGTGTGTGTTGGAAATGTCGTCAATATTTTCAAAAGCCAAGCCGGTCAACTGCAGCAATCGAGAGGACCAACACATGGCAGGAACTTCGAGCTTAGACTATCTTCCAGCGACGAGCAGCCTCGTAAGACCAAGATTCGAATGTACCGTCGATTCTCGAGCCGCTATTTCACCAGGTTAGTGCTTTTAATAATACTGCATCTTAGGTAAGCGCTCCTTATTCGCGAGTGTTTTGTCCCACCCATATGCGGTGAATGACCAGCATTATTCAAATAGTCGCGCATACAGCTGCCACCGAATCATTTATTTGTATTGACCACAGCCATGACTAGAATTTCTATTCGCGAATACGAGATCTTGGTTCCACCTTTTAGCCGTGAATATTAAAATCGCGAATACGGAAATTGTTAACAACGAACTTTTTCTTGCAAAATGATATTTCTGAGATAAATGCGTTTTTTTTTATTAAAATTTCTACCACATCTCTGTGATACAGTAAAATATGTCTGGTTTGATAACCGGATATTTTTTTTATAAACAGTAAATGCTGTATTTTTTTGTTGAGATTTACAGCGTCTAAGTTACAATAATTTATTTCTTTAACAAGTAATGCATTTTTCGCTTATTGAAATATACATAAATAACATTTATTCTTACCTACGTAGAAAATACCGATAAATACTCTATTTCGGATACTTCGTTCTTTACTACGGGGGTAAAAATAGAGAAGTGTGAAACTACCCGCGTTTTCTCAGCTAATATTTTTATAAGCCTTTCGGCTACAAAATCGTAATTTGATTTGAGCATTTGTAAGAAAGATTTTGATAACAAATATACTAAGCTGGCTAATGAAAGCAAATTACAAAAAAAGCGATGGCCATTGATTAGATACGTGAGGTCATTTTCAATTTTCGATTTCTCCCCCGTACTTGACTGTGACTTGAGATTTGTGTCTAAAACCAATCACGTTCGTAATATATATTTTTTTAAATAAAGGAACGTTCTCCTACCGTGATTTTTTTTTGCGCCCAGACAAAGGGGAAAGGGCTACCTTCCATGCGGGGAGGGTGGTGGTGAATGCTCATGCATACCAATGCGGCCGTCCGCATTGGTTATGTGGGACTCACGAGAGACCTACGTGCCTACCCACTAAACACCACCAGATGTTGGCTTTGGCCTCGGAGGCCTTAAAGCCATCATCGGAAAAAGGCCCCCTATGGGCTGGAGCTAGATTGGATAAACTCTGTGTCGGATTAGCCACGTAGCAAGTGTAGTAGGTAAATGCTACGGGCCCCGCGACTAGAGGGGCCCCGCGGCTCAACACCTACCTGCTATTTATATTTTGCTATCTTTGCTATCCTAAAAATCATAAACTGAAAGAAGATATACAAATTAGATATAGATATAGGGGCCGAACATTTGCCCCTCTTGCTATGTGACTAATCCGGTACAGATTCAAATCAAACTTAAAATTAAGCTCAAATACATTACGGCACAATAGAGTTTATAGCGATACTGAGTTCCATAGCCTCTTGGGCATTCTCCTTTCGCACTTTTCAACCTATGTTCAAATATTTTATTACCAAAAATGGGTATGCATGTTAAATATGAGCTGAATTGTTATTTTTAACTTTCTGTTTACAAAAAAATGGACTGAAAACTATATTTATGAATTACGTGACATACTTACTGCCTGTGTTCCATCCTCACAATTTTTTGCATTTATAATATTCATAAGATATATAATCAATTTATTTATTCAAGTAACTGTACTCAAAAATTACATTTACAGCATTTTGTCGTATGTTTACCTCAACAGTGATTAAAATATCGTTCATCCTCTAAAAAAAACTGTCATAACACAAGAAGTCATTGTTTTGAGTGAAATATGCAGTTTGATTCTATTTTTTCTCTTCTATCGATCGAAAAACCGCCACAATTTTAGTGTGAGTAGTTCACAAAAGATGGCGTAAATGTCTGTGAGCATAAATTCAAATTCAAATTCAAATTCTTTATTGGTATAACAAGTTGTACACAAACATAAATTGTTGTTGGGACATCCTTTTAAGTAAGAAAAATACTTGTGCCAGGATGCCCCGCTCTTCCGTAACTTAAATAAACTAGTACAATTTGCTTAATAACAATGAAAATATATTAATGTAGTATTGAGTAAGAGTGCATGTGAATGAGTTTGTGTATGTGTGTGTGTGTGTGTGTGTGTGTGTGTGTGTGTGTGCGCGCGCGCGCGTGTGTATGTGTGTATATCAATTGCGTACACTTAACAGAACTTCGGTCTCGTTAAAGTCAAGCTTTGTTAGCCAATCAGTGACTATTTTCTTCAAGACATGTTGCTTATACAAGCTACTAATATTTAGTATTTTATTTATTTTGTTGTATACAACAGCAGATTGTTTCATATATTGTCGAGTAGCAAAATAAGTTTTTACGCCAGTTGAATTTACTTTAAATCTTCTTCTTATGCTTTTATCTGTATTAAATTCTAAGCTTTTATGTTTTTCTAACACTATGTATAATATATATAATTTTCTTACACTTAATAATTGGGCAGTTTGGTATAATTCTTGTGTGGGAAATCTATAGGGTTTACCATACATGACTTTTAATAACGACCGTTGGGCTCGTTCAAGTCCAAGAAACTTCATTTTCGAGGCTCCACCCCATACTGGAATGCAGTATGTTAAAATTGATTGAGCTAGAGCAATATACACTTGATTCAAAATTTGTTTACTCGCTACGTATCTGAGGTTTTTAAAAATCCAAATCAGTTTTTGTATTCTACTAGTTGTTAGTTCCAGATGAGTGTGCCAAGAAAGTCTTTGATCTATCATTATACCCAGATACTTTGTACAGTCAACTTTTTCAATTGTAGGACATATGCAGTCGTGCTGAGATTGACAAGTGTGAATTTTAAGATTGAGGTTCATTGGTTGTGTACGTTTGTTAATTGAGAAGCATATATAATTTGTTTTTGAGGTATTTAGTGATAATAAGTTTTGTTTCAGCCATTGAGCTATTTTACTTAGACCTGTTTCCGCTGTCCTATATACTTCTTCCCACGATTTTCCTGTAAAAACTATAGCAGTATCATCTGCATATGCGTAAATATGACCGTTATTAAGTTTTATATTACATAAATCGTTAATGTAAATGAGAAATAGGGTAGGCCCGAGGACGCTACCTTGTGGAGCCCCATAAGTCATTTGAAGGTCATTGCTGATGAAATCCCCGATTTTAACTCTTTGAGTCCGTTCACTCAAGTAATTTATAATCAATTTAAGTTGGGTTCCTCTAATACCTATTTTATCTAGCTTGTTGACAAGTATGGGAATAGACACAGTGTCAAAAGCCTTTTTGAGGTCTAAAAATACAGTAATACACTTATTTTTACGATCCAGTTGGTCAGTTATAAAAGAAGTTAAATCTAAGATTGCATTTTGTGTCGATTTTCCACATCTAAAACCATATTGCTGATCCGACAGAATTTTGTATTTTTTAAGATATTGTGTTAGTCTGTTATTTATGAGTTTTTCTAATATTTTTGAGATACTGGGTAAGATTGAAATCGGTCTATAATTATTCATGTCACATTTGTTGCCGTTCTTATGAATAGGAGTAATAATTGATTTCTTTAAGAAAAAAGGAAATACCCCTTTAGAGAAACAAAGATTAGCCAAATAACTAACAATCGGAGCAATAATATTTTTCGAGATTTTTAGAAATTTTGTGGGTATATTATCCCATCCCGGGGCAGAATCTGTTTTTAAATTTGCTATTATGGTACCTATTTCTTCTGGATCAGTATCTAGTAACACGAATGAATTTTGTGAGGTAAAATTAAATAAGAAAGTATTATTTCGTATATTTAAACTGTTGTTTCTTATATTTTCAGCAATATTCCGGCCTACATTTGCGAAAAAGTTATTAAGTACATTAACAGAGTTAATTGGACACATTCCTATATCTAATAATTCATCACAGAAAGTTTTATTTTGTTTTATGTGTGTTATACTTTTAATATTATTCCACAACACTTTTGGATTTTTATCTAATAACAGCTTACGCTCGTACGCACGTTTCAATTTTTTAATGAGGTTATTACAATAGTTCCGATATCTTTTGTACGTAATTTTTAGTATTTCATCGAATGAGTTATTTTTAAGCTGCTTCTGTAAATTATTTCTGTTTCTTATACATCGCAAAATGCCAGGGGTTATCCACGGCTTTAATATTCGGTCTTTTTTAGGACGTGTTACAGATGTCGTGTTCTCATGTAAGGCCGCGGTAATTTTATCAATTAGTTTTTCGACAATTTCATTAGGATCTTCAGAGTATAATAGACCAGATAAGTTTTTGTTGACTAAGCTTTTCAGGGCCGTGTCAAAATCAGTGTATGTTTTTGTTTTAGAACTTGCTTTTACCTCTTTTATTTTTGTCAGACATAATAACACCATATTGTGGTCGGTTATGGTTGTATTGAGGATAGCTATATACGCCTTAACCTTTTTTCTGTGCAACTTTAGGATGACATGATCAAGACAACTATTTTTCCTGGTAGGTAATATATGGCCCGGTAGTAAACCAAATATGGATAACATATTGAGATAGCGCATTCTATTATTATATTCAAAGTTTGTTTCGTTTATTTTCGGAATAAGGTTAATGTTTATATCCCCTGTTAATGCAATATTTTTCAAGTTTTTCAGGCTATTTAAATGTTCATTAAGTGAGAGAGTAAATTTTTCAGTATTTACATGTGATGGTGATCTATAAATACCTAAAATAGCATAGTTAAAGATTTCTATTTGTAAACATGAGGCTTCGTGTAATACGACTTCTGTTATTTTAGGCTTTAGATTGTTTTTATAAAATACTGTAACTCCATCATTTTGATTATGGTAACGTGTGCTAGATGCCGATGAATAGTTGTTTATTTTAGGTACAGGTTTTTTAGGATCAAGTCTACATTCTGTTAAAATTAAAATATCGATATCAGGTTTAAGAATAGATAATGTAATTTGCAAATCATCTAAGTTTTTATATATGCTTCTGATATTCTGCGTAATGATCGTTAAATCCGTTTTATTTATGTTTATATGATTACCTATGTTTTCAATATCGCAGTTAAAAGACACAGCTATTTCAGTTTTATCCACTTCTTGTAACGCAGTTAAAAGACTATCCATTATTAGTTCCCACGAGTAAGAGTACGTATGTGTTACATGAATTAATTTTAAAGATGTTAAGATAACAAGATATTAGCTGTATATATATAGTAAAAGCAACATTATTTATTATACTACGATAAAGTAATCTCCGATTTTTAAGATTGTATGGTTTGACTGGATGTAATTTAACAAATTTTAATGTATTGTACGCGATAATGTAAGATTGATAAGTACTAGATTGATTAGTATGAAACGGTGACAGTGTGTAATATAGTGTTATGTGTAAATAATAAACTGAACAGTAGATGGGAGAATACATTTTACGTATTGTGTGATAATAAAATACAGTAACAATAACAGTAAATAATAAAACTATAAACTTAACTATTATGAAATCGATATATAGTCAATGTACCTGAAGTAATTTTTGGGCTTGCAACTCGTTTTTTATTAAAATTATAGGTGAATTTTCGTCCTTTCTTATATAAACTTTGCCATATGCGGACCAACAAAACTTATAGGATTTTGACTTCACCAATTCTCTTCCAAGAAAGTACAGGCGGGATGATCTTGCAGTTAAGTGTTCCGATATAAAGACAGGAGTATCTGTGGCTGTATGGAATCCCAGGTGTCTCGCAGTGATCTTGGATTTATGTTTGATATTGAATGCTTTACTCATTTTAAGAAAATCGTTTTTCAGTATGGTTGAATTTGTTTCAACAATGATAGGCGTATTTCGCGTTCCCTCTTTTCTTACACGTACCCTATATATGTCTTTTATATCAGATTTATTTAATTCGCAGCTAATACTTTTTGATAAACATGTTATCATTTCTATCAAATCCTCTTTTGTTTCGTTTTCCTTCTTAGGCACATTTTTTACTTCAAAACTTGTTTTTCTCATCCCCTTTTGCAAATCTTCTAGTTTATCTTCTAATATTGTAATATATTTGCGATCTTCTTGTACTTGATGTTCCAGTTTTTCGATTTTATTTCTGTATTCTTCATTTTGTGCAGTCAAATATGCAATCGAGTTTTCTATATTACGATTTGACTGTTGAATGTCTGCAAGTGTGGGAGCAATTTTTGTAAGTTCTTCTCCATTTTTAGCCGTTAACGATAATATTAAGTTTTTCATTTCCTCTTTAAAGACAGCAAATTCCGTGCTGAAGTCCTCATTCCCTCTCTTTCGTTTGTTTCGAGTTGAGACAAATGTGGAAGGCGAGACAGTTTCTTTAGAAGTTTCTAATGTAAGATTCGATTCAGAAAGCGATTTATTCACAGAAGACTCCATTATTGATCAATATAACTCGATGAGTTAAAGTTGTTAAGGGCCTTATAATAACGCAAGTGAAGGAAACAATATGGTTGGATATGAGCGTACGCAACAGGTTGCAGATGCGCAAACGCAATAGGTCGCTGTTCGCAATGATGGCCGAAGTAGGCGTGTCCTGATAACAGCGTTTAGTCAATCGCGATGCATCTGGGTGGGGTGTTAAAATGGCGGTGTTCGTTGCACGTCGCTGATTGGTGCGGTGAGATAAGCAGTGGAGGGACTCACGTTGAATGCGTACCAGGATCTCAGCTAGTCGACAGCCGGTACAGTAGAAACTCCTTGGTTTTATGCACTCCGAATATTTGTTTTGTATTTTTAACACGAAATATTTATTAAATTTAGAAAATAACTGACTACAGAACAATTTACACGTTTACACCTGACGGCGGTCCGGGGGGAGGAGGATAAGCGTTCATTGAGGAACAAAAAAAAATGTGTGCATGTACTAGCGTACACTCGTAAGAAGTGAAGCTTCTTTATGACGTTATTTTTCAAATTTACTATATGCAACTTTAAAGAAATTAGTTAAATAAAGTTAAATTAGATAAAGTTTAATAAAAGGCTTTTATTAAACTTTATCTAATAATCTAATCTATAATAATGTATCTAATATCACGCGTGGTAGGGATAAGAAAAAGATGGCGCGTAACGGAAAAAAAAGATAGCGCGTAACAGAAAAAGATGACGCGTAACAGAAAAAGATGGCGCGTAACGAAAAAATGTTACACTAAATTTTTTTCCAACCCCGATAAAGAAGTTTCACTTCAATAAAAACGCGATTATCTCAAAACTTGTTTTTTTGTGTTAAGACAGTTTTTCAGAGGAGCGATATATTTAATCTAGAAGGGTTATGAATAAAACACGTAATACAAAGTAAGTTCTTTATATCTTGAAAAGTTGTAACAATAATTTACTTTTTACCTCATATAGACAAAAAATAATAAAATAATAAGATTAACATTAAAAATGGCTATGGCTACGTCTCACACTAATAACATTGATTCACAAAATACTGCGGTAATCTCGAATTATATACCGAAATGCACTTAGTAGGTATAATGTACAAATATATATTATTCATTTCTAAATACGTCATAGAGCCGATCATAGGATTTAGATATTATTAAATAAACTTTATGAACTAATCTTGATACGAAATAACTATATTGCCAGTAGAATAGTATGGAAACTTCGATCATTTTCGTTAAAGATTTATTAAAGGCGATATGTAAAGATAATTATGTATGAAAAAAATTGACATCGAAGATTGTCTTGTTTTATAAAATTTGACAAGTTTTTAAAGTTAGTTAAAAGCAAGCATAAAAATTATGAAACATTAGATGGCAAAAGAAACATTGTGTTTATTCAACGCGCTTTCGAGTTTCGAATTGTTTAATAAAATAAAATATTTACAATACAGCCTAGAAATAGATATGATATTGACTATTTTAGTCAGTAATGTGTAAACTAAATTCTTAAGTGTTCTATTTACGAATTTCTATATTTAATAAGGCGTTAATAAAATAATATCACACTATGATCGACATAAGAAAAATAAGGCTTCAGATATTTGTACACATGACTAACAATAAGCGTATTTAGAAAAATGAAGAATAAATTAATATTAGAAATATTGGTCAAAATATGGACATAGACAAACTATCCCGCCATTTTATTTTTTTTAAACTCATCGGCAAAATACGTATATCACTTACATCCATATTCAAATCCAATATTTCTATTCGAAAGTTTAGTAATTGTCTTAATTTAACGAAAGATTTCGTTTGAAAACGCCTTTTCGTACAACAGATCGAGTAAGACTAGTGACCTAATGTATTGGAATTGTGGAAATGATTCTTGTCTTTGGTCTACTGTACAGAATTAAAATAAGGCGGGAAAAGAAGTTATTTTACAAAGTGACATAGAGATATAACGCCAAGAGATAAAACATAATCTTAAAATAATTAAGACATTTAAAATTATTTAGATTTACCATGGAATTAATTACTTTACGTAATTTTTCATTTCTTGTCTATTTTATGACAGGTAATAGACAATAAATTGGCGCTAGTGAGCACATACCTCAATGTTTACAGATTAAAAACACAGGATATTTTTCATATCGGATTCGATTACAGATTAAAAATTGAGTTTCATAAATTAAGTAGGCACATGTACTTAAAACAAAAATAGGTACTGTACATGAAAAAATATTAATTTCTCACCTATATCTACATGTCAGTTACCTATACGCTGACTAATTCACATAATTTCTTTTGTATGTCCTTAACTGTACAAAATATACATCCTTCATTTCGAATAGAATCTGGATTGACTAATAATGTTTGCTTCTAAAACAACAAACGCATAGACAATTCAATGGACCGACGAAAGAAAACTTGCACTTACTCTATGGAATTACAGATTAGAAATCTTATGGACGACCGAAATTATCTATTCAATTTATTGCTATCAGTTAATACAGCTAAAAAATAATTTTAGGCCAATTCATTTTCAAAATTCATCAAAACCACCATGACTACTAATTTCATATACCTACCTACAAACCTCACACGTTACAAATCTATACTCGAAATTTTATTTCAATCAACAAATATGGCGTCCATTTTGGCCTTGTATTATCGGTGAATTTATACATTTTAATATATAACGGGTACTCTCAATATGGAGTTTTGAAAATGTCCAGTTTTGACATCACATTTAATTATTATTACTTATTGCAATTCAAAGCTTTTGTGGCCTTGTACAATCCTTGTACATTTGTCTTGATGAAGATGGCGCCTTTCTCTGACGCTTAACCGATACCTGACCGATTGCCCTTAATGCAACATGCATTAGATATGAAATGCCGCCATATTTGTCCATCTTATAAAATTTTATAAAGCCAATGCTAAATCCAACGACTAAAAATAGCTAGATATGCTTTCTTAAGTCCTAACAATCTGTAGTATTGATTTATGACTATAGACGAGTCTGAAATAAGTCTTATAAATTCTAAAGATCTAAAAGAAAGTTAATATACGTCTTATTAATTTTAATACTTTTTCAATACTTAAGCTTTTAATCTCAATGTCTTAGTAATCTCAATTTAGTATTGCAACATATTGTGTAATTGTAATTTGATGATAGTAAACTGCGTCTTTAATATAGATATTTAATCTGTTGATTGGGTAAAAAGACCTTACGTATTATAAATTTATAATACATTTTGTAGCTTTTTCAATTCGACGATTTTTAGAGCAACCAGTTTCATTGGCATATCGACAAGTATAAATATAAAAATAATAATTTGGAAAAAAGTTATACAAATAAAAAAGACAAACCCACTGTATTTCTTGCCAGATCTTCTCAGTTGAAGTCGTGTTCCGATCCGGTGGTAGCGTAAAACTAATTAAGTAACTGACAATTTGTACGTGCCTCCGTAGGCCTATGCAAAATACAAACATTCCATTGCCCGGATATGACGAATAGATAACCTGTTTCCTTTGGGAAATCTGTTAAAAAACAGTTCAATGCCTTTTTCTCTTTTGTTTGTTCAGTTTTGTGTATTCTTGTTAGATTTAAACAATAAAAAGCAAAATGGCTAACATCTCATTTTGACTACAGCTCTAAAAAACCTAATTTATGAAATTTCTCACCGATTTTCGCAAAGCATATCCAGCTATTCTCAACTTGACTAATCCTATCTAAAGCACCACGTGGTACAAGCAAGCAGTCTCAATGGTGCAAGAAGCACCTTTATATAATTAAGTAGATCAATTCCTCGTTTCAAATATCATTTAATATCAAATCGTTACAAAATTTATCGAACCGAAGTGTTTTTCGGTAAACATTATATTGTATTGGCCTTCGATAAAATAAAAAAAAACAATCTGTCAAAAAGACAGATTTATTTGAACCACAGATTATATTTTAAAGTCATAAAGCGCTTTAAATTTATAGAGTGCGTTACATTAGACGTTCACAAAGTTCACTCTCACGACCGCAGTTTTTCCCGTTCCACTAACTCGTGAGCGTTACTGACATAATCTCTAGTGGACCGGTCACTTCGACCCACCTTATTAGATGGGTCGTCGTAAGCTTCGCGTGGGCGTAAGTCATGACGTCATGAGTGTCATATTCGCCGCGACCACAACGACCACGCTCGTCTTGTGGAACGACGTTTTGGGCGTTTTGGGCTTTGCGAGCGTCTTACGGAACGCGCATATAGAAGATAATAAAATCACGTTTATAAAACTATTATAATAAAGAAGACGTATGACAGATCAGGTAAACCAATATTTCTATAATGTTTACTCGAAATCCTCGGTTGTATTACGCATTTCCTTATCAATTCATTAAAAAAGTTAAATGCAATTTATTAAAATTTCGCGCCAATGGACGACAAGACGAACACGCCGGTTATCTAACCCTAACTAATTTAAAAATTCGCACCCCGCTTTATAAATTCAATTAAGTAGTCTATACTGGTTATTTTTTATCAATTAAGCAAACATTTCGCCATTTTGGAAAACTCGTCCCATTCTTTCAGCATTGGCTGCACGCGTTGTTTATCTTTGCACGTGAAAATTTTGGCGGCAATTTTGACACTTCCTTTTTCGCACAGAGTATACCACACTACCAGATACAAAATCAACGACAATAGTTTCAGACTAAAACCTGTTTTGTACACTAGTATGTGGTGTAATAATACTTACAAGATTTAATTAACCTTAATTGTAGCACGATATTAATTTAATAAGAACACATATGCCTTATTTACACTTAATTAATCAGATACGCGTATCCGAACGCGTGAAGGTAATTTTGACAGTTGATAAGTTATGTCATAATACTAATATATTATCTGTTAGTCGTAATGGCTGGAAGCTAAGCTGGTTCTAGATGAATGCAATGTAGAGCTGTGTTGGGGCATGCTGGGGGGAGGGGGCGGCAGGCGGGCGTTCGCCGCCAGCCTCTCTTGCTCTTCTAGTTGGGTAGTGAATTCTTCCTCCAGAGCCTATTAAAAATTACAAAGCAAATTAACAACAAAACTTACAAAATATTATAACTAAGTATCATAAATAATAAAAAAAAACTGTGTAATTATGAAAAAAAAATTTTAAAATATATTTTAAATTTACAAATGACTTAATTTTAATCAAATAAAGGCGTGAACAAACCGCCATGTTGAACTTATGATTCTCGAAATCTTTACACACATTCATTGAAGTTAAATTTAAAAAAACAAATCTGACAGCTTGAATTTGCCGCCAAATGTTCCTTCAAAAAGAAGGCAAAGACATCCTAATGTACACATCCAATGATGATTTTTCTAAAACAAAAAAAAATAAAATGTGTCTATATACAAAGTTAGTATAATAAAGTGAACCACATACCATGCAACAGTCCATCGTCGGCAGTCGACGTCCAGTGACTTGTTAGGCGGTACCAGAAACCGTATTATTAGCGCACACGTTTTAAATGGCATGAGAAGGCAATTTTTATGTACTGGTCGCACTATCCATCTATTCACGTCAGAGGTTTGATAAAAAGTTGAAATTAAAATGGAAAAGTCGATGATAATATGTTAGATGCGTAGCTTTATAAGATGGGGATAAAACTTGTCGTAGAAATGGGGGGGGGGGGAGGGATAAAATGTAAAAGCCCTCACTGTAACCCTTTATAAGGTGGTGGCCAATATACTTGATTTTCTAGCAACTTTTTCGCCGCAATAAATATTTTTTTCTATAACAGAAGATTTTTTTTTTTTCATATTTTTTAAAGAGTCAACAATTGAAAATGAAGTCTTATTGACAGCCTGTGGCAACTATAATGCAACCACATTTTCCAAAAAAAAAACAGGAATTTTCAAAAAAAAAGTTTCAAATTTTCAAAAATACATTTTATATTATCATAAATGTATGTATTTTTACTATTTGTTTGATTTTTAGTGTTAACACTTCTTTCGTCCGCCTTTTAAAGGGTTAAGATAGAATAGACTAATAAAATTAACAATAATATAGATTTTGTTTTTTTTTGGCCTATGGTTGAGGGAGGTCCCAAACCTATCTCCCCCCTCTCAGCGTATTACTAATACGTTTAATAGAAGTTAAATATATTTCTTAAAATTGACATGTAAAATTTATTACGTTAATTTCTCACAACTGACGTAAATGGATGCTGTGCAAATTCAAATCTACAAAAAAATGTGTGAATAAACAATATTTCCTTTTAAATTAATCAGTAACACTTACCATAATAAATTATTATTATATGTACGCTTTTAAAAAAAATATTAAAAAAATATAGTTTGTTTATGGAAAAAAGTTTATAACTAAAAGATGTTCTTTTGAAACGTTTTTTAAAAATATTTCATGCCATGTACAGCCTATAAAAAAAACTGTTATTGTATTATTTAAAAAAAATCGGAATATTAGAAAGCTCATGCATAAAAATGAAAATTCATGCATTTATGATGTAGATAAAAACAAATTTGGCAAAAATTTAATAAGTAGTGATATATTTTCTAAAAAAAAAACTATCACAGAATACCAAAGAACATACTCCTCCACTCGAATCCCCCCACTTTCTATATTATATTTTTTTGTTGTTTATCTTTATAGTAATCCGTGGTTAACGGTGTTGGTTAACGACATAGTTGTTATACATGTTTGTTGTACTGTTTGTTAACTCAATAAATCGAAAAAAATGACCCAAAAATGAAATTATCAAAGTCAAAAACAGCAACTTCTACTAAATTTCGTATACCGTACACATTTTACGTGTTTTTTAAATTACACTTTAGGTGAATTAAAACTCGTCTGCTTTAAACGAGTTTGTGAATGATACTTTTTTGACTCTTCTGAATTGCTTATTATCTTTGGTTAGAAAGCATTCCTAACCGCTCAGAAAATCAACAAATTTTGGCAAAATTTGCTGATTTTCGTCAGAAACTTCGTGTCCTTATAGGATTGAGCACATTCATATGTTTTAACGCACATCGCTAAGCAATCAACGCTTGAAGCCTCGCAGCGTTGTCCCAAAGCTCATTCGAATAACTTTACACACTGCTTTGAAAAAATCTGAGTATGCTGTACATCCTAGGTAAGGATCCAAATAGACATCTGTAATGAACCCCATGGAAACCCTAACCAGAGAAACTTTCTTAATCCCGAGGACTAATTGGGACACCCCGTTATCTCATTCATTCGTTACTTCCCAAAATATCTTTATAAGATTATATCTTAGGGTTTTGGAAAATAAACAAATGTGTTGCTTTTGAAAATAAGAAACGACATTTCAAGTTTATTATTCCACCAAATCTATCTTTCTTCACAAAATATATTCTGACGTTTTAAAATTTTGACAGACATGTCAAATTAAAAAAAGAACTAAATAATTAAAGAAAACCTATTTTCTTTATATCTTTATAATCGACTCAATCCGTAGAAATAAAAAATGTTTTCATTTTTTAAATAAGCGTGTTCAGTAACTGGTTAGAGAAATAGTCTCTATAAAATTATAATAATGCAGCTTAAATTTGCGTCGTAATCTTCAGCACTCTGCTTAATCCGATACTCTTTCAAAATTACCCTTTATGTACAACATCAATTATATACAAAAATTTTCGAAACCCACCACCATGTATAAGAAATAAAGCAAAAAAAAATGAAAACGTAACATCTTTATTTACAATCATTTATATTATTATTCTGATTTTAAATAGCATTCAAGTTTTAATACACCACATGCTGACAAGCGAAAATATGCCTTATATTAACATAACAGTGGGACAGCGTGGTCCAGGATGCTCCAGGCTGCGCCATGCCTCCTCAACAAAGTCCCAACAAGACTTAATCCAATGTTCTGTTATTATATTTTTTAATATAATTGAAGTAGCCAACGAGCATGTAGTCCACCTGATGGTAAGTGGTCACTGCCGTATGGACATCTGTGAGCAACTTCATACAGAACATGGGGTTCTATCTGAAGTCAATCACAGATGCGTTACTACTCCCGAGGACTATGATGGTCGCCTCGTATAAAGGTGTGCCGGCAACCACACCCTTCCACCGAAACGCAAGAACTGCTGCACGCTAGAAATAGGTGTGGCGGTGGTACCTCCCCGTATACCTTCTACCTTTCATCAGTCAAATAGTTACAGTATAAAGCCACGCTTATCCCCCGCGAACCAAATTAAGAGTCCATAAGATTACAGTTAAAGATATAAAATTACATTAAAAATAATATCGCTACATAGCATAATATCGCGTTAAGTTATAAGCTGAAGCTTCTACGCTACATGTTATATGTTATAATATGTTCTTTTAAAAATTTCAACAGTACATTCATATCTGTAAAGACACAAAATTAAATATTGACAAACTATTAAAAAATAAATTTCAAATTATACTTTTAAACTTTAAATACTTTTGACAGTTTTAATAATATTGACAGGTTCATTATTTTACATGAAACGTGTAAAAAACGTTAAATTTCATCAAAACTGTCAATCGATTCAAATTGGCGCCTAATTAAAAAATATTTAACAAACTATGAAAATACTGAGCTCACAAGTTTACATTTTCTCAATGGGATTATATAATTCGACAAACAGATTTATGACAATTTATACACTATGACAGAAAAAAAAAACATGAAAAAACTACGTTGACAATGCTTCAATGGTATTATCCCTACTAATATTATAAATGCGAAAGTAACTCTGTCTGTCTGTCTGTCTGTCTGTCTGTCTGTCTGTTACTCTTTCACGGCAAAACTACTGAACCGATTTTAATAAAATTGTGTACACAGATAGTGGTGACCTTGGGATCCATTATAGGCTACTTTTTATTTCAAAAAATGGGTTGAAAATGTTAAAATCGAGCATAAATGTTTGTATGGTAGTTCGTTTTTGACTAAGAGCTGTACTATTATTTACGTCAAGGGGTATCATAGATTTGATTAAAAACTTATGTGAATAATAAAACATTAAAAAATATTGATTTTGAGTCGACAACATATATTCGTAAAACTCGGTATGTCGTGAATTTTGTTATATTCCAATGCAAATGACAATCTCCATATTGGCTTTTGACATAGAGGTGTACTAATAATTCCGTCAAGGGGTATGATAGATTTGATTAAAAACTTATGTGAACAATTAAACATTAAAAAATATTGATTTTGAATCGACAACATATATCCGTAAAACTCGGTATGTCGCGAATTTTGTTAAATTCCAATGCAAATGACAATCGCCATATTGGCCCTTTCGCCTGGACGTCATCGTGAGTTCGTTCAGAAATAATACATATAAATTGGTAACAATTAATTATCATTCAAATAGATGTGATAAATTTGATTTAATTTACCCATAATATGGGTTTATAATATGAAAATGTATTTATAATGCTAAAGATACGATTATAATTACGAGGAATTCCCGATGAGTTAAATATTAGGTATACTTGCGCTATCACTGTTCTGTTGAATTATGTTGAATGAACATTTGATAGATGGCGTTATCTACAATACAACTTCGAAGTAATATCGATAAATTAAATGTTGATGTTGAATTACTAATAATTCCGTCAAGGGCTAAGAAACACTGGTTTGCACACTTGATTATAAAATAAATCCACGACAGCATATTTATATCTCTTAAGGTTAACTCACAATAATTATTTTTATGTTCCATATTTTAACTAAAAATAATACGTTATTTTCGAGTCTGTTGTCTTTTGTTCAGTATTAATCCTTATGTCGTCGTCAACCCATTATTGTCCCACTGCTGGGCACGGGTCTTTTCTCAGAATGAGAGAGTTTTAGGTCATAGTCCACCACGCTGGCTATTTGCGAATTGGTGGACTTCTTGTGGAATCCTTATGTAAATAAATGCATTTGTTAGTTTCGTAATTTTAATAAAGATCAAAATTGTTTTTTACACTGTATGCATCAAATAAATACGTTTAAAGTCATTAGAGATATCAAATTATATAACTTCCTTCAAAGGGTACGATAATAAAATTCCGTCAAGGGGCAAGATAGACTTGATTGAAAACTTATCTCATTAATAAAACATTAAAAAATATTGATTTTGAGTCGACAACATATATCTGTAAAACTCGGTATATCGCGACTTTTGTTTATCGCCATATTAGCCATTTTGCCCTGATGTCATCCTGATCCTTAGTTCATTATGAAATAATAGATACCTATAAATCGATAACAATTAATTATCATACAAATAAATGTGATATAAATTTGATTTAATTTACCCACAATATAAAATTACGAGGAATTACCGATGAGTTAAATATTAGGTATACTTGCGCCATCTATCCTGATCTATGTTGAACTACTATGTTGAATTACATTGAATGCGATAGGTGGCGTTATTTACAAAACAACTACGAAGTCTATCGATAAATTAAATGTTGATGTTGAATACTAATAATTGCGTCAAGGGCTACGAAACACTGGATTGCTACCTTAAATATAAAATCAATCCGCGATAGTATATCTCTATAACTTATGGTTAAGTCACAATATTTTTTTTATGTTCCATATTTCAACTAAAAATATTACGTTAATAATTTCGAGTGTGTTTTCTTCTGTTCGGTATTAATCCTTATATAAATAAATGCATTCGTTAGCTTTTACACTATATGCATCAAATAAATACTTTTAAAGATATTAGAGATTTAAAATAATAAAGATGTGTCTCTCGGCAGGGGTAGGTAACCGTCTCGCTCGCGCATGCTAATACATGCCGGCCGCCGATGCGTGTGCATTATTAGAGTAATCTGACCACTTGATAGTGTCCAGTGTTGAGTAGGACACGAATGTTAAATAAGTTTGTAAGAATAGCGTTTTTTTGTACTAGACCAGTACAAACATTGCACTTCACCCTGCAGCATAACCCTGAAAATTTTTAAACATACTGCGGAAAAGTTAAAATCAATCTTTGTAATCGATGCGTTTTGGTTTAAATGTGGAGCAGGATTTGGTTTACAAGGTGCTTCTTGGTATTGTGTGACCACTAAGATTGTTAATTAATTCAAAGAAAGGCGGTTCACAATCGTCTAATTTTAAAATTCTAATTCTAATTTGTCTAATTTTTAAAATATTTTAACATAACAATTATGATCCTAACCACAAATACATACTTTAAATTCGTTTCTTTACTCTTTGTATGTCCGGGTAATCGCCTGAGCGGCTAAACTCATTTGGATAGGACTTGCACTATAGAAAAGGTTGTGGAATAACATAATTATAGACTACTTTTTATCATATAATTTCAACGGGGTCGAGATTTTTGCGGGAAAAACTTTGCGATACACTCATTTTTACGCGGGCGAAGCCGCGGGTACAGCTAGTTAATTCTATAAACGAACTCTCACGACAGCTTCAACAATGTGACAGAAAAAAAAACATGCAAGAAATAATTCTAAAGAACATACAAAAAATACATGGTAAAAGTCAAATATTTGACACAATTTAAAAAATTAAATCGGGGAATACACAATTCATAACAAATAAAAATACAGACGTATTGACAACCTCCTCCATTTTGAAAGTCGGTTAAAAGTCAAATATTTGACACAATTTAAAATATTAAATCGGGGAATACACAACTCATAACAAATAAAAATACAGACGAATTGAAAACCTCCTCTATTTTGAAAGTCGGTTAAAAAGGTGGGAACTCTATTCGTTAAATGCGCTGCCCAAAAGTAGACATTAAAAAAATATTTCCCTTTTTTAAGTTAAACTTAAAACAATGTAGTGCAAAGATAAGATTTGTTCAAATGCAAAAATTAATTAACAATTATAAACGAGACACATCTATGCATATAATATATTTTTATATAAATTCTGAGCAATTAATATTTATCAAAATATAAATACAATTTTGGCACTAAGAAATACACTTTTTATTGAAGTGAAACTTCTTTATCGGGGTTGGAAAAAAATTTTGTGTAACAATTTTCGTTACGCGTCATCTTTTTCTGTTACGCGCCATTATCCGTTACGTTACGTTATCCCTACCACGCGTGATATTTGATAGATTATTATAGATTAGATTATTAGATAAAGTTTAATAAAAGGCTTTTATTAAACTTTATCTAATTTAACTTTATTTAACCAATTTCTGTAAAGTTGCATATAGTAAATTATTTTTTGAAAAATAACGTCATAAAGAAGTTTCACTTCTTACGAGTGTACGCTAGTACACGCACACATTTTTTTTTTTAAGTGGGTAATCCTCATGGATACCCAGCCACCCGGGGCGGCAGCTGAGTTATGGAAATTATTATAGAATTTATATATATAATTTATTTTATTATAGAAATTATTATATTATTATTATTAAAATATTACTAGGAAATACACTGAAATTATTTAAATTGTAATTGTAATCATTATTATTAATAGTAAATTACTGTAATTGTAATTAATAAATAAATAACATTAATTTTAATTATTATTACTGTTAATTACAATTACAGTGGATTGTTAATCACAATTACAAACGAATTCGCTTTAATTATTTCAATTTTCTTACAATATAACATCATTTATTTTTTAAACGTCGCCCAAAAAAATACAATATATTCTAAAAATCGTGATTTTATACAGCCAAATGTTTTTTTTTATTATTTCAAAATGTTAAGTAAAAAAAAACACATCGACCCTAGAACAAAATCGTATAAGAAAAATTACCAATTTGCAGTATGAAGCTTTGTTGATTAATAGTCGATTGTAATAGCTATTTAAGAAGTTATTATGCGCGTCAGACCGGTATGGTAACCGCTCCGCCACGCGGGTCGTCACACGCGAGTATTGAAATCATACTAATATTATAAAGGTGAAAGTTTGTGAGTGTGTATGTTTGTTCTTTGTTCACGTCTAAACGGCTGAAGCGATTTTCATAAAATTTGGTAGGGAGTTAGCTGACACTCTGGATTAACATATAGGCTATTTTTTCCTGTGGGAAAATATATTGTTCCCACGAGACAATCGATTTTTATTAACACGTGATTATCTAAAACATTTACACATTTGTTTCGAAAAAACATAAAAGGTACTAAGAGACTAATGCGTTGCTACCCTTTAAAACTCAAAAAAACACTATGGCTATGCTTAATCATTATAACGATATATTAGATATTCAAAAGTATATTATGATATGTGAAAATTTAAAATACCTAAAATTAATCGGAAAACAGCTAAATCACTAAAATAATTTAGTAATAACTTATTCGTAAACATTAATTTATCTAATGTGACTCTATTAACTATAATATAAAATATGTATAATAATTAATCAACATATTATGAAAAATCATATTTTTTTATATAAATCAGCGGTAACTATCAGTTTAAGCCCCTAAATTAAAAATAAGCCCCCAAAATTATCTATTCCGCCCCCTCCTCTATTTCGATCTTTTCAATAATTAAATTACTAAATACGCAATCCCTATTTTTTGGGTAAAACCAGGGCCATGTTGGGAAAAGCGGAGGCCCTTGCAAACACAAAAATGATGGCCCTGTTGAACAATCTTTGTCAATTTAAAAATTCTAAACGTTAAAACCGACGTAAGCCTACATTAAATATGTTACAATGATTAATATTATGGTCGATTCCAAACTAAAATTCGATACAAAATAAGCACCAATTCGTGTTTTTACGTTAAATCATAAAATTTCCCTCAATTCTTTCATTATTTTAACACATGTTCCATCACGAGAGAGCAACACTAAGCGATATAAGATACAAACCTACAATGGAATAATTTGATCCGTGTGAAGTCTCTCTTACAGAGCATCACTTCCCACCCCTCTCATATATCGCTACTTTAAAAAGGGCCACAAATCAAAAATATTCAAAATCCTTTTTATTGTAAAAATTCAAATTTTGTCGGTTGTATTTTCATAATTTAAAAAGATTCCCATGAATATTACACTTTAAGTAATAAAAACACTACTGACGTATTTTTTGTATTTTCGAATTTACGCTGCAACATCTGTGCAAAGCCGCATATTTATATACAAAAGAGACTTTATCTGCTCATAACTTTTTTTTAGAAAAAAATAACCATATCCAAATTAACCATTGAAAGAAGAATAAAAATACCGTTCTAACAGTGTATAACACATATTTATCTGTTTTAAAATTACAGAGCAATTATACAAGAACTGATTTTCAAAACTTTAAATGGCTCTCCCGTAAAATTAGGTCTATTCGAGTTGCGACCCTTTTGTTTTGAAGTAGCGATATGTCGGAGGGCGATCGAAGGACTAAATTCAGAAAATGGTTAGTAGCCTTTTCCTGTTTAATAAGAATGTTCTAACACCTTACAATTGTTGGGATCAAAAATTTTTACATCGCTTTCTACACTCATTTTTCGCTTTCTACACTCATAGCCCCACAGTAAGATTCTCTCCTGTGTCGTGGGTGCCATGGACACACACAAAGACGAATACACAAACACCCAGACCCAGAACAAGAATCTAAACTCATTCAGATACCCGTCTGGCCGAGAATCGAACCCGGGACCCACTGCGTGTCAGACCGGTATGGTAACCCCTGCGCCACGCGGGTCGCCAGACATCGACATATCGTTTTAGAATTTTCTAAAATAATTTGAAGATTATCGCATGTAGTGTACTCGCTTGCGATGAAACAGATCGCTAGTGTATTTTTCGTCGGTACCGTATATCTTACAATGAGAAGAAAAACTTAAAATTTTGACAAATTGATTAATTACATTATATATTTATTTTTAATTTTAAGTACGTGTCAATAAGTGTAATTGGTTCTGCCGTTCTTTTGACACTAAATAATAAATAAATAAAAAAATATTTGGAACTACTCCTATAGGGTGGTCTCTCCTGAAGAGAGAAACTATATAAAATAAAAAACATTTTACAGATACTCTTGATTGAAGACCTTTGGCAACGCCTACAGCATGTGTCGCTATATATCTATGCTATTGGGATAGTGACAAAAAATGGGTAAAAAACACTGGTGTATTTAAAATTGAAGATATCATGCCAAAAAATTAAAAATAAATATATATAGGATCACCCATTAAATACGCGCGCGCTTTAAACTCTCCGAAACGCGAGTACATTTTGTTTAAATTTCCACAAAATGCAATTGATGCATAAGTTCTTTTATTCTCATCATGGGATATAGAACATATAAATATATGGCACTATATTTATGAAAGGCACTTTTGAATAACAGAAAAATATGATTTAAAATCTAAATACATTTTATTTCGAAAGTACCTACTAAGTTTATTAAATTGTGACAATCTCTAATAATTACATTTCATAATAAAGTCGAAGCAAATTTAGGCTTATAACACACGGCGCTACTAATTTATACAATCACCAATCGCATTAGAGAATACGGCACTAAGGTTTTTACACAAAAGCGGCTTTTAGGGGAAAAGTTATTTTTATCAATATTTTTTTCAAAGAAAAGTATATAAATCGTTTAATGATGAATTTTAATTAATTTGGCATTTTTTTTTTTACCTTCAGTGGTATTTTTATTATTTTTTAATTCGATGATATTTCAAATACTTACTGGCATATTTGAATTCGCGTCGTGTGAAACCGAGATATATTTTATGGATAAATCCCAATGCGATTTTGCGATTGTCTTGCATATAATTATCGAAAAGTATCCGTAACGATTCAAATTATTTTTTCGTTACGTTTCATATTACCACGATCGCGTTTTTTATTATATTATGTATTGTTCGCGGACTTCAGAAAATTTATTGACGAATACATATTCACTTAAATAATTTAACCTAATGGAATTATTTTAGTCTTCTTATTGGAAGCTTAAAATGCTATGGCAAGGATTTTTGTATATTTTTGAAGTGAAACTTCTTTATCGGGGTTGGAGAAAAATTTAGTGTAACATTTTTCGTTACGCGCCATCTTTTTCCGTTACGCGCCATCTTTTTTTTCCGTTACGCGCCATGTTTTTCTTATCCCTACCACGCGTGATATTAGATAAATTATTATAGATTAGATTATTAGATAAAGTTTAATAAAAGCCTTTATTAAACTTTATAATTTAACTTTATTTAACCAATTTCTGTAAAGTTGCATATAGTAAATTATTTTTTGAAAAATAACGTCATAAAGAAGTTTCACTTCTTACGAGTGTACGCTAGTACACGCACACATTTTTTTTAATGTAAATTTTGGCTTTGGTAAGGAACTTGTAGCATATGAAAAACTGGAATGATTCCGAAAATTGCACGCTTAGTCAGTGCCGAATTAGCCATACAGCAAGAGTAGCAAATGCTACGCGCCCCGCGACTAGAGGGGCCGCGGCCCAACACCTACCTGCTATTTATATTTTACTATCTTTGCTATCCTAAAAATCTTAAACTGAAAGAAGATAAAGAGTCATCTCTAAATTTTCCCAGAATAATCCAGAAAAGTTACTAGTAACAGTTTTGTTTTATTTAATACCCTTACATAAGGCAAACTATGGGCCTCCTGTCAGAATTTGCTACAGGCCCCGCGCTGGCTTAATCTGGCACTGCGTTTAGTATGACTTATTTACGTTAACCACACCTATTTCTTGAAGGTGGTAGAACCAGTGCAGTTCGACCGGGGAAGTACCACCGCCACACCTATTTCTAGCGTGAAGCATTTCTTGCGTTTCGATAGAAGGGTGTGGTTGCCGGCACACTTTTACATGAGGCGACCATCATAGTCCTCGGGAGTAGCAACGCATCTGTGATCTGTGTGTTCTATATGAAGTTGATTACAGATGTCCATGGGCGGCAGTGACCACTTACCATCAGGTGGACTGCATGCTCGTTTGCTACTTCAGTCAAATAAAAAAAAAAAAAAAAAACTTCAAACTATCACCGTTTACGTTACATACCGTGGTATGGTCGGATACGTAAACTGTGTTCAAGGAGACTTAATAAACACGTACTACTACACGTGTAAAATGCACTAAAACACAGACATTTCTTTAAAACTGGATCGAATTTGTCCCGAGTGTAGGTGAGTACGAAACAGCCCAAGAAATACTTAATTACGATATTATTTAATACAAAAAACAATAGTAATAAATACAGAAGCTGGTAAATAACCACTAAAAATATTATTATTTGTAACTATACTAATTACTTAAATATTTTAATTTACTGGAATGAATTTAAGTCTATACCGGAAGCATGTGGCAAGGATATTTGGATTTTTATATTTAAAATTTGGCTTCTACACTCATATTTTATAACTTAGAAATATCTCCTAATCACTGCTTCCGCATTAGTGGTAGAGTTATAAAAAAATGTGTTAGATTTTCCGCTCCGCACATTATTGTAACCCCACCTACGATTTTTAGTTTTTGTGACGAATTTAGAAACATACTTAACTTTTTATGCATTTTTTTATATATAACACACACACACACTTCTACACTCATAGCCCCACAGTAGGATTTTCTCCTGTGTCGTGGGTACCATGGACACACACAAGACGAATACACAAACACCGGGACCCAGAACAGAAATCTAAACTCATCATTCAGATACCTGTCTGGACGGGAATCGAACCCGGGACCCATTGCACGTCACACCGGTATGGTAACCACTGCGCCACGCGGGTCGTCATAATATATAATAAAATGCAATTTGGGATGTTTATTTAAAACACGCTATTATTTTTATACCAAACTAAAGCATCCGTAAACTTATTAAGACTGATAGATTTTAAAAATCCTTCCGAAGTTGGGTATTTTCTGTTCATCAAGGAAACTGTTTTTTGAAATCTACATTCGACATCTTGAACCTATTTATTCACCATTTTTGCTTTTTTAGAAAATTTTTAAGCTCTAGAATCAGAAGCGCCGTTATACTATGCACGTATCGTATTTCCCTTCCATGAAAATAAACTATTAACTTTGGATTTTTTTTCTCCCAAATTAAACTTGAACGACATCAATTTTGGAATTTTTTTTTGTTCAAAATCGAATGCGAACGCCATTAATTTAGTGATATTTTAAGAAACATACGCCCCCAACATTAATCTAAGACCATATTAGATTTGTAATTTTGTGACGAATTTGAAAACGTATTTTACTTTAATGCAATTATATTTTTACTAAACCAATGCATCCGTACTCAGAATTTTTAATATATTTTAAAAACCTTCACAATTTGTATATACAAATTGTGAAGGTATCATATATATACATATTATCTTTTTATCAACGTATATACATATTATCTTTTTATCAACGAATCAGTGTTCTTTGGAAGCTCCATTTGTCAGTTTTTCCCCATTTCTTTACATTTTTTGCTTTTTCGAGTTCTTTAAGCTCTAGAATCAGAACCGCCGTTGGCATCAGCGAGCGACGCTTTCAGATTCAACGTGGACAGTTGCGAGACCGGCAGATCCGCGTTCGAGTAGCTGTTCGAGCCTCGCACGTGTCCCCACCTGCTCAGATACTGGGCCTCGTCGCTCGACCGCGAGAGAGTGCTGGTGTTACTCTTGCACGTATCGTATTTCCCCTCTAAGGAGGGCATGTCTATCATTACAGCTTCCATGCAGACGTCTTGCTTGAGGCTTTGCTGTGAGATGCTCCGTTTCATAGTGTCCGGTTCTAATTGCTTGAAGAGATGTTCGCTTAGCGACTGTCTGTTAATAATCTTTCTCGCTTTGTCGACACGTTTCGAACGCTCTAAACTCTTTCGCGGCTCCTCTGCGATCTTCCCAGGAACGTTACCGTACGCCATGATCGGCTCGCGAGCCACGTCTGATCCGGTGAACACTGAAAAACCGGATATCTTCTCCGACACGAGTTTCAGATTGGACGTCGACCCGTACTTCTGCGCTTTCGTCAACTTCCCGCGTTTCGCCGTACTGGTCGCGCTTGTGGCGGCAGATTTGGTCATCCGGTTATCGGACGCCGGACTGGTGCTTCTTCTCCTATCCATATTCGGAGAGTTACTCGAAATGAGATGCAAACTCGTGCGAGAACGAGACAACGAGCCAATGAACGAGGTGCGTTGCTGGTAGGCGGCCAATACGTGGTGCAAGACGTTTTTCGGCCACGGCTTCTCGAGGTAGACGCTCCGGTCCGGTATCGGAAGGCCGTACTTCTTCTCGTGGTCGTCCAGTTGCTTCACGAACGAGTTAATGACGCTCTGTTTGTGGAAAGACGGTGTTAGCTTGGCTCGGGACGGCGGGACGGCACAAACATTTATGCGTTCTTCACCGCTGTGTCTGTCTGTGTGTCGCTTGCGTGTGTGAGTGCGTTCAGGTTATATACACATAAGAATATATATTTTTTAATCTATTAAGTTAACTTTTTGGTACTTGTGTTTGAGAAAAATACTCGAACATAAACTAACTCGCCCCTGTGTCCCATTTCAGAATTCTGACTAAATTTCACTATATAAAAGCACTTGAGATTCGGATTTTTAAGTGTATATCTTACAGATACAGAATCTATAGAAAATATTTTTTCCCTAATACCATATCACCATCATAATGCAATTTCATTTTTCCGTAATAAATCAATTTAAATTTTGTGAATACAATTTAATTTACTTTACATTTATTCATTCTAAGTAAAATTCAATTTAATTAAAAATTAACAAAACATGTTCTACTACATAAATATAACCTAAACGCACTCAAAGAAAAACTCTTAAACAACAAATCCACCTGCACAGTAAATTCGTATCTAATCCCTACGTAATAAGGGCCATACTTCCACTTCCATACACCACCACCTTTATACCGAAGCTATGAACGTGCGGGACTGTCGTAATGTACAGAATTAGTAGAGGGGGGGGGGGACATGCTTCATAGGTAGTGAATATGATGACGGATAAAAAAAATTCAATCACGTACATTGTACGAGCACGCTCGACATTATTGATTTGCTGACGGCCGCGTATCGATTTGAATACCTACTTGATACTATATGAATTCAGGGTTCCCAACTTAGGGGTTTTTCCCCCAAATTTAGGGGATAAATAAGTGGGATGGGGATTTTTCAGGGGTGTAAAATTTTTAGGGGTTTTTATAAGTTAAACATATAGGTGTTTTAAAAGGGAAATCTCCCCGCCAGGCTATATAATAATGCCTCACGACGAAAAAAAAAAACTACACCCGGACACTTTTTTTTTATTTTCGTCGTCAGGTCAGGTTGCGACAAAGAATTCAGAAAGAATTCAGATTAATAATTCGTTATGGGGTTTTTAATGAAGGCTTTAGGGGAATACATTTTTGAGACTTTGTAACCGTGTATGAATTTACTTTAGACTTTTATTTAACATTCCGCTCCCGCCAAAACGTACAACCAACTAACTTACAAGTACATACAACTATTTACATCATACTACAACAACCTATATCTTAGTAAAGGAAACAACTAACCCCTTTACATACATAATTAAGGTCTTATAATGTTTCTTATGATATTTTTTATTTTTTTTATTTACTCGTTATTGTTCATAGAAAAATAATTTTACTTAGAAGTAGGTTGTCTCACTTTACTGTCATTTGGCATATGGGACCTGCTATCACAGAAAAAGGGGAGAGGGAAGTTATTTTCATATTTTAAGCTATTGCGTAATTTTTATCGCGAGATTTGATCGCGGCATCCGAAGTAAGAAATTCCGTAACGAAAAGAATCTAACACCCCAAACTTCGTCTACCATGTAGCGCGGCTGAGCGTTCGCTTAACGTGTATGTATATGTTACGAAAGTACGACGCTCGCACGGATATCCAGACGAGCTGCTCGGAAATCGGACGATTATTATGTAAGCAGCTGTTTGTGAGAAAATATATATCAAAGAAAAAAATACTGCATAAATAAATAATTATAATTGCTTAAAGTTGATAAAAAATGCTATGCAATAACTTTACGGCGGCGGTCTCAGAGTGCCGCACATTTTTTTATTTGTATATATAATGCAGTAGAGTCGTGTAACTAGAATTTTAATTTATTTTTACCGATTGAGTTATACGTATATAAATTGTTTTTATCCGTCAACATATTCCATCCACACCTACTGGTACATGCAGATGCACCATGCGTCCACACATGCACGTTAAAAGAGAATGTAATACTTTTTTTTTCACAAAATATATAATTTTAAGGTAATATCTATATAATATATAAAAATCTCAAGTAGCAAACGAGCATGCAGTCCACCTGGTAAGTGGACTGCATGCAAGTGGTAAGTGGTCACTGCCGCCCTGCGACATCTGTAAGCAACTTCATACAGTAAATGGGTTCCATCTGAAGTCAATCACAGATGCGTTGCTACTCCCGAGGACTATGATGGTCGCCTCATTTAAAGTGTGTCGGTAACCACACCCTTCCATCGTAACGCAAGAAATGCTTCACGCTAGAAATAGGTGTGACGGTGGTACTTCTAGAATTAATCTATCGCTTTTGAAATTAGTGCTATTATGAATACACAAGACGCTTATCTATAAGCTCATTTTTTTCAATAACTTATTCAGAGATTCTGATCTTCAGTCTGCTTGAAAATTGAAACAAAAACTACCTTATGACACAGTTGAAAAAGTAATATATTTTGTAAAAAAAAAGCTTTACATTCTCTCATGTATGTACTAAAATAATGTTGTATGTAAATAATGTAATGTTTATGTAAAATTATTACACAGCCAATAATAATACACATTTTAAATGTATAACAATATATGTACCAGATGTTATATAAGAGTAGAGAGTAATTCTGTGTGTCTTGCTATGCGTTGATGTTTCTTACTGTCATAAAATTCTACTACATATGTTCATGTTGTTGCGTCATGGAGTCATTCATGGAGATTGTCCTGTGTCTGTTTAAGTGCAGTCTCATTGCGTGGCAGATGGCCTGTCATATCTTGTGTTGTGTCGCGTGTCGTGTTTCGTGTTGCAGTTGGACACCTACTTTTGCAAAAAGGAACAAACGAGTTTTCCACCTATTATTATTTAAAATGTTCATGATTTTCAATTTTTTTTTTATTTGACTGAAGTAGCACGAGCATGCAGTCCCTGATGAAGTAAGTGGTCACTGCCGCCCGTAGACATCTGTGAGCACCTTCTTACAGAACATGGGTTCTATCAGAAGTCAATCACAGATGCGTTGCTACTCCCGAGGACTATGATGGTCGCCTCATGTGAAATAATTCAATAATATCATATTGAATTAATTCAATTCATTTTCAACAATATCATGTTTGTATACATAGAGCAAATTATTATGTGCAACATTGTAAATATATTTTATTAAAAATAACCTAAAATTATACAGTATACAAAATTTTGAAAAACAAAAGTCTTTCTCATAACTATCGTTGGGGTGGTTCTGTTTTGCATAAGTAGGTACAGTCGTATCGTGAGCTTTGTCTTGTCGTGTGTAGTATCCTGTATAATAACAGTGCGTGGAACCGAGTGTCGTGAATTGTGTCGTGTGTCATGTCGTGTATAGTGTGTCATGTACCGTGTCTGCGGGCGTGGCGCACTTCAACGGCTTTCAGTTCGCGCTTCTCGTGTCGCATGTCGTGTAGTGAGTAGTGTCGTGTCGTGTCACGCGCTTTCTTCTAATCGTGTCGCGTGTCATGAGGCGTGTCGTATCGTAGGTCGTAAGTCGTGTCGTATCGTGAGTCGTGTGAGTAGTATCGTGTATCGTGTCGCGCGCCTCCTGCTACTCGTGTCGCGTGTCACGAGTCGCGTCGTATTGTGAGTCGTGTGTCGTATCGCGTGTCGTGTTGTGTGTCGTGTCGTGTGTCGCCACTCACCAGCTTGCGGTCGGCGAGCGTGGCGCGCCAGTCGCGCAGCTCGGCGGCGTAGCGCTCCTCGACGGCCTTCAGCTTGCCGCCCTCGTGGCTCATCAGCGCCTTCCGCTTCTCGTTCTGGTACTGCTCGAGCTCGCGGAGCAACGCCTGCGATCACAATTTGGTACACAATTTAATAAACGCTTCATTGACATTCCCAAACCCACTGAGTTTCTTGCCGGATCTTCTCAGTTGAGGTCGTGTTCCGATCCGGTGGTAGTGTAAAAAAAAATATATAAATGTAACTGACAATTTGTAAGCGCCCCCGAAGGCAAAATAAAGAAATTTCATTTCATTTCATTGGAAAGGGAGAAAGGGAGACCTTTTTTTTGGTCGTCGTTTTGGTAGGTTAAGTTCGAGATAGTTTTCAAAAACCCTTTCTACACTCATGGCCCCACAGTAGGGTTTTGTCCCGTGTCGTGGGTACCATGGACACACACAAGACGAATACACAAACACCCAGACCCAGAATAAGAATCTAAAATCATCATTCAGATAGCTGTCTGGCCGGGAATCGAACCCGGGACTCACTACGCGTCGTCGCCACACGGGTCGTCAACTTAAAAATTGTCACTTTTATTTTTATTCTTACTCTACCACCAGATAGGAGCGCGACCTCAACTGAGAACATTAGACCAGAAACTCAGCATGATGGTCAATATGAGGTCCGTAGTAGACTCATTAACGCAAGCAAGAACACTCACACGCAAGCACACACATTCGCTGACACGCACGCACGCTCAAACTACGGACGCCCTCACTACACACACAATGTCATACGCGCACTTGCACTCACACTCACGCACTCCCTTACTACACACACACTCTCTTAGGTGCACTTGCACACACACACTCACGCATGCTCTCACTACACACACACTCTCTCATACGCGCACTTGCACTCACACTCACGCACTCCCTCACTACACTCACACACTCATACGCGCACTTGCACTCACACCCACGCATGCCCTCACTACACACACGCTGTCATACGCGCACTTGCACTCACACCCACGCATGCCCTCACTACACACACTCTCATACGCGCACTTGCACTTACACCCACGCACGCGCTCACTACACACACTCTCATACGCGCACTTGCACTCACACTCACGCACTCCCTCACTACACTCACACACTCATACGCGCACTTGCACTCACACCCACGCATGCCCTCACTACACACACTCTCATACGCGCACTTGCACTTACACCCACGCACGCGCTCACTACACACACTCTCATACGCGCACTTGCACTCACACTCACGCACTCCCTCACTACACTCACACACTCATACGCGCACTTGCACTCACACCCACGCATGCCCTCACTACACACACTCTCATACGCGCACTTGCACTTACACCCACGCACGCGCTCACTACACACACTCTCATACGCGCACTTGCACTCACACTCACGCACGCCCTCACTACACACACTCTCATACCCACACACAAGTGCGCTGAGATGCATGAGTGTGAGCACAAACTCACACCGTCCGTCCGTACGTCCGTCGGTCTGTCATACCGATCGAATCGACACGTGTTTGACTGGCCATCCGTGCGTCCAACCGTCCCTCCGGCCGTCCGTCCAACCGTCCCTCCGACCGTCCGTCCAACCGTCCGTCCGTCCATCAGTCTCTCCGTCCTATACCTAAACAACGCATACCTCGCCCGCCGCCTTGAGCTCCTCTCTAGCCTTCGCGTGCTTCGTGGCTAGACGCTGTTACTTGCATTAACGTCACAAAACTCTGACCAAACCAACCCACCACCCGCCCGTTCGCCTATACGTCCGTCCGTCCGTCCGTCCTTCCGTCCTATACCTAAGCATACGACATACCTCGCCAGCCGCCTTGAGCTCCTCCCTCGCCTTCGCGTGCTTCGTGGCCAGCCGCTGTTGCTCAGCGCGGTACCGTCGCTTCTCGTTCTCCTGGAACTGAATTACACGCACCTAATTAGTTATGTACCACTGAAAAATCAATTATTCACACTTTTTGATACTATCAAACTGATACGGATTATTGCCAAGTACTAAAGACGCTCGTGTTTATTGGTGCGGTAGTAAGGGGTGTGATTACTGTGGGGTAGTATGGGAGCAGTGACAGCCTAATTGAAACTTGCCCTCTCGATCGGGAGGTCAGAGGTTTAAACCTAGGCACGCACCACTGATTTATGTGCGTATTAGAAATCAATTATCACTGCTTTTCGGTGAACGAAAACATCGTGAGGAAACCTACACACCAGATTCTTTAAAAATAAAAACTTCTCGGAGATGTATGAAGTCCACCAATTCGCACTTAGCCAGCGCGGTGGACTATGGCCTAAAACTTTCTCATTCTGAGAGAAGACCCAGCAGTGGGATAATAATGGGTTGACGATAGTACGATAGGATAAGGGTACCTTCTTGAACCGTACGCACTCATCGCCTTGCTCAACATCATCTTGCGTCTTTCGTCTGACACTAGTGACTGGGGTACGGTGACGTATCGAGGGCTACTGTGGGTATCGGGGGTAGTGTGGGGTATCGGGGGTAGTGTGGGGTATCGGATAATAGTGTGGGCTATCGAGGCGGCGCTGATGCGCAGCGACTCGCGGAACATCATCTCGCGTCCTACACTACACTAGCGACTGGGGTTAGTATTGTATTGCACTGAGGGGTGACGGTAGGTAGTGTGGGGTACGTGGGTGTACCTTCTTGAGCTACTCGCGTTCGTCGTGGTGATGCGGCGCGGCGCCGATGCGCAGTGACTCGCGGAACATCATCTCGCATTACATTAGCGACTGGGATACAGTGTTGTATTGGAGGGTATTATGGGGTGACGATGAGGACAGTGGGGTGACGGGGGGTACCTTCTTGAGCCGCTCGCGCTCGTCGTCGTGGTGGTGCGGCGCGGCGCCGATGTGCAGTGACTCGCGGAACATCATCTCGCATTATACATAAGCGACTGGGATACAGTGTTGTATTGGAGGGTATTATGGGGTGACGATGAGGACAGTGGGGTGACGGAGGGTAGTGTGGGGTGACGGGGGGTACCCTCTTGAGCCGCTCGCGCTCGTCGTCGTGGTGATGCGGCGCGGCGCCGATGTGCAGTGACTCGCGGAACATCATCTCGCATTACATTAGCGACTGGGATACAGTGTTGTATTGGAGGGTATTATGGGGTGACGATGAGGACAGTGGGGTGACGGAGGGTAGTGTGGGGTGACGGGGGGTACCTTCTTGAGCCGCTCGCGCTCGTCGTCGTGGTGATGCGGCGCGGCGCCGATGTGCCAAGTGACTCGCGGAACATCATCTCGCATTACATTAGCGACTGGGATACAGTGTTGTATTGGAGGGTATTATGGGGTGACGATGAGGACAGTGGGGTGACGGAGGGTAGTGTGGGGTGACGGGGGGTACCTTCTTGAGCCGCTCGCGCTCGTCGTCGTGGTGATGCGGCGCGGCGCCGATGCGCAGCGACTCGCGGAACATCATCTCGCGCGCCTTCTGCTCGGCGCGGATCCTCTTCGGCAGCGAACGCTTCTCGAGCGCTTGGCACTTGGCCAGCTCCTCCTCCTTGCGGCTGTTCTTCCTGTGGGACGAGAGGTTTGAAATTAAGTTGGTTGAAATTAGTACATTTTGATAATAATTCTCATTAACTGGAACAATCATTAATACTAAAATCATTTTTAGACAATTTATGGATATATAGAAATCCAAAATTCGAACTAGGTTAAACAATTGGAGTATGTTACGCACACTCCATTACCCAATTTGACAAACAATCGGCCAGCATTGCCCATTGCCAGCCCTTGACACTACAATCAGTCACAGCTACTTTCCTCTTGGATTCCGTCAATACACCGTCCGTCCAACCATCAACCCTCACCTCTTGACTCCTACCAAATCTAGTTAAAGAACACGACGACCAATGAATGGACCAGGGTGATCCATGCTGACCCACGGCACACTCGCATTAGCTACAACCAATCGCAGCCACATCTTCCGACCCTACTAAAAACACAATTGTACCGACAATGGGCCAGTGTAGCCCACACGGCATGGTCCACGATGATCAACGATGCAACAGCATTAACTACAACCAATCGCAGCCACATTTTCCGACCCTACAAAACACAATTGTTTCAACAATAGGCGAGCGTGGCCCACGCTGTCCCACGGTGCGCTCGCATTAGCTACCACCAACCGCAGTCACACTTCCCGACCCTGCCAAACCACATAACCCCCAACAGTGGCCCAGCGTGGCCCATGCTGTCCCACGGCACACTCGCATTAGCAACCAATCACAGCTACACCTTCCGGACCCTATGAAACCACTATAACACAAACACTGGCCCAGCGTGGCCCACGCCGCCCCACTAACCTCTTGATCTGCTCCAGCTCCTTGTCGTGGCGCACGAGCATCTGGTGGCGGCGCAGCAGGAACTCGTCCTTCAGCTGCCGCTTGGCCAGCTGGTGCCGCTCGTGGATCTGCTTCTCCTCCAGCTCCCAGAGGGCCGCCTCGCGGGTGCGCATTATCTGGGGAGAGGAGGGTTGGTTGAAGGTGGATTTATATTTGTCTGACGTATCGTGACTTGACGGATCAGAAGGGTATCGGTTTCATACATTTAGTATGGTAACGTTCATACTTTTCACCTTTATTAACAACAAAAACTCTGAAGTCGTCCTCTACTTCTGCCGAGTCCTTACTTAAAGAATATGTAAATGAATGTTGAATTTTCAGTAGTTAACGCGGCAGATATCATTATTGCTTTTAATTGCCTGGACCGTAAGAAAACGGCAGACCTATGGGGACTTTCTTTTAGAGCTGTTTCCTCTATTATTCATCTCATAGCACCTTGGCTGCTGTGTTCAATGCCTGTACTTACGGTGTATTTCCTGACCTTAAGAAACAAAGTAAAGTTATTCCAGTATTTAAATCAGGTAGTAAGTACCTCAGACGGGTACGGGTCTTTTTTTTTTTATTTGAAGTAGCAAACGAGCATGCAGTCCACCTGATGGTAAGTGGTCACTGCCGCCCTGCGACATCTGTAAGCAACTTCATGTGGAACACGGGTTCCATCTGAAGTTAATCACAGATGCGTTGCTACTCCCGAGGACTATGATGGTCGCCTCATATGAAAGTGTACCGGCAACCACACCCTTCTATGGAAACGCAAGAAATGCTTCACGCTAGAAATAGGTGTGGTGGTGGTACTTCCCTTCTACCACCTTAAATCTGCCATCTGCGCGGGGGAGGAGGGTTGATTAATATTGACTAGCTTCAATTCAAGAGGAAGGTTTTCATGTATAACTAGCTGACCCGGCGAACTTAGTTCCGCCTAAAAGTCAACGAAAACTATCAAGGATCCTCCACTATAGTACGTTCAATTCGCACTTAGCGTTCCTCTAGAGATTATGTCAATAACGCTCACAAGCTAATGGAACAAGAAAAACTACGGTCATGAGCTTGAGCTTTGTGAGCGTCTTCTGGAACGCACCCTACATAAGTCCCCGCACGTGCACCCCTCTCACCTGCTGCCGCTGCTGCAGGTACTGCCGGTCGGCGAGCGCCTGCCGCTCGCGGTGGTGCTCGTGCACGCGGCGCAGCACCGCGTCGCCGCTCTCCGCGAGCGCCGCCACGAACGCTCGCTCGCGCTCCGCGTGCTCGGCGTCGAGCCGCGCTCGCCGCGCGCGGTACGCCTCCTTGCGGCGCTCCTTCGCCACTAGCTCCACCTCCTGCGGATTAGACAGACGTCATTGTGAGTATAATGTAATAAAAAAAATGTGTGCGTACACTCGTAAGAAGTGAAATCGTTCTTTATGACGTTATTTTTCAAAAAATAAATTACTATATGCAACTTTACAGAAATTGGTTAAATAAAGTTAAATTAGATAAAGTTTAATAAAAGGCTTTTATTAAACTTTATCTAATAATCTAATCTATAATAATCTATCTAATATCACGCGTAGTAGGGATAAGAAAAAGATGGCGCGTAACGGAAAAAAAGATGGCGCGTAACAGAAAAAGATGGCGCGTAACGAAAAATAAACAAAGATGGCGCGTAACGAAAAAATGTTACACTAATTTTTTTTCCAACCCCGATAAAAAAAAAAGAAGTTTCACTTCAAAAATGTTCGTCGCTTATAAAACAACTAGCGGCTACCTGCGACTTCGCCCGCACGGTCAAAGGGAATTAACATTATTGATAGCGTGATTCAGAACTTTTTTTTTTATCTAATATATAAAATTCTCGTGTCACAGTTTTTGTTGCCATACTCTTCAGAAACGGCTTGACCGATTTTTACCAAATTTTATATGCTTATTCAGTAGGTCTGAGAATCGGCCAACATCTAATACCCCTTAAGGGTTGTCCACCCTTAACATTTTTTTTTATTTTTTATATGGCAAAACAACGTTTGTCGGGACAGCTAGTGTTATATATAAAGTACCGAATAAGTAATAGGGCACTTCATATCAATTACAATCTAGCCTCATATAAGGCTAATGAGTAATTCTAATCTAACTTAAACTGCTAAATAATTGTTTATTGAAGGAGGCGTCCATTGACACTGCACTTCTTTGTTCTAACATATAAACACATTGTTCTTCTGTTCTATAATTTAAATAATAGTGAGTATAACATTAACAAAAAATCTTTCATCGGTTTATAAAACAATACCACAGAAGTCGAAAATTTGCGATTATATCACACGCTTGAAGTTAAAATAAAACGTGAATAAAGTAAAATAAACGTTAATATTGGGATTTAACATAATTTGCGTGGCGCGGCGGTGGAGGGGAGGCCAAGAACCGCGCAATTAACCTTATCGACGAAGACGACGAACTAACTCTTTATTTGAAGCGGTTGCATTCTGCACACACGTCACGACACGTACAGACACCTCAGCCTCTTCGCGTGGTGTCTCAGCTCAGCTCAGCTCAGCATGGGACACCGTGGCCCACCGCGACCCACCTGCTTGAGCAGCCGCAGCTCCTGCTTGAGCGTGTCGCGGAAGTGTCTCAGGTCGCGCTCGTGCTCGCTCCTCAGCCTCTTCGCGTGGTGTCTCAGCTCCGCCTCCAACTGTTGCTCCGCCCTCTCCGCCGCTCCGCGCTGCGCACGCGCAAGGGTCTCGAGGTCCGCCTCGTGAGCTCGGGATAAAGACGCCAGCTCAGCTTCGAACCTGCGGACGTGAAAAATTGCTATGTAACACATATCATATATAAGGGGCCTTCTATAAAATAATTTGAGAGCAATTTTTAGACTTCCCCCTCACCGCTTTGAGCCCTCTCACCGCTCCCAACTACAGTGTAGTTCGTAAGATTGTTGGAAATTAGGAGAACTTCACTTTCCTGTTGCTTAAAATTAAATGACATTCGACCCGATAACCGGGGGGGGTTATCGGGTCGAATGTCCCCCCTCTAAATGTCTCACGGATTTAATAGCAGTCCCCCGACCCTCAGTCACTCAAATCAAGGTGGACGAGGCAACTACCACTCCCCTCATCCACCAGCCACCTCACCCACCTCTTGTCCTGCTGCTCCCGCAGCTGCAGCTCCTTGGCGTTGAGGTCCTGGAACTGCTTCTGCTCCTGCTTCTGCAGCATCTTGATCTCGCGCAGCTCCTGCTTGCGCAGCGCGTGGTCGTCCCACGTGCGCCCGCTCTCCTCGTCGCCCCATATCACCTGACGATACACAATTAAATATGGATTACTAGCTGGACCCCGTGGCTTCGCCCGCGTTAAAAAAATCGATGTATCAATTGTAACGTGGGAGTAAGATATTTTTCTACGATAAAAAGTAGCCTATATGTTAATCCAGAGTGTCAGCTAACTCCCAAACAATTTTTTTTGAAATCACTCTAGCTTTAGACGTGAAGAAGTAACAAACATACACACTCACGAACTTTCGCCTTAATATATCGACTATGGATTATCTACACAATTTTCATGTCATCGTCAACCCATCACTGTCTCACTGCCAAGCACGGGTCTTGTCTTAGAATGAGATAGTTTTATTCCTTAGTTCACCGCGATGGTCAAGTGCGGATAGACTACACACACCACTGAGAACTTATAAAAAAAATGTCTCAGTGTACCAGTGTAGAACCAGTGTAGTTCGACCGGAGAAGTACCACCGCCACACCTTTTTCTAGCGCGAAGCATTTCTTGTGTTTCGATGGAAGGGCGTGGTTGCCGGCACAGTTTCACATGAGGCGACCATCATAGTCCTCCGGCAACAAAGCGTAGTAACGCATCTATGATTGACTTCAGATGGAACCCTTGTTCTGTATGAAGTTGATTACAGATGTCGACAGGCGGGGGATGTCGTAGGGCGGCAGTGACCACTTACCATCAGGTGGACTGCATGCTCGTTTGCTACTTCACAGTCATAAAGCACAATGAATCTCACCTTCGAAGTGGTAGTTGTGACGATGACGCCGTCAATTTCGAACTTCCTCGTGCGCTTCCTCGTTTTCTTCTTCAGGTTCGCCATGTGGATGTCTTCTTTGGACCTGCGCCAAAGAAAAACGAAACACTTATAAATTTCTGGCCATTTTAATACAGTAATAACCTCGATTTAAGTTAGTAGGAAACAAAATGACACGATATTCATTATACATACTTCAGAAAATATAGAATTCAACGAAGTTCAAATTTCTTCTACAAAACACGGAATAAAAATATATTAGCATGCTATGAGGAACTTTTGAAAATAAATCTTTCAGACGAACTACTTTGTTGGATTTTATAAAAATCAAGAAATTTCGTAACGAAAAAACCTAACACCCTCCACTCCGCCTACCACGTAGCGCGGCCGAGCGTTCGCTTAACGTGTATGTATATGGTACGACAGTACGAAGCTCGCACGGATCGAGACGAGCTGCTCGGAAATCGGACGAATATGTAAGCAGCTGTTTGTGAGAAAGTATGTAGTATCAAAGGAAAAAACTTGTATTAATATCAAAGAAAAAAATACTGCATAAATTTTAATTATAATTTTTTTTTTTTTATTTTACTGAAGTAGCAAACGAACATGCAGTCCACCTGATGGTAAGTGGCCACTGCCGCCCATGGACATCTGTAATCAACTTCATACAGAACATGGGTTCTATCTGAAGTCAATCACAGATGTGTTGCTACTCCCGAGGACTATGATGGTCGCCTCATGTGAAAGTGTGCCGGCAACCACACCCTTCTATCGAAACGCAAGAAATGCTTCACGCTAGAAATAATTGCATAAGTTGATAAAAAATGCTATGCAATAGCTTTACTGCGACGGTCCCCGAGTGTTGCACGTTATTTTTTGTCTCAATCGTTGTTCTCTTTATCTTTCTGCTCCAATTAAAATAGACACAACAATAAACCACTAACAATTATTATGAATGTGAATAATAAATATTTTTTGTAAGTATCATTATTTTTTTCTCAATAGCTATCTTAATTACCTTCTGGCCTACATTAAAACAGGCCCAGACAAGGTATAAAAAGTCTAAGTGGATACCTTTGCATTCTGTTAGTGGGCTGTCCGTCCAGATTCTTCCGCCTGAGGACCACCTGTTCGCCATTGTCCAGACCTTGGCTGTCTGCGTTTATCCTGGAAAATACAAGTATACAAGTTAATATGAATCTAATGCGTTTGTTGTTTCTTAAATGTAAGTATTTTTCATTAACTTTTACATTTTTTTTTTTCATTTATTTAACGTATACACATTAATTATAAAACATTATTTTAACATAGCATTAAAAAACCACTGAGGTTTATAGTAAAAATGCTACACTGAATTCACATCTCGATATCTACGTGTTTAAAAAATAGGACTTCAAATCTTTATTTATGAATAAGATATAACAAATAATTTACGTTTTGCGAGTGTATATTATGAAGCGAACAAACTAGGTTATAAACTCGCATAACGTTAATTTTGAGATATTTCTATTTATCTAACTGAAGTAGCCAACGACGCTTGCATTGCACTTGATGGTAAGTGTTCACTGCCACCCATGGTAGTAGGGGAGCCCAGGATGCTAAATGTGGAGTTACTCGAGCGTCGCGGAAACTTATTAGGTTTGGTAGATTAAATGATAGGAAGGATAAGTGGTCCTATAATGTTTTCTCGTTGAGTGGTGGGATAAGCGTCTACAGAGTTTCAAATTTTTTGAAAATAATCTATGATATGGAATTACTCGAATGCATCGTGTTAGGGCAAAGTGAGGTTAGTTACACCCTAAAATATGTCTAATTTGCTATTCTGACGATTTAAGTGTATCCTTGGGGGGTAGGAGGTTAACAAAGTTGCATAATAAGTACGACGTCTTGACTCACTCAAGCGCGCCAGATTAGGATAAGCGGAGGTGAATTAGAACCTAAGATGTGTCCAATTTGCTAATCTGACGATTTGAGCGTCACCTAAGGGGGTGGGAGGGTTACTAAGTTCCCCTGGGAGTACCCACCTATGCTAAGGCCGCATACTGGCTGGAGGTACTTGTCAATATATAAAGTATCTTACTTCATATTAATCTGCCACGCTCGAGTATGTCCCAAAATCCCCTCTTGGGCTCCCCTACTATGGACGTCTGTAATCGATTTCATACAGTACATGGGGTTCCATCTGAAGTCAATCACAGATGCGTTGCTACTCCCGAGGACTATGATGGTCGCCTCATATAAAAGTGTGTCGGCAACCACACCCTTCTATCGAAACGCAAGAACTGCTTCAAGCTAGAAATAGGTGGACCGCATGCTCGTTTGCTACTTCAGTCAGATTAAAAAAAAAACATGCGTGCGTACAAAGTACACATGTCAGAAGTGAAACTTCTTTGGCGAACTAATTTATAAATCTTGTTTATATTTATACAAATCTAAAACTTTAAATTTCCAAGATTAAGAGGAAGGGAAAAAGGCGTGATACGACGTTCGCTCTGTCTCACTTTTTCTCTCAATCTTTCTCACTCGCTTGCTCCCTACTCTCACTCCACGGCTAGTTGCTCATGCTACGTTCGCCCTGTCTTACTCTCTCTCAATCGGTCTCGATCACTCTCTCTCTCTTTTCCGACACTTCCGTTGCTTACCGGCGTGACGTTTTATCTGTAAAAATTTTACCCTCATGCGCCTAAAGAAGTTTCACTTCAAAAACCCAATCGGTGGCCACCCACCTGGCGGAGCCGTTGAGCGCGAGGTGCGCGGAGTCGTGCGAGGCGGTGGTGGCGGACGTGGCGGACGTGGCGGACGTGGCGAGCGAGTCCGCGTCCGCCGCGCGCCGCGACCGGTCCGACGCCACCGACCCGCTGTCCGATTGGGAACCCCTGGAACACACAGACACGTATATATTGAGATGTGACGATAGTGTTATAACAGTGTCATAACATATGAGCTCATATTACGATTTATTTATTTTATTTTATTTATATATTTATTGCACCTTTACAAAAGTTACAATAGGGCAAACTTAATGCCTGATGGCATTCTCTACCGGTCAACCCTGGGTGGCTGGAAAATGAGTGGCAGGTGTTAATTTTAACCGCGAGCAATAGAAATGTTAATATACCTACTTAGCCATAAATACATATACACATATCATAAATAAATATTTATATTATAAATACATATAATACACACAATAAATATATAAAATACATAAAATTAATATATAAAAATAAAATAAAATAATAGATGATTAGGAGACAGTAGTAGTGCTCAGATAATGCTCTCGGACAAGCAGCTCTATGATTAAGATAGATAACGTATATATACACGGTTTGCACGGTCTTTCCTAGCACGCACGTGCAAGATGTGGAATGAGCTTCCTCCTGAGGTATTCCCGGAGCGCTATGACATGAGGCTCTTCAAGAAAGGTGCGAAAAGAGCTCTCCTTCAAAGCCGGCGATGCATTGGCGACTCCTCTGGTGTTGCAAATGTCCATAAGCGACGGTAACCACTTTCCATCAGGTGGCCCGTCTGCCATATCCGTTAGGTATAAAAAGTTTAATGATTGAAAATTGTAATTAATATTAGCAATATTTAGTGACTTCTACAGATTTCAAATTAATTATGGCGACCTCCCGCAACTCATCAAGAGATGGCTCTGTGGCGACTCCCCACAACTCACCAAGAGATGGCGCTAAGGAGACAACTTCCCGCGACTCATCAAAAGATGGCGCTACTAGTATTCTGAAACACGCTATCGAAGCATTCTCAATACCCCGCGTATATACAAGTTCCGAACGACGACTATCGGAGCACAGCCGTTCTTGTTCGAACCGTTGAAGCGATCGGACCTCCTCGATATTGAATAAATTGAAGAAGAATATCTCCTGTGTTTTATTTGGAACCTTCGAGGATGGATAGTAATTAAAATCTTGTATCAGTATTTAAATATTACTTGTAATTGTGATTACCGCTACAATGCTTATAAATATGGCCGCTTTTGTGAGAAACTGAGGACTTATAAACTGGCATTCGTGTGGAAATAAACGTGTGACATCTTCGGTGTTGCGTTTCATTGTGATGGACTCTGAACCCGTAACCCTGGAGAAACGCCGACAAATCGGTACTTTAAAACAAAAGGGCCACAAATCAAAAATATTCAAAATCCTTTTTATTGTAAAAATCCAAATTTTGTCGGTTATATTTTCATAATTTAAAAAGATTCCCATGAATTTTACACTTTAAGCAATAAAAACACTACTGACGTCTTTTTTGTATATTCGAATTTACGCTGCAACATCTGTGCAAAGCCGCATATTTATATACAAAAGAAACTTATCTGCTCATAACTTTTTTTTATTTATTTATTTATTTAATAAAGGCATACCAACTAAGTACATATACATAAAAAAATCAAATAATGCATTTTCCACAACATTACAGTTATATGCACTTAAATTACAGGTTTGATGGTTATTTTTTAGAAATAAAAATAACCATATCCAAATTAACCATTAAAAGAAGAATAAAAATACCGTTCTAACAGTGTATAACACATATTTATCTGTTTTAAAATTACAGAGCAATTATACAAGAACTGATTTTCAAAACTTTAAATGGCTCTCCTGTAAAATTAGGTCTATTCGAGTTGCGACCCTTTTGTTTTGAAGTAGCGATATATATTAAAGTTTGAGAACGCACACATGCACGATGTACATATCGATGGTCCCTACGACAACTTACACGCGCACATGTATACGCACGTGTATTGACACGTACCTACACGCACACACATACATACACAAAAATCCATTACACATCTATTTTTGTGCGAGCACTACCGACACGTGGGCCGTGTCCCGCAATGGGTGGCCACCCACGCCGTCCCCCCCCCCCTCACCTCTCGAAGCTGTCCGGGCTGAGGCGGCGGTGCGTGCGCGTGGCGCCCGAGTCGCGCACGCGCACCTCCGCCGCGCCCACCGTCACCACCGACACGTGCGATGTGTCCTGCGAATGGGTGGACACTCATTTAATGTAACCTTGGCGAATACATTCAATAGACAGAAAAAAAAACAAGAGGAAATGTAGTCAGGGAAATATAGACGAAAAGAATTCAATAAACACTTTCACATGGGGCGACCATCATAGGGAGTAGCAACGCATCTGTGATTGACATCAGATGGAACCCATGTTCTGTTGATTACAGATGTCGCAGGGCGGCAGTGGCCACTTACCATCAGGTGGACTCCATGTTCGTTTGCTACTTCAGTCAGATAAAAAAACCATGGACACACACAAGACGAATACACAAACACCCAGACCCAGAACCAGAATTTAAACTCATCATTCAGACACCTGTCTGGCCGGGATTCGAACCCGGAACCCACTGCGTGTCAGACCGGTATGGTGACCGCTCCGCCACGCGGGTCGTCAAACAAGTTAAAATTTACATTGATAATATCTTAAACGGTTGAATAGGTGGTAGAACCAGTTCGACCGGGGAAGTACCACCGCCACACCTATTTTTAACGTGAAGCACATTTCTTGCGTTTCGATAGAAGGGTGTGGTTGCCGGCACACTTTCACACAAGTCGACCATCATAGGTAGCAACGCATTTGTCGTTGACTTCAGATGGAACCCATGTTCTGTATGTAGTTGATTACAGATGTCGCAGGGCGGCAGTGACCACTTACCATCAGGTGGACTGCATGCTCGTTTGCTACTTCAATCCTTTAAAGGGGGCGGGGGTAGATGAAAAAAGATTCAGGAATATATGGAAAAGAATATCCTGCAGCGCGTCTTCTCCGACTACCCTCAAGAGCAGGAATATATGAAAAAGAATCTACTACCGCGTGTCTTATTCGGGTAGTCGGAGAAGACGCGCGGCAGAAGATTCTTCACCGACTACCCTCAGGAGGCAGGTGGAACTCACCAGGTTGAGGCCGTTGGAGACGCTGTCGTCGAACACGCCGGAGTCCCCGGCGGCGCCCGGGCTCAGGATCAACACTTCGCTGCTGTCCAATCGTCTGCCGCGCGTCTTTTCTATAAACACAAATCATACTATCATATTTCATCCTCGTCAACCCATTATTGTCCCACTGCTGGGGACGGGTCTTCTCTCAGAATGAGAGTTTTTCGTCCATAGTCCACCGCGCTGGCTAAGTGCGAATTGGTGGACTTCACACACCTCCGAGAAGTTTTTTTTTAAACTCTCGGGAGTGTAGGTTTTCCTCACGATGTTTTCCTTCACCGAAAATCAGTGATAATTAATTTCCGATATTATGTGCATATTGAAAAAAATCCGGCTGGGTTTGAACCCCGGATCTCCCGATCGAGAAGGCAAGTTTCAACCATTAGGCTATCACTATCATACTACATACTATATATAAATATTATAATACACGAATATACTAATATTAATTACTAATTTACTAATATTTAATCATTTAGTAATAATATTATGGAGGCGAAAGTTTGTGAGTGTGTATGTTTGTTACTTCTTCACGTGTAAACGGCTGGAGCGATTTTCATAAAACTTTGGTAGGGAGTTAGCTGACACTCTGTATTAACATATAGACTTTTTATTGTGGGAAAATATTTTATTCCCACGGGACAATCGATACATCGATTTTTTTTATCATTATTAAACAAAACAAAAAAAAACAGGATATAAACAAACAAAAAGACAAACACGCAAAATTTTTGACGAATGTTTTCAGTTGTGGTCGTGTTCCGATCCGGTGGTAGCGTAAAATACTGACAATTGACAAGTGCCCTCGTAGGCCTGTACAAAATCGTCCCTGTAGCCTCGGGGTCAGAATAGGGCTACGGTATCCCCTGCCTGTCGTAAGAGGCGACTAAAAGGGGCTTCCGGGGTTGCAGACGGCTAGAGTGGGAGCTCGAACCGTTCGGTCAGGCAATCCCGGGAAGGACGGCGGTACGTGTGGTCGCATACCGTCGTAAAGACTAGACGGAGCGGTGGGCCCAGCCGCCCATCTGGGAGGAGCCCGATGGGGCAGCGCGCTCGGAGGATTCCGGTTGAAGTCGTTTCGAGATCCCGGAGTCCTCCTTTTCAGCGCCGAGGACGACCACCGGGGAGGTTTTAGTGCGGTAAAAATCCCACATAACCCTGCGTCGCTCCCACGGCGTCGGGTACCTTTGGAAGGTTTCCCCCTCGAAAACAAAAAAAAAAATAAGACATTACATTACAAGCAAACAATCCAACGAACCCGTATAAGAGCTGGTGCAGTCCAACGAGTCCAGGGAGGAGGGCGCGAAGCAGTCGTCGTCGGAGGAGGAGCCCGCGCCCACGATCACCACTTCGTCGGCGATGGGCGGCGTCGTCGATATCGTTACTGCGTTGGGCGGCAGCTGAGGATGGGCGGAATAGATTGTAAATATTAAATATAAATAAATATTATGAATAAACGCTTTTATTGTTTTATTGTTGTCATGGTCGCAATTCCATCAGTATTTTTTTATGACGAACTACCATCAGTACAACCGACTTTACAGACAACCGAATATTTTTTTTCGTACGAAACAAAAAGACAAATCGTAAGGAGAGAAGTTGAAATTAACACGCACAGGGGTATATTAATGTACATATATTCAACATTCAGATTGACCGTAATTCAACTTAAAAACTAAAAAAAACTTGATATTGCCTAAAGTAGCACGAATAGTATTCAAAATCAAATAAATTTTATTAATTTTCGAATTATTATAATTACACCCATTAAAGGTTAAAAAAAGAGGCTCAAATTGACTAAGCGAAATTTAAAAACAAAGGGGCTTTGCGAGTGTCTTCTGGAACGCGCCCGATATGGAATGTTTACTTTAATAACTAAGCGTTGCCTAGCAACCACTGACAGGCAGAGGAATGCAACTTTTTGTTGTTTTATCAGCCGTCTTTTACCCATTATTAACATTAACCTGTAACTTATAATCGGTTGCAAATCCCTTCATAGAATTAGGGTTGTAACATCATTAGTAATACAATGACGATAATAATAAATGTGTATGAATTTTTAGGTGTGAGTGAATTTGTTTGCGCGTTTTTGTACACGTGGCTAGGACTAGGTAGGCGTGCGTGTTTTTCTATACACGCGTATCTGCGTCTACACACACTGCATGCGAGAATGTCGTTGTGTGTGCGTGTGTGAGTCGGAGAGTGTACGTGTGTGTGAGAGGGAGTGGGTGCGTGTGTGTGAGAGAGAATGGGTTCGTGTATGCGTGAGAGAGAGTGGGTGCGTGTGTGTGAGAGTGTGTGTGTGTGTAAGCGTGCGTGGGAGTGTGTGTGCGGGTGTGTGTGCGTGTGTGAGAGAGGGAGAAAGGGAGGGTGCGAGTGTGAGTGTCAGAGAGTGCGTGTGTGAGAGTGTGCGTGTGTGAGAGAGAGTGTGCGTGTGTGAGAGAGAGCGCGTGTGTGTGTGAGAGAGAGAGGATGCGCGTATGTGTGTGTGAGAGAGAGGGAGAGTGTGCATGTATTTGTGTGCGTGTATGTCTCACCGGCTGCGCGTGTCCGAGCACGGGCGGGTGCGTGGTGGTGACGGTGACGAGGCCGGCGGGCGCGGCGCCGAGCGAGTTCGGCTCCGGCCGGACGGCGACCACCGTCACCGCTGCGGTCGCCATCGGCGGCTGTTGGGAATGGGTGATTTGGTTAGCGTCGGTGTGGACACCAGTGGATGGTAACCTCTGGTTAGAGGTGGTTAGTTACCCCTCGTATATACAGGATGTAATCGTTAAGTGTAATGTAGTCCACCTGATGGCTAGTGGTCACTGCCGCCCTGCGACATCTGTAAGCAACTTCATACAGAACATGGGTTCCATCTAAAGTCAATCACAGATGCGTCGCTACTTCCGAAGACTAAGATGGTCGCCTCATGTGAAAGTGTGCCGGCAACCACACCCTTCCATCTCGCGCAAGAAATGCTTCACGCTAGAAATAGGTGTGGCAGTGGTACTTCCCCGGTCGAACTACACTGGTTCTACCACCTTGAATATATCCATTGGCGGCAGTGATCAATTACCGTTACCATTTCAAGGGGATAAACAATATATGTATAAACGAAAATTAAGTCTTACAAAAAAAATGTGTGCGTGTACTAGCGTACACTCGTAAGAAGTAAAACTTCTTTATGACGTTATTTTTTAAAAAATAATTTACTATATGCAACTTTACAGAAATTGGTTAAATAAAGTTAAATTACATAAAGTTTAATAAAAGGCTTTTATTAAACTTTATCTAATAATCTAATCTATAATAATCTATCTAATATCACGCGTGTTAGGGATAAGAAAAAGATGGCGCGTAACAGAAAAAGATGGCGCGTAACGAAAAAATGTTACACTAATTTTTTTTCCAACCCCGATAAAGAAGTTTCACTTCAAAAAGTATATTAAAAAAATACAAAACTCACCGTAACAGGCCTAATCTCGACAGAGTTCAATCTCTTACCGACCGCCTCTTGAACCGTAGACGAGTACTCTTTAACGCTAGCTCTGTCCTTGTCGTCCGCGGACCGGGACCTCGCGCTCTCCCTCTCCAGCCTGCACACCTCCGCCGTCACACTGAACTCGTCCGTCGAGCTCGACCTCGATCGATCGGTCGACTTGTCGGCGGATTTGTCGACGCTCGCCTTCAACTCCGAACTCAATCGGTTTATCTCCGCACTCGCTCGTTTTTTGACACCGGATTTATCGGTCGACCGGTTGTCGGATTTGTCCGTCCGGTTCAACTCGATGCTGGATTTGCTCACGTTCCGTTTGAACTCCTCGTTCAGTCGGTTCACTTCGGCGCTCACTTTGCTGTCCGGTTTCTCGCTTCTGTTGTTCTCCTTTGGTCTTGCGTCTCTGTCGTACGAGTGTGTCCTGTCCGACGGTCTGTCCGCTTTCTCTTCGACTGCCCTTTCGGCGTCTCTGCATACCTGTTAATAATTAATAATCTAATATATAAAATTCTCGTGTCACAGTTTTTGTTGGCATACTCCTCCGAAACGGCTTGACCGATTTTTATCAAATTTTATATACTTATTCAGTAGGTCTGAGAATCGGCAAACATCTATTTTTCATACCCCTTAAGGGTTGTCCACCCTTAACATTTTTTTTTATTTTTTATATGGCAAAACAACATTTGTCGGGACAGCTAGTATCCATATATTAATACGTAGAGCTCTTTCCTCCATTATTATTCGTTTTTAAGATACTTGCCGCAGACGGAGGAGTATGAAATTACGCACGGGTATAGTTGATGTAGAGAAGGATTGCGAAATTCTAATATTTTTTTTTTCAAATAATGCATGAAACATACATAAAATCAACTCTAAACTGTATGGCTGTAAGTCCTCTATATAATCGTAAACTATTCATTTGATCATGTGATGATCTTTAGCAAAGTTGTTAATCATGAGCTCGCGAAGGTTTCTGGTGTATTTTTTTGTGATGGCGTAGCAACGCGCGCAGGGTACAGCTAGTTATGATTATATTATCATTAATGAATCGCTATCGTTCAATGTTAAAACTTCATTAAATATACATTGGTATGTGGTAGAACCAGTGTAGTTCGACCGGGAAAGTACTACCGGAACACCTATTTCTAGCGTGAAGCATTTCTTGCGTTTCGATGGAAGGGTGTTGTTGCCGGCACACTTTTATATGAGGCGACCATCATAGTCCTCGGGAGTAGCAACGCACCTGTGGTTGACTTCAGATGGAACCCATGTTCTATATGAAGCTTACATATGTCGCAGGGCAGCAGTGACCACTTACCATCAGGTGGACTGCATGCTCGTTTGTTACTAGTCATATAAAAAAAAATACATGTATTACCTGATCGACAATCTGCTTGCCGGCCGCCGCGGTATTCGTCATATTGACGACATGTGTATGCGTATTCGTGCTTGTATTCGTGTTCGTATTCGCCGTGACCGCGGGCGGCGGGGGAGCGGGCTGTTTCCTTCTCGCGCTTGACGCTTGCGAGGAGGGCGGCGACGGAGTTTGAGGTGACTGGGGTGCCGATGTGGACTGAGGTGCTGAGGATGGCGACTGAGGTGCCGAGGATGGCGACTGAGGTGTCGAGGATGGAGACTGAGGTGTCGAGGATGGTGACTGAGACGTCGAGGATGGGGACTGAGACGTCGAGGATGGGGACTGAGACGTCACGGATGGAGACTGGGGTGTCGATGGTGTTTGTAGTTGCGAGGATGATGACTGTACTTGCGAGGATGTCTGCGTAGAGGACGGCGAGGATGGCGACTGTACGGCCGACGACAACGACACCGATTGAACGGACGATGGCGTTGTGGGCGTGACGGTGGTGGGTTGTTGGGTGGTTGGCAGAGTGGTGGGGGGAGTGGGAGTGGTGGGGGGCGCGTGCGCGGCGAGGGGGGGCGAGGGCGGCGCCGCGGCGGCGGGGGACGCCGGCGGCAGCGGCGCGGGGCCTTTTTCTTTCTTTGGGGCCTGCAAGACACATAAAACAATTGAGTCAATATATCCTTTATGTGGTAAAGGGTCACACCTACGCTTCGCTTCAAGCGCCAATTACTTGTTGTTAAAGTTATTTATTAACTCCATACTGATGTATCCGACTCTCTTATTTTTGTGTGTGCAAAATTGTACATGCGAGAGTACGTATACATGTTGGTTTTTATACACGTACGTTTCATTATGCAAATGTACATATACGTATACGTTCATATGTGTGCGTGCACACGAATGTATACGTACCTGGTACGCATACGTGTACGCTTATACAAATGTACACACGTGCCCGTGTACTAATGTACGTGTACGCCGCTATGTGTGCGTGCAAACGAACGTATACGCGTACGCTCCTATATGTGTGTGCAAACGTATATGTGCGTGTAGATGACGTCACACAAACGTGAAAGTGTGTGTACACCTTAGAATATGGAACTCGTAGAATAAGCATAAACAATACAAACTGAGCACTCTACAGCTTGTTCATTTATGTCAAATAGCATTTCGTAAGTGTGAGTGAAACAAAATATGTCTGTCTGTTTTTATTAAATTAGCGTGTCACAAGCGGTCCTCTTTTGAGCTCTATTATGCTAATAAATTCAAAAGTTCCATCCAAACTGCAATTTTCTTTATGACGGCTGCCACTTTATTTTGTAGTTTTACGTTTTAATAGTGTTGATCGATAGTGTTGTCGATAGAAGGGCAATGCGCATAATTATCTAGGCGACTGTTTTGATTAAACAATTATATTTAAAGGCCAATGATTGTTTGTTGTTATATTACTATTTTAATGATTAGTACCTGGAGGACCGAGCTTTGCTCGGTGTTTTTGTTGACGTAAGTGAAAACACGGATAAAACGACATTTTCTGAAAATGAAGCCTAGTTAGATCTATTTCTCGCCCCCGAAACTCTCTAAATACAAAATTTCAAGAAAAAGCGAGAGTTTGTATGTTTGTTACTTCTTCACGTCTAAATGGCTGGAACGATATTTATAAAATTTGGTAGGGAGTTAGCTGATACTCTGGGTTAACATATAGGCTATGTTTTACTGTAGAAAAATCGATAATTTGTATGTCAGGTATTTCTTTAAACACGGGCGAAGCTGCGGGATTCCGCTAGTATCATATAAACGTTACATCATAAAAACTGTTATACTACTAACAAAACTGGAGTGATTTAAAAAATGTTATATTTGAAACAATTCTACGAATCATCAACTTTTTGTAAATTTATGTATGTATCTTTATATGTCTAGATTGAATGCTAATCAATAATTTTTTCCAATTGTTTTACTGTATATTAAAATAGGTATTTACAAGTTTGTTTTGTTGTTGGTTGTTTTGTTTCAATGTATAATTATATCCTGTAATTTTATCATTTAAAAATTGGCGCACATAAAAAAATATTTATTTGTAAGATGCTCAGTAATTATGATATAAACTAATAACATTGAGATCGTTAACTGTATCTGCGCAGCTTCTATTGTAGGGGTATTTTTTGGTACTTGGTTAAGCAGAACATTATATTTGTTTTTTTTTTTGCTTTTCTTGAACATGTTATATATTTTAGACTTAAGAGGCGAATATTGTTCTTCACAAAAAACTAACCTCGCAAATATTTATTTGTTCAATAACATTACCGTTGTGTATGTATAAATTTGCTTTTTTTTTGTGATTGTTATGATGTTTTTTTTCTTCCATTGACCACTTAATATTAGTACCTAGTGCAGCGTTTACAGATTTTTAGTAAATATTTAAACGTATCCATTTCACATTCAGAATAGAATCGTTTGCAAATAATATAATTTTGTCATCCGTTCTACGAGTACATGGAAAGTCAATAATATTTAAGTCGGAGTATGAATGCAGAATGCCGATCAAGCTGAGTTTCTTCACCGTAAGACATTTTGTGGAGGCGAAATTGCAGGTGAAAAAAAATCTGAGAGATTTAGTATCAACTAGGTACATTTAACACTAGGCACTTAAACACAAATAAACAACGTAGACAGTTGACAGACCAAAAGCTGCCACCTCTACGGAGGTCTACAGAGAAGTCACCACCGCCAGCTCGGACAATAATATCTAGCCTCTATCAAAGCGTCAACCTGCCCCGATAACGCTTTAATGAAATGATAATAAATGCTCTACGTAAAAACAAAAAAAAAACTTTATATGAATACTACAACATATACGACTGATAAAACTAAATCATGTTTTATATCGATGCGAAAATGTCGATAATGTGGCATCACTACCTTGTGACAACCTACGAAATAATGAAACAGGACAGTATTATTTGTCTCTTTTCTACGCAATATTTACGTCATACGTAAAGAAGGACAAGTATATGCATTTCACTTTACACTTATAACGTTGTATCCATGTCTTTTTATACATCCATGGTGTACACTCACCGGATGCTTCCTGTCAGCGCTGTGTTCGTCGTCGTGCGGCCGCTTGCTGGCCGCGGCGGCGGGGGCGGGGCCTGCGGGTGTAGGGGCGGGGCCTGCAGGGGTGTGGGCGGGACCCGGTGGCACGGGAGTGGGGGCAGGTGCGGGGGCGGCGGCGCGCGGGGAGGGCGGCGCGCGCGCGGGGGCGGTGGTCGCCGCGCTGCCGGGGAGAGGCTCGGCCTCCGACACTGTTGGGAGGAATGAGATATCATATGAAAATCTATCATCATTGGTCTAATACTTATATAGAATTTGTTAAGTGTATATTTTTTTTGAGATTGCAGAATTTAGTTTTTTTTTATCAGATTGAATGCAGACGTAGAATGGATGCCTAAAGTAAACGACATATTATGTACAACACTTATATTTTCGCGATTTCACACTTATACAATTTCAGAATACATTCGGACAGAGTAACGTCTTACACTTGTAAATTGTAATAATAATCCACATTACGATTATACCGTCCTTTTTATACTAAACATAGCAGGAGTTAAAAATCCCGTCACAGAGGCAAAAACATTACAATTAATCTATATAAAATAGTCTCAATAGCAGCATAAAAATTAAATATATCCATTTATAATATTAATTTATATTGTGACTTCTATTGATTTATGTTATTTATAATAACATGGCACGATCGATTTAAATACAATTATTATATAAATTCTTATTGATGTTTATAGTGTATATGTAGTTTTACTACTAGTGGTCAAGGCCAAGCAAGTTACTTGTTTGCTGGTAACACAAACGAATATGCAATTCACTCGAGGTAAGCGGTCGCATCGCCACACATGGACATCTTTAGGCAACTTCATACGGAACAGGTTCGATCTAAATCAATCTCAAATGCGTAGCACTCCCACGAAATTACAATAAAAGTAAGTACAACCTTCCATCGGAACGCAAAAACTGCTCCACGCTAGAAATTCTACATCTTGCAAAATTGCATTGACTCCACCTGATGGTAAAGAGTAATTGTCGCCCACGCGTGTCTTGCATACTTGCTCGCTTGCTACTTCATCATCACTACATAGTATAAACCAAAGTCGCTTCCCGCTGTCTGTCCCTATGTATGCTTAGATCTTTAAAACTACGCTACGGATTTTAATGCAGTTTTTTAACAGATAGTGATTTAAGAGCAAGGTTTCTATGTATAATATAGAGTCATCTAGTTTTATTATATGTATATTTAAAAATGAAATAAATAAATACTTAATTACATTTAGTATGCCATATATTAATTTACAAAAAAAAACAGTTTCAAAATACAAGTACATTATAACCAATTATGGGAACGCACAACCACACCGACAGCTGTCCGATCAAAGAATGACCCGTCAACCGCTTACGCTTGTCTATTTATACCCGTAGTACCCTCATTTTATTATAGTATTATCAAATCACCTGTTTTTATTATTATTTTTTTTTATCTAACTGAAGTAGCAAATTCAAATTCTTTATTGCTCATGCTTATTATCTAAGTCGAGTCTTACAAATAAATTTTGGTACAAGCATGCACCCTGTAAGGGTACTGCAATATAATGTCTACATAATATTTAGAGCGGTTAATTGTCATTATTACGAGCAAACGAGCATGCAGTACACCTGATGGTAAGTGATTACTGCCGGCCTGCGACATCTGTAAGCAACTTCATATAGAAAATGGGTTCTATCTGAAGTCAATCACAGATGCGTCGCTGCTCCCGAGGACTATGATGGTCGTCTCATATAAAAGTGTGCCAACCACACCCTTCCATCGAAACGCAAGAAATGCTTCACGCTAGTAATTATCTCCTAGCCCGTAATTCTTACGCCCACAATTGAACGCTACTATGACTGATATAGTGTAAGCCACCCTGCTTATATTATATATATACTAGCTGTCCCGACAAACGTTGTTTTGCCATATAAAAAATTTAAAAAAATATTAAGGGTGGACAACCCTTAAGGGGTATGAAAAATAGATGTTGGCCGATTCTCAGACCTACTGAATAAGCATACAAAATTTGGTAAAAATCGGTCAAGCCGTTTCGGAGGAGTATGGCAACAAAAGCTGTGACACGAGAATTATTATATTAATACGTGAAGCAAAATCTTGTGACGGATTTTTAAGTAATATGCCGCGGACGGATTAGTATGAAATTTTGCGCGGTTATAGTGGACGTAGAGAAGGAGTGCAGAATGTTAATATTTTTTTCAAATAATGCATTTTTCATACATAAAATCAACTAAAAACACATTACACACACTGCCTTGCATTTGTCACAAACACATATGTACTTAGTAAATGAAATAGAACATTCAATGTCTTACTACGAAAAGACACAACGTCAAGAATGTCAGATGACATTTGATTTGAATTAGAGAAATATTCGTACTAATTTGGACAATATGAAGTTTAGTTTTTTAATTTAAATTACGGTCGAATTTCGGCCGATGCTACGGGTGACTAGTTTTATATATTAGATGATGTAAACACTCACTCTTGATGTCCGGCGTGTCGGCCGACCTCACTGACGTGGAGTCATCTTCCATCTCCATCTGCATCTGGGAGCTGCGATGTTCCTGCGCACACACAAACACACATTCACACCAATTTTTTCACTAATCATTATGTTCGTACATCAGTTAAATATGGATGTATAGCACCCATAAGGATCGTTTGTCTATTATATGTCAAAACACTCATAAAATGTAGACAATGAAATTTATGAACACTGAAGTTGACAGTTGACAAAATCCATAATAATTTTTTTGATAATTTCTAAATTGAATAAAGTCAACAACTACATATCGTCGCTTAAATTCTAAAACGGCGTAACTCAAAAAATGCCCATTTTGAGTTAATGAAATAATGGTATCTCAAAATTATTGAACATGTTACATTTTCATAAAAAATATTATTTTAATATGACTATATTAATATTTTAAACGCAATATATTATACGGTAGTTGTAGAATTAAAAATAACTACTTGAGACAGTTTATTTGCTCTCCTGAAAAATTGCTAATTTTGAGATCCGCGGTGTTGGAACTTAAGCGACGATATTGATAAATTACGAATGAAAAAATGTTATGTATATCCTCTTTAAAGGAAAATTTTGCAAAACGACACACATACTCTTCTATTGCCAATAATTTATCAAAAAAAAAGCAAGATTTTTCTTTCCACTATTATAATTTTTTAATAGTTACAAAAATAAAGTGAGCATAATTTTGTTTCATTAATCGACTTCAAGTGAGCATCTTGAGCAGTGATAGCCTAATGGTTGAAACTTGCCCTCTCGATCGGGAGGTCTGAGGTTCAAACCCAGGCACGCACCACTGATTTATGAGCGTATTATAAATTTATTATCACTGCTTTTCTGCTGGTGAAGGAAAACATCGTAGGGAAACCTACACACCCGAGTTCTTAAAAAAAAAAAGTTCTCAAATGTGTGTGAAGTCCACGAATTCGCACTTGGCCAGCGCGGTGGACTATGGCCTAAACTCTCTCATTCTGAGAGAAGACCCGTGCCCAGCAGTGGAACAATAATGGGTTGACGAGAGAATCGACTTCAAAAAGGAGGTAGTTCTCAATCCGGCCGGTGTAAATATTTTTTTATTTATTATTATAACTTAGCCAGATAACAACAATAAGGGTAGTTTTTGAAATGACAATAAATTTTTACAATTTTGATCTCGTATTCCATTTCATACTAAAACATCACAACATAGTATAAAACAAAGTCGCTTCCCGCTGTCCCTATGTATGCTTAGATCTTTAAAACTACGCTACCGATTTTAATTCAGTTTTTTGAAGTGAAACTTCTTTATCGGGGTTGGAAAAAAATTTAGTGTAACATTTTTTCGTTACGCGCCATCTTTTTCTGTTACGCGCCATCTTTTTTTTCCGTTACGCGCCATCTTTTTCTTATTCCTACCACGCGTGATATTAGATAGATTATTATAGATTAGATTATTAGATAAAGTTTAATAAAAGCCTTTTATTAAACTTTATCTAATTTAACTTTATTTAACCAATTTCTGTAAAGTTGCATATAGTAAATTATTTTTTGAAAAATAACGTCATAAAGAAGTTTCACTTCTTACGAGTGTACGCTAGTACACGCACACATTTTTTTTATAGATGGAGTGATTCGAGAGGAAGGTTTTCATGTATAATACATGTGTAATATATTGGAGAAACACTAATAATTTTAGATTTTTGTCTTTTAGGCGGAACGAAATTCGTCGGATCAATAGTATTATATATTACACATTATTTAATCATACTACCTTGATGATAACGATAAAATACAATAACAAAAACTAATAAAAATAAAACACTTATTCTAAAAACTAAACTTATGGCGATAAATAAATTACAATGACCGAATCACAGACCAACAAGAATGGAGGCAGCATAATCACAAACACAACATAAAAACGTTAGGTAAAAAAACAAATAAAAAATACAAACAATTTATAATTATTAATTATTTATAGCGCACAAATAAACCAACGCATATAAGCAAAGCAAAAACCATATGAAAAGCCATAAATTACCACTAAATCACTTAGTATTTTTAAGATAAATAAGATAAAGACAGACAGACAGAAAATAAATAAACAAGAACAGAAAAAAGGTAAGAGCAAGAGAGAAAGGAAAAAAAAGAAAGAAAAAGAGAGAGAGAAACAGAGGGAAAAGAGAGAGGAAGGGAGAGATAGAGAGAGAGAGGGGGAGAGAGAGAAGAAGAGATAGAAAGAGATGGAGAGGGAGAGAGAAAGAAGGAAACAAAAGGAAGTGGAATAAGATTTGTGTAAATCTAATAGATATTATACATCATTAAGTGCACATAAGTATAATAATTATAGTAGAGAAGAAAGTATTTAGGAGAAAGAAAGAGAACGAAAAAGAAGGAAACAAAGGGAAGTGGAATAAGATTTGTGTAATAAATATTATACATTATTAAGTGCACATAAGTATAATAATTATAGTAGAGAAAAACGTATTTTACCATCGGCTTATGTCCCTACATAGGGCCTTAGATACCGGACCCCCTTAGAATAAGCGAGTAAATGTAACTTTAACGGGTCAAATACATATAATTTTATATACTGCACTAGACTTCATAATCCCTGGTTTTTTAAAAATATCGCTGACTTGAAAAAAATAATCTTACTGAAATTATAAATCTATTTAACTATTGAATGTTCTAAGACTTACGCAAAATTAAAATCAAATGTTTAATAAACCCTACAACCCGCAACTCTACCGTCCACCAATTCGCACTAGGCCAGCGCGGTGGACTATGGCCTAAAACTCTCTCATTCTGAGAGAAGACCCGTGCCCAGCAGTAGGACAATAATGGGTTGTACCCAAACCCGACCTATACTTTATCAACCAATTCACACTTGGCCAGCGCATAAAGCTAAGTGCCAGCGCTTAAAGCTATTTCATTCGGAGAGAAGACCGTTGCCTAACAGTGAGACAATAATGGGTTAAAATCATACACAGATATTTTTCTACAAACTTGTTTTTTACATAAAATATTATAAAACTTGTATATAAAATTCATTTATAAAATAACCCATCAAGCGAATGGGCTTCACGATTGGCACATCACTACATAGTATAAAACAAAGTCGCTACCCGCTGTCTGTCCCTATGTACGCTTAGATCTTTAAAACTACGCTACGGATTTTAATGCAGTTTGTTTTAATAGATAGAGTGAGTCAAGAGGAAGGTTTTTATGTATAATACATGCATAATATAGTGGAGGAACACTGATAATTTTAGATTTTTGACTTTTAGGCGGAACGAAGTTCGCCGGGTCAACTATTTGGGACTATATTGTTCAATATACACTTCTGGGGCCGTTAAAGCATGATTTAAAAACAAAATGGACATTTTTGATAAATCTTATCCCTTAGCAAAAAAAAATTGGCAGGAAAAGTACGCATTATTATTGTACTCAGGAACTAGATAAAGTAAAAAAGTGAAATTTTAATCATATCAAAATGAAATGAAATGAAATGTCTTTATTTTGTATAGCCCTACGGGGGCACTTATAACTTGTCAGTTACATTTTTTCGTACACTACCATCGGATAGGAACACGACCTCAACTGAGAAGATCCGGCAAGAAACTCAGCGGGTTTGTCTTTTTTCTTATTTATATCCATCTTTTTTATATATGATTACAATCACGTTTTTTTACATGGTAATGAAAGTTAATTAACGGTAATTAAAACGTTTAAAAAAAAATCAAATTTCACAGATCGAGAGAAAGCTTAATAATGTTTATAAACTACTATACTTTATGTTTAAGTTCCTAACATAGCAAGAGGATCAAAGGACGGTATAATTTCTTCTTTTTTATCATTGACAACATTTTTACGAGGACAAAACAAATCGCTACAGAGTTTAAAACAAAATGTTACAAAATACTATATTTTGACATCCTAACATACTGAGAGACGAGAGGACGGTATTTTTCTTTAATTCCTAACATAACTTTACTGGGATTAAAGGTACGGTATAAATCAAGGAATATCAATAACGGACCAAAATAATATAAAAAGAAAATAGGTGGGTAAAAAAATGCAATATCTCGGTATAAAAAAAGCAAAAATTTTTTTAGTGGGTACTTAAAAAAAAGTCAAAAAATATGTCTATTTCTTGTACATAAAATATAACTGGGATTAAAGGAAGGTATAAATCAACGGATATCAATAGAGAACCAAATAATATAAAAAAAAATGTGGGTAAAAAACAAGAAATATCTCGGTATAAAAAAAAGCAATTTTTTTTGGATGGGTACTTAAAAAAAAGTCAAAAAATATGTCTATTTCTTGTACATAAAATATATGTAACACATATTACCTTCAACGACGGAAAAAAAATAAAAAAAATAATGGTTAAAAAAAATCTTGGTATAAAAGCAAATTTTTTTTGGTGGGTACTTAAAAAAAGTCAAAAAAATATGTCTATTTCATGTACATAAAATACATGTAACACATATTACCTTCAACGACGGCGGAGGCTCGCGCGGCTGGCCGTCCATATCGCGTGCAATATGAACAATACACGGTCACATTAACGTAAGGGGTTGAAATGGTGGGTAGATTTAAAATAGAAAAAATATCATAATTTAAAAAAAAAACTTTAGTTTATGCTGTGATTTTGGATTATAACGAAACAAAACAAACAATCTTTAAAACTACGCTATGGATTTTAATGCAGTTTTTTTTAAATAAATAGAGTGATTCAAAAGGAAGCTTTTTATGTACAATACATATATAATGTAGTATGATAATCTCTAACCGACTTCCCAAAGGAAAGAGGTTATCTCTTCGTCACGTATATATTTTTTTTTAGATGTTTGACTTTCAGGCGGAATTAAATTCGCCGGCTCAACTAATTTGGAATAAGCCAATCACATCAATCAATGTACCACGAGTTATATACTAACCAACTCTCTGATACTGTTCCTTGCAGCGTCCCCTCCGTCGCCTCTGGTCCGTTAGTTGCGTGCGACAAGCGGACCCACGTGTTATGTTAGTATATATACATATATAAGCCGGAAAGCGATATTGATTTACAGTAAATTAATTATGTGTAACAATTAATAGCTAATTGATTTTAAGTATGTAACTTAAATTCGTCTTTTTTTTCGAGATATTCATAAAAAGAAATAACTCAAAATTTACGTTATTTTTTTATTTATAAAAAGATATAACTCAAAATTTACGTTATTTTTTATTCATAAAGAGAAATAACTCAAATTTTACGTTATTTTTAAACATAAAACGCAATAACTCAAAATTTACGTTTAGCGAGTTTATTACTTAGCTCGTTACGCTTACACGTTACGTTACGTATACACTAGTATATATAGTAGAATACACACGCATAGCGTAAATATTGTGTAATTTCTTTTTATGAATAAAAACAAAGTAAATTTTGAGTTATTTCTTTTAAAGAAGCGAATTATCTCGAAAAAAAAAACGAATTTAAGTTGTATACATAAAATACGCCTACACGTTTTCGATCACTCGATGCCCTACACCGCTGTATGAGTGATGAAAAAACATCTAAATTCCTTGTTTGGGCTATGACTGTCTACCTACACTTATAGGCCAAAGTAGAAATTTATTTATTTATTTAAACTTTATTATACCTTAAATATGGTACAAAAGGTTCAAAGGTTCATTCAAAGGAAATTTCAAAGGTTTTGTATTATCATCCACTATCTCCCCCTTCCTACCACTACCCACTGCCCCCCTCCCCCCCCGGCCCCGTCGACGTGGCGCAGATTAGAGGACGCCTATGTCCAACAGTGGACTTTCAAAGGCTGATGGCTGGATGGATGAGTTATAGGGGTTATTATTGAAGTGAAACTTCTTTAGGCGCATGAGGGTAAAATTTTTTACAGATGAAACGTCACGCTGGTATGCAACGGAAGTGTCGGAAAAGAGAGAGAGAGTGATCGAGACCGATTGAGAGAGAGTAAGACAGGGCGAACGTAGCATAAGCAACTAGCCGTGGAGTGAGAGTAGGGAGCAAGCGAGTGAGAAAGATTGAGAGAAAAAGTGAGACAGAGCGAACGTCGTATCACGCCTTTTTCCCTTCCTCTTAATCTTGGAAATTTAAAGTTTTAGATTTGTATAAATATAAACAAGATTTATAAATTAGTTCGCCAAAGAAGTTTCACTTCTGACATGTGTACTTTGTACGCACGCATGTTTTTTTTTCTACGACTACCCCCTCCCCACACCCCGCAACTGCGAGCATTGTCTACGCAGCGGCATCGACTCCAACTGGATACTCATAACCCAAACTAGGAATTTTAAGAGGTTTTATCGCACTACCCTCCTTTCAACAACTACCCTCACCTCCGAGTCGTCATCCAGCAGCTCCTCCTCCACCACCTCCGCGCGGTACTCCAGCAGCAGGTCCCGCAGCGGCTTCGAGTCCAGCTCCCCGGAGACGAAGTCGTGCTTCAGCAGGTCGCTGGAGGTGGGCCTCTTCTCTGGGTCCTGGGTGTTTGATAAAACATTAGCGGTGTATGAGCAGTGATTGATTGTAACTCGGTCTCTTAGTCGAAGGTATGAGATGTTATGGATATAATATTTCGGATACGGATATAGGATACAGGAATAATCTAATATCGGTTTCGGATACGGTTACGGAATGAAATGAAATGAAATGTCTTTATTTTGTATAGGCCTGCGGTTTTGTATAGGCCTGCGGGGGCACTTTCAAATTGTCAGTTACATTTTTTTTCTTACACTACCACCGGATCGGAATACGACCTCAACTGAGAAGATCCGGCAAGAAACTCAGCGGGTTTGTCTTTTTTTCTTATTTACATCCATTTTTTTTAAATATTATTACAATCATGTTTTTTTTTTCTACATGGTAATGAAAGATAGCTCCAGTATCTTGCCTTACAGTTCAGTAAAAGAGAGCCCTGTTAGGCAATATACGCTACACTTTGATACACGGACGGATATGTTATTGTTGGTTATTCAAGGTGGTAGAACCAGTGTAGTTCGACGGGGGACGTACCACCGCCACACCTATTCACCTATTTCTAGCGTGAAGCATTTCTTGCGCAAGATGGAAGGGTGTGGTTGCCGGCACACTTTCACATGAGGCGACCATCATAGTCCTCGAGAGTAGCAACGCATCTGTGATTGACTTCAGATGGAACCTATGTTCTGTATTAAGTTGCTTACAGATGTCCATGAGCGGCAGTGACCACTTACCAGCAGGTGGACTGTATGCTCGTTTGCTACTTCATTCCACCCAAACCGGATTACCACCTATTTTCACAACCAATATATATTTTCTAACATTAACGAGCGCCTTAGCATTAAAGTCGTTGAACTGGGCGTTCGTCTGGGCTAACTTTGATGTGCACTAGAAATGGGTGGCCACTCATCTCATCCTACCTTAACGAGCGCCTTAGCAATGAAGGCATTAAACACCTTCTATGTGCCCAGGCATCACATGTCCACATGGAAAGGGTGGCCACCGATCTCCACTCACATTAACGAGCGCCTTAGCGATGAAGTCGTTAAACGCCTTCCATTTGGGCTACCTCTGATGCGCACCTGAAACGTGTGGCCACCGATCTCAACCTACCTTGACAAACGCTTTAGCAGCCGTTGAACGGCTTCTATCTGCCTAGCGACCAGACGTCCACCTGGAATGGGTGGCCCCCGATGTCAGCACACCTTAACAAGGGCCTTCCATCTGTGCGCACTCTAACAAGGTGATATTAGAGACCGGATGTCCACCTGGAATGGGTGGCCACCCATCTCAGCTCACCTTAACGAGCGCTTTAGCGATGAAGTAGTTGAACACCTTGCATCTGGGCTAACTCTGATGTGCACCCGAAATGAGTGGCCACCCATCTCAGCCTACCTTAACGAGCGCCTTAGCGATGAAGTCGTTGAACGCCTTGCTCCACCGCGAGGGCTGGTCCAGCGCTGGCGGCTCGCTCTTCTGGATCTTCAGCAGCACTCGCATGGGGGTCATCTCGTGGTTCGGGGGCTCCATCTGCGCGAACTCTATGAGGGTGATGCCCAGCGACCAGATGTCCACCTGAAACGTGGTAAATGAGTTGTCAGTGATGATAAAATAAATAGAAAACTGTAGTAAGTATCGAATTTCTGCAACGTTCATAATTATAAGGACTAAAATTGTAGTAACAATCGAATTTTACAATGCATAAAATTGGATGAACTAAAATTGTAGTAAATGTCGAGGTTCTGCAACGTGTAAAATTGGATGAACTAAAGTTGTAGTAAATTTAGAATTTTTGCAATGTTTAAAATTGTATGAACTAAAATTGTAGTAAATATAGAATTTTTGCAATGTGTAAAATTAGATGAACTAAAATTGTAGTAAATATCGAATTTTAGCAATGTTTACAATTGGATGAACTAAAATTGTGGTAAATATCGAATTTCTGCAATGTGTAAAATTGGATGAACTAAAATTGTAGTAAAATATCGAATTTTTGCGATGTGTAAAATTGGATGAACTAAAATTGTAGTAAATATCGAATTTTTAAGTGAATTTTGTTTAAGTGCATCTGTAATTGACTTCAGATAGAACCTTTTTTCCATGACGTAGCTCACATATGTCTATGGGCGCCAGTGACTAATTACCATCAGGTTTAAGGGGAGCTTTATTAATTGTGTTCATGTTTAAAATGTTAGTCATTGCGAAAATTTGTTCATTTTTTTTTTCACTATTATTTTCTGTCGATTTGTCCGCAATATAAAGAACTAGTTGACCCGGCGAACTAAGTTTCGCCTAAAAATCAAAACCTAAAATTACCTTCGTGTTCCTCCACTATATTATGGATGTATTATACATAAAAACCTTCCATTGAAATCACTCTATGTATTAAAAAAAAGATGCATTAAAATCCGTTGCGTAGATTTAAAGATGCATAGAGGCAGACAGCGGGAAGCGACTTTGCTTTATACTATGGAGTGAAGTTGTAAAAAAACATTTTGTTCCGTTCTCTTCAATCGAAGATCTTAATCCCTACCTTGAAATCGTACGGATGGTCCCTGAAAGTCTCGCAGAGCACCACCTCGGGCGCCATCCAGTACGGCGTGCCGATGAACGTGTCGTGCTTCTGAAGAGTGGACTTGTTCTTGGCGGACACGCCGAAATCCGCTGTAATGTTAAGTAAAATTAAGGTTAGTTTCGTGTGGGGTGTAAGGTGGTAGGATCCTTGCCGGTTCGACAACGGAGATTCTATCGCCACGTGGATTATTTCCGCATAACTGCAATCTACCAATGCTGTGTTCTAATTTGAAGAATGGCAGGTGAAAGGGAGACATCGAAATCGAGGTATAGAGTAATTTTGAAGTGAAACTTCTTTAGAATCGTTGTGATTTCAAACCTGATGCAATGGAAAAAACGACAGGTAAGAGACACAAACACAAAAATGTGTAGAATGAAGCCGGTAAAGAATGAGACAGAAATATACACACGTCCCCACTCCCGTCTTCTAAACATAGTTGCTTGTAATTAGTGAGCCAAAGCGAGAGAGCACACTGTTTAATACTTGCTTGTATTTGAGCATTTAACGTGTGTTAGTATATGTGAAAAGTACGTGAGCTAATACCATTCTTTTCTCGATTTACTGAAGTTTCACTTCTATCGTGTGTGAATCGCACACACACCTTTTTTTTATTACGGGTTAATTTTTAGGCAGTCGGAATTTTTTCAATTTTTTTTTTTTTTATTAAAAATCATATTTTTTACATCTATTTTTCCTCACAACACAGTAGCAGGAGGTGGAGAGGGGGTAAATAAACATTATGAACTATGTGTATATAAGATTATATTTTAGGGTTTTGGAAAATAAACAAATGTGTTGCTTTTGAAAATAAGAAACGACATTTCAAGTTTATTATTCCACCAAATCTATATATATTCTGAAGTTTTAAAATTAGACAGACATGTCAAATTAAAAAAGAACTAAATAATTAAAGAAAACCTATTTTCTTTATATGTATATAACATATACATCCATGTATTCCGCACCCCTGGAAAGCAAAATAAGCAAAGCTCTCAACACCCTCCCCCCCATGCTTACGTAAACATTTTTATGTACATTTTACTAGACAATGTCCCACACATAAGGGTAAAAAGTAAATAACAACTGCCATATAAAAAGTAAATAAAGTAAAATACCCGTCCGCTATCAACACTATTTACGTAATGTTTGAACGGCATCTGATTATCGTCAATTCTCGCGGCACACGTACGCGATCTGCGCCTCGCTGAGACCCTCCTCCCCTATACACCACCCATACCACCCACGCACACCACTCACCCAGCTTCACCCCGCCGGCCATGGTCGCGAGCACGTTCCCGGCCTTCAGGTCCCTGTGTATCACGCGGCGCGAGTGCAGGAACTGCAGCCCGCGGCACATCTCGCGGCACACGTACGCGATCTGCGCCTCGCGGAGACCCTCCTCCCCTATACACCACCCATACCACCCACGCACACCACTCACCCAGCTTCACCCCGCCGGCCATGGTCGCGAGCACGTTCCCGGCCTTCAGGTCCCTGTGTATCACGCGGCGCGAGTGCAGGAACTGCAGCCCGCGGCACATCTCGCGGCACACGTACGCGATCTGCGCCTCGCGGAGACCCTCCTCCCCTATACACCACCCATACCACCCGCGCACACCACTCACCCAGCTTCACCCCGCCGGCCATGGTCGCGAGCACGTTCCCGGCCTTCAGGTCCCTGTGTATCACGCGGCGCGAGTGCAGGAACTGCAGCCCGCGGCACATCTCGCGGCACACGTACGCGATCTGCGCCTCGCGGAGACCCTCCTCCCCTATACACCACCCATACCACCCGCGCACACCACTCACCCAGCTTCACCCCCCCGGCCATCGTCGCGAGCACGTTCCCCGCCTTCAGGTCCCTGTGTATCACGCGGCGCGAGTGCAGGAACTGCAGCCCGCGGCACATCTCGCGGCACACGTACGCGATCTGCGCCTCGCGGAGACCCTCCTCGCCTATACACCACCCATACCACTCACCCAGCTTCACCCCGCCGGCCATGGTCGCGAGCACGTTCCCCGCCTTCAGGTCCCTGTGTATCACGCGGCGCGAGTGCAGGAACTGCAGCCCGCGGCACATCTCGCGGCACACGTACGCGATCTGCGCCTCGCGGAGACCCTCCTCCCCTATACACCACCCATACCACCCGCGCACACCACTCACCCAGCTTCACCCCCCCGGCCATCGTCGCGAGCACGTTCCCGGCCTTCAGGTCCCTGTGTATCACGCGGCGCGAGTGCAGGAACTGCAGCCCGCGGCACATCTCGCGGCACACGTACGCGATCTGCGCCTCGCGGAGACCCTCCTCCCCTATACACCACCCATACCACCCGCGCACACCACTCACCCAGCTTCACCCCCCCGGCCATCGTCGCGAGCACGTTCCCCGCCTTCAGGTCCCTGTGTATCACGCGGCGCGAGTGCAGGAACTGCAGCCCGCGGCACATCTCGCGGCACACGTACGCGATCTGCGCCTCGCGGAGACCCTCCTCGCCTATACACCACCCATACCACTCACCCAGCTTCACCCCGCCGGCCATGGTCGCGAGCACGTTCCCCGCCTTCAGGTCCCTGTGTATCACGCGGCGCGAGTGCAGGAACTGCAGCCCGCGGCACATCTCGCGGCACACGTACGCGATCTGCGCCTCGCGGAGACCCTCCTCCCCTATACACCACCCATACCACCCGCGCACACCACTCACCCAGCTTCACCCCCCCGGCCATCGTCGCGAGCACGTTCCCCGCCTTCAGGTCCCTGTGTATCACGCGGCGCGAGTGCAGGAACTGCAGCCCGCGACACATCTCGCGGCACACGTACGCAATCTGCGCCTCGCGGAGACCCTCCTACCCTATACACCACCCATACCACCCACGCACACCACTCACCCAGCTTCACCCCCCCGGCCATGGTCGCGAGCACGTTCCCCGCCTTCAGGTCCCTGTGTATCACGCGGCGCGAGTGCAGGAACTGCAGCCCGCGGCACATCTCGCGGCACACGTACGCGATCTGCGCCTCGCGGAGACCCTCCTCCCCTATACACCACCCATACCACCCACGCACACCACTCACCCAGCTTCACCCCGCCGGCCATGGTCGCGAGCACGTTCCCGGCCTTCAGGTCCCTGTGTATCACGCGGCGCGAGTGCAGGAACTGCAGCCCGCGACACATCTCGCGGCACACGTACGCGATCTGCGCCTCGCTGAGGCCCTTCTCGAGCTCGGACATCACCGAGTCGAGGGCGCCACCGTCGCAGTACTCGAGGAGCATCTGGAAGGGATGGAGGGGGGGTTAATAGCACGCGTCGTACACAAACCAATCGTCTTTAACAAGAGATAGGGATAAAAAGAATGGTCGGCGTCTTCGCATCTCTAACGAATAAGCATCTGGTAAGGATGCAAAGGGCTTAATTTGGCTGTTGGTAGCATCTTACCTTAAACTTTATTTTTTGTCTTTTTTTTATCTGAAAGTAGCAAAAGAGCATGCAGTCCACCTGATGTTAAGCGGTCACTGCCGCCCTGCGACATGTGTAATCAACTTCATACAGAACATGGGTTCTAACTGAAGTCAATCATAGATGCGTTGCTAATCCCGAGGACTATGATGGTCGCCTCATGTGAAAGTGTGCCGGCAACCACACCCTTCTATCAAAACGCAAAAAATGCTTCATGCTAGAAACAGATCTTCTTTTGTGTAAGGAAGAATGTATGGACACATCGACCGGGGAGATGCCACCGCCACAACTATTTCTATCGTAAAGCTTATTCATGCGTTTCCTAAGCGAACACCGTTCAAAAGTCCCAAGTCAGACGCTAGCCACAGCTTATGCGGGCTTAAATACGAAGCGATCAACTTTGTACGCCTCTATGTCGGCGCGTCTATGATTGGCTTCAAGTAGAACCCTGTTTTATGAATGTGTGAAAAATTACCAATGTGCCTAGATGACAGAAACCACACACACACATCATGCTCGTTTGCTACCTTAATTTGCGATGTTGATATTTCGATACTTATGGAAAAAAAGCACCAACCTCTGCACATCACGTAGGTTTGTACATTACATTGGGAGCATCGAAATACATGTATCGACTTGGAAGAACTCCTCGATCCCAAACGGCAGAAACACCATACATCGCATCCAAGCACATCATGATAAGCAATTACCAGAACACTTCGGTACCTTGGGACACAACGAAAACCGACTCACCCATAGTTTGTTGTCGATGAAGTACGCCTCGTGCAACTCAACGACGTTCGGATGCCGACACTCGCTCAGTATGTCAATCTCAACGGTGAAATCGGCGAGGTCGTCCTCGTTGTCGAGCACGCACATCTTGGCCGCGGCGAGCTGGCCCGTTGTCTTGTGCTGGGCTTTGTATACCTGCGGGAGAAAACGATGAGGACTGATTATAATTTTCACATAGAAACAATAAGCTTTGTATACCGACTATAATTAATTTATAATTTTAATTACGTGAATAAGTATTGCTTTGGATTTTATCTACCAATTCGCCATTGGTCCTCGGGGTAGACTATGACCTAATACCAACTCACTCTGAGAGGAGACCCGTGCCCAGCAGTGAGACACTAAGAGTTGACGACGAAGTATAGCTTATAATACGCACATAAATCAGTAATTACATTGTACTTAAAATGTTTTCTGTCTTTGAAAAGGTTTAACGCATTTATAGTGAACCTATACGAGAGCACATTGCTAAGTAGGTAAAATTATTTATTTTTTACAGGTGTTTCAATATTTTACCCACATGTTTCTTAACCTTACATAAACATGTTTTTGCTAATTATGAAAAATCATGGTAATTCTATAGGAATAAGGTAGTGGTAAGGTAATTTTACACAACAAAATCTAAATTAAAAATGGCTAATAACTTAAAATGGAAAGAACCATGCAAGTTGTCTTTTTAGCATCAAAATATTTATGAACACAGCGTAAACATTTCAAGACAGCGCAAACGAGAGAAGTTCCAGGCGCGTCTAATATGAGAGATACGTGAAATATGAATCACACTAAATATCAAATACTGAAATTGATGTGCGTTCAAATCGCGGCATTTGCCTAAACATCGCAACGTCGTTGTATGATACGTGTCCAAATATTTACGTAACATTTCACACTTCATACAATTTGTACGGGAGCGGACATTTTTATGCTTTTAAACGGAAAACAAGATTACTTTTATTCTGAATCACGGCGTTTTGATCCAGAAGCCATACAAATGTTGGTATGTTGTTTAGGAGAGGCTCCGTCCTGTCACGTTTGCATCCAGGTACATCCAATAACATCTACACCATTTTATTTGTTTTCAAGATTTCGGCACTTATCTATATCTTTTTGGGATATAAAAAACATTTCGTATTGTCCATTTACGTGAACCCGGAATGCATTGAATGTCAGATGGTATCACGATTCTTTAAGAACACTAGACAGTAGGTTTCGTAGTCGATAGGCCAGAAGACCTGTTGGGACCAAGACAAGTTGTAATTGCTAGCCGCTTGCCCTAAGAATGGCCTGAAGGGCGCCCCGCAAGGGAAGCACCAGTGCGAACTACCCGAAATCCCAAGGTTTCCCTATATGCGCATTGAGGCCACCGAGGAGGTTATAGTGCTTAAAAATCATACGTAACTTGATTTTTGCCCGAAAAGTTCACGTATCCTTTGAAGGTTTCCTTCCGAACTAAAAAAAGTCCTACAAAATAGGTCAATAAACTGTTATTTGTAATATCTAGCGCTTCCCTGAAAGCCTCGAATACAAGTAGGCGTACCACTCTGAGGACCAACAGGTGTCAAGGTCAGTAGGCGTAGGTACTAATTTGTAATCTCTAGCACTTCTCTGGAAGCCTCTAGCACCCTTAAACCATAAGTTTCAAAGTCTACCTACTTTGGCCAGTAAGCCGAAGTACCAGAAGAGGTCGCCACTCACCTTCCCGAAAGCGCCATCGCCCAGCTCGCCGACCATGTCCCAGTGGTCGTTCGGGTCGCTGTTGTCCCGGATGTTGCTGAACACCTTCTTCTTCTTCGCGTCATTTCCGCCGCCCAGGTGCAGCACCTGCAAGGAAATTATGTGTCATTATGCAGCTGGTATCGTCTAATCACTTTGCGAATAAAAATATAAGAGGTTAGTAAGAAACATAAAATAAGTAATGTTATTTGCAGTTAAAAGAAAGGCATTGAAATTAAATAGGTATTTTTTTTTAAAGATTGAAGAAGCAAACGAGCATGACATCTATAATCAACTTCATACAGAACATGGGGTTCTGTTTGAGGTGAATCATAGATGCGTCGCTACTCCCGAGGACTATGTTGGTCGCCTCATATGAAAGTGTGCCGGCAATTACTACCTTTCCATCGAAACGCAAAAACTGCTTCACGCTAGAAATAGGTGGTACTTCCCCGGTCGAACTTCACTGGTTCTATCTACCACCTGTATCACCAGGTCAATTTTTTGCAGAGACTTTATGAAAACCTCGAAAGATCGACGCGTTTGTGATTAATTTACCTGCTATTAAATAAGAAAAAAATAGCAAACGCTCATGCAGTCCATGTGATAAGGTAAGTGTTTACCCACGGACATTGGATGTTGGAAGCTGCTTACAGAACTTCATAGCATATAGCATTTGATAGCTCCTTTGTTCTACAAAGGGGCTATCAAAACTTATCAAAATTGAATCACAGAAGAGTTCCTACTCCCTAGGGCTATGTAGGTCTCTTCACATGAATGTTCCACCGAAACGCAAGACCTTGCTTCACGCTAGAAATACGTGTGAGGGTGGTGCCACAGCGGTCGAACTACACTGCTTCAAGCAGGTGGTAGAAACACCGTATAACTAACATATCATACTACAAATATAACGATATTTTTACAGGACAGCATGTAGGTGGTAGAACCAGTGTAGTTCCCCCGGAGAAGTACCACCGCCACAACTATTTGCGTTTGCGTTTCGATGGATGGGTGTGGTTGCCGGCACACTTTTATATTAGGCGACCATCTTAGTTCTCGGGAGCAGCAACGCATCTATGGTTGACTTCAGATAGAACCCCATCTTCTGTATGAAATTCCTTACATATGTATATCCATGCTCGTTTGCTACTTTAATGTTATATAAAAAATAGTTTTATCAGAACCTACATACTCTCCAATAAAAATATCATTTTTGTATGGTGACATTACTCAATCCAAGCGTTACAACTGCAAAGCAACTCTTACCTTTTTGAGATTATTGAAAAACATTGACATGTCGATGTGTGTGTGTTGGCGCGTCGTGTGGCGCCCTCAACCGTCTTTACACATCGTGGCGTCGGCGCTCCTGTGCATGCGTCTGGAACGAAAGGGAAATCACATGTGAATACATTTAGTATTAAGAGCAGTGATAGCCTAATGTTTGAAACTTGCCCTCTTGATAGGCCCGAGGTTCAAACCCAGGCACGCACCACTGATTTATGTGCGTATTAGAAATTAATTATCACTGCTTTTCGGTGAAGGAAAACATCGTGAGGAAACCTACTCATCCGAGAGTTCTTAAAAAAAAAAACTCAGAGGTGTGTGTGTGGAGGAGTCCACCAATTCGCACTAGGCCAGCGCGGTGGACTATGGCCTAACTCTCTCATTCTGAGAGAAGACCCGTGCCCAGCAGTGGGCCAATAATGGGTTGATGAGACATTTATTAGTGTCTTGTTTGTATCGACAGAGAGGAGACTTTCAACTGTTACTGAGGGATCCACAGGTTATTGGATCCACGAATTAAGCGCCTTTTTTGGGTTCAGCAAATTTGGCAAACGTTGAAGGAGTTTAGCCCCAAAGAAATCTAACACCACATTGTTTGATAAGCCTTTTGTGGCTGGTATAGACACTTTCCAATCCTAAATTCTGAATGTTCCACTGAATATAGCATAGGGTGTAGCATAGGGTGAAAAAAGTCTTTTTGATTAAAAGTTAAAGCTACCATCTTCATCCTCACGACTCACAAATCAACAACTCATATTTGTGATTACGTTCAGGTATAACCGCTGTTCTATGTGGAGGTGACCATCACTATCAGGTTTTCCAAGGTGGTAGAACCAGTGTAGTTCAACCGCCACAAATATTTCTAGCGTGAAGCACTGCTTGCGTTTTGATAGAAGGTTGGTTGCCGGCACACTTTCACATGAGGCGACCATCATAGTCCTCGAGAGTAGCAACGCATCTGTGATTGACTTCCGATAGAAACCCATATTCTGTATGAAGTTGATTACAGATGTCGCAGGGCGGCAGTGAACATCAGTGAACAGTTGCCATCAGGTGGACTGCATGCTTGTTTGCTACTTCAGTCAGATAAAAAAAAAACATCAGGTAGAATGCACGCTTAATTGCTACATCTAATTTATTAAATCATGATAAATCGTGTCACGGGCGCGCTTCGCCACGCCGGCAATGTATGACAGTAATTAGGATGCGAGCTAAATGAGAGGAGGGGGCAGCTATATTAACTAGTACAGGAGCGGAGATCAGAGCTATTAGGATGTGCCTAGGATTTGAACTACAGGCTCTCTGTGATCAACGTACTGTCTCATTGCTGAGCACGTGTCTCTCCACAGAGCGAAAGCTCGGACCTGAGATTAAAAGACCAAAAAAAGAGTCGCCAAATCTAAACGTTACTTATGCCAGTGCTGGATTAGCCACATAGCAAGAGTAGCAAATGCTACGGGCGAGTAGAGGAGCCCCGCGGCCCAACAACTACCTGCTATTTATATATTACTATTTACTACTAGCTGTCCCGACAAACGTTGTTTTGCCATAAATAATAAAAAATAAAAAAAAATAAAAAAAAAATTTAGGGGTGGACCACCCTTATTATTTAGGGGTGAAAAATAGATGTTAGCCGATTCTCAGACCTACCCGATATGCTTACCAAATTTCAGAGGAATCGGTCAAGCCGTTTCGGAGGAGTATGGAGACTAACATTGTGACACGAGAATTTTATATATAAGAAGAAGATATTTGCTATCCTAAAAAAATTAAAATGCAAGAAGATATAGAAAGTGTCATCTCTAAATTTTCCCAGATTAAATCCAGAAAAGTTTACTAGTAACAGTTTTGTTTTATTTAATACCCTTAAGGCAAACTATGGGCCTCCTGTCAGAATCTGCTACAGGCCGCGCGCTGGTTTAATCCGGCACTGACTTATGCCACCAATAAGTAAAGTCAAACCAACATTTTAGTTCTTCACTATTGAAAGCAGATAATTTTTCGTGGATCCCCGCTTACGAATTTTGAACCCCATGTTTTTGTCTCCCGTTGGCACGTCGAGCACTCGAATCCAGACGCCTAGTTCCAAACCAAAAGGCTATCATGGCCGGCACGAAAAGCCAAAATCCACACCAATTTTGAAAATTCAGACGTCATTTCCATCAAACATCAACATTAAAAACACGCAACACTACATAGTATAAAACAAAGTCGCTTCCCGCTGACTGTCCCTATGTATGCTTAGATCTTTAAAACTACGGTACGGATTTTAATATAGGTTTTTAATAGATAGAGAGATTCCAGAGGAAGGTTTTTATGTATCATACATGCATAATATAGTGGATGAACACTGATAATTTTGGATTTCTGACTTTTAGGCGGTACGAAGTTCGCCGGGTCAGCTAGTCAAATTATAAATGCTTAGGATTCGAACGTCGTACACTCCGATCGAAACGTCTAGTTTCGAACCAAAAAGCTATCACGCCTCTAAGTATAGCAAGTCAAAAACCACACCAATTTTGAAAATTCTCTTAGTAATCATAGCAGACGACCCACCTGGCGCAGCGGTTACCATACCGGTCTGACACGCAGTGGGTCCCGGGTTCGATTCCCGGCCAGACATGTGTCTGAATGATGAGTTTAGATTCTGTTCTGGGTCTGGGTGTTTGTGTATTCGTCTTTGTGTGTCTCACCCGCGACACAGAAGAGAATCCTACTGTGGGGCTATGAGTGTAGAAAGCGTTTTTTTAAACACGCAGTAATACAACCTCGCCGCGTCCTTGCGACACTGATACGACAATGTCAACAAGATGAGGCAATATCACCACGAGCCGCTGGTGAGACGTACGACTGAGGAAAATGTCAACGAAATGTTCATTGGATGTCGTTTGGACCAAGTTATGAGTGACTTGCTGATACCCGAGGCATTGCCCGCTTAGATGATTGGAATGTTATCACACAGCCAACTTCGAAAAGACCAACTTTGGAAAAGAGGTACATGCTTACGATTCGAACGTCGTACATTCCGATGGAAACGTCTAATTTCATAAAAACTATCACGACCCTATATATAGAAAGTAAAAAACCACACCAATTTTGAAAATTCTCTTAGTAAACACGCAGTAAAACCAACCTCGCCGCGTCCTTGCGACACTGATACGACAATGTAAACAAGATGAGGCAATATCACCACGAGCCGCTGGTGAGACGTACGACTGAGGAAAATATCAACGAAATGTTCATTGGGTGTCGTTTGGACCAAGTTAAGAGTGATGAGCGGTTTAATCATTAACTTAAATTTTATTGAGATTATGGACCGAATCCACGAAGGACGTAAAATTGGACTTATGACTAATTCAGCCCATTGACTTTTGTTGCACAATAATTGGCATTAACTTCAAATTTTGCAAATGGATTAATGAAATACTTGTAACCACTTCTAATAACGTATTATTGTATAAATTCTCGAATTTAAAATTACGATTTCGTGCAGAATAACTGAAACATAAATATCACTTTAATAGCCACGTGCTTTTAACGCCCTCCATAAATGCAAACACAATTTATCTTCCCACAATATGCTAATTGCGCATAACGTCCCTTTAATTCTTGTGTGGCTATGAGTGTAGAAAGCGTGTTTTTTATCACGTGTACAATATAGTAACCTTAAGCAGTTCGATGTCAAGATACGAACATCAAACCTCACAGTCTCACGCACGCATCACCCGCTCCGCCCATAAACTCGCACCACACGCGACAATGATTCACCGGGTACATTTAATTACCGCCAGTTTATCGACGGGACCGTCGCGTTTCCGCCGGCGAGCGATAGCGGTGCCCGCTTTTACGATTCATAAGTAATTTATATCGGATATCAACACCAAAACCAAGCTTTCTAAGCATATAGTTTTCTATGTAGTGTTTAAACACTTAACGCGATTGCCTTAGAATGGGGATAATGTTTTTAAGCGTTAGTATCTATGTCAATTTTTTGGACCTTTAGCACGTCTTTCAGTCAAAGAAACGTAGAAGACATCTTTTTTATCTGACTGAAGTAGCAAACGAGCATGTAGTCCACCTGATGGTAAGTGGTCACCGCCACCCATGGACACCTGTTATCAACATGGGTTCCATCTTAAGTCAATCACAGATGCGTTGCTACTCCCGAGGACTATGATGGTCGCCTCATGTGAAAGTGTACCGGCAACCACACTATTCCAATGAAACGCAAGGAATGCTTCACGCTAGGAATAGGTGTGGCGGTGGTACTTTCTCGGTCGAACTACGCTGGTGATCCGTGACTTCAGATGGAACCCATGTTCTGTATGAAATTGATTACGGATTTCGCAGGGCGGCAGTTAACACTTACCATCAGGGGGACTGCATGCTCGTTAGCTACTTCGATCAGATAAAAAAAAGGTGTTCAAAGAATATCGACATATTGTTGAAGTGAAACTTCTTTATCGGGGTTGGAAAAAAATTTAGTGTAACATTTTTTCGTTACGCGCCATCTTTTTCTGTTACGCGCCATCTTTTTCTGTTACGCGCCATATTTTTTTTTCCGTTACGCGCCATCTTTTTCTTATCCCTACCACGCGTGATATTAGATAGATTATTATAGATTAGATTATTATATAAAGTTTAATAAAAGCCTTTTATCAAACTTTATCTAATTTCAATTTATTTAACCAATTTCTGTAAAGTTGCATATAGTAAATTATTTTTTGAAAAATAACGTCATAAAGAAGTTTCACTTCTTACGAGTGTACGCTAGTACACGCACACATTTTTTTTAACTCGCCTATCATCCAGGTGATTGTGCACGGTGATCAAAATACAACAGATCATCTTTATCACCTTGTTGACATCACGTAATCAAAGTGGCACACATAACCTTCTAATTACGCAAAAATTTTAAGTGGCATTTTTTCGAACCACGGTACCGCCTTCATAATTTAGCGCTCTCGGCGTGGTGCGCGAAGAATTCACTTTCGATTTTTTCCACGTACATTGATGTGTTACACAGTGTGTAGTTGATCATATCAGGTTTTATTTGAGATAAGAAGTAACGGCGATCTTCGGTCGGCCCTAAAGTAAAAAATCTAAAATTATCAGTGTATTTCAAGGAGTAAAATCAGAAATATCTAAGAGCATCTTCACTCAGGTATTTCCGAATAAAAATTTTAATACCAAAATAATCTCAAGATAACAAGGACACACGCATGCGTGCACGTTTACGAAGATGACATCACGGATCGTTCATTATGTCAAACTCAGCGCCGAGGACGGCCACCGGGGGGGTTTTAGTGCGGTAAAAATCCTACATAGCCCTGCGTCGCTCCCACGGCGTCGGGTACCTTTGGTAGGTTTCCCCCTCGAAAACAAAAAAAAAATGTCAAACTCACACCGAAACAAAAAGGACATGTCTCTAGGGTTACCACTCAATTTCAGCAATGAGAATACGCTAGATTTTTTTTATTTGTTTGAAGTAGCAAACGACCACGCAGTCCACTAGATGGTAAGGATCATTATGTCAATCTCACACCGAAACAAACGGGACATTTCTCTAGGGTTACCACTCAATTTCAGCAATAAAAATACGCTAGTTTTTTTTTATCTGTTTGAAGTAGCAAACGACCATGCAGTCCACCTGATGGTAAGTGATCACTGCCATCACAATAAAAAAAATACTAAAAAAAGAATAAATTAGGCATTTAAGGGGGGCTGGCTCTTATACAACAAAAGTGATTTTTTTGCCGTTCTCTATAATGGTAGGGAACCCTTCACGCTGCACTCCGAGTCGCACTTGGCCGGTCATTCTAACATTAGAACATCGACTCCGTCACATACATGACAATACTGACGTGGATCGTCGCAGATCACTCCGATGATCGCTGAATATACATATGACGTCGTGCGGGTTAGTCACGGTGACATCATTCATGTGGCAGGCTTGTAGTGCAAGTTCATAAGCGGTAGCGAGGTTTGTTTTTAAAGGTAGGGCCAGTGTAGTTCGACCGGGGAAGTACCACTGCCACACCTATTTCTAGCGTGAAGCATTTCATGCGCGATATGGAAGGGTGCGGTTGCCGGCACACTTTTATATGAGGCGACCATCATAGTCCTCGGGAGCAGCAACGCATCTGAGATTGACTTCAGGTAAAACCCATGTTCTGTATGTAGTTGATTAGTTGATTACAGATGTCGCAGGGCGGCAGTGACCACTTTCCATCAGGTGGACTGTATGCTCGTTTGCTACTTCAGTGAGATAAAAAAAAAACTATAAACGTTATAAGTTTATAAGCGGTAGCGGCTATGAAATAAGACCGCGATATAAATTTGTAAATGTTAAATGTCCACGTCCACCAATTCGCATTTGTCCAGCGCGGTGGACCCGTGCCCAGTGGGACAATAATGAGTTGACGACGAAATGTTATATGACATCGATTCCGTCACAACCACGACAACACAATGTGGCAGCGATCCGATGATCTCTGAGTGAATATACATTTGACGTCGCGCAGGTTAGTCACGGTGACAATTAGTGGTAGCGGATTTGAAAAAAAAGTTATTAAGTTTATAACAAGAGTTAACAAGGAATTAGAGTAAAAGGTGGTAATACCTACTGGGGGAGCGTTCATACCTGATGTTTTACAACCTTTAAGGTAAGTTAGAATTCGCTTTATTACAATAAAAAGTGGTGATATACCTACATGTAGGCGATAATTGATTACGTGAAGCGATTTTAACGGTTCTCTCCTTATTAAAAGTTGTGAACGATAGTACTCAAGTGGTTAGTTGAGAGTTTGAGAGTCAATGACATCATAGATTGCATACGCATGTGATGCGATTAGATTAAACGGTAAACGATTTAAAATTGTAATGTTTTCGTTTGTCTGTTAAAAGAAATATTTTTTTTGACATGACAACGTCTTATAATTCGATGGAGCCGGCTGCACGCACCAAAAACATGACTCGTGTGGCGTTACCTCGCTCTGAGGCGTTCCATTTAAGGCTTGAAGTCCAAGCGAGAGCGCGGAACCGGCCTCCACGTTCGGCACCGTTCGACATTTGTGTCTTTTCTACTTGAGTGAGCGATGCGCCCGCGTGGACAGCTGCTATACAAAAATGCAACCATTCCATCAGTATTTTCTTATGACATTGTCACGTACAACTTTACAGACAACCAATTTTTATTTTATTTGAAGACGCTATCGCTTTCTACACTCTAGCCCCAGACTAGCAGTTATCCTGTGACAATAGTCCTCGCGCTACAAAGGACCCTGCGCCTCCCCTTGGTGTAGGAGGGACGGAAGATTCTGCGACCTTTTTTTTTGGTCGACAAACTGCAGAAGTCCTCGCCTTCCCGTAAAGCGGAACTGAGCCTGTCCGGGACATTTAATTTTGGTAAGAAAATCGGGACGTGTGGCAAACTTAGAGGGCAACTTGAGGTTGGCCACAATTTCCATATCATCTCTGAAAGTGAAACTGCAACTGTATTCCAATGTAAACTGTAAACAAATGTAGACATAGAAATGTTACAAAAAATATCACTACCTACACTCTACACTAGGATTTTCTGTCGTGGGTGCCAAGGACAAACAAAGTCAAACCCGGAACAAGAAAAAAAATCCATTATTCAGATGTATGTTTTTTTCGAGAATTCTAACCCGGAACCCATTGCAACCACCACGTACTAACCACTAACCAATGTGCAATGTAGCTCGTCGGATATTTTCAAATGTGTCATAAATTACAGGAAAATGTGTTAAGCGTTATCAGAGGAGAACTCACAACATGGACACTTCCGTTCACATATAAATGACTCAATTTAATAAAACAATGATTTTGTTCTGTCCACATGAATATGGACTAAAAAAAATATAAGTGACGAATAGATAACCTCTTTCCTTTGGGAAGTCGGTTAAAAATAGCTTGTTTATTATTACTAGTCACCCGTCGCATCGGTCGAAATTCGACCGTAATTTAAATTAAAAAACTAAACTTCATATTGTCCAACGTAGTACGAATACTACTCAAATTCAAATATAATGTAATAATTTTTAAGTAATTTTGAACGTACCCGTTAAATATAAAAAGAGTTTAAGTTATCTAAGCCGCATTTAAAAGCAATAGCGGTATTTTGACAAAGACATCTGACATTTTTGAAGTTATGTGTTTTCATAGTAAGACATTAAATGTTCTATTTCGTTTACTATGTATAATTATGTTTGTGACAAAAGTTTTTGGTAGTGTGTGTAATGTGTTTTTAGTTGATATTATGTATGCATTATTTGAAAAAAATATTAACATTCTGCACTCCTTCTCTACGTCCACTATAACCGTGCAAAATTTCATACTAATCCGCGGCATATTGCTTAAAAACGCGTCATAAGTTTGTGCTTCACGTATAAATATAATAAATACTTGCGTTTAAAAAAATGAAACATAACTGAGAATTATAATCACTTTCGATATATGTATTGAAGTTGATGGATTTTGATGGAATGATGAATGATGAAAACTGATGTTTCCACAAAATTGCGACTATAAATAAAATCAATCAATCAACCAAGATGACAAAACAGTTGCCGACGCCTAATTTATATAGGTACATAGTTCATTAATAAATTATCAAAGTGTACCATATCTTGCCAAACAAGTTTCATGTTTAGTCGAATATAAGGCACGATACTTAACCTACCATTATATTTTTATGCTAAAAACGAGACGATATAAGTGAAAGAATAAAACAAAACTGATTTAAAAAATATACGTTTAGTTGTTTTGCCAGATTTGATATGCCGGTTTGAGTTTTTTGCCGGATCTTCTCAATTGATATCGCGTTACCGGTCCGGTAGTAGTGTAAGAAAAGATATTTTTTTTCTTAATCTTTACAACCAATTTGTGAATGTACGATTTAAGTCCAATGTTATCATGAAATTTATATCTGAATCTCCCCGCCGCTTCCTACGCCTTGTACCACAGCCACTCACAATTGAGACGACCACTGAATGCGAGATCCGCGTCTAATTGCCCCAATGGACAACAACATGCAACAATGCAACAATGGACGGGGACGTTCATAAGACGGTGGCGTCCCATTGGCGTGCTTTTTATAACATTCCACTTCCTACAACACTCTTGTCCTGACTTATTTACTATTTGACATCAATTTCTGTTTTAGTTGTAAGTAACGCTTAGATAAAAGATAAACCCGCTGAGTATCTTGTCGGATCATCTCGTAGTCGTATTCCGATGCGGCGGTAGTGTAAGAAAAAATATTATAGCTGACAATTTGCAACTACCTCCATAAGCATGTTCAAAATAAAAACATTTAATAGAATCTGCCCGCCATTCCCTATGAGTAGCACCACAGCCGCTCACAATTGAGACGAGCACTGAATGCGAGATCCGCGTCTAATTGCCCCATCGACGGTGGACGGGGACGTTCATTGGACGGTGGCGTCCCGCTGGCGTGCTTTACATAACTGGACGCTTCCTACACCACTTTTCTTCTAGTTTATAACCCGATTGCATCAGAAAGAGGCTTATGTTTTTTCTACTTGATGTTGTACGAGTCCATCTAATTCTGTTAATTGTGGGTAAGTAACGCTTAGATAAAAAATAAACCCGCTGAGTGTCTTGCCGGACCATGTTAGTTGTAGTCGTATCCCGATGCGGCGGTAGTGTAAGAAAATAATATTACAGCTGACAATTTAAAACTACCTCCATAAGAATGTAAAAAATAAAAACATTTAATGGAATCCCGCTGGCGTGCTTTTTACAACTTGATGCTTACTACATTCGTCCTGTCTTAATTCCTATTCAACGTTAATAACTTCATCGAATTCTCTTTTACCTTCTCTGTTATGGAACTACTATAGTTGACAATTTTAGCTTTCTCCGTAAGTATGTACAAAATAAAGACATTTCATATGATCATAACAAGCTTGCCTCGCCGCTTCCTATGTCTTATACCACAGCCGCTCACAATTGAGACGACCACTGAATGCGAGATCCGCGTCTAATTGACCCATCGACGGTGGACGGGGACGTTCATTGGACGATGGCGTCCCGTTGGCGTGCTTTTTATAACTTCTTCCTTTTAGCTTCCTTCAACATTCGTCCTGTATCTTTTCAACTAGGTAATTACCGCGGCTTGGCTTATTTTGGTTACGTTTATAATAGTAATGAGTATCCTAATTGGTAATCTAGGTCAGGGTTTCTCAAACTTTCGGTTCAACGTACCCCTGTTAAAGTTTTCAAGTAACAGCGAACCCCCTTAAATTATATAATTAAATCCCCCCCCCCCCAAAGAAAGCAATAAAGTTGACTGTTTAATAAAATAATGTTGTTTTTTTTTTATTTCAATAAAAGGTAACAATAAAGTGCCCTAAGAAATATATTTTTACTTCTATTAATATGATGAGTATGCTTGTTTGTTGTGACAAATGGAGTCAATTTTAGGAATAATTTTGGACAATTTTAACCTTAATTCAGACCCGGCATCAAGTCGATTTCTACCATGCCACCTGCAAAGCCATGTGTGCCGCACGTGCCCGCCAGTCATCACGCCAGCATTACGTAAGTCGCGAACCCCCTGACATCGAATGGCGAACTAGGGTTTCGCGTATCGCTTTGGGAAACCCTGATATAGGTCATAAACTTTGTGTGTGAAAAAGTTATAACGAAATCCAACCGGTATTTTTTGCGTGAAAGAGTAACAAACATACATACACCCTCATTTTTTTTGCACTTGGAATATTAAATAAGATTATATGTTTAAATGTCCATCGAATTTTGTTTTAATTGAGAGTGAAGCATAGAAAAATAATGTGTGCGTGTACTAGCGTACACTCGTAAGAAGTGAAACTTCTTTAAGACGTTATTTTTCAAAAAATAATTTACTATATGCAACTTTACAGAAATTGGTTAAATAAAGTTAAATTAGATAAAGTTTAATAAAAGGCTTTTATTAAACTTTATCTAATAATCTAATCTATAATAATCTATCTAATATCACGCGTGGTAGGGATAACGTAACGTAACGAATAATGGCGCGTAACGAAAATATGTTACACTATTTTTTTTTCCAACCCCGATAAAGTTTCACTTGAAAAATCCTCATATTTACCCGATTACCTCAGCAGGATATTTTTTGTACGCGTTTGTATGTATTATGTTTGTTTGAATTTATGTACGTCCATATAATCGGCTCAGTTTACATAGAAATATAGTAGGCTTTCATACATTATACTTTTTAACCGACTTTCCAAAGAAAAGGGGTTATCTATTCGTCACGTATATTTTTTTTTAATATATCGCCTGCACTCAAATAAAAACGGAGGCAAGAGAGGATTTTTTTTTGTTATTTTACTGAGGCCGTCTACTGAGAGGTAGCAGTTCAGGAGAGATTCATATCATCTGGGAATGGTTTATACATGGACAGCAGTGGCCACTTACCATCAGGTGGATTGCATGCACGTTTGACGACCCGTGGCGGAGTGGTTACCATACCGATCTGACGCGCAGCCCCGGGTTTGATTCCCGGCCAGACAGGTATCTGAATGATGAGTTTAGAATCATGTTCTAGGTCTGGGAGTTTGTGTATCCGTCTTGTGTGTGTCCATGGTACCCACGACACAGGAGAAAATCCTACTGTGGGGCTATGAGCGTAGAAAGCGTGTTTGCTACCTCCACATCACAAAACCCTCCCACGTCAATACAAAACAAACGTCACAGATAAGGTCACGGCGTGGCATTGATCAGAGAACACTCATCAATAAACAATAATATATTATGGAAACAAAAAATTCGACAGCTAAATTAAAATTGGCTGTCGGGTAATTTGTAAAAATCAATTACCCGACTATTTATTATTTTTATTTTAATGCACTGAAGTAGCAAACAAGCATGCAGTCCAGTGATGGTAAGTGGTCACTGCCACCTATGAACATCTGTAATCAACTTCATACAGAACATGGGTTCTATCTGAAGTCAATCACAGATGTGTTGCTACTCCCGAGGACTAAGATGGTCGTCTCATATAAAAGTGTACCGGCAACCACACCCGTCCATCTCCCGCAAGAAATGCTTCACGCTAGAAATAGGTGTGGCGGTGGTACCTCCCCCGTCGAATTACACTGGTCGACTGCAAAAAAAGATAGTGAGATGCTAATAATAAATAATAATCTTTCATCGAGCCATTATGTTCCCTGCTAGGCATGGGTCTTCTCTTGAAATGAGAGAGTATTAGGCCACATTCCACCGCGTTGGCCGAGTGCGAATTGGTGGACTTCACGCACCTCCGAGATCTTTTTTCAAAGGACTCTCAGGTGTAAATAAATAAATAATAAATCCCACATAACCCTGCGTCGCTCCCACGGCGTCGGGTACCTTTTGAAGGTTCCCCCCCCCCCCCGAAAACAAGAAAAAAACAAAGGTGTGTAGGTTTCCTCACGATTTTTTCCTTGACCGAAAAGTGAAAATTAATTTCTAATACGCACATAAATCAGTAGTGCATGCCTGGGTTTGAACCTCGATTGATAGAGCAAGTTTCAACCAGTAGGCTATTAAACGCTTTCTACACTCATAGCCCCACACTAGGATTTTCTCCTGTGTCGTGGTTGCCATGGACACACACAAAGACGAATACACAAACACCCAGACCCAGAACAAGAATCTAAACTCATCATTCAGATACCTGTCTGTCCGGGAATCGAACCCGGGACCCACTGCGTGTCAAACCGGTACGGTAACCGCTGCGCCACGCAGGTCGTCGCGGGCTATCACTGCACACACCCAAGAGTGCTTTAAAAAAAGTTATCGGAGGTGGGTGAAGTCCACTAATTCGCACTTAGCCACCGCGGTGAACTATGGCCTTAAACTATCTCATTCTGAGAGAAAGCCCGTGCCCAGCAGCGGGACAATAATGGGTTGTACCCCCAAAGAGACCGTTACAAAAATATCTACACATATATCACAACACTTTTTTTGAAATGAAATAAACTGTCTTTATTTTAAAATTTAAAATTATGTTACATTTTATTCTTACGCTACCACCGGATCGGAATACGACCTCAACTGAGAAGATCCGGCAAGAAACTCAGCGGGTTTGTCTTTTTTCTTATTCATATCCATTTTTTTTAAATACCTATAATTATAATCATGTTTTTATTTACATGGTAATGAAAGTTAGCTCCAGTATCTGCCAGTGTCTTCAGTTAACATACTTTCTTTACACAGATCATCTAGAATCATGAATAAAAAAACTTTACCGTCCTTCTAACGCATTCGCATAAATTCATAAAGCACGCACCGAATGAATGAAACGAGATGATAATGGCATCTCCGAACGGTGTCTACCCAAACAGGTGTGTCCGCGACGTATGCAAATGCTCGGATAGAATGTCGGTTGTTAGAATCTAGTCATTAGATGTGCGGTATTGTGGTCGGTGTAGCTACGGGTCCCGGATTCGAATCCGGGTCACAGTTTTTTGAATTTATGATTTAGATATCGCTTTTAACCCGACTGCATCAGAATGCGGGTACTGTTTCGAGCGTCTGTATGTATGTTTGTTTTTATATATGTTTGTGTGTTTGTATGCCAATTTCTTTATACGCGTTGCAGCCCACTAACTTGACGGTTTGTGACATGTGGCACTTACGAATCGACTAAGTGACATAGGCTATTTTTTTTTAACATGGCGTCTTTAACCCGATAGTGGGGGGGGGTGTTCAAAGAAGCGTGTGGAAGGGGGGAACGAAAGGAGAAGATAATAGAATCTCTAAACGGAATCTACCTAAACATGTGTGTCCGCGACGTACGCAAATATTCGGATACAATGTATTTGAGCTGTATTTGAGCTGTATCTGTATTTAAGCGGAAACTGGTTGCCACTAATTGTTAGAATCTAGTAACTGTATAGTATGGTGTCCGTCATTATTAAGAATACCGGGTTCGAATCCCAATTGAATACCATATTAGGGTAAGGGGAGGTTAAATAAAAAAATATAAATAAAATAAAGACAAATCCGCTGAGTTTCTTGCTGGATCTTCTCAGTTGAGGTCGTATTCCGATCCGGTGATAGTGTATGAAAAAAATGTAACTGACAATTTGTAAGTGCCCCCGCAGGCCTATACAAAATAAAGACATTTCATTTCACAATAGCCCACACCGTCCATCATATCACAAACGTACTAAAATCACCGGTACCACCACTTTACAAATGTAAGAGCACGTTTTTCTCCTTCTGTACCATCCAAGCAGCTTATAATTTCTTCCAATCGTCCCAATGGGCCACACTGCCCAGTATCCGCGACCCAAAGCTATGACCGCATTAGCGGATCTCTGTTGACGCGCGCTAAACAGTCGATAACGCGTAAACTGCGCGCGGACAGACGCGCACGAAAGTGGTTTTGGAAATAACAAACGAGCAAAAGTTCACTTTATGGTAAGTCCTCACTGCCATCCATGGACATCTTCGCAAGCAACTTAGTATTTTGTTTTTATCTAACTGAAGTAGCATCCAGTCCACCTGATGGTAAGTGGTCACTGCCGCCCACGGACATCTGTAATCAACTTCATACAGAAAACATGGGTTCTATCTGAAGTAAATCACAGATGCGTTGCTACTCCCGGGGGACTATGATGGTCTCCTCATGTGAAAGTGGGCCGGCAACCACACACTTACATCTACATACTATATCAGACCAGTATAGCGACCACTCCGCCACGCGGGTCGTCAAAATGACATATGAAATGAAATGAAATGTCTTTATTCTGCAAAGGCCTACCGGGGGCACTTACAAATTGTCAGTTACACATTTTTTTTCACACTACCACCGGATCGGAACACGACCTCAACTGATAAGATCAGGCGAGAAACTCAGCGGGTTTGTCTTTTTTGTTATGTTGTATTTTTTTCTAATCATGTTTTTTTACATTGTAATAAAAGTTAGCTCCAGTATCCACTACCATAAAGCCAGTTTCATAACACTTTACCGACCGACAGTACGCGCCGCGTCTCCTCTCGCACGTCTTTGACACGCTTTCGATTGCCCGAGTGGGAATGCTTGGTTTCATGCGTATAGAGAATTTTAAGGCTTTAGCGAAGCTCGAAGCAACTTTTGCTTCTTAGGACTTGGGCTCGGCGTGTCCTTGGTGCAAATTTGCCTATATATTCGTTAAAAACACGTTTCAGTTGTGACATATACTTGTCTTGCCAAATAGGCCTCTTGTTTAGTAATCTATATAATAATACGTGAAGCAAAAACTTGTGAAGCATTTTTTAAGTAATATGCCGCGGACGGATTAGTATGAATTTTTGCAAGGTTACAGTGGACGTAGAGAAGGAGTGCACAATGTTAGTATTTTTTTTCAAATAATGCATGCCGTGCATTTGTCACAAACACATAATTAATAAACGAAATAGGACATTCAATGTCTTACTACGAAAAAATAACGTCAAAAATGTCAGATGTCTTTGTCAAAATACCCCTATTAAATAATTATTATGTTTTTTTAATCAAGCAAATTCATCGCACATTAATTAATTTTACCTTCATTCCAGAATATTCCCTAGCTGAACTCTGAAATGAATATGTACAAAATGTTGACGAGGAATATTATCATCAAAGATTATGAAAAGTTGTTGATGTGAAAAGTCAGCATCTGCATTATTTTTATATATGTCGACGCAACACCGCTTATTTATGAAAGACACGTCGCCGAAAATAATTATTTTAGTTAGTTTAAAGATCGAAAATTGTTTGTTTATTAAATTAGCAATATTTAGTGAATTTTAGAATTGTAATTTAATTTACCCTCCTTAAATTTGTTATTGTCACCTCACCAAACACTGTTATAAAAAGGCGAGCGCCTGCCGGTAGAAAAAGATTCTTGTTTAACCGTCGAAGCGATCGGACCTCCTCAAGTGTGAATACATCGAAGAAGTTTACTCCTGTGTTTTACTTGAAATCTTCAAGAATGAATGATAATGAAGACTCCGCGACCATCCTGATGTCACATTCACTTCGTTATATATAAACGCAGAATACTTGTCGTATTTTGAAAAAATACGAATTTAATTTTATACATAAGAAATTAATTATCACTGCTTTACGGTAAAGGAAATAACCGCGAGGAAACCTACACACCCAATTTTTTTTTGAAAATAACACTTTTGACGATGAGTATATATATATTAATACGTGAAGCAAAAGCTTGAGGTACATTTTTAAGTAACTTTATAGTTGGTGTACAGAAGGAGTACGGAATGTTAATATTTTTTTCATATAATGCATATGATATGACGGAGGGGGTGGTTCTTTTTTGCTCATCGTATCAGGATAACCTACTGTGGGTTCTGATAGGTAATGTTAACGCGAGAATAAATTGCGGACTTGATTTTAACACACAGTATATTGCCGAATTAAACTTGTTACTATCACTAAAATTAATCAAACTAAATTAAGTAGGCAAGTAATCGTAGCACTAAGAACGCGGGATGATTTTCGAGTTGTCTGCTTCGGCCGACCGTCAACGATAGACTGAGGTGTCGGCCATTAAACTGGTACAACCGTAACTTCATCGAACGCCACTAGATGGCGCTGGCGTTCCGGTGTTGCCACAATACCGCCATTTCCGACACATATGTCATACATAAAATGAACTAAAACGCATTACACATACTACCTTGCATTTGACATAAACACATAAATAATAAACGCAATAAAACATTCAATGTCTTACTATGAAAACACAACGTCAAAAATGTCAGATGGCTTTGTGAAAATACCCTCTATTGCTTTTAAACGCTTAGTTAATTAAAACCTCTTTTTACCTCTAACAGGTGACTTAAATTCTTAAGATCAATACAATTTATTGAGAAATATTCGTGCTACTTTGGACAATATGCAGTTTAGTTTTTTAAGTTAAATTACGGTCAAATTTCGACCGTTGCGACGTGTGACTGGTATAATAAATATATATAATAAATAAATAAAAGGAAAATTTAAAACAAAAACGCGTAATACATGGTAATAACAATATGTATATAAATAGTATATATTATTTATATAAATAGGATTGATTGGTTGATTCACGTGCGGTTGGCAGACGGACGAGTGTCATCTCTATATATGGAAACAGCTTCAGTGTCTAGGTCGAAACTTAGCCAAACGCATTGTTGAAATTTTGAGACTTTTTATTTTTTTAATATTTTTATCAAAATGAAGTAGCAAACGCGATTGCAGCACCTGATGGTAAGTGGTCACTGCCGCCCATTCACGTTATACAACATAGATTTTATCTGAAGTCAATCACAAATGTGTTGCTACTCCCGAGGACCAATAGGTTGGTCTCCTGTAAGCAACTTCAACAGAGCATTAATTCCATGTAAAGTCAATTACAGATGCGTTGCTACTCCCGAGGACTATGATGATCGCCTCATGTGAAAGTGTGCCGGCAACCACACCCTTCCATCGAAACGCAAGAAATGCTTCACGCTAGAAATAGGTGTTGCGGTGGTACTTCCCCGGTCGAACTACACTGGTTCTACCTTGAACCTTACCCTGCTTACATAATACTTGAACGGCCTGTTATAAAAAACCCTCAACACCTACAGCGGTCAACATTTATGCGAGCGATTCTTAAACCCTTATAAGTTCCCCAGCGGTGGCAGTAAGGCTGAAGGAATTTCGCACCAGAACAGGTGTCCACTTACGTGACGTTTAACGCCATATTAATAAAACAAATAACAATATCATACAATAAACACTCAGCGCACACATACCACCGACTTATGACATAATAACTAGTAGAATTTTACCTTGAATGCATAATCAGTTGAATACCTCACAGAGAGGTAGATGTATTCACTTCCTGCTGACTTGTGTGTCATTAGAAAAAAGAATATGTCTGATTTTTGAAAAAAAAAACGGTTAAGTGCGAGTCGGAATCGCGCATGAATAGTTCCGTCCCATTTTATTACAAAAAAAGTAAAAAAAATGTTTATTGTATGAGAAAAATAGTACAGAACCCTAAAATTGATTTTATGTACCCAAATTGTTAAAAAAATGTAAGATCTGTCGATAGATACTAGTTTCTGAACTGAAATTAAAAAAAAATAAAAACATGCGTGCGTACAAAGTACACATGTCAGAAGTGAAACTTCTTTGGCGAACTAATTTATAAATCTTGTTTATATTTATACAAATCTAAAACTTTAAATTTCCAAGATTAAGAGGAAGGGAAAAAGGCGTGATACGACGTTCGCTCTGTCTCACTTTTTCTCTCAATCTTTCTCACTCGCTTGCTCCCTACTCTCACTCCACGGCTAGTTGCTCATGCTACGTTCGCCCTGTCTTACTCTCTCTCAATCGGTCTCGATCACTCTCTCTCTCTTTTCCGACACTTCCGTTGTATACCGGCGTGACGTTTCATCTGTAAAAATTTTACCCTCATGCGCCTAAAGAAGTTTCACTTCAAAAAATGTTTATTGTATGAGAAAAGTAAGAGAAATCTTAGGAATAGGCTCTCATTTTTACCTTTTTAGTACAGAACCCTAAAATTGATTTTATGTACCCAAATTGTTAGAAATCGTGAGATCTGTCAATAGATACCCGTTTCTGAACCGAAATTAAAAAAAAACTACTTAAATAAATAACATTTAAGAAAAGTGGTTACTACGTCTGACATTATTTATAACCGACTTCCAAAAAGGAGTTCTCAATTCGTCTGTATTTTTCTTGACTATCTATTTAATTTTTACAAATCCATGACCATCAGTGGCAACTAAACCCCACTTCCTCATCGCTACTTCCATCACACAAGAACCGTTGTAGCAAACAACTGAATACATTTACATACACTGTTATATGGTGTTAATATTCATAATAAAGTCGAGCGGACTGGTTTATTGCACTGAGGACTGTGTCCCCAGTAAGCAAACTGTTCGCGGCCGACTGAATTTGCAACGCATCGGTTTAGTACGCCCTTTGTTTTTTTGTTCTCGAGGGAGAAACCTTCAAAAGGCACCCGACGCCGTGGGAGCGACGCAGGGTTATGTGGGATATTTACCGCACTAAAACCCCCCTGGTGGCCGTCCTCGGCGCTAAAAAAGGAGGACTCCGGGATCTCGAAACGACTTCAACCGGAATCCTCCGAGCGCGTTACCCCATCGGGCTCCTGGGCTCACCGCTCCGTCTAGTCTTTACGACGGTATGCGACCACACATACCGCCATCCTTCCGGGGAGCTCCCACTCTAGCCGCCCGCAACCCCGGAAGCCCCTTTTAGTCGCTTTTTACGACAGGCAGGGGATGCCGTAGCCCTATTCTGATCCCGGAACTACAGGGACGGGTTTTTAGTACGTCATATATTTGAAATAGTGGCCAAAGTTTGCTAGTTTGCGCTCACTGTACGCTGTAATGCTGCAAACTGCGTAAACTACCTACTTCTTCACGTCTAAACGGCTGGAGCGATTTTCATAAAGTTTGGTAGGGTTAGGCCATACTAATATTATTGAGGCGAAAGTATGCGAGTGTGTATGTTTGTTACTTCTTCACGTCTAAACGGCTGGAGCGATTTTCATAAAATTTGGTAGAGAGTTAGCTGACACTCTGGATTAACATATAGGCTATTTTTTACTGTGGGAAAACATCTTATTCCCACGGGACAATCCATTTTTATTAACGCGGGATTAAAGTAGTTTTTTAATGTATCACATGTCATGGACAAGACAGTCACCCACGGTTTTCGGTCTCGCACAGTGACGTCGTCGTTCTGTCTATAAAAAGTGCTATTTCTAGATCACACGAACGAGATAACGACTCTCGCTTGATACTCGCATATTCGTAAACAAACAGTTACAATGTGGTAGGGTTGGGACTTTTTCGAAAAATATTTTGATATTAATATTTTTAAGAATATTTGAAATTACTAGTCACCCGTCGCAACGGTCGAAATTCGACCGTAATTCAACTCAAAGACTAAACTTGATATTGTCCCTAAGTAGGACGAATATAACTCAAATTCGATTAAATTGTATTAATTTTCAAGGTATTTTAAATACACCCAAGGTAAAAAAGGTCTTTTAACTAACTGCATTTAAAAGCAATAGCTGGTATTTTGACAAAAACATATGACATTTTTGACGTTACGGGTTGTCATATATTTATACGAAATAAAACATTGAATGTTTTATTTCGTATAAATATATGACAACCCGTAATTTCGTATAAATATATGTATGTGTTTGCGTCAAGTACACGGTAGCGTGTGTATTGTGTTTTTAGTTGATTTTCTGTATGTTTAATGCATTATTTGAAAAAAAAAAATATCATTCGGTAATCCATCTTTACATCAACTTCAACCATAATTTCATACTCCATCCGCGCAATGTTAAAAACGGATCACTAATTTTTGCTTCACGTATTAGTACCTATATAGATTTAAAATATATCTGTGCAATTACTAAAAACGTTGAGACAAATTAACGCGAAACGGTTTTTATAAAAAAATGTAGTAGGAGCTTACGATTTGACTACGCAGGCACCACAGACAGAAGTAGGTATATTTTTGTCTCATTATAGTAGAGCTAAACACTCCAGTTTTCTGGTCTGAAGAGTGTAAGATCGATGTGTCCTGAGCGTTCCAACAAAGTCCTTAGCAACGCATCTATGGTCAAACTCAAATAGGACTCTCAAGTTATCTAGGGTTGAAAACATATCTTTGGACGGCACCGAACAATTAGCATTAGGTGTACTGCTCGTTTGCCACTACCATATAAAAAAAACATTAACTATAATAACACCAAACTGAAGCTCTTACAAAAGCTACGAAGTAAAATCGTTAGCGTGATTCAGAAAGGGTTACAGCGCCATCTAGTTGTAACACTGACAACTGCTTTCGTTCGCATTTTTTCCATCGAGATTTTATAAGTGGTAAAAACAGTGTAGTTCGACCGGAGAAGTACCATTATTTCGATGGAAGGGCGTGGTTGCCGCCACATTTTTGTATGAAGCGACCATATCGTCCTATACCTCGGAAGTGGCACCGCATCTTCGATTAACTTCAGATAGACGTCATGTTTGTATGTAGTTGCTTACACGTGTCCATGGGCGACAGTGACTACTTAGCATCAGGTGGACTGCATGCTCGTTTGCTACTTATTAAAAAACAGTGAACGTCGCTCCAGCAGGAAAGTAGAACGTAGAGTGATATGAGTGGGACGTATAATTAGTGCCCAATCTGCTGTAAATGTGCGCCAAATAAAAAAATTGTGCGTGTTGTAGTTTTTGAAATAAACGGAAAAAACGATTCCTGCTGGGGTAACGTTGTTCCAGCAGGAAAATTCTAAACGAAATATCGGAGAGTTAAAAATTGCATATGAGCAGAGAGCTTATATTTGTGCAAATTTGTGCGCTAAAAATATAATTTGTGCGTCTTCAGGTTCTCGAGATATTGCGTTTCGTGCTGCGGTAACGTTTTGCAAAATCGCGTATCTAAAAGACTATTGTATGTGCGCCTGTAGAATAAACATGTACAAATAGCTCTTAATTTGTGCGTATTTGTGACAAAATTAGATTTAAAAAAATACTTATAGTTTTCGAGTAATCACGTTTTTTTCAAAAATCCCAACAGTGACATAGCTCCTCAATAAGAAAACATATAAGGTCACTGAAAACTGCATTCGGTCCGTCTTGGCGTGGTTAATTAGCACAAAAAAAATCAAAAGTGCACATACGTGCGTTTTTGGATAATATGAATTAAAGTCAAAAAATGACGTCCTACCTTTGACGTCACCGTTCAAGAAACTGGCTCAACCTAAGATGTTTGGGCATTAACCAAAAATTAGTGCGTTTAGTCAAATAATATGTAAGATAAATATCCAGTGAGAAATACTTCGCATTAAGTAAATATAAACAAAAAAACAAAACAGACACAAACGTTGGTTATACGACCAAATTCGAATGACTATAAAAAAGCGGGGATTTTATACATGCTAATGACCTTCTTAACTTTACACACTAACCGATTAAAACTTAGTATACTCGAGTACATTGAAGTAGAAAATAGAAAATAAACTTTTTATTTGTGCGGTAGATTTGTACACGATGAAGTACATAATAAAAAAGGAGCTTAATTGCTACTTGGAATATTATTAGTTAACTTCATTCCAAATTTAATTAAAATACATTCAGCACTGCAATTCAGCATACATTAGGACATTTACATTAATAATATGATAATAGTCTTAATTTTTTAATTGGAAACTGATCTGTGATTTTAAATTATACAAGATACAAAAATATAAAGTGTGTGTGTGTGTGTTTATGTACACGCGTTCGAAGTTATACTTCTTTGGCTTAATATAATATAAAAATCTTTTTAAAAGTTTTATCTTTCGCATAATTCTACGCTTGGAGAAAAAACGACATTAACAGTAGAAAAAACTAAAATGTTCACTATAGTTAACTTCAGGGTGTCGGATTTACTTGTCGGTGTGCGCGCGCATCGTAAGACTCTATTTACTCTCATCATTTTTACCTAGCGCGCCAAAAGAAGTATAACTTTAATAACCTTAAGGAACTTTTTGCGTTCGAATATTTTACTTAAGATTTTTCTGTGATCTTATTTAAGAATCAAAATTAAAGAAAATATAAATAAGAATTTTCACACATACTAGGTCTTTCATTTGATAATTACACGATCCATTATAATAAATGGAAATGGAAAATTTGTAATTATTTCCCTAAAGGTCGTATAATTAATCACCAATAAACGTTTGAGCGTGACAGTACCTGCAATAATACGTTCAAGAAAGAAAGGTCATTAGTATATATGAAACCCCCGCTTTTTTGTAGTCATTCGAATTTGGTCGTATAACCAGCGTTTGTGTTACTGTTTTGTTTTTTGTTTATATTTACTTAATGCGAAATATTTCACACTAGAATTTTATCTTACATATTATTTGACTAAATGCACTAATTTTTGGTTAATACCCAAGCAGCTTAGGTTGAGCCAGTTTCTTGAACGGTGACGTCAAAGGTAGGACGTCGTTTTTTGACTTTAATTCATATTATCCAAAAACGCACGTATGTGCACTTTTGATTTTTTTTGTGCTAATTAACCACGCCAAGACGGACCGAATGCAGTTTTCAGTGACCTTATATGTTTTCTTATTTAGGAGCTATGACACTGTTTGGATTTTTGAAAAAACCGTGATTACTCGAAAACTATAAGTATTTTTTAAAATCTAATTTTGTCACAAATACGCACAAATTAAGAGCTATTTGTACATGTTTATTCTACAGGCGCACATACAATAGTCTTTTAGATACGCGATTTTGCAAAACGTTACCGCAGCAGGAAACGCAATATCTCGAGAACCTGAAGACGCACAAATTATATTTTTAGCGCACAAATTTGCACAAATATAAGCTCTCTGCTCATATGCAATTTTTAACTCTCCGATCTTTCGTTTAGAATTTTCCTGCTGGAACAACGTTACCCCAGCAGGAATCGTTTTTTCCGTTTATTTCAAAAACTACAACACGCACAATTTTTTTATTTGGCGCACATTTACAGCAGATTGGGCACTAATTATACGTCCCACTCATATCACTCTACGTGCTACTTTCCTGCTGGAGCGACGTTCACTAAAAAACACGATTCTTAAATTTCACTTCAAAAATTATAAAACAAAATTGTATTAGTGGCTACCCTACTGATCTCATAACAAGTTGGCGTAATTTTTCGCAAATTTTCGTCATTAGAATAGCTCCCGAGTAAACTGCGCAGATTTTATCGCCGATTTATATTTGGATCAGTGATATTTGGCTCGTATAAATGCTAGATCGAATGAGCTTGCAGTTCACCTGATGGTAAAGTGACAGTGGTATGAACATCGACTTCAGGCAGGTGCAGCCGGGGAGTAGAATACGGCTACGGTATCCCCTGCCTGTCGTTAGAGGCGACTGAAAGGGGGCTTCTGGGGTTGCGCGCGGCTAGAGCGGAAGCTCTAACTGCCTAGCCAACAATCCCTGGAAGGGCGACGGCATATGTGGCTGTATGTTGTCATACACCGGAAGGTGTAGGGGACAGTCACGCGCCGCAAGAGATGAACCCGTAAGGGGCGCCGCGCTAAGGGCACTGGTGCGTTTCGTTGAAGATCCCGGGGTCTCCTGCTAACGCAGAGCGTAGTTCGACCGTGGAAGTACCACACCGCCACACCTATTTCTAGCGTGAAACATTTCCTGCGTTTCGATGGAAGGGTGTGGTTGCCGGCATATTATTTTTGAGGCGACCATCTGTCCTTGGGAGTAGCAACGCATCATTGACTTCCGATAGAACCTATGTTCTATATGAAGTTGCTTACAGATGTCGCAGGGCGGTAGTGACCATTTACCATCAGGTAGACTGCATGCTCGTTTGCTACTTCAATCAGAAAAAAGCTATGCATTTAATCATGTGATGATCTTTAGCAAAGTTGTCCACGAGGATTTCTGTTTTTTTTTTGTGGTGGAGTAGTAACGCGCGCAGGGTACCAGCTAGTGCCATATAAACGTTGAAAATTATTACATAACACTAATTGTACCGAATAAGTATTCTGTACGCAATGACATGACAAGTGAAATCCTATAAAGTTAATTCGATTTGCGCCCGTCGGAGCGACGTGAGACGGCTTCGATGTAAATGGGTCACCTATAGTCGTTCTGACCGTCTGGTTATCCATATATATGTATAAATAACATTATATGACCATTGCATAGGTATCTTCGTAAACAAAAAAATATTATATGATAACTAGTCAACGTTCGCAACGGTCGATATTTGATCGTATTTTTACTAAAAAAACTAAACTTTATATGTGTCCTACTATGAAAACATATAACGTCAAAAATGTCAGATTTCTTTGTCAAAATACCCGATATTACTTTTAAATGCAGCTTAGTTAATAAACCTCTTTTTACCTTTAACGGGTGCGTTCAAAATAACTTGAAAATTATTAAGTACAATTTATTTGAATTTGAGAAATATTCGTGCTAGTTTGGACAATATGAAGTTTACGTTTTTTAATTTAAGTTACGGTCGTTGACCTTTGCTACGTGTGACTAGACTAAAAAAAAACACGCTTTCTACACGGATTTTCTCCTGTGAGTACAATGGACACACACAAGACGAATATACAAACACCCACCCCCGAACATAAATCTAAACTCATCATTCAGATCTGGCCGGGAATCGAACCCGGAACCCATTGCGCGTCAGACCGGTATGGTAACCGCTCTGCCACGCGGGACATCGAATAGAAATCGTTGTTTACACAACCCACAGGGTACTTTGACCCGAAGAGCAATAAGGTAACTTTATGGCCAACCCCACAGTCCCGAGAGTCCTATAAATATGCCTGGATATTACAATCTGTAAGGGTCGCCGCCGTAGATGAGACAATAGAATAGACTCCCAATAGACAAACCCGAATTACATATTACAAGAGCAACCGGAAAATTTAAAATTCATCAATATTATGTTAGTGTTATTTAAAAAAGTTCGAAAAAAGTCAGTTATGAAGACGCATAGAAGTAAAATTTTAAAATATAATGCACGAACAGTTGAATCTATAACCACATCTAGTTCTTCCATACATAAATAACATTTTTAGGGCATCCAATAAAATCAAAAATTAGTAATACTCATCAACCACTTTTTTTACAAAGTGTAAAATCCAGAATAACGAGTCCATTCTTTTCTGCGTCAATGGTAGCGATCGTTTTAGTTCTTCTATTCGTAAACCACGTTTTTTTTACAAAACTATATATTGATAAGTACATGAAGCAAAAACTTGTGAAGTATTTTTGAGTAATATGCAGCGGACGGAGTAGATTGTAATTTTGCTCGGCTATAGTTGACGTAGAAAAGGAGTGCAGAATGTTAATGTTTTTATTACAAATAATGCTTAAAACATACATAAAATCAACTAAAAACACATTACACACACTACCGTGCATTTGTCACGAACACACAAATAAATGAAATAAAACATTAAATCTCTTACAATAAAAACACAGAACGTCAGAAATGTCAAATGTCCTTGTCAATATTACCATTATTGCTTTTAAATGCAGTTGTCAAATAAACCTCTTTTTACCTTTCGGGTGTATTAAAATTACATGAGAATTATATAATATTAATTATTAATTAATAAAATGGAATTGAATTTGGGAAATACTTTGGACAATATCAAGTTTAACTGGGTCGAAATATCGGAAAAAAGAATTCGAAAAGGATTCAAAAACCGCATATCGTAAGTACCCGTTAAGTATTAAAATGTGTCAATTCCGCGATAATATTAGTCTAAAATCAAATATAAAGTTTAGTTTTTGAATTGAATTACGGTCGAATTTCGACCGTTGCGACGGGTGAGTGGGGTACAACCCATTATTGTCCCACTGCTGGGCACGGGTCTTCTCTCAGAATGAGAGAGTTTTAGGCCATAGTCCACTGCGCGGGCCAAGTGCGAATTGATGGACTTCACACACCTTCGAGAACTTTTTTATTAAAGAACTCTCGGTTGTGTAGGTTTCCTCACGATGTTTTCCTTCACCGAAAAGCAGTGATAATTAATTTCTAATACGCACATAAATCAGTGGTGCGTTCCTGGGTCTGAACCTCGGACCTCCCGATCGAGAGGGCAAGTTTCAACCATTAGGCTATCACTGCTTTTGAGTGAGTTGACGGGTGAGTAGTTCAAGTAAAATCCAAAATTAAGAGTCTATACAGTTCTCAGTCAACGGTAGCGTGTTCATCCCAACTCCCCACACACACGTGTCCCGTGGGATGCATACTAATATCTTCCGGGATTGCTTTCTCCTCCCTCCTCACTCTTACTTTCATTTCCAATTGTGTAATATAAAACACTAGCTTATTCATGTGGTTTTGCTTGTTATTATCACATTTACCATTGTAATGAGTATTTTAAATTTTAAGTACTAGTTTGAACTTCGTTCCGTCTAAAAGTAGAAAATCTAAATATAAGTGTTCCTTCTCTATATTATGCATGTATTATACAAAAAAACATGCGTGCGTACAAAGTACACATGTCAGAAGTGAAACTTCTTTGGCGAACTAATTTATAAATCTTGTTTATATTTATACAAATCTAAAACATTAAATTTCCAAGATTAAGAGGAAGGGAAAAAGGCGTGATACGACGTTCGCTCTGTCTCACTTTTTCTCTCAATCTTTCTCACTCGCTTGCTCCCTACTCTCACTCCACGGCTAGTTGCTCATGCTACGTTCGCCCTGTCTTACTCTCTCTCAATCGGTCTCGATCACTCTCTCTCTCTTTTCCGACACTTCCGTTGCATACCGGTGTGTCATCTGTAAAAATTTTACCCTCATGCGCCTAAAGAAGTTTCACTTCAAAAACCTTCCTCTTAAATCACTCTATCTATTAAAAAAAAACTGCATTAAAATCCGTAGCGTAATTTTAAAGATCTAAGCATACAAGGGACAGACAGCGGGAAGCGACTTTGTTTTATAATATGTAGTGATGAATTTTACCTGAGATTAGTCGTCGTCAACCCATTACTGTCCCACCGCTGGGCACGGGTCTTCTTAGAATGAAAATATTTTAGACCATAGTCTACAGCGCTGGCCAAGTGATATGTAGGTGTATGTATATTTATTTGTGTGCTTATTGGCTTTGGGGTTCAATATATTGGTGTCTGTTGGCCAAACGGGATGTCCAGCAGTGGGTCTTAAAAGTATAATGGATGTATTGTTTCGCGCGAACAAAGTCGCGGCTTCTACTAGTCAAAAATATCAGAAACAGAAGCGTACCGTCTTACGAATTTTCGATTAGGCAACGCGTTTTTTTATCTGGTCGAAGTAGCAAACGAGCATGCAGTCCACCTAAGTGGTCGCTGCCGTCCATAGACATAATTATGTAAAACAACTTCAAGTAGAAAATGGGTTCTATCTGAAGTCAATCACAGATCTGGGGCACGGCAGTGCCCCCGCCAAGTCGAGCAAAAAAGCGGCACGGCCGTACCATACTTTTCTCGAAGCAATTCGGGCCATTTTCATCCCCCTATAACTTAAAAATCTTTAACGTTTTAAATAAATAGATTGACTTTGATTTCATTGATTGAGAGAAACAATACATTGTGTTTCCATGCGATTGCCGAGTCAACATTTTTATTTAAAACGTTAAAGATTTTTAATATTGATATGGTCGCTATAAGATGTTGTTAGGTCAGAATATTACGTAACAAGTTAAGACCGAAAGTCCCTTAAGCAGGGACTGAATAAATTATTAATCGACTTGGTATTACAAGGATCTCACAATTTTTTTCGGTAGAAAAACTGAATTGCGAGACTTGGATTTTTTTAAGTATTGATTTTTATTGCATTTCTTTTTCACACTTTTTCTTTAGTTTTTACCTAAAATTTATGTTGTATTTTCCGTACAAATTTCTAGTTTTCCTCCGATATGTAGACTAGGCTATGTTCCTATTGTCAGATGCGTGTAGCATGACAGTATCAACTGATAACAGTACTCGAGATAACGCTCTGTCTTATCGTTGCGGATCTGACACGTTGCGGCGATCCTTGGGGTTCTTTGAGGTGTTTTGAGTGTACATGATGCCCAGCGTTGAGCCAGTGGGCTATTTTGCAACTGGCGAGATTGTCAAACCTTTTGTGATGGGTAAAAAATATTAAACTTAACTGATTGTGTCTTACAGGTGGTAGAACCAGCGGAATTCAACCGGGGACGTACCACCGCCACACCTATTTCTAGCGCGAAGCATTTCTTACGTTTCGATGGAAGGGTGTGGTTGCCGGCACACTTTTATATGAGGCGACCATCTTAGTCCTCGAGAGTTGTAATGCTTGGTGACTAACTTCAGATTTAACCCTTGTTCTATATAAAGATGCTTGATGGTGTCCATGAGCGGCAGTCACCACTGCCATCAGATGGACTACACCCTTTCGCTACTTCAAATTAATACAAAAGCAAACGAGCTATATTATTATAAGATTGAAGTAGCAAATGAGCTTGCAGTCCACCTGATGGTAAGTGGTCACTGCCGTATGGACATCTATAATCAACTTCATACAGAACATGGGTTCCATCTGAAGTCAATTACAGATGCGTTACTACTCCCGAGGACTATGTACTCACAGTAAAAAGTAGCCTGTATGTTAATACAGAGTATCAGGTAACTTCCTACCAAATCTTATGAAAATCGCTCCAGCCTTTTAGACGTGAAGAAGTAACAAACATACACACTCACAAACTTTCGCATTTATAATATTATTAGTATTGTAACAAGTTAGTGTGTGTTATGTAGAGAAAGCACTTTTACGAAAAACATAATGCAAGTATTAGGTATTTATTGTTGACAAAAAACAAAAAAAACATTCTCTTTAAAAACTTGGCTTAATTGACTTCCGATTCCAAATGTTGCCTGGTTTCCCTGTTACCCGATTGGCACTCAATTCTTCGACACTCACACGGAAAGTCGCGAGCGAGAATTAGTACCTACATAATCGTGTTGCAACACTAACAAACACAAGTATATGTCACAACCGAAACCCAACTGGTTGATAACGACTAACACGCATCTATATGCGCGTGGTGAAAACTGGTGTAAGTCTGATTTAGGCGAAAATAACTATCAGCAATTTTTCGAAAAACCGAAATATGTGCACGTTTGGCGGCGGGAGATCTCCCGCCAGGCTAGGTGATCATGCCTGGGGAGCGGCCGTGCTCAGACACTCGTTGTTCGGAACTTGTATATATGCAGAATTCTGAGAATACTTCAATAGCGTGTTTCAGAATACTAGTAGCGCCATCTCTTGATGAGTAGCGGGAGGTCGCCACACACGTAATGAAAACGTAAGGTCCTCGAGTGGCGACCACGTTTAGGCAAAAGGAGCACAGGTCGCCCCCACCAAGTGGACCGATGACATGAAGAAGACAGCGGGAGACCGTTGGATTCAGAAGGCGCAGGACCGGTTGGAGTGGCGTCAGTTAGGGACGGCCTATGTCCAGCAGTGCACCTCAAAGGGCTGATGGATGGGTGAATGAAAACGGGCGTAGATCTGAATTTTGAGAAAATGACTTCTACCAAAATTCAAACAAAAATTGAGACATTTTACAGATCTTTGAACGTTATTCTAACTGTAGATCTATCAATAATTCTCCGTGTTAGAAAATCGGTGATGTATTGAAAGATATGCTCTTCTAAACGTTTTTAGATTTTTTTTTTCTAAAGAAAATCGGTGATCAATCAAGGACCTCCTTTTTGATTTAACAAAAATTTTAACAAAAATCTTAACTTACATCAGTTTTCACTAGACATATATTATAGGGCAGCTACCTAATAATACTGCATTGTAAAACGAAAGGGGCCGAAGGGCTCTCCTGTTACGTAAGATACTACTTTGCAAGATTTTAGACGCTCCCCCCCCCCCCCCCATGTGACGCACCGTAACGTATTGCTACACCCTCCTATTCCTCTTATGGACTATATTATACATGTAATATACCTACATAAAAACCTTTCTCTTGAATCACTATCTATTAACAAAAACTGTATTATGTACCTATTTACAGTAAATACGACGCGTGGTCGTGGTTAAAGATTTGAGCATACATAGGGACTGACAGCGGAAAGCAACTTTGTTTTACACTATGTAGTGATTGACTGACCCTGCGAACTTTGTTTCGCCAAAAAAAAGGTTAGACTTTAGATTTTAAAATTAATAAAAAAGAATATTAACATAGGGACAGATAGCGGGAAGCGACTTTGTTTTATACTATGTAGTGATGAAGGTAGGAATTCTTTCCGCGCGAGTGCGGCTCGAATTTGGCCTGACTTACACGGCGGTACACAGCATCATGTGAACAGCGTGTAGTGCGCATTGGCTTTGCTGTAAGCACAACAAGCGATTGCTTAAAATAAATAAATAAATAAAATAAACATCTTTTGTTTCATGCATTTCTTGCGTTTGGATAGAAGGGTGTGGTTGTCAGCACACTTTCACATGAGGCGACCGTCTTAGTCCTCGGGAGTAGCAACGCATCAATGATTGACTTCACATGGAACCCATGTTCTGTATGAAGTTGCTTACAGATGTCCATGAGCGGCGGTGACCACTTACCATCAGGAGGACTGCATGTTCGTTTGCTACTTCAGACAGATAAACAAAAGCTTGGCTTAATTTTTATTAAATTCAAGACACGGTACACAGCATCATGTGAACATCTCAGCTGGCCAGTAGTGCCAATGTTTGCTCAGAGGCGGTTTTCGCGTATGTGACATCAGTATGATGTTGATTTTTCGCAACAAGCGTTTATTACACACTTGCTTTGAGCCGCCATTTTAAACGCGCTCAAAAAAATCATAATTTTAATTTATGACCACTTTTGATAGTTAATGGATTTTCATGAAAAAAATATTCATGACAAACCTCTTTCCTGTGAGAAGTCGATTAGCCTTATTTCTTATTTATATTATAAGTACAAAAGTTTGTGTGTTGTGTGTATACAGTATGTGTGTCCTTAACCTTGTCTATGCAAATATATATAATTACATAGTGTGTATGTTTGTCACGCAATTACACGAGAAGCACTTGTCTGTTTTTTTTTATCTGACTGAAATAGCAATCGAGTATGCAGTCCACCTGATGGTAAGTGGTCGCTGCCGCCGATGGACACCTGTAAGCAACTTTATACAGAAATCAGGTTTTATCTGAAGTCAATCAGATGCGTTGCTATTCCAGAGGACTGTGATGGTCGCCTCATGTGAAAGTGTGCCGGCAACCACACCCTTCTATCGAAACGCAAGAAATGCTTCACGCTAGAAATAGGTGTGGCGGTGGTACTTCCCCGGTCTACACTGGTTCTACCACCTTACTTTACTTTTGATTTTGGTTTTGATAATATTTAAAGATGGCGACTATTTTTGTGACATTTATGTTTAGTGGTGAAGCACGAGTAATTCAGCAAGTAATTCAATATTAACGTGAAGCAAAGATATGGGATCCCGGTTTGAGATACTTATGTGGCGACCTCCCGCGAAACGTCAAGAGATGGCGCTACTAGTATTCTGAAAACGCGCTAATGAAGTATTCTCAATAAACCGCATATATACAAGTTCCGAACAACGACTGTCGGAGCACGGCCGCTTTCCAGGCATGATCACCTAGCCTGGCGGGAGATATCCCTTTGCCAAACTTAAACAAAATAATATGCTACGAGATATATTCGTGCTACTTTTGACAATATCAAGTTTATTTTTCGAGTTGAATTACGGTCGATTTTCGACCATTGCGACGGGTGACTAGTCTATATAAAACGGCAAAAAAAAAAAAACATGCGTGCGTACAAAGTACACATGTCAGAAGTGAAACTTCTTTGGCGAACTAATTTATAAATGTTGTTTATATTTATGCAAATCTAAAACTTTAAATTTCCAAGATTAAGAGGAAGGGAAAAAGGCGTGATACGACGTTCGCTCTGTCTCACTTTTTCTCTCAATCTTTCTCACTCGCTTGCTCCCTACTCTCACTCCACGGCTAGTTGCTCATGCTACGTTCGCCCTGTCTTACTCTCTCTCAATCGGTCTCGATCACTCTCTCTCTCTTTTCCGACACTTCCGTTGCATACCGGCGTGACGTTTCATCTGTAAAAATTTTACCCTCATGCGCCTAAAGAAGTTTCACTTCAAAAATCTCATGTGTTATATGAAAACGCCCCGAAAATATTTATTATAGACTAGCTGACGCGACAAACGTTGTTTTGCCATATAAGAAATAAAAAAAATGTTAAGGGTGGACAACCCTTAAGGGGTATGAAAAATAGATGTTGGCCGATTCTCATAGATACCGGATAAGCACAAAAAATTTCATCAAAGTCGGTCAAGCCGTTTCGGAAGAGTATGGCAACAAAAACTGTGACACGAGAATTTTATATATTAAGAAAGAGGAGAAAAATAAATTTTATTTTGAAACTAATGTTTTTTTCTGTTTTGTAACAGTTAGTTTCCATCCATCCATCCATCAGCCCTTTGAGGTCCACTGCTGGACATTGGCCTCCCCTAAATGACGCCACTCCAACCGGTCCTACTGAATCCAACGGTTTCCCGCTGTCTTCTTCAGTGTAGTTTAATAGTTGAAAATGAGTGGCGACCATACATACATGTCTTTCTTGTTTTAGTGTGAGATTGACACAATGAATGATCCGTGATCTCACCTATTTAACGATACTATCATAAAATAGGTGAGCACAGTACTAAGGTATATTTAATTCAGTGAAATTGCAAACGAGCTTAGCCAATTATCCATGTCAAGAACACCAATTAAAGCCATTATCTCCAATTAAGCAGTTCATTGACAGCACTCAGCTGTAGCATACTTTCGTGTGATAACATTTTATGTCATTCGGTACATTTACATATTGTAATTAGTTTTATGATAGGACATGGAGCATTTTTTTTTCAAGGGGGAAACCTTCAATAGGCACCTGACGCCGTGGGAGCAACGCAGGGTAATGTGGGATTTTTACCGCACTAAAACCCCCCGATGGCCGTCCTCGGCGCTATAAAGAGGACTCCAGGACCTCCTAACGAACGCAGCCGAAATCCTCTGAGCGTGATGCCCCGTCGGGCTCCCCCCAGATGGGATGGTCCCACCACCCAATCCAGTCTTTACGGCGGTATGCGACCACACATACCGCCGTCCTTCCCGGGATCGCCTTTTTGGACGGTTCCAGCTCCCACTCTAGCCGCCCGCAACCCCGGAAGCCCCTTTTAGCCGCCTCTTACGACAGGTAGGGGAAGCCGTAGCCCTATTCTGATCCCGGAACTACAGGTACCAGGACATGGAGCCTAACGAAATATAATAGAAGATGAAGTCATACTTCAACTCAGACATTGACTTGGCCAAATCGAATGAATGAGAGAAGATGGTTGGGTAAAAAAAAGCATATAGGGCTATGTTTATGGACTACATTAACAGACTCAAAATCAACATGTGCCCTACATTATTTTAAAACATTAAAGTAGCAACCGAGCATGCTATCCACCGATGGTAAGTGGCCACTGCCGCCTATGGATATCTCTAAGCAAACTTATTATAGATCAACCTTATCAGATACACAGACACACACGCGCTTTCTACACTCATAGCCCCACAGTAGGAATTTCTCCTGTGTCGTGGGTACCATGGACACACACAAGACGAATACACAAACACCCAGGCCCAGAACAGGAATCTAAACTCATCATTCAGATACCTGTCTGGCCGGGACCCGGAAACCATTGCGCGTCAGACCGGTACGGTAACATGGTCGTCATCTTTTAAGAAACTACAAGATGTGTCGCTACTCCCAAGATCTTGCCTCCGCCTCTGATCGCCCAAGATCCTCCTCCTCCTCCTGAGGTATTCCCGGAGCGCTATGACATGGGGCTCTTCAAGAAAGGTGCGAAAAGAGCTCTCCTTCAAAGCCGGCGATGCATTGGCGACTCCTCTGGTGTTGCGAATGTCCATAGGCGACGGTGACTACTTTCCATCGGGTAGCCCGTCTGCCTTATCGTTAGGTTAAAGTATAAAAAATAAAATAAAAAAAAGATGGTCGCCTCATATAAAAGTGCACCGGCAACCACACCCTCCTATCGAAATGCAAAAACTGCTTCACGCTAGAAATAGGTGTGGCGGTGGTACTCCCCGGTCGAACTACACTGGTTCTACCTCAAAAATTTGAATTTGCAAATAACAAATGACTTACTTCATTGAACCTCAAGAGTTTAACCTTTCAAAGGTTTTTTCAATCCACTAGAAGGTAGAACAATGCTTCATTAAATATTATCGCTAATTGTATCTTAGCCATTATTTAGAATTCATTTCATTTCCCATTATTAAATAATTATAGGTTAAAATTATTCATCAGTGATTAGCTTAATGGTAGTGTTTGAATGAATATTTATTTCTATCTGTATAATACATTAATATCAAAATACACTAGATACACAGTCTCGAAGAAAAAACCTAAAACTGTCGTCAAATGTACGTAGTTATTTATATATTTTAGCAATACAACCTTACGTCCATGATTTAAAGTTGTATTTACAACGCTTTCAGCAGAAAGCAATAAAATGTTACTACTTGAAATGAGCGCTCAATTTTAAAATTGAGCGCTCTTTTTCACCAGACAGTTTTGAGACGCCGAATGTGGGCGCGCACGCGCAACTTTGTCGTTATCGTTAATAATCCGGAATAGTAGTCACTAATTGTAAAATTCCTTCTTTTCGCGTAATAATCTGATTCGTGTGCAACGTGCCGTAAGATCGACGCAACGTGTCGGCAGTGGATGCTAGAGGGTAACTGGTAGACCACTGCGAGGTAAGACTAGCTAGCTCGAGCTAAGGGTGAGTCGAAGGTGCCTTATACCCTATTCATGAGGCTGCGCCCATCAGCAGCAGGTGAGTGCGTTAGATACTATAGCACGTAGCAATTTTTATCGTCGCAATTACAGTCCACTAAACCTCTTTCCAGACACGACCATTCTGTCCATCGAAGGAGGGTTTCGGCCTAACTCCGAAATTCTTCATTGGGTTTTCTATATTGATGGTATAATATTACAAAGTTTGTCCGTTTCTTTAAATATTTATTTATTTGCCCACTAGTCTCATTTCTCCCGCACAAGAACTCAGGGAGAAGGGAATGACTGAAAAACAGCGCTCTATGAGACAAATCTTAAGGCAGCATAAGCTGAGCCATTTCCTTTTGACTTATATCTAATATACATTTAAAGTTGAAATTTTTGCTATGTATTTATATTGTAATTCCTTTATGTTTTTTGTTTTACCTGTTGTCATTATGAGTGTTTTAAGGCAATAAACGAGTTTATTATTATTATTTGTGGACAAAACATAATGCCTTATGTGAGTGAAATAGTTTTTTTCTAAATGCACAGTGATAATGAAATGCACCAAACCGTTAAGTATTATAATGTATCAATTCCGCGATAATACTAGTCTAAAATCATATAATGCACCAAAGTCAAAATTTTAGCAATTTCAGTTAAAAAGTAATGTATCTCATAACATAAGATTGTGTAAAGAATTAAAAAGAGTTGATTTTGAATTAGAAAGAGACAGCATGTTAATTTTGATATGTAACGGGTACTCTCATACGCGGTTTTTGAGATCTTTTTGTCAATACTTCAACCCAGTTACATGAACAAGTGAGATTGTGCTAATAACCACATCTTTTAAAAAAAGATGTTACACAAAATACAAATTTCACATTAGGGGCCGTTCAAATATAAGCAGATTTATTACAATTATTTACCCCCCATCGCTCTTGTCAGCAAAAGTAAAAGCTCTAACCGCCTCCCCCTATGCTTGCGTAAACATTTTTCAATTAAAAATGTATTTTTTGTACAGTATTGTAAAATAAGTAAATAACTAGCAATGACGTAATCATCAAGTCCCCACTACCCCACATGTCATCCAAAATAAGCAAAACAAAGACCCCCCCCAATAGTGCTTACTTAATACTTGAACAGCCCCTTAGGCCACTTGTATTCTCATCAAGTTTTACATCAGCTGATATACTTCTTTGTATTTTGTTGTTTATTAACATAGCAGAACAGTGTGGTGTACTTTTATAATAATAATGAAGTAGCAAACGAGCATGCAGTCCATCTGATAGTAAGTAGTCACTGCCGCCCTGCGACATCTGTAAGCAACTTCACATAGAACGTAGGGTCTATCTGAAGACAATCCACAGATGCGTTTCAGCTCAAATGGCCTATGATGGTCGCCTCATATAAAAGTGTACCGGCAACCACACCCTTCCATCTCGCGCAAGAAATGCTTCACGCTAGAAATAGGTGTGGCGGTGGTACTTCCCTGGTCGAACTACACTGGTTCTACCACCTTTAAAACTCTCTGGAGAGCTATGACAGCCACCCCCATTTTTGTATTGCAAAAGTATTGAGCACTGTTATATTGTAGTTAAAAGTAAGTGACATTGCAGACACACTTATCCAAAGCATTCTTATTTTGACCACAAGAGTAGAAACACATTAGTGGCCAATCTCAGGTAAAGCTTTCATTCTATTCTAAGGTTGTTTAAAGATGTTCATGGGCAGCAGTGACCATTTACCATCATGCATGCCTATAAGGACTCATAAATGCATTATTTAAGTATGCAATTACTAACTGTAGCCTGATGACTAAGGATTTTAGAGACAAAAACACTGACAAAATGACTAAGATAAGTTAGTAGTACTATAAATATGTATGTCTCAATGAAATGGGGACATTCAGATATCATTAGTACTTTCATACATTTATAAATATTCTGAAACAAGATGTTTGTGTATGAAACTGAGTTGCAGTTTTTGTATGAGATTATAATGTTTCTTTAAAACTAACATTGCTTATGTTCTTTTTTTATCTGACTAAACGAGCATGCAGACCACCTGATGGTAAATGGTCACTGCCGCCCTGCGACATCTGTTATCAACTTCATACAGAACATGGGCTCCATCTGAAGTCAATCACAGATGTGTTGCTACTCCTAAGGACTATGATGGTCGCCTCATGTGAAAGTGTGCCGGCAACCACACCCTTCCATCGAAACGCAAGAAATGTTTCACACTAGAAATAGCTGTGGGTGGTATCTCAACGGTTGAACTACACTGGTTCTACCACCTTGAAAATCTTGCAATCATTGTAAAGTACATTGCCAGTCTACCAGGTGGTAGAACCAGTGTAGTTCGACTGGAGAGGCACCACTACCACATTTTGTGGTTTTCCAACTCATTTTTGTAAGAGGCAGCCTTAGTCTTTAAGAAAAGCAATGCTCTATAATATAGTTGCTCTATATAAAGTTGCTTGCAGATGTCTATGGGCGGCAGAGATCACTTATCATCAGGCATTGCATGCTAATTTGTTATTTCAATGAGATAAAAAGTTATGGCTAAAATACAAACATTGAAGTACATACAGTCAAGTAAATTGCAATGTATGGGCGAAAGCAATGAGTGTAATTTAAATCTACTAGTCCCCCATCGCAATGGACGAAATTCGACCATAATTTAAATTAAAAACCTAAACTTCATATTGTCCAGAAAAGCACCAATATTTCTCTAATTATTATATTAATACGTGAAGCAAAAATTTGTGACGGATTTTTAAGTAATATGCTGCGGACGGATTAGTATGAAATTTTGCACGGTTATAGTGGACGTAGAGAAGGAGTGCAGAATATTAATATTTTTTTCAAATAATGCATTTTTCATACATAAAATCAACTAAAAACACATTACACACACTGCCTTGCATTTGTCACAAACACATATGTACTTAGTAAATAAAATAGAACATTCAATGTCTTACTATGAAAAGACACAACGTCAAGAATGTCAGATGACATTTGATTTTTAATTTAAATTACGGTCGAATTTCGGCCGATGCGACGGGTGACTAGTTTAAATAAATCGTAATGATTTTCAAGTTATTTTGAACAACTCAATTTTAGATTATGATAGAGCATAATCTAAAATTGAGTCCATCATGTCTTCATAGATATATATTTTTAACATGCATCTTCCAAGACCAGTATTTTCAATTTTTTTCATAGCATGTAAAAATTTTGCAATCCACAAACATATAATTTTGCTACATACAATACATACCATACAATGTTTGTATGTTATATTATAGTTAAAAGAATGAATATGAAATATGTATTACATTATTGTATGTTTAAACCTGTATTAAGTTTCTACAACAGACGTCGCTAATCGCCTTTAATTAAAACTCTTATTAAAAACAAGTTTTCGGACTTTATTTACTTTTTTAATGAGGCTTTGAGACCCCCCAAGAGGTGGCAACCGAAAATTTAAACACGCTGATTTTAACAATGTAAGGAGATTAAAAAACTAGCAACATACACATGGTAAATTTACCATGAATGAACTCTTATTAACTAGCGATACTATGAACTAACTCTTACGAATTACGATCTTATGAACTAACTCTTATGAATTCATAAGGGGTAGTAATTGAATATGTAAAGAAATGATTTGATAAAACCAGGAAGTTACAAATTTACACTTAAACATAAATTTAGCATCAATAATAATTAGAACATTAAATAATCCACCCATATTTGGTATATCCAAATTGATATCACAACGAAATCAAATAAAAATAATACAAATGGGGAATTAGTCTATGTCACCATATTATCAACTTTACCAATATTTCACGAAAACACGTGCAAAATCGCGTGCAAAGTCTCGTATTGCGAAAAGATAAAAGAAATAGCGAGACCTACATCAGGTTTGGAGCACGTCCATTAGAATTAGTAGTCACAACACAGAACAGAGTTCGTAAAGTGAAAACTTAGTTTTCGTCGGAGAAATTGCGATACACTAATTAAATTAAACATTCACAATTTAATATAACACGCAGTTAGATTATCGTGATAAGAGCGGATGGCATTCGGAATGAGGAAACGAAAAGTGAGATTGACCCGGCCTTACCTACTCAGCGTCCACAAAAAAAAACCAGTTAACTTCACCTACTGATCTACAGAACGCAGTTTCTGCACTGTAGCACCTACAACGACTTCATGAATTACCTAGTTACTGAGCATACTGTGTCCTAATGACGAAATATAACCCAAAACCACGATTTTAAAACAAATATTCCATTTGGTGAAAGGACTTCGACTTACCAAAGAACTCACAGTTTGCACCAAACGGTGATATCACTCCAATGTCGTTTCCAATTATGTTATCACTGTATCACAAATAAACAGTTCACAAACGGTTTTTTTCACACTGATTATAAAATAATAGTCAAAATCAAAATTATTATTGTAATCCATAAAGTGTGCGGCGGATAAATGCACTATTCCGTGAAAGACGCCATTTTGATTTCGTCAACTAACGACCAGAGACAAGACAATGTAGAATTGACGCGTTACGTTATTGCAAAATAAAACAGGTATCGAGTATTGTAATTAATCTAACAGTTTGTAAATAATATTTATCCAAATATAAATAGGTACTGAATAGTTTGCGTCAATTATGTATTATCATGGAAATAATAATAGTTGAATAAAGTTTGCACTACAATATCTTAGACAAAATGATAGTAAAATTACTTAAACGATTGTCTATGTCTGAAAATTGCCATGCTAGTGCCTATTATGTTCCACATAATTCAGTTAAAGATATTTGATTTTAGTTTAAATAATTAAATGTAACTATTATAGTACTTTCATCTGCAGAGTATTTTTCCTTGAATTAAACAAATCCAAATAAGAATACTGTACAACAAAAATAAAAAAAACAATAATAATTTGTTTACTTTTTCAACAAAAATATTATTAACTATAAACGTAGAAACATAACCAAATGAAATATAATTTCCAATATACTTGTGAACTGAAGAGAAAACAAAAGAATAAACCATATACACAAACATTCACAAAACAAAACACAATAAATAATTTGGTAAGAAAAACATTAATTATTCTCAATAATGAGATAATTATAAACCCAAGTTGTATATGACAATAAAACGATACAAAAAAAATAGCAACCAAAATATTTGGCAGATGCAGTTATGATTGCAAAAATTTATTCTGTAGAAGGTACAGCTATCATGTAAAACGAAGATGAAGCTTCTAATCTAGTGATTATTAGCGATGACTGTCTTAAAAAAAGAAATATCTCTTTATATCAATTCGTACAGATTCGTTTTCTAAAATAAAAAACGGTTTAAACGAATTTAATGAACATGTAGATTTATACCAAATTACAGGAGCATTTAATATTTATTTTGTTGGAGGGCGATGGGCTTAAGAGAGGTTCACTGAAGACGATGCAATCTTTAAATATCATAGCGTCGACCATAGCCGTGTAATATAACATGTATTCAAAAAACCGATTAAGTGCGAGTTGGTCACACGCACGAAGATTGTTCTATGAAAACGGCATCACATCACGTTTGTTGTATAGGAGTCCCTCTTATTTTTTTGTTTTTGATAGAAATACATGACATGTAATATTATGAGATACAGTTTAGTGACGGATATTACAGACAGCGGAGTCTTAGTAAGAGGGTTCCGTTTTTACCTTTTGGGTATGGAACCCTAAAATGATAAAAAGTTCAATACATATAACATTTAATACAGACTACTACATTACTGTCATGCATTCACATATAATTGTAATAATGTTACAAAATATTTTATAAACAACAAATAATCAAACAAGAAATAGGACGGAAACATATAAAGATAGAAATAAGTTTAAATCAGGGTGATTATATGTTATTTATACCTACAAATTAAATTAAGATAGAGCCGAACATTAAGACGTTATTATTATTATCATTCATGTTTGCGTCACTATTAAAAATTCAAATATTTTTTAACGAAGTTTAACATCTACATGAATAGTTTTAAATATATTTTAAAATGCGAGATTGGAAACCGAGGACCCGAACCTGGCAATTATTTATGTGTCAAAAAAAATCTGAAAGCAGCTGTGCTTGTACGTACGTGTTTTCATGCAATATTTTTGTTCGATTGATAATGGCTGTGTAGTTGTATTGTTTGTGATAAACGAAAATGTCGAGTCGTCGTTCTATGCTCGGTTCCGCACTGGAACCGCTGCCAGCAACGGACCCATTACGAGAACTGTTCGAGGCTTGTAAGACTGGCGATGCAGTACGCGTTAAAAAGTTGATTACCCCTCAAACAGTGAACGCGAGAGACACAGCGGGCCGTAAATCCACTCCTCTGCACTTCGCCGCAGGTATTATTAACAGATTAATTGGAAAAATCGTTAATTATTTACCAAAATGTCGGATACATTTTCGAGTGAAAGGATTTTTGTAATTGCATAATTCGTTACGGTTGTGCTTATGAATTGGGCCTTTGTCGCGAGTCGATCGCGTTTTCGGCTTTTCAGGTAACTAGAGCAGTGGTTACGAACGATTTTGTCGCGTATTGCGAAACGACTCTGTTGTGATGTCATTGATGTATACATATCTGACAGTCACAATAAATAACGTTATATATAATAATTAATACGTGAAGCAAAAATTTGTGACGGATTTTTAAGTAATATGCCGCGGACGGATTAGTATGAAATTTTGCACGGTTATAGTGGACGTAGAGAAGGAGTGCAGAATGTTAATATTTTTTTCAAATAATGCATTTTTCATACATAAAATCAACTAAAAACACATTACACACACTGCCTTGCATTTGTCACAAACACATATGTACTTAGTAAATGAAAATGAAAAGACACAACGTCAAGAATGTCAGATGACATTTGATTTTTAATTTAAATTACGGTCGAATTTCGGCCGATGCTACGGGTGACTAGTATATAATAATATGTTGTATATTCTTAATGTTTTTTGTATTATTAGAACCTTTATACACTAAATAAGAGCGAGGTAGCAAATGTAGCACAAGGTTGATTTAAGCTAAAATAATTCTATTGTTTTGCAAAAGCTAAGCGAGTAGAATATGACAGGAACATGTTATAGAATACATTGTGACTGGTTGAAACTTGCCATCTGGATCAGGAGGTCCATGGTTCGAACCTAGGCACGCACCACTAATTTATGTGGTGCGTGCCTGGGTTTAATTATCACCTGCTTTTCGGTAAAGGAAAACACTGTAAGAAAACCTACACACCTGAGAGTTCTTTAAAAAAAAACAGTTTTTGGAGGTGAGTGAAGTCTACCAATTCGCACTTGGACAATGCGGTGGACTATGGCCTAAAAGTCTCTCATTCTGAAAGAAGACTTGCCCAGCAGTGGGACAATAATGGGTTGTCAAGAGAAAGTAGCAAACAAGCAAGCAGTCCAACTGATGGTGACTGGTCACTGCCGCCCATGAACCTCTGTAAGCAACTTTATGACTGACGTCATTCATACATGCATTGCTACTCTGGAGGACTACAATGGTCACCTCATACAAAAGTGTTTTGGCAACCACACCTTTCCGTCGAACCTCTAGAATGGCTTTACTCTAGTGCAGTGGTTCTCAAACTTTTTGAATGACGGAACCCTTTAGGGAAGCAAAATACTTGATGGAACCCTAAAATAAAACAATTGTTTTTATAAGTGTATTTTTTAATAATCAGCATAATAAAAGTACAATGTAACAGTTACTAATTATTATTTACTTCACCACTTGGCAAGAACAATAATAGAAAACATGAAAAAAGAAAAAAAGTAGTGGGAGGTATGAATTATTTTTTTCTAAATTCTTGCGGAACCCCGACAGAGGTATCACGGAACCCTAGGGTTTCGCGGAACACACTTAGAGTATAGCTGCTCTAGTAATAAGTGTGGCGGTAGTACCATGATAGTACTGGATATATCCTGCCACCATGATGATAATGGTCAAGTCTACATGACACTTATTGGGTACTAGTTGACCTGATGAACTTTGTTCCGCCTAAAAGTCAAAAATCTAAAATTGTCAGTGTTCCTCCACTATATCATGCATGTATTATACATAAAAACCTTCCTTTTGAATCACTCTATCTATAAGAAAAAACGGTATTAAAATCCATAGCGTAGTCTTAAACATCTAAGCATACATAAGGAAATATGGCAGGAGGGCACTTTTTTATTTTATTTATTTAATTCACCAACGATTATAACATTTAAATTTGACATAGAAACGTAGAACATAGTAACTTAACAATAAATGAATAATCACTTACAGGTGAACATTGCTGGCTATAGTAAAATAACTTTGTAAACAGAAAAAAAAACAGCATTAGTAACTAATAACATAAAAGCATCAATTTTTTTTTAAAGTAACAGTAAAATGTTTCACGCTAGAAGCGTTTCGAAAATGCTTCATGCTAGAAGCGTTTCGAGAATGCTTCATGCTAGAAGCGTTTCGAAAATGCTTCACGCTAGAAATAAGTATGGCAGTGTGACCTCACTGGTCGAAGTGAACTGGTTCTACAACCTACTTTTAATATTTATAAGCTTATTTTTATGAGCCCTTGAACATTTTCCAGGCTATGGTCGCAGAGAGGTAGTGGAGGCGCTGATCGCCGGTGGGGCGGCGCTCCAAGCGCGCGACGAGGGTGGCTTGCAGCCGCTACACAACGCCTGCTCGTTCGGCCACGCGGATGTCGTCCGGGCGCTCCTGGCGGCGGGCGCTCCGCCCTCCGCCGCCGATAACTGGGGGTACACGCCGTTGCATGAGGCTGCTGCGAAGGGGAAAGTTGATGTTTGTATAGGTGAGTGACTGGCTTTTTTGTCACTTGTTTTGTACGGGACGCTCATTCTTGAATGAAGTTCATGTATTTTGTGCGTCTACCCTATTAATTAACTTCAATTTTTTTCCTCAAAATCTGGTAATTATTTTTGTTTATCTTTATAATTTCGCTATATCTGCGGAACAATGTGATTTTATATTTTCGATTCAATTTAAATATGTTCAAAGTTTTCTTTGATGTTAAATGAAATGGTTTTATTTTGTGTGAGTGCACTAAGTACTAAGTTTTGCCGGATATTCGACTATTCGGCCAAGAGAATTACCAAATCAATTCAATCAAATCATTTATTATGAGCCAAGTATTTTTTGTTTATTATCTGACTGAAGTAGCAAACGAGCATCCAGTCCACCTGTTGGTAAGTGGTCACTGCCGCCCATAGACATCTGTAATCAACTCCATACACAACATTAGTTCCATTTGAAGTCAATCACAGATGCGTTGCTACTCCCGAGGACTATGATGGTCGCCTCATGTGAAAGTGTGCCGGCAACCACACGTGTGAAAATGTGTAGAAATACGTGTGGTAGTGGTACTTCCCCGGTCGTACTACACTGGTTCTACCACCTTGAAAAAGTAGTACCGAGTATTCGGTATTCGGTTAAATAACTATTCACGTCATCTCTGGTTTGAATTGTACTTTGGCAAAGGGAGATCTCCCGCCATGCTAGATGGTCAAGAGAAGCGTCTCCAGGAGAGGCGGTGCCATTGTTTGAAACTAGTATATGCTAGTTGAGAAAAAAATCGATAGCGTGATTCAGAATACAAGTGGCGCCATCTCTTGATGAGTTACGGGAGTTCGCAACAGTTTGTGATCATAATTGTTGTTTATATTTCAGCGTTGCTTCAACATGGTGCTGATCCGAACGTAAGAAACACAGAGGGGAAGACACCTCTCGACCTAGCTGATACTGCCACGAGACCTGTTCTCACTGGTATGTATATTCCGTATCTTAATATTGCTTGAATATTTTAAGCTATTGCAAATCTTTTATCGCGGGGTTTGAGTGCGGCGACCAATTTTTTGAAGTGAAACTTCTTTAGGCGCATGAGGGTAAAATTTTTACAGATGAAACGTCACGCCGGTATGCAACGGAAGTGTCGGAAAAGAGAGAGAGAGTGATCGAGACCGATTGAGAGAGAGTAAGACAGGGCGAACGTAGCATGAGCAACTAGCCGTGGAGTGAGAGTGGGGAGCAAGCGAGTGAAAAGGATTGAGAGAAAAAGTGAGACAGAGCGAACGTCGTATCACGCCTTTTTCCCTTCCTCTTAATCTTGGAAATTTAAAGTTTTAGATTTGTATAAATATAAACAAGATTTATAAATTAGTTCGCCAAAGAAGTTTCACTTCTGACATGTGTACTTTGTACGCACGCATGTTTTTTTTTTTTTATACTTTAACCTAACGATTCGGCAGACGGGCTACCTGATGGAAAGTAGTCACCGTCGCCTATGGACATTCACAACACCAGAGGAGTCGACAATGCAACGCCGGCTTGGTAGGAGAGTTCTTTTCGCACCTTTCTTGAAGAACCCCATGTCATAGCGCTCCGGGAATACCTCATGAGGAAGCTCATTCCACAACTTGCACGTCCGTGGCAAAAACGAGCGCGCAAACCGAACCGTGGAGGACCGCCACGAGTCCAGTTGGTGTGGATGAAACTTCATCCTTCGGCGAGTGGTGCGGTGAAGAAAAGGTGACGAAGGCACCAGGTCAAAAAGTTCCTCGGAACACTCGCCATTGTAAAGCCGGTAGAACACGCAAAGGCAGCCTATGTCTCTCCGCAGGCTTAAGGCCGAATCAAGAAATTCAACAAAAAAAAAATGCAATAACTTAAAAACTGACCTCCCTTTTACTCCGCTCCCCTTTCCAGGAGAGTACTGCGCAGCGGACGTGCTAGAAGCGGCTCGCTCGGGCGCCGACGAGCGTCTAGCCGCCCTCCTCACCCCGCTCAACGTGAACGTGCACGCGCACGACGGCCGGCGCTCCACGGCGCTGCACCTCGCCGCCGGCTACAACCGCGCGCGCGCCGTGCGCCTGCTGCTGCAGCGCGGCGCGCACGTGCACGCGAAGGACAAGGGGTGAGTGTCCGGGTGACGTCACCCCGCTCCACGTGGACGTGAACGCGCACGCAAAGGACAAGGGGTGAGTGTCCGGGTGACGTCACCCTGCTCCACGTGGACGTGCGCGCGCACGCAAAGGACAAGGGGTGAGTGTCCGGGTGACGTCACCCCGCTCCACGTGGACGTGCACGGCGGCTTCAGCTGAAACGCAAGGCTCAACAACCACAAATATTAACGGTTGTTTCCTTCAGAATTGTTTCATCGATGCGTTGTTACTTCTGGGGACGAAGATGATCTCTACACCCTTCTATTGGAAGAGCACTTACACAACCAAGGTCATTCACCAGCAAACGCTCATAATTGTACCAAAGTAAGCCAACAACCGTACCCTTCCGCTGAAATGGCAGAACACTTACCAAGAACCAAGGTTATTCAACCGCTCCTATTTGTATAAGCGTTGAATCGGGAGCTCAAATCACTCTTGTCCAAAACACAGCTCCCTGTGTGGCAGAAAAATAGGGCTGCATGGAGATTCTGTGACAGATGAGGCTGAGCCACAATGTTCATCTTTTATGATAAGCTGTATTTTGTATTTTATGTGGTAGTTATGTGGTAATAAATGCATCATTCTAATCTTAATTTATAATATTGTTATTTTTATTCGTCGTCAACCCAATTTTGTCCGACTACTGGGCACGGGTCTAGTCTTAGAATGAGAGAGTTATAGGCTTATAGGCCATAGTCCACCGCGCTGGCCCAGTGCGAATTGGTGGACTTCACACACCTCCGAGAACTATTTTTAAATAACTCTTTGGTGTGTAGGTTTCCTCACGATGTTTTCTTTCACTGAAAAGCAGTGATAATTATGGTTTTATGGTTTAAGAAGAACTTTATTTCTCATAAAGAATTACATAATTCACATAAAGAGAAATCAGTTGAGTTATAAGTTTACCATCTAGTTACTTCAATAACAAACAAAATAAATGATATCATAATAAAAGTGGGTTAACGTTAAACAATTCAATTCTAATACGCACATAGATCAGTGGTGCGTGCCTGGGTTTGGACCTCCCGATCGAGAGGGCAAGTTCCAACCATTTGCCTATCACCGCTCAGTTTATCCAACGTTTAATACCACCTGTCCCCGCAGAGGCCTGGTGCCCCTCCACAACGCGTGCTCGTACGGCCACTACGAGGTGACGGAGCTGTTAGTACGCGCGGGTGCGGACGTGAACGCCACGGACCTGTGGGCCTTCACGCCGCTGCACGAGGCCGCCAGCAAGGCGAGGCTCGAGGTGAGTGGAGGGGTAGGAGGGACGGGAGCGGGGGTTGGTCGACGTAGACGATGGGTTCCTCCACATTATTAGTATTTCTATCTCATGAAGTAGCAAAGCACGAGTTTCATACGGTCTCTGCCGTATGGCCATCTGTATGCAACTTCATATAGAACATGGGTTTTATCTGAAGTCACAGATGCGTTGCTACTCCCGAGGACTATGATGGTCATCTCATATACAAGTGTGCCGGTAACCAAACCCTTCCATCTCGCGCAAGAAATGCTTCAAGCTAGAAGTTGCTTAGAACTGCCCATGGGTGGCAGTGGTCACTTACCATCAGGTGAAGGTTTCCCCCTCGAATACAAAAAAAAACCAACCCTTCCATTGAAACGCAAGAAATACTAGAAATAGGTGTGGCGGTGGTACCTCCCCGGTCGAACTACACTGGTTCTACCACATGGTAAGTTTAGTACGCAATTTTCGCATGTATAACATGATTGATTATTCCCAGGTATGCTCGCTACTCCTCAGCGAAGGAGCTGACCCCACTTTGCTGAACTGCCACGGGAAGTCAGCGTTGGACGTGGCTCCCACGCGAGAGCTGAGAGAACGACTTGCATGTGAGTTTTGATATGAAACTTCATTAAAATAGAGATTTGATAATCTGTCTGAAAATGCGTTACGAAAGCAGTTTTCGCTGCTACAACTAGGTGGCGTTGCCGATCCAAACTGTCACAAGACCCTTTTTTTGAAGTGAAACTTCTTTAGGCGCATGAGGGTAAAATTTTTACAGATGAAACGTCACGCCGGTATGCAACGGAAGTGTCGGAAAAGAGAGAGAGAGTGATTGAGACCGATTGAGAGAGAGTAAGACAGGGCGAACGTAGCATGAGCAACTAGCCGTGGAGTGAGAGTAGGGAGCAAGCGAGTGAGAAAGATTGAGAGAAAAAGTGAGACAGAGCGAACGTCGTATCACGCCTTTTTCCCTTCCTCTTAATCTTGGAAATTTAAAGTTTTAGATTTGTATAAATATAAACAAGATTTATAAATTAGTTCGCCAAAGAAGTTTCACTTCTGACATGTGTACTTTGTACGCACGCGTTTTTTTTTTTTTGTTTTCGAGGGGGATACTTTCAAAAAGTACCCGACGTCTTTGGAGCGACGCGGGTTATATGGGATTCTTATCGCACTAAAACCCCTCCGGTGGCCGACCTCGACGCTGCGAACAGGACTCCGGGAACTCCAATTGACCGCCGCCGGTGTCCTCAGCGTGTGCCCGATCGGGCTCTTCCCTGGTGGATGTGAACTGCTCACCGCACCTACTGGTTTTTACGGCAGCATGCAACCACACATGCCGCCGTCCTACCCGGGGTCACTTGGCCGGACGGTTCGAGTTCCCACTCTGCCCGCCCGCAACCACGGAGACCTCTTTTAGTCGCCTCTTTCGACAGGCAGAGTGTACCGTAGTCCTATTCTGGTCCCGGAACTACAGGGACATGTCATAAGACCCTGCCTGTCCATGCGATCATTGAACTCCCCAAGATGTCGTATCCTGACAGAATGTCCAAGGTTCGCAAGCAAGTGAATGTTATGCGGTGGAAAAATGGAAAAAAATATTCACAAGGATAATCTCCATCAATTAATGGACGACACTTGTAGACCAATATTCCAAAATTTCGCTCAAAGAATTGGTAGTCCTAAATGAAAACAACTCGATAGTACCAAACGCCTAATAAGTAATAATAAATTAGCTCAAATAATTAGTTGTAAAAAAATATAGTTTTTGGGGTGTTGCATTATAAATAACAGGTTAATAAAGTTTAAAAAAAAACTAGGGTGCGTTGTACCCTTTTCTGTAACTCGCTAACCATTTTGTAACAAAGGGCTTGTCGGTTTGTGACATTTAATATATCATTGGCATCGTCTCATTCGTAGTTTGTGACATTTAATATATTATTGGCATCGTCTCATTCGTCGTTTGTGACATTTAATATATCATTGGCATTGTCTCATTCGTCGTTTGTGACATTTAATATATCATTGGCATCGTCTCATTCGTCGTTTGTGTCATTTAATATATCATTGGCATCGTCTCATTCGTCGTTTGTCACATTTAATATATCATTGGCATCGTCTCATTCATTAAATTCATTTTATAACAAAGGGCTTGTTGGTTTGTGACATTTAACATATCATTGGCATTGTCTCATTCTTCGTTTGTGACATTTAATATATTATCATTGGCATCGTCTCATTCGTCGTTTTTGACATTTAATATATTATTGGTATCGTCTCATTCGTCGTTTGTGACATTTAATATATCATTAGTATCGTCTCATTCGTCGTTTGTGACATTTAATATATCATTGGCATCATCTCATTCGTCGTTTGTGACATTTAATATATCATTGGCATCGTCTCATTCGTCGTTTGTGACATTTTATATATCATTGGTATCGTCTCATTCGTCGTTTGTGACATTTAATATATCATTGGTATCGTCTCATTCGTCGTTTGTGACATTTAATATATCATTGGCATCATCTCATTCGTCGTTTGTGACATTTAATATATCATTGGCATCGTCTCATTCGTCGTTTGTGACATTTTATATATCATTGGTATCGTCTCATTCGTCGTTTGTGACATTTAATATATCATTGGCATCATCTCATTCGTCGTTTGTGACATTTAATATATCATTGGCATCGTCTCATTCGTCGTTTGTGACATTTTATATATCATTGGTATCGTCTCATTCGTCGTTTGTGACATTTAATATATCATTGGCATCGCCTCATTCGTCGTTTGTGACATTTAATATATCATTGGCATCGCCTCATTCGTCGTTTGTGGCATTTAATATATCATTGGCATCGTCTCATTCGTCGTTTGTGACATTTAATATATCATTGGCATCATCTCATTCGTCGTTTGTGACATTTAATATATTATCATTGGCATCGTCTCAGTTACAGATTGACCTTATTATATAATTTTTAAGTATGAAAGGGGTAGACATTTTCTATAATTGTTATGATGCTTATTCTCTTCGTAATAAAGTTCAATTTAGTGTAGTATGTAACGAAAACAAACTGCGTGTGTACTGTTTGAGGTTTTAATAGCAACTAACTAATAAAATTACAAATTGTTTGTTATATGCATTGAGATCTCAACATGCCGCCCACCAAAGGACGCCAGTACTTTACAAGATGAATTTTACATTAACTACAACATTTTAAGTTATACAGTTACAAGTTTAATTTGATATTGTTGCAAAAATTAATCATCATAAACAATAGGAAATTCACATAATTTGCCTACAGATCGTTTAACAATATCACCACGACATTTAACACTGTAAACCCGGGTACAGCCGTCTGGTCCAGGATGCTTTGCAGTGATTCTACCTAGTGACCATTTTCCGGGTGGTAGTTGATCATCTTTCAGTAGGACAATGTCTCCTACATTGTATTCTGACTTGCGTTGTAACCATTTTGATCTAGTCTGAAGCCTTGTTAAATATTCGGTTTGCCATCTATGCCAAAAATCTGTGACCAATTTTTGTGTCAATTGCCAACGATCCAGCCGATTTATGTTTATGTTTTTAAGCTCAGGAGAAGGAATGTTAACTGGCGCCTCCCCTATTAAGAAATGACCAGGCGTAAGTGGTTCCAATGCATCAGGGTCACTAGTATCGACTGGTGTCAAAGGCCTAGAGTTTAAGCAAGCTTCTATATCGCAAAGTGTAGTAGTCATCTCTTCAAACGTTAAGCTGCAGGTCAGTATACGGCGTAAATGATATTTTGTTGATTTCACGGCTGCTTCCCATAAACCGCCAAAATTAGGGCTGTACGGTGGTATAAAGTGCCACTGAGTTCCTTCAGACGAAATAAGTTCCCGTAGATGGCTTGGTATTTGTAATTTTGCTTCTGCGAATGCATCTACTAGGTCTTTATTCGCTCCGACAAAATTTCGACCTTGATCGCTCCAAATATGAGTGCATTTACCCCTCCGTGCCACGAATCTTCGAAATGCGGCAATAAATGAGGCTGATGTGAGGTCTCCAACCAGCTCCAGGTGAATAGCCTTCGTGGCCATACAAATGAATATAGCAATATATGCTTTATTCTGTTTAGCTCCACGTCCCCTCGACAATAAAATTTTCAAAGGACCAGCAAAATCGACTCCGCAGTGTTGAAATGGACGTGCAGGTGTTATACGAGCCTTTGGTAAGTCTCCCATCAACTGACCTTTAGTTACGGCCTTTTGTCTAGCGCATATCGTGCATCTGTGAATATATGCTTGAACAGTATTTTTTGCTCGTATGACCCAATATTTAGATCGCAGATATGTCAAGACGAGTTGTGTACCACCGTGGAGTGTCTTCTTGTGTGCGTCGGCAATAATCAGGTGAGTTAGTTCATTTTTGTTTCCAAGAATGATAGGATGCTTACTAGATTCTGGCAGGTTTGAATTGCGTAATCTTCCGCCCACCCTGAGGATACCGTCTTTGTCAAGGTAAGGGTTTAAAGTTTTTAAATTACTACCTTTTGATATGTTTTTGTTTATTTTCAGGTCTTGTATTTCTTCTTCATACTCTTTCTGTGCAATCTTTATACATTTGTTTAAAGCTTCGTTTAATTCTGTAGTACTTATTGGATTATTTTCAGTGTCTTTGGTATACATTTTGTTACGTAAAAATCTGATGCAGTAAACTATTACTCTTAAAAGTTCGTTCAAATTGCTAAATTTTTCAAATCTAACTGTATTTTCTTCCTTTACTTTTAAATTTATTTCTATGTTTTTCATTTCTAATGTATTTTTAGTAATCCCTTGCGGAATTGTATAATCTATTTTCTTGTTTTTCAGCCATTCTGGCCCTTGCCACCAAATATCATAGGATTTTAATTCTGATACAAATGTTCCACGTGAAGCGATGTCTGCTGGATTGTTTTCAGAGACTACATGATACCATTGTTCTTTGTTTATGTTGTCTAAAATTTCAACTACTCTATTTGCGACGAATTGCTTCCATCGCATCGGGTCTCCAGAAAGCCATGATAAAACTATGGTGGAATCGGTCCATGCGAATACATTTGATGAATTAATTCTCATTGCCAGGGCTACGTGTTTTAACAATTTTGAAAGCAGAACTGCACCACAAAGTTCCAGTCGGGGCAGTGAAACTGTCTTGACCGGGGTGACACGCGTACGTGCAGCAAGAAGTGTAGTTGTTATATCACCGTGAATGTTTATTATTCTGCAATATACAACGGCCGCATAAGCCTTCTCTGAGGCGTCACAAAACCCATGTAATTCTATTGCTTTTTTATTCTCATTAGTACTACCAATCCATCTATTAACTACTATATCTTTCACATTTTCATAGTCTTCTCTAATTTTTATCCATTCTTGTTTCAGTTTCGTAGGAATATCATCGTCCCAATCTATTTTTTCTAACCATAACTTCTGTATTAAGATTTTTATTTTTATTATGCAAGGTGCAATCCATCCCAGAGGATCGAATAGTTTTTGAGTGTCGGATAAAATAGTACGTTTAGTAATTTTTTCAGAGTATGAAGGTAATGTTAAATTGTAGTTAAATTGATCGTTTTCTAAATTCCAAAGAATTCCTAAAGCTTTAATTGTTCCATGTATGTTTATATTTAATTTAATTCTAGTTGATCTATTTTCTGGTTCAATTGTTTTCATGAAATCTGCGCTATTTGATGACCACTTTTGTAATTCAAAGCCGCCTCGTTTAAGTATTTCTTTCAGTTGTTTGCTTATTTCTATTGCCTCTTGTACGTTATCAAATCCTGTTAGCAAATCATCCACGTAAAAATCTTCTTTGAGAATTTTCGATGCGAGTGGAAAATCATCTTTTTCATCCTCTGCCAATTGCATCAAAGTTTTTACGGCCAGATATGGTGCTGGTGCGGTTCCGAAAGTAACGGTGAGTAGACGGTATTCTTTTATGTTTTCAGATGGATCGCTTCTCCACAAGATGCGTTGGAAATCAGTGTGTTTCTTCGTTACTTTAACCATTCTGTACATTTTTTTCAGGTCTGACGCGAAGCAAATGGCATGCATTCTCCATCGCATGATTATACTCCGAAGATCTTCTTGTAGGGTTGGTCCAACTAGCAATTCATCATTTAATGAAATGCCGTTTTTATCTTTACAGGATGCGTCAAATACTACGCGAGTTGGAGTACTTTCGTTGTTGACTTTTATTACTGCATGATGACTTAAATAAACTGCTCTATTTTCATATTCGCTTTCAGGGATTTCTTCAGCGTGATTTAAATCTATGTATTCTTCAATGACCTTCGTATAGTCTACTTTTAGCTTGGGCAGTTTCAGAAATCTTCTCTCTAATTGTAAAAATCTTTGTAATGCTATTTCTTTGCTGTTACCATCTGGTGTATGTGGCGTTTCTGTTTTAAAAGGTAAGTTCACAATGTATCTTCCGTCTTCGCTTCGCTCGTGTGTCTTTTCATAAATCTCTTCACACAGTCTCTCCTCTTGAGTGAATTTTCTTTCTTTGTCACTATCTAATTCCCACATAATTTTTAGCATGTTATTTAAATCGATCTGATGGTGCATGATGAGTAAGGTAGGTGTGTTTGGATCTTTGTCTTCTATTTCTCCGAATAAAATCCATCCTAGTACAGTTTTTTGTGCACTTGGAGTGCCTGGAGGTCCCTTAATGAGGCCTGGTTGTAATATGGCTGAAAATTCTTTCACTCCAAGCAACAGATCAATTGGTGCAGATTTATTGAATTCTGTGTCCGCTAGTTGTAAATTTTGTAAATGTGGCCAGTCAGTGACACTAATAGATTTAGTAGGTAATTTAGTTGTCACTCGTTTCGTTATTACATATGCATCAGTCGATAAACTAAATTCTGAGTCATATGTCGAAAGTAGATGGAGTCGAACGACGCTATTAATTTGAGTTTGAGTAGAACCGACTCCTGTAATAGTACCTCGAACTTGTTTCTTCTTCAGCCTAAGTAATTGAGTTGCTCGTTCACTGATGAAAGATGCCTGGGAGCCTTGATCTATTAGCGCTCGTAAGTATATGGTGTTTCCTTCTTCACTTCGTATCTTCACCATTGCAGTAGCCAATAGAGCATAGGCTTGTTTTGCATGAGTATGAGACGCCATCATTGTATTGACTTGAAACCCACATTCTTCTACATTTGTATTGTTAGGAATCGGTTGTTGTATTTGTATGACACTGTTATGGGCAACTGGTTCCTGCGTCTTGGATTGATGTAGAAGACTATGATGACGTTGGTGACATATGCGACAGGACATTGGCAATCGACACAATTTAACTGAATGGCCTATCAGCAGACAGTTATAACACAAGTTTTTGTTTTTAACGTAATTGTTTCTTTCACTTATTGACATCTTGTTAAATTGTTTACAATGGCATAATGTATGATTTTCGTTACATAACACGCATGTTTTTACTGAAGGAGATGAAATATGGAATGTACGTTCTCGTTGATGCTTCTCTCTTGTCCTCTCAGGTGATGCAACACTATTTATTGAAGTGACTAACTCAAGCGTTCTAAATTTCGACTCTAAAAAACTCTTCAGGTCGCTCCACAAAGGTAAGTCGTCTGAGTTGTTCATTTTGTACGCAAAATTCTCCCATTCTTTATGTGACTCCTGGTCCAATTTCTGTACAAGCAGAAATATTATTATGGGGTCCCAAGATTCGGTGTTGACATGTAAATTGTTCAATGTACTAATACACTCGGTTGTAGTATCCAGTAACATTTTTACGTGAATGGCAGACTGAGTAGATATCTTCTTTTGAGAAAATAATCTTTTCAGAAGAGAATTTACGATAACACGCTTGTTTCCGAAGCGTTTTTTCAACGTGTCCCACGCTTGTGAATAGTTGGATTCCGTTATTTGAACATGTCTGAGAAGTACCTCGGCTTCGCCCGCTACACTTGTTTTCAAATAATGAAGTTTTTGCACATCAGAAAGTGAAGTATTGTTATGTACTAAGCTGATAAATAAATCTTGAAAAGTGGGCCATTCGTCGTAAGATCCCTTAAACGTAGGTAGTTGGATCCTAGGAAGCCTAACTTGTTGTGACAGGTATCCAACAGAGTCAGTACTGCTGTTTTGCGTCGAAGTTTGCGGCGACTCCATTTGTATGATTGCATCTTGTATGTCAGCTTTAATACATAGGTACAAATCTTCTAAAATGGTGTATTCTTCGTTAACAAAGTAAGGAATGTCGTTGCGCTGCATTTGAGGCGTAATTTTAATGAGGGCTTGATGTGTAGAAACAAACGTTTTCCAATATTCTTCGATGCATTCCATACGAGCACGTAAGTATCCTTTCGTTAATCTAATCTTCGGACATTTTTTCAAGTTAATTTGCGTTTTCTTCAGTAAATTTGCAGTATCTTCTAATAAACTAAGTAATTGTTCCGCTGTAGCCATGATTCTCGACAATTCGATGTAAGTAATAAACGGTGCAGTATTTTTCCACTCGAGATTGAACAAAAAAATATTAACTCGTAACTTGTAAACAACTTGCAGTAATAGGTAATAACTTCGATAACTACTTAGAAATGATCTTTAAATCCTCTTCATAAGGTGCAATATAATCGAGTTCACGTAAACAATTTTTTCAATAGGCACGCGACCCTTTCTTATCTCTTCTTTTGTCTTCGAGGATGCGTTTATTGTTCGTCGCTGGAAATCCGGCTCGAAGGACCACTATGTTATGATGCTTATTCTCTTCGTAATAAAGTTCAATTTAGTGTAGTATGTAACGAAAACAAACTGCGTGTGTACTGTTTGAGGTTTTAATAGCAACTAACTAATAAAATTACAAATTGTTTGTTATATGCATTGAGATCTCAACAATAATCATTTTCATTACATATATTGTTTTGAGGACTATGATAATAAGCTCATGTAAAAATGAGCCATGAGATCCTTAGTAAAGTAAGATTAACTTTGACGACCCGCGTGGCGGAGCGGTTACCATATCGGTCTAACGCACAATGGGTTCCGGGTTCGATTCCCGGTCAGACAGGTATCTGAATGATGAGTTTAGATTCATGCTCTGGGTCCTGAGTGTTTGTGTATTCGTCTTGTTTGTCCATGGTACCCACGACGCAGGATAAAATGCTATTGTGAGGCTATGAGTAGAAAGCGTGCGTGCGTGTTTTTATTAACTGACGTCTGTTTTCAGTCGAATACCGTGGCCACTGCTTGCTGGAAGCGTGTCGCCTGGCGGAGCCGGCCAGGGTGAAGAAACAGCTCACGTCTGTCACACAACAGCAGGTATGGGTGTTTTTATTTACATTACAATTTAGACATTTTCAATAGCCCAATTAGCAAATATAAGAGGAACGTGAGACAACATTTAAATTAGTCAAATAAAAAAATGGAATAATTTTATCAAATTAGTGTATTGTCATCGGTCCTCAATAAATCTACAAAGTTTGAACGAAATCTGGCCGTTTAAAGAGGGTCAAAATCGCGCCTAAAGAAGTCGGTTACAAACATACAAACATACAGATGAAGCTAATAAAAAGCTAATAAAAACAGTGAGATCGCAGTATAACTTCTCTGCAATTTGTATTTTTTTTTGTTTATTATTTTTTTCTTGTTGTCTGTTCTGCTCTTTAAAATCCTATCAACGTTAGTGTGTGTATACTTTAGTTTTTAGTGGAAACTTTGCTGATTTTTGTATTATTTTTATGAACCCTGTTATCTGCACTACAATTATTATATGTTTCCCAAATATAAATAAATAAATAAGTAAATTTAAAGGTGGTAGAAACAGTGTGGTTCGGCCGGGGAAGTACCACCGCCACATTCTAGCGTGAAGCAGTTCTTGCGCGAGATGGAAGGGTGTGGGTGTGGTGGGTGTGGTGTGGGTGAACAAAAAAATGCTAGTAAGTGCCGTGTAGTATCATTTTTGAATAACACTCCATCATCCTGAAGGTGATGATGTACTCACGAGGACTATGATGGTCGCCTCATATAAAAGTGTGCCGGCAACCACACCCTTCTATCGAAACGCAAGAACTGCTTCACGCTAGAAATAGGTGTGATGGTGGTACTTTCCTGGTCAAATTACACCACCACCACCTGTAATACGTAAAGTACGTTTAGACGAGCCGCGTGGCGGAGCGGTTACCATACCGGTCTGACGCGCAATGGGTTCCGGGTTCGGTTCCCGGCCAGACAGGTATCTGAATGATGGGTTTAGATTCATGTTCTGGGTCTGGGTGTTTGTGTATTCGTCTTGTGCGTGTCCATGGCACCCACGACACAGGAGAAAATCCTACTGTGGGGCTATGAGTGTAGAAAGCTTGTTTTTTTAATGTACCTATACACTTACCATCAGATGGACAGCATGCTCGTGTGCTACTTCAAACATACAAAAAAACAATCATTAATACGTCTCTTACTCTCGTTTAAATCCTCTCACTTTCTCTTACCCTTCCAGCCGGACCAACCGTACCCCCCATCGCAGACCCCCCCGGCGGTCCCCCTGGCGGAGGGGTCCATCGAGCCGCTGGTGAACTTCCAGCACCTCGCCACCGGGGACCGGCCCTTGCACTGCGCGGCCGGGAGTGTCTACCCTAAACGGAAGCAGGTGAGGATATGAGCACAGAATGTTTTTAAGGCAAATATAAATTTGCTTTGAGATTTTTCAGGAGCAATTTGTCTTTTTAACAAATTGCTCCTGAAAATTTGAAATCCGCCTATATGCAATATCTACAATTAAACCTTGTGAACCTTAAAGAACATTAAAGAACTCCTCTTTAATGTTCTTTAAGGTTCACATTCACCAATTTATACCTATTAGCCCTTTTATATGCTCATACACACACACACACACACACACACACACACACACACACACACACACACACACACACACACACACACACACATGAAGTAATGCCCGTGAAGTAATGCCCCACGGCCATACCGCGGGGACAAAGATATAGAGAAGAAAGATGGGATTTTTTAGTCGGTAGAGGCCACGTAGGGTCGAGTCTGACATAGGAGATCTCATGATCTTATGATACGTAAGTGTATTTTTACCCCTCTATGAAACACACACACACTCAATTACTCACTCACACTCGAATCACATGTCCCAGATGAAACCTCATTGGCAGGCAATGCTCCCACCCCGCCTAACACCTCAGGGATTATGGGAGCGGCTGAAAAATAGCGCTACTCGAATCACTGATTTCGAGTCAGCAAGGTTGAGTCGATTCCTTTTGCCATGTCAATGTTATTATTATTATTATGTGCGGTGGAACTATTATGACCTATTGTAAGCGTTTTTGGAGTTAGCCCGTTAAGAATCGAATGAATCTGATGAATGACCGCGTTACGATTTTTTGAGTATAACGCCATCTAGTTAAAACTTTAGAACTATTTTGTCAGTACGCGTAGATGGTATGCATAGGTTTCGTGATTATGGTTTACCGAAATCTCAATGGTATTCAAAATAGTAAATCGTTAAGTAATGTAGATACTCTGTAAATACGTACAATATTATTATTTTAATACGTACTTATATATTGGATATAATTTTTCAAAATGAACCATGTATTGGTATTATTTATATCTTTAGTGTGGGAGTATGGCGCCATCTATTTTAAATGCGAGTTAACTCTAGTCTTAACTCTAGTCTAGTCTTTACAGCGATATACGACCACACATACCGCCGTCCTTCCCGGGATCGCCTGGCTGGATGTCCAAGCTCCCACTCTAGCCGCCTGCAACCCCGGAAGCCCCTTTTAGACGTCTCTTAAGACAGGCAGAGGATACCGTAGCCCCATTCTGACCCCGGAACTACAGGGACGAGGTTTTCTGATCCTATGCCGTACCTTCCCCAGGTGATGGAGATGCTAATCAGGAAGGGAGCGCGCGTGAACGAAAAGAACAAGGAGGGCCGTACGGCGCTGCACGTGGCCACCGAGCACGCGCACCTCGACGCCATGGACCTGCTGCTGCGGCACGGTGGGTGTGTGAGTGTGAGGGTGGGTGTGCACGAGGAGGACAAGGAGGGCCGCACGGCGCTGCACGTGGCCACCGAGCACGCGCACCTCGACGCCATGGACCTGCTGCTGCGGCACGGTGGGTGTGTGAGTGTGAGGGTGGGTGTGCACGAGGAGGACAAGGAGGGCCGCACGGCGCTGCACGTGGCCACCGAGCACGCGCACCTCGACGCCATGGACCTGCTGCTGCGGCACGGTGGGTGTGTGTGTGTGTGAGGGTGGGTGTGCACGAGGAGGACAAGGAGGGCCGCACGGCGCTGCACGTGGCCACCGAGCACGCGCACCTCGACGCCATGGACCTGCTGCTGCGGCACGGTGGGTGTGTGTGTGTGTGAGGGTGGGTGTGCACGAGGAGGACAAGGAGGGCCGCACGGCGCTGCACGTGGCCACCGAGCACGCGCACCTCGACGCCATGGACCTGCTGCTGCGGCACGGTGGGTGTGTGTGTGTGAGGGTGGGTGTGCACGAGGAGGACAAGGAGGGCCGCACGGCGCTGCACGTGGCCACCGAGCACGCGCACCTCGACGCCATGGACCTGCTGCTGCGGCACGGTGGGTGTGTGTGTGTGTGAGGGTGGGTGTGCACGAGGAGGACAAGGAGGGCCGCACGGCGCTGCACGTGGCCACCGAGCACGCGCACCTCGACGCCATGGACCTGCTGCTGCGGCACGGTGGGTGTGTGTGTGTGTGAGGGTGGGTGTGCACGAGGAGGACAAGGAGGGCCGCACGGCGCTGCACGTGGCCACCGAGCACGCGCACCTCGACGCCATGGACCTGCTGCTGCGGCACGGTGGGTGTGTGTGTGTGAGGGTGGGTGTGCACGAGGAGGACAAGGAGGGCCGCACGGCTCTGCACGTGGCCTCCGAGCACGCGCACCTCGACGCCATGGACCTGCTGCTGCGGCACGGTGGGTGTGCGTGTGTGAACGAGGAGAACAAGGAGGGCCGCATGTGAGTGTGTGCTTGTGTGTTATTCTCTCCCTGTCTCGCTCTTTATGTGTGTGTGGGCGTGCGTGCGAAGAAGTGCATATGTGTGTCTTTGTTCGCATGTTAATTTTGTATTTTTAAAATATAGCAGCAAATGAACAAATTTAACAAAAAAATATCACGTTTATTGTCTGTGGATTTAATACAGCGTTATATCCGTAGGGGCAGAAGTAACTTTAACGTTGTTTCCTCAGGGGCTAAAGTTTAAAATAGTGCTACAACTTTAAGTCCTTGGTCCACCACTACACTCTTTATGTTAATTGTTATTAAAATGCTTGGATATATTTTGATATATTTATTGTCTTTGATTATACTAATTATACATGAATGATGAACTTGAATGATTAGTGAGCACGAACGTACTACTGAACTTTGGGTGACAATTAAATAATCACGCGGCTCACGTAAATTGCTGACGCAGCAGAATGTACGTATTTCCTCGTAACATTAGTGTTGTTCCCTTAGAGGATAAAGTTTCCCATTTGGTGTACTCCACTTAGGAGCGAAACTAACATTAGTGCTATCCCCTCAGGGGCTAAAGTGAACGCGACGGACGCGCGCGGCGAGAGCGCGCTGTGCGTGGCGGCGCGTCGCGACGCTCCGCACGCCGCGCGGCTGCTGCTCGCGTGCGGCGCCGACGCCCGCCCCGACCCGCAGCCGCCGGGTGAGTACTTAAATTGCTAGCCCCCTAGGGGTTTATGTGACGTCATATGTTTTTTAGTAATGCTTACTCCTTAAATGTGCTGCTCGCGTGCGGCGCCGACGCCTGCCCCGACCCGCAGCAGCTGGGGGCAGCACTTTTATTGCTAGCCCCTTGGGGGTTTATGTGACGTCGTATGTTAGTAGTGCTTGCTCCTTAAACGTCCTGCTCGAGTGCGATGCCGACACAGCCGCCGTGTGATTACTCTGAATCTGCCCCCTAGGGGTTCGTGTGACGTCATGTCTGTATTATTCGTGAAAGCTTCATGAATACTTATGTGATGTTAGTGTTACGACTTACAGCGGAAGAACTAATGTCACTAGTGCTTCTCCCTAGGGGCGTAGGTGATATCGTGTCAATGCTCCCCTCGTAGGAAATAAAAAAAATGTATGAGTTTTCGAATTTAGCTGTAAATTATTTTCTTACACTAACTACCGGATCGGTTTGGAGGTAATATCTGCTGTGTTATGAGTGCTGATCTGTAAAGGAAATAGGGTCGACAGATGCTTAGTGTTTATCTTACCTTATACCTCCTGAGGGTGGGGATGAACCCGACAAATCAGTGCTATTTAATGTTACGGCCCCTTAGAGGTGTAGATTTAATCAAATCGGTGTTACACTGACGACATACGGTTAAGAATTCTGGCCCCTTAGAGGCGTAGGTGACGACAGTTTAGTGTTACTTGCGGTAGCCCCTAAGAGGCATAGGTAGTCAGATTAATACTACCGGTGCTGCCTGCTTAAAGACATAATTACTTCAGACTAGTGTTACTAGTGCTGGCCCCTAAGAATCGTCACACACGTCAGATCAATATCACCAAAACTGTCTGCTTAGAGGAATAAGTCAACATCAATGTTACAAGCGCTGGCCTCAGGAATAAGTGACGTCAAATCATTTTTTTTTTTTTATTTGACTGAAGTAGCAAACGAGCATGCGGTCCACCTGATGGTAAGTGGTCACTACCGCCCATGGACATCTGTAATCAACTTCATACAGAACATGGGTTCCATCTGAAGTCAATCACAGATGCGTCGCTACTCCCGAGGACTATGATGATGGTCGCCTCATGTGAAAGTGTGCCGGCAACCACACCATTCCGACGAAACGCAAGAACTGCTTCACGCTAGAAATAGGTGTGGCGGTGGTACTTCCCCGGTCGAACTACACTGGTTCTACCACCTGTAAACGGTGACGACAGATCAGTGTTACGAGTACTTTTCCCGAGGGGCAGAAGTAATATCAGGTCATTATTAGAAATGTTGCCGCTTAGGGGCCGAGGACACGTCAGTCGATGTCGCCATTACTGCCCCCTAGGGTCCGATGTCATTTCGTATCATTACCATGTTTTTTTTAGCTTTTTTACTTAACTGTTTCTACAATGACAAGCGTATTGTCTCAAATTTTTTACAAATGACTACTTGAAACATCCTCACGTATCTACAATGCAAAAAATATTCGTTACTATTATTATTAAGTAATATGAACAACACGATCGTTGTTCTTTTTTTTTAATCTTTAGGCTCGTTTTCAAATGTGGCGAGCGGTGTTTTATGCATTATTTGAGAAAAATATTACCATTCTGCACTCCTTCTCTACGTCCAATATATCCGTGCAAAATTTCATATCCCGTCCGCGGCATATTATTTAAAAATGCGTCACAAGTTTTTGCTTCACGTATTAATATATTGCAAGCTTGGCGCGAGGTTTCCCAGATTAGATTCACTCAAAACTGTGGTGTCCTGAACCAATAACAGTTTTGAAGGTGTTTTTACCCTTAGGCCTGTTTTACATGGCACGTTTTTTGAGCCGTACTGCGTCTTTACCTTACCGTGAAAAAAACGTGCTAGCATGTACATGGCACGAAATGAAATGAAATGAAATGTCTTTATTTTGTATAGGCCTACGGGGGCACTTACAAATTGTCAGTTACATTTTTTTTCTTACACTACCACCGGATCGGAATACGACCTCAACTGAGAAGATCCGGCAAGAAACTCAGCGGGTTTGTCTTTTTTCTTATATGCATTTTTTTATATAATTACAATCATGTTTTTTTACATGGTAATGAATGTTAGCTCCAATATCTTGCACGGCACAGATCAGTGCACGGCAGTGATCCATACTGTCAGTGTTGTATGGATCACTGCCGTGCCTACACACGGCGAATTAACCGTAGATTATTACGCCGAAAAACGTATGTCTACAAGAGGCCTTAGGGTACCGAATTCTTAAAAAAACTGTTTTCGTAACTTATTACAATTAACAGTTGACTAATTAATATTGAATAGCTGTAAACTCGATTTGGGTAACTTTGAACATTTTTTACAATATTTGTGATATTATAATCTGTTTTATATTTATTGCACCTTGTTTTTATTAAATGAATAGTGTCCTTTTTAGCTGGTTTATTAATCTAACACAATAAATTTACGGAGAAAACAATTAAACTATCCACAATTACCCCTAAAACTCAAATTCAAAGTTATCCTTAGTTTTGGGTAACTTTGAATATAATTTTTTGAGGATATAAAATCCGTCATTAATCGAATATTTTAAGGTCTGAGTAAAATTAATTAACATATTTTTGTTAATTAAAACCAAATCTATAAAAAATACATTTATTTTGATATATAAATATAATAGACAACTTGGTCTTGCCATATGAATCAAGGTCGATCAATTTGGTGGTAAAATAAGATACTAGTTTTTTTTTGATTATTTATTCCATCCATCCATAGGATGGACGGAACATCGGGTACCTTTGGAAGGTTTCCCCCTCGAAAACAAAAAAAAAAAAGGATGGACGGAACATGGACATAACATAGGCCTCCCCTAAATGGCGCCACTCCAACCGGTCCTGTGTCCTCTGAATCCAACGGTTTCCCGCTGTCATCTTCAGGTCACCGGTCCATCTGGTAGGGGGCGACCGGTACTCCTTTTGCCTAAACATGGTCGCCACTCGAGGACCTTTCTTCCCCATCGGTTATCGGTCCTACGAGCGATGTGGCGGCCCATTGCCACTTCAGCCTGCCAATTTTGAGAGCTATGTCGGTAAGCTTCGTTCGTCTACGGATTTCACCGTTACGAATCATGTCTCGTAGCGAAATTCCGAGCATAACCCTCTCCAAAGCACGCTGAGCGACCCTGAGCCTCCGAAAAAAATATTTTTTTATGATACAGGTAACTTTGAACCGTTCAAAGTTACCCATATAACATCCAATTTCGACGTCGTCAAAAGTTTAACAGTTTTACGCAATATTCAACATGGGATACGGATAGTACAGTTTCAAAATAATAATATACAATATACATTTTAAAGATAAACACCAAAACACACCTGTTTACGGTAAGTTTTATATTATAATTGCTATTTCAAAATGAAGCATCAAACACTTGCAACAACTTCACTACGGAAAAGGCGGTATTTTTTAAAATTATGTCATTGACAGGTACCTTTTTTTACTTTCATTGATAATACAACATTTTGGCAAACCTTTTTACGCAGGTACGATATTGAAATAACAAGAAGTTTCCATGTAATAAATTAATATATTTTTTTCACAACTTTGTTCAAAGTTACACCGCTGTTCAATGTTACCCAAATTGATTGTAATTAAAATGAATTGCAAATAGATCGCGATTCAAGTTTCATTTGTTTTTTTTAATCAATTGTTTTTTTTTTGTCGAGTTAAATGATTAATTACGCTTGTAAGTCCTACTAATATTATAAATGCAAAAGTTTGTGAGGATGTATGTGTATTTGTTATTCTTTCACGCAAAAACTACTCAACGGATTTGGTTGAAACTTTACAGTAGTATAGGTTATACATCAGAATCACACATGGACTATAATTTATACCGATTTTTTTGTAATTAGGTTATAATATAACGAGAAATACCAGGTTAGTCGCAAAAAAAGTTGTCCTCAGAGAGCTATCTTCGCGTACGCTGCCTAAACCGTTGGAGATATCCAAATATAATGTACCGTGGAATTGTTTGGCTCACATAGATCTAAATTAAAGTCCGCGACAGCATATGTCTATATTTTACGTATAACCCACAATAACTCTTTTTGTACTTGGAAAATTTAAAAAATATGAAGTTGATGTTTCCATGGGTTTTATACAAACTAAATATAAATCCTTATCAAAATAAATGATTTCAAAAAATCAAACATCTAATAAAGATTGAATCTGCCTTTTACACCATGTAAATTGGATAAGTAGTTTAGAAGATATTACGAGTATAACATATTGCGTAGTCAATTGATTGACCAGCAGTACGCGCCGTGCGCCGCCGCCGTATACAATGGAGTTGTATTAATATTTGAATGGTTATAAAACACGGAGCAAAATGTGAAAGGTAAATGACGGCCCTGTAGTTCCGGGAATAAGGCTATGGTATCCCCTGTCTGTGGTAAGAGACAACTAAAAGGGGGCTTTCGGGGTTGCGGGCGGCTAGACTGGGAGCTCCAAACACCCAGTCAGCAACTTCGGGAAAGATGTCAGCATGTGTGTTCGCATGCTATCGTGAAAGCCAGGATGGACAGAGCTTGAACCGTCCAGCCAGGAGATCCCGGGAAGGACGGTGGTATACGTGTGGTCGCATATCGTGGTAAAGACCAGATGGAGTGGTGGGCCCAGCCGCTAACTTGGGAGGAGCCCGATGGGGCAATGCACTCAGAGGACTCCAGTTGTGTTACTTTGAAGATCCCGGAGTCCTGGTGCTATAAGAATCCCACATAACCCTGCGTCGCTCCCACGGCGTATGGTACCTTTTGAAGGTTTCTCCCTCGACAAAAAAGAGAAAAAAGGTCAATGAGAATGAAACAGTGGAAAGGTTAAATATGTTATTCAATCGTCATTTTAATGTTACAGAACTCGGCACATACCTATGACAGATTAGCAGTAGTTTAGGTCGTAGTTGACCACGCTAGCCAACTGCGCGTTGGTAACCGTCACGCGTTTTGAGACCCTTTCTTAAAACTTTTAATTTCAGAGTAAGCATTAATATCTGTTGCCGACAAAACTAATTCAAGTTATTATACGTGCCCGTGATTTGAAATTAGAACACACTGATTTAGGCGATTAGCACACGGCACCGCGCACCGCCGCGAATAGCGGTGCCCCGCGCGGTAAGGCGGTTTACGCACCTGTACGCGCGGATGGACCGATCATCAAAATAAACTTTTCGACATCGAAATTCATTTTACTAAATTGCAACACGGCCTGCATCAACGATGATCCGCACGGTTAGGCGCCAGCCCGTGTGTGAGGCGCCGACCCTCCGCACTGTCGTTCGCGCGGAGACATGGTGGTGATGAGAACACCGCTAGACCGCGCGGTCGGTCGGTGTACGTGTGTGAGGCATCAACGGATTTATTAGACCCCAATACAACATGAGATCCGCTTCACCACCTACCGCGGCAGTGAGCGGTACCGTATGTTGATCGCCTTAGGAAGTAGGGCAAGGGTTCAATCTGAAGTCAATCACAGTGCGTTGCTGCTCCCGAGGACTATGATGATCGCCTCATATAAAAGTGAGCCGGCAGGCACACCCTTCAAATGAAACACAAGAACTGCTTCACGGTAGAAATAGGTGCGGCGGTGATACCTGGTTGAACTATTGCTCTACCACCTTGGAAACTTTATGTGGCAGACTAAATTCCACGCGAGCGAAGCCGCGGGCAAAGGCTAGTATAATATATATTTAATCTCTATTTAACTTTGCACCCTACCTTTTTCTTTCTGTTCATATTCTTTTTAACTCCGAACCTTCAGGTTGTCTGGAAGAAATCGCTGTTTAGCGATAAGACCGCCTATTGTATCTTAAACTGTAATCAACATTGTAAATTTCCTGTTTTTTTGGGTACAATAAAGTATATTAATAATAATAATATATTTCCGACGACGTAAAAGCAGTGATAGCGTAATGGTTTAACTTGCCCTCCCCATTGGGAGGTCCGAGGTTCAGATCCTGGACACCAATGATCTATATATTAATACGTGAAGCAAAAACTTTAAGAAGAGGTTTAATTAGCTAAGCTGCATTTAAAAGCAATAGCGGGTATTTTGACAAAAATACACATCTGACATTTCTGACGTTATGTGTTTTCATAGTAAGACATTGAATGTTCTATTTCGTTTATTATGTATGTGTTTGTGTTAAATGCAATGTAGTGTGTGTAATGTGTTTCAGTTGATTTTATGTATGTTTTATGCATTCTATGAAAAAAAAATTGGCATGGCGTAATATCATACTCCTCCGTCTGCGGCACGTATCTTAAAAACGAATCACAAGTTTTTGCTTCACGTATTTAATATATATAACGAAGTGAGTGTGATGATGTGACGTCAGGATGGCTAGGAGTTTCTCCTTTATTTTCCTGTCTTGTAGATTTCAAGTAAAACACAGGAGTAAACTTCTTCGATTTATTCACAATTGACGAGGTCCGATCGCTTCGACGGTTAAAACAAGAAATCTTTTTCTATCGGCGTTCGCTCGCCTTTTTATAACAATGTTTGGTGGTGTGACAATAACATATTTATGGAGGGTAAACTAAATTACAATTCTAAAAATCATTAAATGTTGCTAATTCAATAACAATTTTCGATCTTTAAACTAACTAAAATAATTATCATCGGCGACGTGTTTTTCATAAATACGCGGTGTCGCGCCGACATATAGATATGTATGTCAATTTCTTTGGCACCCCCTAAGGGCCGGCACTCATATGACGGAGCGCAGCGCAGCGCATTTTTTGCTGTCAAACTATTATCGTCATTGTCCCTTTAGAAATAATATCCAAAATTAAATAACAGCAATTTATTTCTGAGGAGCATGGAAGCGCATGCTCGCGCATCCGCGCGCACCCGCGCGCATCCGCGCGCACCCGCGCGCATCCGCGCGCATTCTCCCAGTAATTAGCGTGAATTTCGGCTAGTGTGTGATTCGTTAAGAAAATTTCGCGGGCATGCGCTGCGCTGCGCTGCGCTCCGTCATATGTGCGCCGGCCCTAATACCCAAACGATTTGACGGATTAGGTGACATATGAGGTGTCCTTGGTCTTGGTTATCGGAGTGACATAAACTTACCTTTTTTATTAAATGAAGTCATTGGTAATAAAAAAGAGCGGGTAGGTAAGTTTTTTATTCATAACTATGTGAATGTAAGCTAGTAAAATTCACATTACAGAAAAAAATATGTAAATCTTTTATATTTTACTCAAAAACTTAAAAGAAATTCCAAGTGCTTATAAAATAATAAATTTAACATTGCAAATACTATAACAATGAAAAGCTATACATTTTCAATTATTTTTCTGAGCAGTGGGTATTTTTTTTATCTGACTGAAGTAGCAAACAAGCATGCAGTCCACCTGATGGTAAGTGGTCACTGCCGCCCTGCCCTGTAATCAACTTTACAGAACATGGGTTCCATCTAAAGTCAACGACAGATGCGTTGCTACTCCCGTGGACTATGATGGTCGCCTCGTGTGAAAGTGTGCCGGCAACCACAACCTTCTATCGAAACGCAAGAACTACTTCACGCTAGAAATAAGTGTGGCGGTGGTACTTCCCCGGTCGAACTACGCTTGTTCTACCACCTAGAATATGAAACACAAATTCAGCCCCCTAGTCCTACATTTTCCTTGTAAAACCTTGTAAAATATTTTCTCACTCTGTCGCCTTAAAGCTATTATTTCTAAAACCCCACGAATCGGTACCATCTCCGGTCCGAGCCGCGCGTGCTTTCGCTACTTCCACTGACACCGTCTTCAGATCGTACGCCCATCCGATCCACGCGAAGAAGTCGATGAAGAATGTAGTGATATTGAGCCAGTTGTTGCCCAGTTCAGCCGTCCTGTAGTCCCACGGGTACACGTGGTGGTAGTTGTGGAAGCCCTCGCCGAAACTAATGACGGAGACGAATATATTTTGCTTGGGACTGATGCTCTTGTCGTATCCCCTGGTACCGAAGTTGTGGGCAACGCTGTTGACCATGAAACTGATGTTTAAGTTCATTATGAAGCGAAGGACGACGAGATGCCACGCGTTGTTGAGCGTCTCCCCCCAGAAGTACATGGGAATGATTGTGGGGAAAAGGAAACATAAGCCGCCGAAAAGAAGAAATGCGTACGTGAAATGGAATAGTTCAAGTTAGATTATTTTGTAGTTCTTTGCTTTTAAGATTAATACGGAATCGTCCACTTTAATTGAGACCAACAAAGTTAAGAACAACAAACAAGTTGAAAAATAAAAACTAAAAACTTAAAAATAAAAAAGTAAAAAAAAAATAAGATAACGGTTTTATATTGCAGATAAATGTAAAAATAATTTCATGGATACAGTCATGGGTACCAATATGTATACATTGTTATGTTTTCAAAATAAAGTAACTCGTAACCTACTCACTTTCTGGAAATATCTATGGTCACATAAATATCTAAAAATGCAATATACATTTATGTAAACACCTATGACAAAAGATGTCATTTTTGAAATATACAAATTTTAAACATATGCATTTATTAAAGTAAAATAAAATCGTGGGGCACGTCCAATACACTATCGGAACACGACCTCAACTGAGAAGATCCGGCAAGAAACTCAGTGCGTTTGTCTATTTTCTTTGTATATCTTTTTTATTGTCATATTGTTTTTACATTGGTTATAAAAGTTAGCTCCAGTATCTTGCCTTATATTTGACTGTACAAGAAGCATATTTGGCGTTTTACTCACTTCTTCTGGAACATAAGCACTGGATTCGCATAGACATCACTCATGTCGAGACTCTTCCCTCGTCTGAGTACCTCTGGGTGTTTCCTCACGAGCAGCCAGCCGATGTGTGCGAAGAAGTACCCACGCTTCGTGGTGTACGGGTCTGCGTCCGTGTCCGTATACCTGGGGTGGTGGAACTGTGGTATTATTTCGATGTACAAATTTAAATGGTTCAGGTATCTGAATGATAAATTTAGATTTCTGGATCTGGGTGTTTGTGTTCGTCTTTACGTGTGTCGATGTCACCAACAGCATAGAGAATATCCTAGTTTGGGCCATGTATGTATAAGCGTTATTTAATTTAAATAACTGGGCGGCATTGATCACTTATCCTCAGGTGGACTGCATTCTCGTTTCGCACCAATCTTCTTCTTCATTCTTCTTCTTCATAAAAACGAATCTTTGTCTGTACGTCCTCTATAGAATCGTAAACTATTCATTTGATCGCGTGATGATCTATAGCAAAGTTGTTATTCATGAGCTCGCGAAGGTTTCTGGTAAATTTTTATTGTGATGGAGTAGTAACGAGCGCAGGGTACAGCTACTCTTATATATGTATATAAAAAAACTTACGACTACATTTGTAATAGGATGTAATAGGATGAAAAATGTAGGTGTCAAACATACTTGTGATGCATCCGATGGTCCCTGACCCAGGTGATAGCGGTGTCCTGGTAGGCAATCGAGTTCATCAACATCAAGAGGATCTGTAGCGGCATCTTCGCTTTATAAGCTCTGTGGGTCCAGAGGCGATGGACCCCCGCCGTCACTCCTATCTCCGCTACCACGAATGTTATCCAATCTGTAAGTAGATCGCATGTTGTGAAAAGAAACTTACTGCGAGGTGTACATTCTGCGAAAATAGCTAAATTGTGATCGCATTTTTAGGCGTTTCTCAAGGCGCACGATTTTTAGGAGTTTTTCAAGGCGCACGATTTTTAGGAGTTTCTCAAGGCGCACGATTTATAGGAGTTTCTCAAGGCGCACGACTTTAAAGGGACGTATTTTCTTTAATCTGCTAGATCTCGGACTAGATCTGTGACATGGGGCTCTTCAAGGAAGGTGTAAAAAGACCTCTCCTTCAAATCCGGCGATGCATTGGCGACTCCTCTGGTTATGCAAATGTCCATAGGCGACGATGACTGCTTTCCATCAGGTGGCCCGTCTGCCTTATCGTTTGGCCTAACTATAAAAAAAAATCTCGGGTCGTTATGACTCGTTTCAAGGATATAGCTCAATTTGCTGAGATTTTGGGTTGGTTTCAATCTGTTGAGAGATATCACGATGAGAAAATAGGGAACGTAATGCAAAATTTGTGTTTTGTGGAAATAATATCACAAAGTGATAGAATCAGTGTAGTTCGACCGGGGAAGTACCATCTCAGCATTTATTTCTAACGTGAACCAGTTCTTGCGCGAGGCGGAAGTGTGGTTGCCTGCTCACTTTTGAATGAGACAACCATCTAATTCCTAGGGAGTAGCGACGCCTTTGAGATTGACATCAGATAGAATGTGTTGCATATGGAGTTACTTATAGATGTCCATGTGGCAGTGACTACTTACCGTCAGGTGGACTGCACGCTTGTTTTTTTTTCCTTTCGTCAACCCGTCTTTCCACCGGGCACGGGTCTTCTCTTAGAATGAAGAGCCATAGTCCACCGCGCTGGCGAAGTGTGAATCGGTGGACTTCACACACTTCCGAGATTTTTTTTAAAGAACTCTCGGGTGTGTAGGTTTCCTTACGATGTTTTCCTTCACCGAACAGCAGTGATAATTAATTTCTAATACGCACATAAATCAGTGGTGCGTGCCTGGGTGTGAACCTCGGAACTCCCGATCTAGAGAGCCAGTTTCAACCATTAGGCTATCACTGCTCACTGCACGCTTGCTTGCTGCTCTAATAAGACTGTACACCGTCCGAACTCCGCGAACCACTGTGTTGCACTGAAAACCAACGCTCGCAGTTCTCTGCGACACATGTTGAGTGTGCCCATTTCAAGCTGTATCAATTGTAATGAATGTTAATAGCGTGTAGTACTATTAATAGTTGGAGTAAACTTTTTTGAAGTGAAACTTCTTTAGGCGCATGAGGGTAAAATTTTTACAGATGAAACGCCACGCCGGTATGCAACGGAAGTGTCGGAAAAGAGAGACAGAGTGATCGAGACCGATTGAGAGAGAGTAAGACAGGGCGAACGTAGCATGAGCAACTAGCCGTGGAGTGAGAGTAGGGAGCAAGCGAGTGAGAAAGATTGAGAGAAAAAGTGAGACAGAGCGAACGTCGTATCACGCCTTTTTCCCTTCCTCTTAATCTTGGAAATTTAAAGTTTTAGATTTGTATAAATATAAACAAGATTTATAAATTAGTTCGCCAAAGAAGTTTCACTTCTGACATGTGTACTTTGTACGCACGCATGCTTTTTTTTCTTTCTTTAATATTACAAAATTCTTACTGAAGATAATTGTGGACCACATGGCGCTGGTGAAGCACAAGTACAATCCGTACACCGCGGCGATGTGCGCGTAGGTTAACGTAAGAATGTTTCGGTACACCATCTCGTACTCCCTGGGCGTCACCAGCGTCTCCTGACTCCTGGCTTCTGCCATCTCGATCCCTCTGGATGTGTCCGTCATTGGTGGCATTGCTTCTTGGCTGTTTTAATATTTAAGTGTACGGTTTACGATCGCTGGTATTGTTCGAATAATTTAGAACAGTATGCAGTGCCACACATAAGACCTGTAATTTCGGTTCTGAAAGGACCAGGTGGTAGAACCAGTGTAGTTCGACCGGGGAAGTACCACCGCCACACCTATTTCCAACGTGAAGCTTTAATTGCGTTTCGATAGAAGGGTGTGGTTGCCGGCACACTTTTATATGAGGCGACCATCCTAGTCCTCGGGAGTAACAACGCGTCTGTGATTGACTTCAGATAGAACCTACGTTCTATATGAGGTTGCTTACAGATGTCGCAGGACGGCAGTGACCGCTTACCATCAGGTGGACTGCATGCTCGTTCGCTACTTCAATCAGATAAAAAAGTGCAATTCTTGAGGAAGATTTAAATTAATAGTACATTAGGGTTTTATATAAATTGACCAAAATACGAGGTACAATACTATTGAAGAAACCGCGCTGATTAAAAAATCTCGTGCCAAAAATATTACCTCCGCTAGCCAACGTTCCTTCCATGATATGCCGGGCCGGCGATATTTTGTGTGTAGTCCATAATTTTACTCTTTTTATAGTCTAAAAATTTCAAAAATATAAAGTTAATATTTCTATGGGTTTTATACATGTTAATCCTTGACAAAATAAATGATTGCAAAAAGTCAAGCATCTAATATAGGTAGAGTTTTTGTCTGTACCAGGGATGTTGCGAATATTCGCATCCGCATCTGCAAATGCGGAGCTTCCGCGTTGATTTGAGGTTAAAGAATCTTTATTTCCAAAAAGGGCATTGTTCACTTGCATGGAAACTTAAATAATTCACTTAAATGCTATTAAACACTTGAGCATGCATGAGCGTATTTAGTAGGTACTTAACAACTTTTATAATTTAAAATATAAGAATCGAATACATGTACTTAAGTAGGGTAGACAGCATAAAGTTATGATAAACAAGCACATCGTAACATAATTTTGCGTGTTGAACATTGGCGGTAGGCCGATAAGCATATCGCTTCGCACAAATAAAAGATGTAGTATGGATGAGCCTATCAGAAACAATTTTGTTATATTTTATATTTCACTTTTCTACTTTTTAAGTATATTTATGGTTATTTTAATATAATAACGAATAGGTTAAAAATATTTTTAGATTTAGACCTAGATGCTTGATCATGTAGTTTTTGTGTGTACTAGGGATGTTGCGAATTTAGACGTTGCATCCGCATCTGCATCCATAATGTAAGTAATGAGGAAATCGAGAGGGGCCGGTGAATGACGCGTGCCATTCGCAAGTAACGCACGTACGTCGTCAACCCATTATTATCCCACTGCTGGGCACGGGTCTTCTCTCAGAATGAGAGAGTTCTAGTCCATGGTCCACTGTGCTGGCCAAGTGCGGATTGGTGGACTTCACACACCTCCGAGAACTTTTTTTTAAAGCACTCTCGGGTGTGTAGGTTTCCTCACGATGTTTTCCTTCACCGAAAAGCAGTGATAATTAATTTCTAATACGCACATAAATCAGTGGTGCGTGCCTGGGTTTGAACCTCGGACCTCCCGATCGAGAGGGCAAGTTTCAACCATTAGGCTATCACTGCACTTTACTAGGTTATTACCATTAGGCTATCATTCGCACGTGAAAATAATTAATGCTAGTCGCGGGTTCTGCTAGTCACCAATAACACCATAATCTTTGTGTTAATTCTTGATTCGTGTAGTATTTTATTTTATATAAAATCTTAATCATCCGCATCCGCATTCACATCCGCGGATGTGTAATAATCAGCATCCGCTACATCCCTGATCTGTACTGCATAAATTTGGATAAATTATTTAGAAAATATTATAAGTACGTTAATATTTGCGAAAATGGTTTTGAATGGGCTTCTTAGATACTAAGCATACCTAATCGATCTTTGTAAGTATTAAATTTGGTTTATATATTGATAAATTATAAATTAAATTTGTTAACATCAATAAGTAAAATATTAAATCACTACATAGTATAAAACAAAGTCGCTTCCCGCTGTCTGTCCCTATGTATGCTTAGATCTTTAAAACGCTACGGATTTTAATGCAGTTTTTTTAATAGATAGAGTGATTCAAGAGGAAGGTTTTTAAGTATTATATAGTAGAGTAACTGACAATTTTAGATTTTTTACTTTTAGGGAGAACCGAGTTCGCCGGGTCAACTAGTAATAATTTAATTATTACTTATTAGGCGGAGGAATGTTGGCATAGCCCCACACTAGGATTTTTTCCTATGTCGTGGGTACCATGGACACACACAAGACGAATACACAAACACCCAGACCCAGAACATGAATCTAAACTCATCATACATATATCTGTAACTAATGCTATATAGAACAGGATCGCTGACTGCAGTCACCAGGTGGAAGAACCAGTGTAGTTTAACCGGGGGGGGGGGGGACCACCGCCACATCTATTTATAACGTGAAGCAGTTCTTGCGTTTCGATGGAAGGATGTGGTTACCGTCACACTTTCGTCGTATAAATAGACAGGATAGGCTTATGTTCAACAGTGCGGGTATTTTGACAAGGTCATCCGACATTTTTGTCATTACGTGTTTTCATAGTAAGACATTGAATGTTCTATTTCTTTTATTATGTGTTTGTGTCAAATGCAAGTTAGTGAGTGTAATGTGTTTTAGTTGATTTTTTGTATGAGTTATGCATTAATTGAAAAAAATATTAGCATTGCACGATCCTTCTCTACATCAACTATAACCGTTCGTAATTTCATACTTCTCTGCCTGCTGCAAGTAGGTATCTTAAAAACGAATCACAAATTTTTGCTTCACGTATTAATATGTAGTTGACATGTTACAGTAATTATAAATCTAGCAACGGATTTCTAAATTAATAAGTTTCAATTAAAATTACTGTCCTATACCATGTCATATGTATTTTGGCAGCAGTGACAGTTTTAAAAGTGTCAACATTTTTTCCTTGAAATGTAATACTTTTAAACCAAGGTTTAAAAATATAGGATAGCAAAAACAAAACACAAAATAGATATCATTACGTTTTTATTTTAATATAAGTATTTTTTTGCGTTTAGGTATAGCTTCTTTTTTATCTGACTAAGTAGCAAACGAACATGCAGTCCACCTGATGGTAAGTGGTCACTGCCACCCTGCGACATCTGTAATCAAATTTATACAGAACATGGGTTCCATCTAAAGTCAATCACAGATGCGTTGCTACTCCCGAGGACTATGATGGTCGCCTCATATAAAAGTGTGCCGGCAACCACACCCTTCCATCGACCGGGGAAGTACCACCGCCACCTTCTAACACCTTTTCTTTCTTTTTAATATTTACTTAACATAGACATGCCATTTGATTTATCAAATTTGTCATAAACTTCTCTAAGAAAATTCCGAAATACAAAACAATATAGATTTGTTTTTTGAAACATGTTAATGTTTTGGAAAGAATAAGAATTTTGATCCTTATTTTTGTGACTGGGAGGAAACCTTCAGAAGGTACATCGAAGCCTTGGGAGAGACTCTGGGTTATGTGGGATTTTTACCCACTAAAACCTCCTCGATGGCTTTCCTCAGCTCTAACAAGAAAAAAATGGGGGGTAGAAACGATTTTTCTAATCACAACAATTTTGAAATCAAATAACATCTACTAAATTGATTATCCCAAAAATATGTATTATGATATTTTTATATTATTTTAACACAAAATCACCACTAAAAAGGTTAAATTATATTAGTTGTAAAAGTAATCTTCGAGAAAGAGGTCACTCGTAGAATCCAACTTGGCTGGGCAGCGTTCGGGAAACTTCGCCATAACTTCTCATCCGATATACCTCAGATCCTAAACACGAAGATGTTCGAGGTAACTTCTCATCCGATATACCTCAGATCCTAAACACGAAGGTGTTGACAGTGATGACATATGGTGCCGAGACGTGGTCCCTTACTGTGAGCCTCGTACGTAAGCTCAAGGTCGCTCAGCGAGCTATGGAGAGAGTTATGCTTGGTATTTCCCTGCGCGACAGAATTCGTATCGATGAAATCCGTAGGAGAACGAAAGTTACCGACATAGCTCTCCAAATTAGTTATCTGAAGTGGCAATGGGCAGGCCACATCGTTCGTAGGTCAGACAACCGATGTAGGAGAGTCATCGAATGGAGACCACGTCGGGGCAAAAGAAGTGCAGGCCGCCCCCCGACCAGGTAGACTGATGACCAGAAAAAGACGGAGGGTAACCGCTGGATTCAGATGGCTCAGGACTGGTCGAAGTAGTGAAGATTATTGGAGGCCTATGTCCAGAAGTGGACTTTCAAGGGCTGATGGATCGAAAAGTAACCTATTTGTAAATGATTAACAAAAAATACAAGTAAAAATTATGGAATATATTTAAATTAAAATTATAAGACTATATTAAATATATAGTCATTTATGGTGTCACAATGCCTTGTGGCTCTTCAAGTTTAGAAGAACACCAAAAAAATTTGACAATTCTAATTCTACCAGTCCAGCGCGGTGGACTATGGCCTAAAACTCTCTCATTCCGAGAAGACCCGTGCCGTGGGACAATTATGGGTTGATGATATATACCAGTGGTTCCCAACCAGTGGTCCGCGGACCACTGGTGGCCCTGGTAGCACCTTAAGTGGTCCGAGGAGTCTTAAAAAAATATTGTAATTTGAAGTTATCACAATGACAGTCAAGTAGCAGACAGCCGTGACTGAACCAAGGATCAGGAATTAGTAAAGAGTTCACAGAAAGCGCATTAAATATTGTTTGCTTTGAACAATAATGTACGCGTGATTTATTAAAAAATAAAATCCCATTTTAATTTTCAGATTCATTTTTATCTTTAATTACACCCTCATACCGGTGGTCCATGGGTCGACATATATTTTGCCAAATGGCCCTTCGTCACCAAAAGGTTGGGAACCACTGATATATACGATATAAGCTAAAGAACCTTATTTTTAAAGCCCCACGCGTCAGTGCCGTCTCCGGTGCGCGCCGCGCGTGCCTTTATCATCTCAGGCGCCGCCGCCTTCAGATCGTACGCCCATCCGATCCACGCGAAGAAGTCGATGAAGAATGTAGTGATATTGAGCCAGTTGTTGCCCAGTTCGGCGGTCCTGTAGTCCCACGGGTACACGTGGTGGTAGTTGTGGAAGCCCTCGCCGGCGCACGCGAAGGAGACGAACAGGTTCTGAGCCGGGGTGATGCTCTTGTCGTAGCCCTTGGTCCCGAAGAAGTGTGCGACGCTGTTCACCATCAGAGTGACGTTCACGTTCAGTACGTATCGGAACATGACGAGATGCCACGCGTTGTTGAGCGTCTCCCCCCAGAAGTACATTGGGATGATTGTGGGTAATAAGAAACATAAAGTGCCGTACACTGGGATTGCGTATCTGGAATTAAATGTTTCAAGTCAGAGATTGTATTGATGTACAGTCAAGAGCAATAAGATGTGACTATGGAAGATTGGCAAAAGTATCTGACCCAAGAAGGAGTTCAATAATATCTGACTACACGAACGCAGCAAAAATATCTGACATTGAAAGGCAGCATAATGCAGCAGCGTCAAAATTATGTGATTTGACGTTCATCTACATAATTTCAATGACGGATATTTTTGCTGCGCTCGTGTAGTCAGATATTATTGAACTCCTTCTTGGGTCAAATACTTTTGCTAATCTGTTCGTAGTCACATCTTATTGCTCGTGACTGTAGTTAGATCCTTAAAGTTAGATCTTGTTTTATTAAATCACCAGCACAGACTGTCCAATTTGACTGACCTCCGTGATGTATGAGACTCTATGGTACAGAGAGGTCAGGCTCTGATTGCCTGTTCCTCCCTTTCTAGAAATCCGATTTTGATAAAATATAGCCGTAAGTCTTTCACGATAATTGGCCTCTCATATTCTAAAACATTTATTCAAATCTGACGAGTAGTTTTAGAGCGTATTCAAAGAAACAAAAAATATAGATATTTTAGGTCTAGGAAACCAAACGTACGACAAAATGGAAATTAAACGTCAATTACGTGTTATGAAATTGGGCATCACAAAGTGAGATCGAATAATGACCAGTGACTATTCTGTACAATTCTAAGGTACTTTAAATTCTTCTTTAGGAACATTTTTTTTATATAATAATGAAGTAGCAAACGAGCAAGCAGTCCACCTGATGGTAAATGGTCACTGGGTCGAAATATCGGCAAAAAGAATTCTATAAGAATTCATAAACCGCGTATCGTGATACCCGTTAAGTATTATAATCTGTAAGCCACTTCAAATAGAACATGGGTTCTATCTCAAGTCAATGACAGACGCGTCGCTACTCCCGAGGACTATGATGGTCGCCTCATGTGAAAGTGTGCCGGCAACCACACCCTTGCATCGAAACACAAGAACTGCTTCACGCTAGAAATAGGTGTGGCGGTGGTACTTCCCCGGTCGATCTACACTGGTTCTACCACCTTGTAATATTTTTGTATTATCCTGTAAACATTGTACTCACTTCTTCTGGAACATGAGCACTGGGTTTCCGTAGATGTCACTCATGTCGAGGGTCTTGCCGCGTCTGAGGACCTCTGGGTGTTTTTTCACGAGCAGCCAGCCTATGTGTGCGTAGAAGTACCCTCGCCTCGTGGTGTAGGGGTCCGCGTCCGTGTCGCTATATCTAGTTTGAAAAAGCAGTATCTATAATTCTATACTAATATTATACAGAGGAAACTTTGTATTTTTGTATGTTTGTCATGAATTAACTTAAAAATTACTGAACCGATTTTAAAAAAAACATATTTCTGTGGCTCCGTTTCTTAAACTCTCTACGCTTTTCAACCAAAAATAATTACCAAACATAATTACTATAAACATAGTAAAAAGAAAGTTGCGTATATTCGAGTTAATACTTAAAATTGATTTATTGGACTGAAAAGATAAAAATAAAATTTGTAGTAGTCAAACATTGATATAGAATAACCCAAGATACACACACGTTCAGCGTCTCACAACTGTCCGGTGAAAAGAGCGCTCTATTACAAAATTGAGCGCTCATTTCAGCTCTTTTCAAGTAGTAGAGCGTCGTAAAATTTTACTGCTTTTTGCTTAAAGCGTTGTAAATACAACTTTAAATCGTTGACGTAAGGTTGTGTTGCAAAAATATATGGTCGTTATGACCATCTATGAATAACTACGTACATTTGACGACAGTTTTAGGTGTCATTTTTGTTCGAGACTGTGTATCTAGGGTATTTCTATATCGATGTAGCCAAAGCCATAATTTTGTTGCATTGTACAATTATATTACAAAAGCATGTCGACATTTTATCCAATAGAGATTTATTTACAGCTAGACCTGTGATCTTAAAAATTAAAACGATAGATTGTTCAGATTAGACCCACACCTCTAAATTGAACGTAATTAAAGAATGTACCGTTAACAATCTTAACAAGTCTGAGCCGAGCGGAACTGCGAAGGATCTTACGGTTGGGTACTACCCATTATTGTCCCACTGCTGGGCACGGGTCTTCTCTTAGAATGAGAGAGGTTTAGGCCATAGTCCACCGCGCTGGCCAAGGGCGAATTGGTGGACTTAACACACCTCCGAGACCTTTTTTTTTAAAGAACTCTCGGGTGTGTAGGTTTCCTGACGATGTTTTCCTTCAACGAAAAACAGTGATAATCTAAAACGCACATAAATCAGTGGTGCTTGCGTGGCTTTGAACTTCGGACCTCCCAATTGGGAGAGCAAGTTTCAACCATTAGGCTATCACTGCTCTATTTTATACTTACTACATATAAACGTATCGGTGTCCCACTTACTTGTGATGCATCCGATGATCTCTGATCCAGGTGACAGTAGAATCCTGGAAGGTTAGTGAGCTCAATATGGCGAGTAAGATCTGAAGCGGCATCTTCGCCTTATAAGATTTGTGGGTCCACAGGCGATGGTTGCCTGCAGTCACTCCTATTTCCGATAAGCCAAATATGATCCAATCTGAAAGGAGATCGCACGGTGCAAATAAAAGATTGGGTGGAAGGATGTGGTTGGAAGATCAAGAATATGGTGAAAGGACGTGGTTGGCGGATTAGAAAGAAAGAAAGAAAGAAAAAATATTTATTACGTCAGTTTTCACTACAACAGGTTTGTTTATAAGGTACAAAATTTTATTTCTACAAGTTTGAGGTTGCAGCGAGAATAAGACGAAAAGGGAGTCGCACTCGACATAAGCCGCGAATCCCGTGCGGCATCCATTACGGCCGATTTTCAGTGCGCCCCAGGTTCTCGCGTAGAACGGTCAGTGTCGATTTATGTGTATATATCCTTTATATAGATTACTTCTATATGATGCGACCATCTTGATCTACGGGCTGGCAATGCTTATGTTTGATTGACTTCAGATAAAACCTTTGTTCCATATGAAGATTCTTATGTTCAAGGGCGGCGGTTACTACTTACACACACACGCTTTCTACACTCATAGCCCAACAGTAGGATTTTCTCCTGTGTCATGGGTACCATGGACACACAAGACGAATTCACAAACTCCCAGACCCAGAACACGAATCTCAACTCATCATTCAGATACTTGTCTGGCCGGGAATCAAACTCGGGGCCCATTACGCGTCAGACAGGTAACTGCTCCGCCACGCGGGTCGTCAAACTTACCATCTGGTGGACTGCATGTTTACAGGTGAACCAGTGTAGTTCGACCAGGGAAGTACCACCGCCACATCTATTTCTAGCGTGAAGCATTTCTTTCGTTTCGATAGAAGGGTGTGGTTGCCGGCACACTTTCACATGGGGCGACCATCATAGTCCTCGAAAGTAGCAACGCGTCTGTGATTCACTTCAGATGGAACCCATGTTCTGTATGAAGTTGATTACAGATGTCGCATGGCGGCAGTGACCACTTACCATAAGGTGAACTGCATGCTCGTTTGCTACTTCAGTTAGATAAAGTAAAAAAACGCTTTCTACACTCATAGACCCACAGTAGGATTTTCTCCTGTGTCGTGGGTGCCATGGACACACACAAAGACAAATACACAAACACCCAGACCCAGAACATGAATCTAAACTTATCATTCAGACACCTGTCTGGCCGGGAATCGAACCCGGGACCCACTGCGTGTCAGACCGGTACGGTAACCGCTGCGCCACGCGGGTCGCCAAAAAAAAATGTTTGTTTTCTTCTTCCATATTAAAAAAAACATGCGTGCGTACAAAGTACACATGTCAGAAGTGAAACTTCTTTGGCGAACTAATTTATAAATCTTGTTTATATTTATACAAATCTAAAACTTTAAATTTCCAAGATTAAGAGGAAGGGAAAAAGGCGTGATACGACGTTCGCTCTGTCTCACTTTTTCTCTCAATCTTTCTCACTCGCTTGCTCCCCACTCCACGGCTAGTTGCTCATGCTACGTTCGCCCTGTCTTACTCTCTCTCAATCGGTCTCGATCACTCTCTCTCTCTTTTCCGACACTTCCGTTGCATACCGGCGTGACGTTTCATCTGTAAAAATTTTACCCTCATGCGCCTAAAGAAGTTTCACTTCAAAAATACTTACTGAAGATAATGGTGGACCACATGGCGCTGGTGAAGCACAGGTACAGTCCGTACACTGCGGCGATGTGCCCGTAGGTGAACGTCAAGACGTTTCTGTACACGATCTCATACTTCCTCGGCGCTACCGGCTTCTCTGGACCAGTTTCAGCCATTTCTTCGATTCCATCCATGAGACTGTCTGCGTTTGGCGGCATTTCTTCAACCTCTGTGTAAATCAATATATTGATACGTGAAGCAAAAACTTGTGAAGCATTTTTAAGTAATATGCCGCGGACGGATTAGTATGAAATTTTGCACGGTTATAGTGGACGTAGAGAAGCGATCCCGGAAAGGACGGCGGCATGTGTGGTCGCATACCGTCGTAATGACTAGACGGAGCGGTGGGCCCAGCTGCCCATCTGGGAGGAGCCCGATCGGGCACCGCGCTCAGAAGATTCCGGTTGCGTTCCTTCAAAGATCCCGGAGTCCTCTTTGTAGCGCTGAAATGGCCACCGGGGGGTTTTTCCATCCATCCATCCATCAGCCTTTTGATGTCCACTGCTAAACATAGGCTGACTGAAGAAGACAGCGGGAAACTGTTGGATTCAGAGGGCACAGGAGCGGTTGGAGTGGCGCCATTTAGGTGAGGCCTATGTTCAGCAGTGGGGGGGTTTTAGTGCGGTAAAAAACCCACATAACCCTACGTCGCTCACACAGCGTCGGGTACCTTTTGCAGGTTTCCCCCTCGAGAACAAAAAAAATGGGACAGACGGCGGGCAGCGACTTTGTTTCACTCGTATACTATGTAGTGATAAATTAAGTATAATAAATACCTTTATTTCTTCTCAATCACGTGTTCCGTCTTAGTCCTGAGTATTGTCAGTTACGAAGGCTTAAATCTTATCTTGTTTACCTATTTACGCTATTCGGAGTTAAAAAAAATATTGTTATTGTACGTTCAAGTGATGTTCGCTTTATGTCGATATCGATGATTAAGTTAAGTAAAATGAAAGTAATACGGTTAACGCTAAGTACTCACGGAGCGATTTTCACCCGCGGCCGCCGCGGTTGCGGGCCCGCAGCTTCTGTAGGATGCAGATATAAAAGTAAAAAAATAAAGCAATACTCACGACGCGTTTTTCGCCCGCCATGCGCGCGGTTGTTTGCGGCTCCCGCTGCACCGGCGGGCAACCTGTAGAACCGCGCGGGCCGCGGTCAGCCGCAACCGCGGCGGTTTGCGCCCGCGCGCTCTGCGATCAGTTGGCGGGCGAGTGTAGTAGTCAGGACCTCAACTAATGGTAAACCGCCCGTCTTGCGGTGTTCGCCCGCCACGTTTGCGGTCGATAATCGCAACCGCGACGGCAGCGGAACCGCAAAAATAGGCGGTGTCGTGAGTTTCGCACAAAAGCTGTGGGTCCGCAACCGCGGCGGCCGCGGGTGAAAACCGCTCCGTGATTACGTAGCCTAAGTGAAATTTAAGTGACTATTTTTGAGCTCTTTGAGCTCAATTTTCATCGGTTTCAAGAATTCTGATTAATTTGAAACTTTGCACACGTATCAAGGAATTTGGTAGAAACAGAGTAGTTCGACCGGGGAAGTACCACCGCCACACCTGTTTTCAACGTGAAGCATTACTTGCGTTTCGATAGAAGGGTGTGGTTGCCGGCACACTTTCACATGAGGCGACCATCATAGTCCTCGGGAGTAGCAACGCATTTATGTTTAACTTTTGATAGAACCCATGTTCTGTTTGAAGCTGATTACGGTTGTCTATGACCGGCAGTGACCATTTACCATCAGGGGGACGGCATGCTCGTTTGCTACTTCAGTCAAATAAAAAAAAAAGCTAATTATCTAATTAACTATCCTTCTCTGATTTAGCTTCAAAATATTTTATACATTTTCGAGCTAAATCAGAGAAGGAAGGAGAAGGAGGTTAGTGAAAACAAGGTTGGTGAAATAAAAATATGTGAAACTATAAATATTTAATTTTAAACACGTTGATATTATTTACAAATAAAATAAATAACACACACGCTTTCACACGCTTTCTACACTCATAGCCCCACAGTAGGATTTTCTCCTGTGTCGTGGGTGCCATGGACACACACAAGACGAACACACAAACACCCAGACCCAGAACAGGAATCTAAACTCATCATTCAGATACCTGTCTGACCGGGACTCGAACCCGGGAGCCCGGGACCCATTGCGCGTCAGACCGGTATGGTAACCGCTGCGCCACGCGGGTCGTCAAAATACATAGGATACTTTTAAGCGTGAAAAGTTACAAAATGGATACAGAGCATACAAATACAGCTTATTTAAAACCCGGTTAGACAGGTATCTGAATGATAAGTTTAGATTCATGTTCTGGGTCTGGGTGTTTGTGTATTAGTCTTGTATGTGTCCATGGTACCACGACACTGGAGAATATCCTAGTGTGGGGCTATGAGTGTAGAAAGCGTGTTTTTGTTTTTTTTTTCTGTTTTAATAATACATAAGTGTGCCAAATTTTATTCAAATGCAGTTTTTAAGTAAAAGTTAGAAACATCCATTCATACAAACTCTAGCCTTAGAAATATCATTAACATATCGCTCTATCTAAGAGCATTTTAGCCCTAATTAAGTCTAACCTAACCATTATGAAGTTGATGCCCGATGAAACTCGGGAGCAATTAGTTGTGGTCACCGCTTTCTCTTTGGGTTTTTGGAAAGCCCCATTTGTCGGTACCATCTCCGGTGCGCAATGCGCGCGCGTTCACCACATCCGCCGGTACAGACTTGAGGTCGTACGCCCATCCGATCCACGCGAAGAAATCGATAAACAACGTGGTCATGTTAAGCATGTTGTTGCCCAGTTCAGCAGTTCTATAGTCCCAAGGGTACACGTGGTGGTAGTTGTGGAAGCCCTCGCCGAAGGTCGCGAAGGAGACGAAGAGCGTGTGGACGGGACTGATGTTCTTGTCATAGGGCCTGGTGCCGAAGAGGTGGGCGACGCTGTTCACCATGAACGTGACGTTGAGGTTCAAAACGTATCGCAGTAAGACAAGATGCCACGCGTTGTTGAGACTCTCACCCCAGAAGTTCATGGGGATGAAGGTCGGCAGGAAGAAACAGACAGTGCCGATGAAGGGTATTGCGTAACTGGAAACGAAAACATGTTTATTTTAGAAAGTTCCTTTTGAAGAGATAAGGTAGGACGAGTATGACTTTCTAGCGTAAAGCGGTTATTGCGGTGGGGTTGCCAGTTCACTCTGCGAATTCTTTGTCCTCGCCCGCAGCAATGCATCTCTTTGGCTTCAGTTAAGACTCCTGGTCTACATGGAGTTTTAGCAAAGGAAGATCTCCCGCCAGGCGAGGTGATCATGCCTGAGGAGCGCCCGTGCTCCGACAGTCGTTGTTCGGAACTTGTATATATGCTGAGGATACTTCGATAGCGTGTTTCAGAATACTAGTAGTGCCATCTCTTGACGAGTTGCGGTCAATCGCCACAGAGTTATTACAAACGTGAATGGCTGGCAGTTACCACTTACTACGAGATGGTCAACGTTCTAAATGCTACTTCACTCTTAGAAAAATCTCTTGGAACGAGATAATTTAAAATTACAAAAATTAAAACCTTAGACCACTACAGAAAGAGCTGATGATCTTCAAACAGCTAAATTAAATTCTATAACAATTATAACCTGAGAAACATTGCAGGTGGTATAACCAGTGTAGTTCGACCGGGGAAGTACCACCGCCACACCTATTTCTAGCATGCAGCATTCTTTGCGTTTCGATGGAAGTGTGTGGTTGCAGGCACATTATTATATGAGGCGACCATCATAATCCTCGAGAGAAGCAACGCATCTGTGATTGACTTTAGATAGAACCCATGTTCTGTATGAAGTTGATTACAGATGTCGCACGGCGGTAGTGACTGCTAACCATGAGGTGGACTGCTTGCTCGTTTGCTACTTCAGTCAGATAAAAAATCTGAAATACTCACTCTTTTTGGAACCTCAGCACGGGGTTCGCGTATATGTCAGCCATGTCGATGAACTTGCCCCGTCTGATCACCTCAGGGTGTTTCTTCACGAGCAGCCAACCGACGTGGGAGTAGAAGAACCCGCGGGTCGCGTTGTGTGGATCTGCGTCAGTGTCGCTGTATCTGGGGATAAGGGGAAAGAAGCTATTAGTCGCGATGTAGAATTTCAAACATTGTAATACTAATTTTGATGTGGTGAATAAAAAAATCCACCCATTCGCACTAGGCCAGCGCGGTGGACTATGGCCTAAAACTCTCTCATTCCGAGAGAAGACCCGTGCCGTGGGGTTTTAAATGGGTTGACGATGTGAATGAAAAAATGTTGGTGCATTCACTGTATGTATCTGGGGATAAATTGAGTTTATGGGGATAAATTGCAAGAATATTCTGTCAAGGATGGGGTGAAAATATATTGTCTAGTTATAACATAAAAAACCTTATGTAGTTACGACTTAAAATAATGTATCTGAGGAACTAAGCTTATGGAGTTACGACGTCAAGGGATTTAAAATAATTAAAACATGCGTGCGTACAAAGTACACATGTCAGAAGTGAAACTTCTTTGGCGAACTAATTTATATTTATAAATTATTTATACAAATCTAAAACTTTAAATTTCCGAGATTAAGAGGAAGGGAAAAAGGCGTGATACGACGTTCGCTCTGTCTCACTTTTTCTCTCAATCTTTCTCACTCGCTTGCTCCCTACTCTCACTCCACGGCTAGTTGCTCATGCTACGTTCGCCCTGTCTTACTCTCTCTCAATCGGTCTCGATCACTCTCTCTCTCTTTTCCGACACTTCCGTTGCATACCGGCGTGACGTTTCATCTGTAAAAATTTTACCCTCATGCGCCTAAAGAAGTTTCACTTCAAAAATTCAGTGAAATTTCTATCAGAAATATCTATATTCTCCCTTCTCTATCAGGATTCGCTCAACCGAATCATTAATTACAACAATGGTATTAAGATGTAAAAATATTCAACTAAAAATTTACAAATAGGCTTAAGTTATTCAGATGCGGGCAAAACAAAATTTGTAGGTACATACAATGTCATAGATCTTTTGCATATTTTTTGACTAAATTACTTATTCTTTAGTGAAAAAACTACGAATATTGTCTTTGTATATTTTGTTTTTTAACCTCCGACCCGTCTGTCTATGGACACATATGTAGCTTCTAAATGTGAGAAGCGATTGGGATGCGTTTTTTTGTTAGACAAGTTTCCGGGTACTGGTGCTTAAACATGTTTTATCAAAATTGATTTAGCCGTTTAATAGATATAGACGGTGAAAGCGGGGATGAAAAATAAAACATTGTTATTATAAATATTCCCAAGTGGCGTATGAAATGATAGAATAAGACAAATAATCTGAGGGTACCGTAACTTTAGAGTCTGCATAATCATCACATTCACAGGCTTGATACCCAATTGAATAAATGATCTGACTTAGTTAAGCGGTATCCTCCCACCGCGACGTTTTATCTGATTGAAGTAGCAAACGAGCATGCTGTCCTCCTGGAGGTATGTGGTCACTGCCGTTCATGGACATCTGTAATCAACTTCATACAGAACATGGGTTCCATCTGAGGTCAATTACAGATGCGTTGCTACTCCCGAGGACTATGAGGTGCCATCAATGGTGATGGCACCTCCTTGGCCTGGATCTTTCTATAACATGAAGCAATTTTAGCGTTTTAGTAGAAGGCTGCGGTTGCAGCCTATGTCCTGAGCCGAGCATCTTAGTCCTTAGCAACGCTTCTGTGATTGACTGCAAATTGTCTACAGATATTTATTGGCAGGGGGTGAGCACTTACCTACCATCAGGAGGATAGCTTGCTCGTTTTGTACTTAAATCTTATATATACCTAGTTGACCCGGCGAACTTCGTTCCGCCTAAAAGTCAAAAACCTGAAATTATCAGTGTTCCTCGACTATGTTATGCATGTGTCGTCAACCCATTATTGTCCCACTGCTGGGCACGGATCTTCTCTCAGAATGAGAGAGTTTAGGCCATAGTCCACCGCGCTGGCCAAGTGCGAATTGGTGGAATGTTATGCATGTGTTATACATAAAACCCTTTCTTTTGAATCACTCTATCTATTAAACAAAACTGCATTAAAATCCGTAGCGTAGTTTTAAAGATCTAAGCATACATAGGGACAGACAGCGGAAAGCGACTTTGTTTTATACTATGTAGTGAAACCATAGAAGCAGCTATAGAAAATGGTTCCGAACCTGTGATGTAGCCGGTGATCCCTGATCCAAGTGATGGCAGAATTCTGGAAGGCGAGCGAATTCATGAACATGAGGAGAATTTGCAGCGGCATCTTCGCTTTGTAAGCTCTGTGAGTCCAGAGGCGATGGGCGCCCGCAGTTACTCCGATTTCTGCTAGCACGAATATTATCCAATCTGAAAGAGATAGATTTTTAAATTAATTTAGGTAATTTCCTCGCTTCGAGCACGTTTGTCATAATATGTATGGTAAATTTTGGTGAAATCAGGTTAGTTTTTGTGTGAGTAATTAACACAAACATCCTTACAAACAATCGCGTATATAATATTAATGAGGTTGGAAAGACCGTAGTAGATTAAATGGGCTATTATCCAATCTGGAAGTTGGGGATAGATTATTAACTTAGGTTGTTTCATCGATCTCGCACGCTTCGACGTTTTCCATAATCTGTATGCCAAATTCTAGTGAAATCAGACGGGTAGTTTTTGCGTGAGTAATTAACACACAAACATTCATAAAAACTATCGCTAATATTAATTGGAAAGACCACAGGCATTAAGACAGTAGATTATTATGGATTAAATGCTAAATTATTTTTAAGCATCTGTCCAAACGTTTGATAGAGTCAACGAATGATCAGAAAGCTGGCACATACCTCGGTCAACGAATTAGCCTTGCTATTCAACGAGGTAATGTTGCCAGCATTCTGGGAACTCATCCTAGGGACAGTAATTTGGATGCAGATTTTTATTTTTAATTTGGCATTTTGTTTCTTTTTAAATTTAAGTTATTATTTTGTATATACATATAATTAAGTTATTTTATATTATATTAATTTAATTTTAATTATTTTGTCAATAACTTAGGTAACTTTTATTAATATTTCAATATTTGTAATTAATTCGTAGATTATGTGGACATTAAGAAACTAGACTAAATTTAAGACTTTCAAACAGAAGATCCAATATTCAAATCATAAGTACCTTTAAATTTGATCTCGTTTTATAGCCCTTCATAATCATCCAAATAAAATTTGTCGGGATATATCTCAGAGATTTTAATTTGCGCAAAGCGTGTGAAAAGGTTTGCGTGTTACTTGGTGATGGAAATTCGACAGTAACGATCGTAAAAAACCTTTTTAAATTTTATTGAAGTGAATCTTCTTTATCGGGGTTGTTGAAGTAAAAAGTGAAACTTCTTTATCGGGGTTGGAAAAAAATTTAGTGTAACATTTTTTCGTTACGCGCCATCTTTTTCTGTTACGCGCCATCTTTTTCTTATCCCTACCACGCGTGATATTAGATAGATTATTATAGATTAGATTATTGACTTTACAGAAATTGGTTAAATTAACCAATTTCTGTAAAGTTGCATACAGTAAATTATTTTTTGAAAAATAACGTCATAAAGAAGTTTCACTTCTTACGAGTGTACGCTAGTACACGCACACATTTTTTTTTATTCTTCTTTAATAACTGTATTTTATTCTTATTTTAATATTTGTTGTTGTAGCGGTAACACAAAACACTTTCTGTAAAAAATTTCACTGTCTATACCTATAACGGTCCATGAGATACATCATGATGACAAACAACCGGATAGTTAGACAGCTGGATGTAAATAATAGGGTCCTGATTGTTCTCTTTGGATAAGGGACCATAAAAAGGGAATTGATAGAAAGTAGACTAGAGAAATACATTAATATAAACGATGACGTTTTTTTATAATGAAGTAGCAACGAGAATACAGTCCACCTGATAGTAAGTGGTCACTGCCGTGTGTAAGCAACTTCACATAGAACATAGGTTCTGAAGTCAATCACAGATGCGTTGCTACTCCTGAGGACTAGGATGGTCGTCTCATGTGAAAGTGTGCCGGCAACCACACCCTTCCATCGAAACGCAAGAAATGCTTCACGCTAGAAATAGGTGTGGCGATTGTACTTCCCCGGGCGAACTACACTGAGTCTACCACCTAGATTATGAAATACAAATTCAGCCCTTTTTTTTTGTTTTCGAGGGGGAAACCTTCAAAAGGTACCCGACGCCGTGGGAGCGACGCAGGGTTATGTGGGATTTTTACCGCACTAAAACCCCTCCGGTGGCCGTCATCGGCGCTGAAAAGGAGGACTCCGGGATCTCGAAACGACTTCAACCGGAATCCTCCGAGCGCGTTGCCCCATCGGGCTCCTCCCAGGGCTGGGCCCACCGCTCCGTCTAGTCTTTATGACGGTGTGCGACCACACATATCGCCGTCCTTCCCGGGATTGCCTGACCGAAAGGTTCGAGCTCCCACTCTAGCCGTCTGCAACCCCGGAAGCCCCTTTTAGTTGCCTCTTACGACAGGCAGGGGATGCCGTAGCCCTATTCTGATCCCGGAACTACAGGGCGACAAATTCAGCCCTATAGTCCTACATTTTCCTTGTAAATTTAGCGAATAGTTACCAAACAACACAAAAGATGACAATTCACCTAACTAGAGAAAGACTAATATACATATACAAAGATGCTTACTGAAGATTATCGTAGACCACATCGCACTAGTGAAACACAGATACAGCCCGTACAACGCCGACAAATGTGCGTACGAGAATGTCATTATGTTCGTGTAGACTATCTGGTACTTCCTCGGCGATGCTTGTGGCGCCACCAGCTTCTCCATGTGGCTCTCGGATTCCGTCACCTGCAACTCGTCTGTCTCACGTCTCTCCTCCTTGTTGAACGGTGCCATCGTTGGACCTGTTTGTGGGAAATTTTGAAATTAGTTTAAGGTCACTTTTATTTACTGGCTAGAATCAAGGTGGTAGAACCAGTGTAGTACCACCGCCACACCTATTTCTAGCGTGAAGCATTTCTTGCGTTTCGATAGAAGGGTGTGGTTGCCGGCACACTTTCACATGAGGCGACCATCATAGTCTTCGGGAGTAGCAACGCATCTGTGATTGACTTCAGATGGAATCCATGTTCTATATGTAGTTGATTACAGATGTCCATGGGCGGCAGTGGCCACTTACCAACAGGTGGACTGCATGCTCGTTTCCTACTTCAGTCAGATAAAAAAAGTTTTTTTGCATTGTCATCGGTTCTTGATACGTATACGCAAAAAGAATTCTATAAGAATTCATAAACCGCATATCGTGAGTACCCGTTAAGTATTATAATGTATCCATTCCGCGATAATACTAGTCTAAAATCACGTATGCAAAGTTGCAAATTAATCAGAATTCTGGAATCCGGTGAAAATTGAGCTCAAGGATTCCGTTACATACAACCCAAGCTGATATAAAGTGTGTAAAAACCTCGGCCTTCGAAAGAATCGGTGAGTGAGTCAGAATTTAAATTAGCAATGTGCAAAGTAGAATATGTCTGAAAGTAATTGATGTATTATTGGACATTTGTTATAGACCATTTGAATACAAATACTAAATTTACATTTCAGTACTGTTTGTCGAAAAACTAGTTGACCAAGCGAACTTAGTTTCGTCTAAAACTCAAAAATCTAATATTATCAGTGTTCCTCGACTATATTTTGCATATATCACACATAAAACCTTCCTCTTGAACCACTATATGTATGTATTAAAAAAACAGCATTAAAATCCGTTGCGTAGTTTTAAAGATCTAAGCGTACATAGGGACAGACAGCGCGAAGCTTTGTTTTATACTATGTAGTGATAACGAAATTATATAAGAACGCGCTTTCAACACTCGTAGCCCCACACTAGGATTTTCTCCTGTGTCGGGTACCATGGACACATGACGAATATTCAAACACCCAGACCCAGAACATGAATCTAAACTCATCATTCAGATACCTGTCTGGCCGGGACGAACCCGGGGCCCATTGCGCGTCAGACCGGTATGATAACAGCTCCGCCACGCGGGTCGTCAATATTAGGAGACTAGACTAATTAGGAGACATTACACTCCGAAACGTTGTGCGTCATTACACGTTTAAATAGTTACAAAACGAATTCGGTAAGCACTCCGTGATTATCATTTACTTGTTTATTGTACCTTATTACGCTAAGAACTCACGGAGCGATTTTCACCCGCGGCCGTCGCGGTTGCGGGCCCGCAGCTTCTGTAGGATGCAGATATAAATGTAAAAAAAACATGCGTGCGTACAAAGTACACATGTCAGAAGTGAAACTTCTTTGGCGAACTAATTTATAAATCTTGTTTATATATATACAAATCTAAAACTTTAAATTTCCAAGATTAAGAGGAAGGGAAAAAGGCGTGATACGACGTTCGCTCTGTCTCACTTTTTCTCTCAATCTTTCTCACTCGCTTGCTTCCTACTCTCACTCCACGTCTAGTTGCTCATGCTACGTTCGCCCTGTCTTACTCTCTCTCAATCGGTCTCGATCACTCTCTCTCTCTTTTCCGACACTTCCGTTGCATACCGGCGTGACGTTTCATCTGTAAAAATTTTACCCTCATGCGCCTAAAGAAGTTTCACTTCAAAATGAAAGCAAATTTCACGACGCGTTTTTCGCCAGCGATGCGCACGGTTGTTTGCGGCTCCCGCTGCACCGGCGGGCACCTAGTAGAACCGCGCGGGCCGCGGTCACCTGCAGCCGCGGCGGTTTGCCCCCGCGCGCTCTACAATCAGTTGGCGGGCGAGTGCAGTGGTCAGGACCTCAACTGATGGTAAACCGCCGGTCTTGCGTTTTTTGCCCACCACGTTTGCGGGCGATAATCTCAACCGCGACGGCAGCATAACCGCGCAAATAAGCGGTCTAGTGAGTTAATAAATAAAACCGCAGTTCCACGACTGCGGCGGGCACGGGACGAAAACGCTCCGTGGGAACTTAGCCTTAGATGTATTTTTGACTGTATTTAATTGTGAATTCATTTAAAAACATCCATAAGGGGAAAATGAGACACATTTCGACAAATAGATCAATAAATACAAATATTTCAATAAATAGTTTTCATGGTATCAAAACGATGAAAGTTTTATTTTGTTTAATATATACTAGCAGAATCCCCGCGACTTCGTTCGCGCAGATTTTCTTAATTTAAATTCATTTAAATTTATTTTCAATTTTTAAGTTCGGTTTTCTATAAAAAGCGTGTTTTTTAGTTTTTTTTAAACTTATATTTATTTTCTAATATGTGATTTTTAATGTGTTGTGTAGTTTACTCTATGTCATGTTTGTTATTATGTCTATTTAATGACGATGTATTGCATGCAGTCGTCACTCATAATTATACTACCGGTTATTTATGCATCTTAGTCTTCAATTAATTATTTATATGTATTAGTGTTTAGTATGTTAGAATGACCTATTGTAAATAAATAAATAAATAAACTAAGCTACGAATTTTAATGCAGTTTTTTTAATAGATAGAGTGATTCAAGAGGAAGGTTTATATGTATAACACATGTATCGTCCCTGTAGTTCCGGGATGAGAATAGGGCTACGGTATCCCCTGCCTGTCGTAAGAGGCGACTAATAGGGGCTTCCGGGGTTGCGGGCGGCTAGAGTGGGTGCTTGTTCCACTGCTGGGCACGGGTCTCAGAATGTGAGAGTTTAAGGCCATAGTTCCACCAATTCGCACTTGGCCAGTGCGGTGGGCACTGGCCAAGTGCGAATTGGTGGACTTAACACACCTCCGAGAACTTTTTTTTCCTTCATCGAAAGCAGTGATAATTAATTTCTAACACGAACATAAATCAGTGGTGCGTGTCTGGGCTTGAACCTCGGACCTCCCGGTTGAGAGGGAAAATTTCAACCATTGGGCTATCACTGCTCTACTTACCGATAATTTAATATTATTAGAATTATAACGATTCAACCAACTTTTTGACCACTTTTTTGACTTTTGACTACCCACTTTTTGTATTAGACACTATCGCATGACACTTTTAAGTGTATTGATTAATGCCAGTGCTCTCTAAAATAAAATCTGTAACGAAATGGCGCGTTACAAGTGACGCGTGACTATAAATTGATTTTTTTTACGATATGGCCAAGCGTGAACCGGACTGACATACTAAGGTTCTGTCTTGATCAGTACTGCCGCGTGGAAAATACGAAATAATATATATTTTTTATTTGACTGAAGTAGCAAACGAGCATGCCATCCACCTGATGGTAAGGGTCACTGCCGCCCTGCGACATCTGTAACCTCAAAAATATGGGTTCTATCTGAAGTCAATCGCAGATGCGTCGCTACTCCCGAGGATTACGATGGTCGCCTAGTAAATGTATGCCAACAACCACACCCTTCTATGGAAACGTAAGAAATGCTTCACGCTAGAAATAGCTGTGGCGGTGGTACTTCCCCAGTCGAACTACACTGGTTCAATCACCCGTAATTGTACCACATTTTTAACCGACTTCCAAAAAAGGAGTTTCTCAATTCGACTGTAGATATATTTTTTTTATTTACTATTTAAGCAGCAGTGATAGCCTAATGGTTAAAACTTGTCCTCTCAATCGGGAGGTCCGAGGTTGAAACCCAGGCACACACCACTGATTTATGTGCGTATTATACAATAATTATCACTGCTTTTCAGTGAAGGAAAACATCGTGAGGAAACCTACACACCCGAGAGTTCTTTAAAAAAAAAGGTCTTGGAGGTGTGTGAAGTCCACCAATTCGCACTTGGCCAGCGCGGTGGACTATGGCCTAACCTCAATCCGAGAGAAGACCCGTGCCCAGCCGTGGGACAATAATGGGTTGACGACGACACATTTGTTATTTGAAAACTTTTAACAGACTAAACTGATTTGGATGATTCTTTTTTCACTTGAAATATAGTGTTTTTCGTGTAGAGAAGTTAATTTAGTCCATCTCTGACTTTGTGTCTTAATATAGAGAACATTTTTGAAGTGAAACTTCTTTAGGCGCATGAGGGTAAAATTTTTACAGATGAAACGTCACGCCGGTATGCAACGGAAGTGTCGGAAAAGAGAGAGAGAGTGATCGAGACCGATTGAGAGAGAGTAAGACAGGGCGAACGTAGCATGAGCAACTAGCCGTGGAGTGAGAGTAGGGAGCAAGCGAGTGAGAAAGATTGAGAGAAAAAGTGAGACAGAGCGAACGTCGTATCACGCCTTTTTCCCTTCCTCTTAATCTTGGAAATTTAAAGTTTTAGATTTGTATAAATATAAACAAGATTTATAAATTTGTTCGCCAAAGAAGTTTCACTTCTGACATGTGTACTTTGTATGCACGCATGTTTTTTTTTAATAGAGGTTTTGAAAAAAAAAACTTCAATGTGTTCACCTCATTGATATAGAAGTAAGCATACATTTTTTTGTCGGATGAAAGAGGGTTCTCAGAGTGGGGAGTTTTTTTTGTTTGTTTTCGAGGAGGAAACCTCCAAAAGGTACCCGACGCCGCGGGAGCAACACAGGGTTGTGTTGGATTTCCTCCCCCGCACCTCCTGGCCGTCCTCGGCGCTACAAAGAGGACTCCGGGATCGCCAAAGGATCGCAACCGGAGTCCTCTGAGCGCGTTGCCCCATCGGGCTCCTACCAGATGGGCAGTTGGGCCCACCGCTCCGTCTAGTCTTTATGACGGTATGCGACCACGCATACCGCCGTCCTTCAAGTTCCCTCTCTAGCCGCCCGCAACCCCGGCAGCCCCTTTAAATCGCCTCTTACCACAGGCAGGGGATACCGTAGCCCTATTCTGATCTCGGAGCTATAGGGACCACAAGGTGGACTATGGCCTAATACCATATGGCCATATGGCCTAATGCCATAATAATCACGCTGCTTCTGATGCGGTCGGGTAAGAACACTGAAACTAGGTAAATAGGTATTCTAACAGCCCCTAGTGTGACCTGCACGAGGTTAGAAGGTTGCTTAGTAGGGATAATCATTTATAATTTAGTAAAAGTGTATTCAATTGAATGTAAATTTAAACATAAAAGGCTAACTTGACGTATTTATTTACAATAACTAATAAAATTGTTATAATTTATATATTTTTGTAACTGTCTATTTATTAGTTTTAATTTTATACCTATATCGTTTGTATATTAAAAAAATGTACCTTCCCCACTTTTGAAAAGCGGTGAAATATTAAAAATAAACTACTTGTCGCAAATGTGCATGGTTATAGATATTTTATTGACAGATATGAGTAGAGTGATCATTTCGATAATATCTTAAAAAGCACCCCACGCTTTTTTTTTAAATATTTTTTTTTTATTCACACTATTATTAATTTATATTCATTGAAATTTTTAACACTATTTTCTTAATTTAAATTAATTTAAATTTACTTTCTATTTTTAGTTCGGTTTTCTATAAAAAGCGTGTTTTTTATCAAATTAGTGTATTGTCATCGGTCCTCAATAAATCTACAAAGTTTGAACGAAATCTGGCCGTTTAAAATGGGTCTAAATCGCGCCCAAAGAAGTCGGTTACAAACATACAAACATACAGGTGAAGCTAATAAAAATGACAACAGTAGGTATGTACCCTCACTTGCAAATAAATTTATTTGGTTTGAAAGTATTTCGCGGACCCCTTACTTACGTCAAACGTGTTTTTTTGCTTGTATTTCATTTCATTACAATGAAAATTCTGTTTCAAAATTTACTTTAAAAATTTCTTTATTGTCTATACACCCTCAACGTAATTTTTTTAGAAGTTGTGACCCCTTTTTTTGTTTTCGAGGGGGAAACCTTCAAAAGGTGCCCAACGCCGTGGGAGCGACGCAGGGCTATGTGGGATTTTTACTGCACTAAAAGGTGGCCGTTCTCGGCGCTAAAAAGAGGACTCCGAGATCTACAAACGAACGCAACCGGAATCCTCGGAGCGCGTTGCCCACCGCTCCGTCTAGTCTTTACGACCGTCCTTCCCGGGATCGCCTAGCTGAACGGTTCAAGCTCCCACTCTAGCTGCCCGAAATCTCGGAAACCCTTTTAAGTCGCCTCTTACGACAGGCAGGAGATACCGTAGCCCTATTCTGATCCCGGGACTACAGAGACGAGAGGTTGTGACCCCTAGGGAGTCAGGTATCAAAATTCCTGTGTGATACACTTATCCCAGGACTTCCAACTAAATTATCTAGGGTAGCAATTTGTCTGTGGCTAACATCAAAAAGAGCAGTAATAATAAGAGCAGTATAATTTCTAATACGCACATAATTTTGAAAAATCAGCGGTGCGTGCCTGGGTTTGAACCTCGGACCTCGTGATGGAGAGGGCAAGTTTCAACCATTAGGCCATCACTGCTCACGTGGTCATGGTCACTGCCATCAGGTGGACTGCATGATTATTTTCTAATACTATAGTTAAAAATAACACGAACCTGGCCGTTGCGTTGCGTTCTTAAAAAGTGAGACTTCAAATTTTTAGCACGAAGTAGCTCTGACCGCTTGTAAAAGATGTCGTTTCCTACATCACTGCTTTGTGAAAGGACTGAACGAATGAAAGGACAGAGGGATGGAACTCTATAGACAATGATGGTGCAAGTGCGTGAGCGCATTATGTGCGATTCTTTATGTATTCAACGTAATGGTAATTCATCGTCTATTAATAATAGTGTACAGAGTAGAATGGGGTGAAAAGGACCACTTAGGTAATTTCTATACGCTGTGTTAGTGGTTCAGTGAGAGGTCTGAAATCAAAAAAAACGTGCGTGCGTACAAAGTACACATGTCAGAAGTGAAACTTCTTTGGCGAACTAATTTATAAATCTTGTTTATATTTATACAAATCTAAAACTTTAAATTTCCAAGATTAAGAGGAAGGGAAAAAGGCGTGATACGACGTTCGCTCTGTCTCACTTTTTCTCTCAATCTTTCTCACTCGCTTGCTCCCTACTCTCACTCCACGGCTAGTTGCTCATGCTACGTTCGCCCTGTCTTACTCTCTCTCAATCGGTCTCGATCACTCTCTCTCTCTTTTCCGACACTTCCGTTGCATACCGGCGTGACGTTTCATCTGTAAAAATTTTACCCTCATGTGCCTAAAGAAGTTTCACTTCAAAAAGGTCTGAAATCAAAAAAAATGGTACTCAGCTTTGCATTGCATGGCAGAAGTCAGCATAGTAAGACTCAGGATTATTTCGGCCTTATAGTAGTGTTAAATTTTCTGTTCTGGTTTGAAAAAGGTGTGATAAGGGAGACGGATGTCAACGACGCATTTAAACTAATCTGCTTGTGCATCAGGTTACGGCAAGTTCGTTTGCTGCTTTAAATTATCGAAGGATGAAGTTCCATCCACATCAACTGGACCCGTGGCTGTCCACAACGGTTCGGTTTGCACGCTCGTTTCTGCCACGGACGTGCAAGATGCGGAACGAGCTTCCTTCTGAGGTATTCCCGGGGCGTTATGACATGGGGCTCTTCAAAAAAGGTGTGACAAGAGCTCTCCTTCAAAGCCGGCGATGCATTCTTCTTGTGTTGCAAGTGTCCATAGGCGACGGTGGCTACTTTCCATCAGGTAGCCCGTCTGCCTTATCGTTAGGTTTAAGTATAAAAAATATATATATAGTATTTCTGTCGGACCTATTTTTTGAATCAGACCAAATCTTTTTATTGTGATTAATGGGTATAGAAACAGTTGTTAAATAAATACAAAAGTTTCTCTATTATCGCTTCACAAATAGGCACACAGTGTTCTCAATTTAATATATTGTATACACAAATATACAAGTCCAAATACGAAGTAGTATTTCGGTTTTTAAATACAAATGAGTGAATGAGGTGTTATTACATTGGTGTTTTAGTCAAGAACTTTCGCTTATTCTACCATAAATGGCGTATAGATATTATCTAATATATAAAATTCTCGTGTCACAGTTTTTGTTGCCATACTCCTCCGAAACGGCTTGACCGATTTTTACCAAATTTTATATGCTTATTCAGTAGGTCTGAGAATCGGCCAACATCTATTTTTCATACCCATTAAGGGTTGTCCACCCTTAACATTTTTTTTTAATTTTTTATATGGCAAAACAACGTTTGTCGGGACAGCTAGTTTACAACTATTATTTTATTTTCTACAGTAATTTGTGTTTCATATATTAACGTCCAGTGTTTCTGTATTGTTTTACAATTCTCAATTCGGCTGACAGTTAATATTTTTAAATTATTGTGATTGCGATCCATCGGTTTTAAATATATGTTGTTCGTTTGTAATTTTGACAATGGCCCCTAAACCTAAACAAGGATTGAAATACGATTCAACAAATTAAATTACGAATTGGCAGTGCATAATGGAAATTCTATTTACCTATTAAATTAAAACGGTTTCGGACCAGAATAAATAACGTTAATGTTAACGTTGACAAGATAGCGTATATTAAGAATTTTCTTGATTATTTACAACCTTATTAACAAAACCATTAAAATGTAATTGCCATCTTTAATTTTGAACATGGTTTGATAGAGAGATAGATAATCATTCGATCTCGAAGAAAAAACAGAAAAGGGGGTGAAAAAAACACGAAATGGACACTGCTCAGCATTATGTTGGCATCCGAAGACTGCCAGCGCTGATCTTCCGCAGTGTCCAACCGGTGACGACACGACGTAACGGCTTATTTAAAAAAATACCTTTTACTATAATAATCTTGTTCGGTTTGGAGTTCAGGTCAACGGATACCAAACAAAAGTTACATTACCAAGAATTCAAATAATTTTCGGGTAAAATTAATACCAATCATTTAATTACTGGATCTATATAACTCATTATTTTGTGAAGGCAATACATTGTCGGAAAAAGGAACATAAATAGTACATTTATGTTCATTGGCCTTAAAAAAAATTGTTGATTTTTTTCCATTTCATATGATAATTATTCGGTTGCTATAGATTTTATTCATTTGATTCAATTATTTTTAAAAATATTGCAATATTTTTCAAAATGCTAAAGATGAATGTTCCACTGTATCTATGGACCTAGTTGTTAATTTGTATTAATAACCAATGTTGATGTTAAACGATTATTTTAAGAAACTTTTCGAGAGCGGGTTAAGGTAGAGAATTTGAAATTTAATGATACAATTAATTAGAAAAACGAAGCTAGGGATTTGGTTGATGTCAGATGATCTCGATTAACACCTAATATACACATTCCCATGTAAAAACGAAACGAGCGAGGATGTGAGAATAACCTAGTTATTCAAATAATTTGACTGCCATACATTATGAATAATATTATCAATAATTCATGTTAAATTATACATAATGCACAATGCTATCAACGATGAATATCGCATTTTGATACATATTTATAACGAGAATTCATTACTGAACATTCTTTGAAATTGTCACCCTGTATATAAAATTATATAAATTATATCCAGCTGCGGACTTTCAAGGGCTGATGGATGGATGGATGGATGAGAAAAAAAAAATGAAAGCGTAACATTTGTGACTAATGCTACAAATATGAAATTTAGACAATAAATTAATTTTATCCTGTAGGCGTGCACTAAGATAGATTTTTCTGAACTTCACCCCTAAAGGGGTTAAGTATGAATAAATCGTATTTGCTGTTTGCGCGTACGAATTCGCGAGCAACAAGTGTAAATGTTTTCGTCAACCCATTAGAGTCCCACTGCTGGGCACGGGTCTACTCTCAGAAGAGTTTGCCATAGTGCGCGGCGCCGGCTAAGTGTGAATTGTTGGACTTCGCAGATCTTAGAGAATTTTTCTTTTGTTTTTCTTACAGGTGATTAGTTTTAATCACGATTTTTTTTATCTGACTGAAACAGCAAACGAGCATGCAGTCCACATGTTGGTAAGTGGTCAATGTCGCTCTGCGACATCTGTAATAAACTTCATATAGAACGTGGGTTCCGCCTGAAGTCAATCACAGATGCAACTCCGGAGGACTATGATTGTCGCCTCGTGTGAAAGTGTGTCGGCAACCACACCCTTCCACCGAAACGCAAGAAATGCTTCACGCTAGAAGTAGGTGTGGCGGTGGTACTTCCCCTGTCGAACTACACTGGTTCTACCACCTCGATGTCTTTAGTACCCTGTTCCTAAAGTCTAAATTATTTTTGGTTCCAAGTTACCCCCGTTTGTCTATGATTAAATGTACTGTAATTAAGCCTCTTATTATTTAATGAATGAATATAATAGTTAAAATTTATTGCTTCCATTAAATTGATTGGTTAATCTTCTATATATAAAAAATAACAAAAAAAATATCCTATACTTTTTTTTTGTTATTTTTTTATTGTTATTTTTTTATGTCCTAAATCAAGACAATAACTTAAAAAAATGATTACTACAGTAGCCAGAGCCTGGGATGTCTGACTCTCCGATTATTGTGATTTCTATATGTCTGTGACCATCAACCCCAGAGGCAGACTTATGTGCAAAATATAGCACATCAATTTTTTTTACCATCTAAACATTGTCAATTGACAACGCAGCGCCACCGTGGTGGCAGACGGGGTCCTTAATACTCCTTAGGGTATAATTATAGCTACTAATATCGCCTGCCACGTGTGCTGATTATATATATTTTTTTGTTCTTGATGGGGAAACCTTCAAAAGGTACCCCCGACGCCGTGGGAGCGACGCAGGGTTATGTGGGATTTTTACCGGTACTAAAACCACGCCGGTGGCCGTCCTCGCCGCTAAAAAGGAGGACTCCGGGATCTTGAAACGACTTCAACCGGAATCCTCCGAGCGCGCTGCCCCATCGGGCTCCTCCCAGATGGGCGGCTGGGCCCACCGCTCCGTCTAGTCTTTACGACGGTATGCGACCACACATACCGCCGTCCTTCCCGGGATTCTATTAACATCTAAACGTTGTCAATTGACAACGCAATGTCACGATGGTGGCAGACGTTAATACTCCTTAGGGTATAATTATAGCTATTAATAACGTCTGCCATTAATAATGTGTGCAGATTATATAGAAGCTATATTTGGCACCTTAGCCATATTTCCTCCATACTATTACATACAATTACAATTGTGTGAACGCGGTGATCTATGGATATACGTGTTAAATGTAAATAAATCTTTTCGAATATAATAGGCCGTTTATCACAAAAAAAAATCATTATCTGTTAATCTTTCTTCATTTTAAATAATAGCCCGCATATAATCTATTCGAATTGCTGGGGATAGGCATAAAAAATCAACGCCGTGGATTGCAAAAACCTATAAGATGGGCAGGCGCCCTTTGCCAGTAGCCACACGCTTAATAAATTTACGTACTGACCTATTTTTTTTGTGTCAAATGCATGATAGTCTGTGTAATGTGTTTTTAGTTGATTTTATGTATGTTTTATGAATTTTTATTAATAACATCCTGCACCCCTTCTCTGTGTAAACTATAACCGTGCTAAATTTCATACTCCTTGTAGTTATTTAAAAAAGGGTACAAAGCTTTTGCTTCTTGTAGTAATTTATTGAGATTTTTTTTCATTTTTTTTATTTCTATAATTTGTTAAAACGTATTACTGGAAAGAAAAAAATGAGGCAACGAAAGACTATGTTAAAGTAGACTTTGCTACCGGAGTTACAGCTTTAAATGGGTATCTCGAGAACTCCTGAACTGGTTCTACCGTAGAACCCGGGACCCCTTAGCCACCCCTTGGTGGCTTCACACTTGTTCACACTTATGAAATGAAATGTCTTTATTTTGTATAGGCCTACGGGAGCGCTTACAAATTGTCAGTTACATTTTTTTCTTACACTACCACCGGATCGGAATACGACTTCAACTGAGAAGATCCGGCAAGAAACTCAGCGGGTTTGTCTTTTTTCTTATTTATATCCATTTTTTTATTTTTTTTTATATAATTACAATCATGTTTTTTTACATGGTAATGAAAGTTATACAGGAAAACATAACCTTTTGTCACCGCCGTGAGAGAAAGAAATTGGCGACATCTTTACAATAAAGGGGTTACAATTCTATATTGAATTTCCATAGTTAAAATAAACCATATTATTTTTAATTACCATTTCCGGCTGCATTACACAACTTTTAAACCTCGCTGTACGTAAGCAAGGTAATGCCACGGCATGCCATGCACACGGCCTTAATTATTACACGGTATTAATTAGTTTCTCTTGGTATTTTTTTGTAATTTATTTATATTAATATTTGTTATGTGTTAATACTTATAGAAATAACCATTTCCATAGTTTGAGGTAAGAAGCGTGGAATTTAGGCGTATCAGACCGGAAACCGCTCTGCCACGCGGCTCGAATGATGAAAGTGATGTGTCACAACCGTGCCCACTCTCCCCTAGTATACCATGTTTACATTTCATATAAATAAAATTACTGACTTGAAACAAACTCACGTTTAAAATAGACATAAATACAGAAGAAAGTGTGTGTTTAAAAAAAGTGTGTGTGTCAGCTCCGAAGCACGACAGGAGTTTACTCGCATTCAAAATAGATGGCGTCATACTCCCACACTAAAGATATAAATATTACCAATACATGGTTCAATTTCAATAATTACTCTTTCGTGTAAAATAATTATAACTGTTTTTCGGTGAAGAAAAGCATCGTGAGGAAACCTACACACCCGAGAGTTCTTAAAAAAAAGTTCTCGGAGGTGTGTGAAGTCCACCAATTCGCACTTGGCCAGCGCGGTGGACTATGGCCTAAACTCTCTCATTCTGAGAGAAGACACGTGCCCAGCTGTGGGACAATAATGGGTTGACGATATAAATTAGAATGCTGTAATGGGTATGGGTAGTACCGTCTGTAGTTTGTTTGTTCTCGAGGGGCGACGCAGGGTTATTTGGGATTTTTACCGCACTAAAACCCCCCCGGTAGCCTGGACTATGGCCTAAAAACTCTCATTCTGAGAGAAGACCCGTGCCCAGTGGGACAATAATGGGATGACAACGACAGAGAAGATTAGCATGGCCCCTGCGCAACGTGTAATTTTAATTTTCTTACAACCATATAATTGATTACATAGTTTCTATATTGAATTCGTAACAAGTTTAGATTGATTTTTTGTTCATGTTGATTGCAGATTCTAAAACATACATGTTATAAGAAAAAAAATACTTTAAACTTGATGATATAATATGAGTTTTCTGTGTATATTATATTCAAATAATACGTGAAGCAAAAACTTGTGATTCGTTTTTAAGATACTTGCCGCAGGCGGAGGAGTATGAAATTACGCACGGTTATAGTTGATGTAGAGAAGGATTGCGTAATGCCAATATTTTTTCAGATAATGAATAAGACATACATCAAATCAACTAAAACACATTACACTCACCTTGCATTTGACACAATTACATACATAATAAACGAAGTAGAACATCCAGTGTCTTACTATGAAAACACATAACGTCTAAAATGTCAGATGTCTTTTTCAAAATACCCGCTATTGCTTTTTAATGGAGCTTAGCTAATTAAACCTCTTTTTACCTTTAACGGGTGCGTTCAAAATTATTCGAAAATTATTACAATTTATTTGAATTTGAAAAATAATAGTGCTACTTTGGACAATATGAAGTTTAGTTTTTTAAGTTAAATTACGGTCGAATTTTGACCGCTGCGACGGGTGACTAGTTCACTATTAAGCTAAATAAAAACTTTTTAACAAAAAATATCTACCGACTTCCATGTCACAAAAAAGTAAAAAATAATTTAAATATATTTTGGTCTAGAACATACTCAGTACTTAGTACATAGTCCTGAAGTCGGTGCTCGACATATTTCGCTGGACGACGGTAACTACGTCCTATATGAGCACCGACTTCAGAACTATGTACTAAGTACTGAGTATGTTCTAGACCAAAATATATTTAAATTATTTTTTACTTTTTTGTGACATGGAAGTCGGTAGATATTTTTTGTTAAAAAGTTTTTATTTTACACTTTTTAGTGACTATATTTTTATGTTTGTATTTAAATAAAGCCTCTAAGTTTGCTTTGTGCATCTACATATTCACAAAAATTAAACATAAAACACTTTTACAATTCATACAAACAGGGCGCCCCCTCTGGAAGTACCCCTCCATCATCAGGGTTGAGGAGTTGAAGGTCAAATTTTTCATCTTATATTGTTGCTTAGTAATCTTATAACATATACGTTAGTACCAGGTGGCTAACTTCTATGGCTCAGGCTTGCAGTACCCTGCATCATCAGGGTTTAGGAGTTGAAGGTCAAAATTTTAATTTTGTGCCTCTGTTTGGTATTATTTTTACATACCCGTAAGCACCAAATTGCCAACTCCTATGGTTTAGAATTGAAGTACCCCTTCATCATCAGGGTCGAGGAGTTGAAGGTCAAAATTTTAATTTTGTGCCTCTGCTTAGTATTATTTTTACATAACCGTAAGCACCAAATTGCCAACTCCTATGGTTTAGGATTGAAGTACCCCTTCATCATCAGGGTTGAGGAGTTGAAGGTCAAATTTTTGATTTTATATTTTTGCTTAGTATTTTCTTTACATAACCGTAAGCACCAAATTGCCAACTTCTATGGTTTAGGATTGAAGTACCCCTCCATCATCAGGGTTGAGGAGTTGAAGGTCAAATTTTTCATCTTATGTTTTTGCTCAGTAATCTTATAACATATACGTAAGCACCAAATGGCTTATTCCTATGGTTTTGGCTTTAAGTACCCCTGCATCATCAGGGTTGAGGAGTTGAAGGTCAAATTTTTGTCCCATGAATTTGCTTAACAATTTCATTATATATTCGCAAACATCAAACGACCAACTTTTATAGTTCAGGCTAGCAGTACCCCTGCATCATCAGGATTGAAGAGTTGAAGGTCAAATTTTTCATAGTAAATACCTACATAGTAATTTTATTCTATATTTTACTCAATTGGACTTCTCCAGCTAAGGTTCGGCCGACTATCACTAATTTTATTATTTTGCTCCAAAAAGTTGAAGATCCTATGATTAGAACCTTATCAAACTCTTATCAGACTACCCCTGGAGTACATCCTTTCTAATAAAAAAAGAATCATCAAAATCGGTTGGCGGGATATTGAGTTATTCATACATTTATCGCGTACATTGAAAATGCAAATTTAAGACTTATGCGTTTTTCTTATGGATGCCCTAGTCAAAAAAATACTAAAAAAAAATGGGACCCTATGACACGCACTACCTTTCAAATAAAAAAAAAATCATCTAAATCGGTTCACCCAGTCCGGAGAAATGAGGTAACAAATATAAAAAAAAAAAAAAAAAAAAATACAGACGAATTGATAACCTCCTCCTTTTTGGAAGTCGGTTAAAAATTATCAGTATTTAATGTATTGAATGTATGAAGTAAATATATTTTAAGGATTAATCCATCCATACATGGATATGGCCTCCACTTAATGGCATCACTCCAACCGTTCCTGTGGCCTCTGAATCCAACTGTTTCCCGCTGTCTTCTTCAGGACATCGGTCCACCTGGTGGGGGGGGCGAGCTGTACTCCTTTTGCCTCAACCACGCCACTCGAAGACCTTTCTTCTGTTAAAGGATTTATATTGTGTATCTATTAATTTTTATACAGGAGGTAGAACCAGTGTAGTTCGACCGGGAAGCACCGCCACCTATTTACAGCATGAAGTATTTCTTGCGTTTCGATGGAAGGGTGTCGTTGCCGGCACACTTCCACATGCGACCATCGTAGTCCTCGGAAATATCAACGCATCTGCGATTGACTTCAGATAGAATCCATGTTCTCTATGAAGTTGCTTACAGATGTCCATGGGTGGCAGTGACCAGGTGGACTGCATGCTCACTTACGGTAACATCTACCACGCTAAAGAAAAAGAATGCGCTATGCTCGCGTTAGCGTTAGCCTAGATTGGGGTTTCTTGACAAACGATAATTCGGGCAATTTTTTGCAACGAGATATTATCATTATATTGATACGTGAAGCAAAAACTTGTGAAGCATTTTTAGGTAATATGCCGCGGACGGATTAGTATGAAATTTTGCACCATGCGGCTTAGATAATTAAACCTCTATTTTATATTTAACGGGTGCGTTCAAAATTACTTAATTTTTTTTACATTTTATTAAAGGCACGAAGTAAATAAAACACTGAAAGTACTTTTCTTATTGTATTTGGGCAGCAATTCGCCTTAAATAAAGTACAAATGAATGTTCTCAAATCAACCGTGCATTCGGCTATATAGGCTGGCTACGCTTCCCCCTCCAGGCATGGCATGCTAAGCTCGGCGGCGGGAGGGAGTGACGTAGCGGCTTGGCAGGCAACTTGCGCCATCTATCGGCGCGCTTGATTGTTGGCAGGCAACTAGCGACATCTATTGACGTGTTGTTACACTCGGCCATCCTGTAACAATTGCTCCCGCAATGGGAACAAGGAAATGTATTAGAAATTGGTAGTCAATGCTATCAAGACATTAACTTTCAAGCAGATCTATGAGGTCTTCGGTTTCTAGTTGCTCATCGCTACTTGAACTATCTGAAACGGTAGCCAGGCTCTTGTATGGTCGAATAGCATCAGCAGATACTAAGCCGGTAAACTTCTTGTAACCCCTTAAACCTTTCACGCTTCTTATTTTGTAACGATCTTTGCCAAGAACCTTAGTAACTATATATGGTCCCGAATAAATATCGTCCAGTTTAGAATTAACTTTGGACCCAGTAGTAGGAGCCTGCCGCCATAATACAAAGTCCCCCTTCTTGTAAATAGTGCTGTTTTTACGACGTTTATCAAAATGAATTTTCATACGGTTAGCCGATAACTGGTTACGTTTCACCGCTCTATCACGTCTGCTTTGCACCGGTTCACTCACTTGTCCCGGGGCAGATACATCACACACTGATCTTCCCGTGCAGGCAAACATCAAATCGTAGGGCTTAGAATTTGTGGTTTGATTAATGGTATTATTTATACCCCATATCACGTCTGGCAAATTATTAGTCCAATTGTTGGATGCCTCGCTTGGTTCCGTAGCGCGCAATGCATCTAATATTGTCCTATTTGTGCGTTCGACCTGACCATTAGATCGGGGACACGCTATAGTAGTCAAAGTATGCTTAAACTGCTTTTCGGTAGCAAATGTTTTAAAATGACTGGTAAAAGCCTTGCCGTGGTCGGTAATAACATGTCCCGGAAACCCAAATAAACTAAATATCTTTTTCAGTGCCCTAATTGTTTCAATTGAATTAACGGTTCGCGTCGGCTCTACTATAACAAACTTAGAGAAGGCATCAGTGAGTACCAACATAAATTGATAGCCCTTCTTGGTCTTGCAGAATGGTCCAAGATGGTCTACATGTACCATCTTCATCGGCTCTGTAGGCTTAGGTATAGGATGTAACATACCTTCCTTTCGACCATAATCCCCCTTACCGTAAGCGCAATTTAAACATGATGTTACATATTTTCTTATAAAACGAGACATTTTCGGGAACCAAAAGTCCTTTTTTATGAGTTCAGAACATCGTTTTAACCCAACATGACCGATATTGTCGTGGTGCATTGGTAATATTTTCCATTTCGCAAATTCGGGAACTACTAACCGGTTTCCATTTAAAGTTTTACGATATAACCTATCATTCATTATGACGTAATTGTTTACTATATCCGGATCCGTGCAACCCCCTTATACCAAGTCAATAGTACGTTTTAACTTTTCATCTTGGCGCTGCACTGTAAAGAACCAATCCGCCACATCCAATCGGTAAATGTTTACTGCATCTATCGGATTCCTGCTTAATGCGTCGACGTGCTTCATTCGGTCCCCCGGTCTATAGTCAATAGTTACGTCATAATCTTGAATTGAGAGCCACCATCTAGCTATCCGCGGAATTAAGTCGCGCTTTGTCATTGTATCTCGGACTGCGGTACAATCAGTGACTACTCGAACATTCTTACACAAAATGTAAATTCGAAACCTTCGTAACGATTCCACTACCGCTAGTGTTTCAAGCTCATAGCTATGGTAAACACTTTCCTCTCGAGTTGTAACACGACTAAAATACATGACAGGACGCAAACTACCGTCATTCTGCTTTTGTAATAAAATTCCCGCTATACCTAATTTGCATGCGTCCGTGTGAATTTCTGTTTGTAAACTAGGGTTATATATAGCCAGAACAGGCTTACGGCACAGAATATCTTTTAATTCGTTAAAGCTATTTATTTGTGCAGTACTCCATTGCCACAGTGTTTTGTTCTTAGTCAGTTCTGTGAGTGGACGGGATATTAATGCAAAGGAGATGTTTCAAAATGTATGGACCTTTGGCCAGGTATCTGTACACCATATGATAAAAAGGCCAGTAAAGTATAGAGCACTTTTAAACTAAGCATTTTATTAAAATCGACAGGGTTTATTAGTACAAGACTAGAATTTTATGTTAGAATTGCAACACAATATAATGGCGGCGATATTATTTCATTTTGACAGTTGAGGTTAATAAACAAACTGTGACAATGACAATCAGTTGTCAGTGATTATCTGAATTCTGATCCAATGCAAAAAAAGGAAAAACTTAATATTACATTAAGTAGCTTAGACGATAACCATAAAACTATTGTATAGTTATGGTTCTATGTAAACAAATGTAAACAAAGAGTAATCTTATCTCATAGCCAATTACAATTATGATTTCAATTCAAACCCGAATAAATCAGTTGATGTTTGGAAGTCCAAGTTGAGTATGTAAATCCTTTATTCACTAGCCTGGTCAACAGGTTAACCGATGAACAGTCTAAAATATGAAAGTCAAGTCAACTGAGGTAAGCAGCGATCCGAAATCCAAGATATGTAAGCCAGGGGTTTGTTAACTTGCTATAGAAACTCCAACACAATACGCACACGAAAATATTCCGTGAAAATATCTAAGAACAAGAAGACACATGAATGGAATAATGGATCTTGTAAAAAGAATCAATATGACAGTTGTCAGATAATGACAACTACAGTTTTGTCCACAGACTGTCTAAATCAGCTGTTCCGCCATATTGGAAAACGAAGAAAATAGTTGATTTTAATTGGTTTTGTACCAGAAAAGTACACGTTTTTATAAATTTTAAGTATTTTTTTCGGATTCTTGAGATTTTTCTCGATTTTTTGAGATGGTGTACATATACCTAGCCAAGATTGAAACATCTCCTTTATGTATAAATTTACGAAAATAACTACACAAACCTATGAACTGGCGTACTTCGTGTACGTTACGCGGAACGGGAAAACGCGATACGGCGGCTAGTTTCAACTCGCCTGGTTGTATACTATCGGGAGTAATTTCGTGCCCCAAATAGGTTATTTTATTTTGCAGAAACGAACATTTTTTTATATTCAATTTTAAATTTTCTGATTGTAATTTCTTTAGGACCCTTTCTAAGAGACTTAAACCTGATTGTACATCATATGATGGTAACAGCAAATCATCAAGAAATGCCAAAACGTCGCTCTCCCGATTATTATGTTGGGCGTCAAAGTTATCGATACTACTAATTATTTTGTTAATAAGGCGCATAAAAACAGATGGAGCATTGGCTAGTCCGAAAGGCACCCGAGTATATTCATACTGACCTTGTGGAGTGACAAACGCAGTTTTATGCCTATCATTCGGATGTATACGTAGCTGGTGATAGCCTTGCGCCATATCGAGGGATGTAAAGTACTTTTTGCCGGATAGCTTGGAAATTTGATCGTCTATGTTGGGCAAGGGATATCTGTCACGAATAGTTATAGCATTCAAAGCACGGTAGTCAACACATAAACGGTTCCCTCCATCCTTCTTTTTTACTAATATTATCGGAGACGCATATTCAGAGTCAGATTCTTTAATTATACCGGCTTCTAATAAATCCTTTATCTTTGATCTAACAATTTCTTGTTCACTGTGTGCTAATCTATATGGTCGATGATGAACAGGCTCGCTACAAGACAGATTTATATGCATTTCAATTAAATCTGTGCACCCTAATTCGCGTGTACTAGATGCAAAACTATCACTATATTTTAATAATAAATTAATGAGGCTATCCCGTTCAAAATTATTTAAACTACCGATACTAATTTTATCTACTTCTACCCCACCTATAGTAAGATTATTGGCAATGGCAAAACAAGAATATTGGCTAGACTTGGCTTCAAGAAATTGATATCTTTTGGCTTGATCACTAACCTGGTTATTGGCGGGCAACATCTGGCAGCTGTCGGCGCGCGATAAGACTGTTCCTTCTTCCCACTCCACATCCTTTGAGCCCGTGTTGACGACCTTAAGGTATCCGTCGGTACCCTGCATAAGCGTAGCTGGTATGCTGTAAGAGATCCCTTGAAGCTCGTAGTGGCGAGGTGATGTGACCACGTCATTGCTCGCGGGATTTCCGACGATCTTCACTTTTATTATCGAAATTCCTGGCGGTAAGCACTCCGATGTGGCCGTGACGACTTTAAAGCGATGTACCTCTTCCATGGCTTGTATGTTTGACAGAAAGTCGTCGCTCCTCTCAAGTGTTGCTTTTCCATTCCTTACTATTAAGGATATCCCTTCACTGTTGATTATCGGCTGTCCAATCAATAGACAAATACCATTCATATCTATATTCACTAAGTATGCATCACAAGATATGCTTATTTGATCGATTTCTAATATAAAATTTGCTTTACCATGGCTAGTAATAAATCCTCCTGCAAATCCCTTTAGCTCAGTTCTAGCAGGAATAACTTGTAGTTGGAGTAAGTCTGAAACCTTTGATGAAATAACATTGACCTGGTTTCCTGTATCAATGTAAGTCTTCACGAATGCACCATTGATCTTCGCAGGTTTCTTGTAAATGTTGTCAAACTCTCGTAGTAATTTAACTTCCTTGGCGTTTGTAACTTCAGGAACACTCTTCATTATTGTAGGGCATCGCGGGGCAATATGGCCTTGGGCTCCACATTTAAAACAACTTCGTTGATCAGGTAGTGGGCAGTTACGTACTAGGTGTCCAGTTTTCTTGCAGCGAGGGCAGGGGTCTGTATCAAGGTTTACGAGTTTCTTCTCAACGTGTCGGTAGCTGCCATCTTTGTTAGTTACTTTAACTTCGTTCACGGGCACGCGATAATCGTCAAACGCAGAGAGAAACCCTTCATACAGGTCATCGGGTTTCTCGCATTGAAAGGCCCTGGCGTTGGACTGCAGTGCATGAGGTAAGCCTCGAATAATACAGGAAATTGTAGCGGCATCGGATAATTTGCAGCGAAAACACATTGCTATCTTCTCTTGGTAATATTTGGTCATGCTTTCGGATGGCAGTTTCTTCCTCATGATCATTTCTTCTATAGCACTAGCGTAGTCACGATGTTTTGGAAAAGCACGAAGTAACATTTCCTTCCACTGTTCCCATGTAAAATCGTATTCTTCTAGACGATTGTACCACTTCCTCGCTTGGCCTCTTAGTTTGTCCTGGAGATAGAATGATTTAGTTTTGTCGTCCCATCCATAAATATCTCCTAATTGCTCAATTTTCTTTAACCAAGCAGTAACGGTGCAATCCTCGTTGTCTGGGTCGAATTCCGGTATCAGGGTTGCAGCACGATGTTCCTTAAGGCGACTGAGGTTAGGTGCATCACTTTGTAGACCACTATAAATGGCTTTTTCGACTTCTTGCACCAACAGCCGCTTCAATATTTTTCGTGCTGGCGGAGTTATGGCGTCTTCTTCATCAGATGCTTCATCCGCAGGTCTTGTCACAAATCTTTTCATTTTTTTTTTTCATCCCACTTCTGACTTATTAAAGGCACGAAGTAAATAAAACACTGAAAGTACTTTTCTTATTGTATTTGGGCAGCAATTCGCCTTAAATAAAGTACAAATGAATGTTCTCAAATCAACCGTGCATTCGGCTATATAGGCTGGCTACGCTTCCCCCTCCAGGCATGGCATGCTAAGCTCGGCGGCGGGAGGGAGTGACGTAGCGGCTTGGCAGGCAACTTGCGCCATCTATCGGCGCGCTTGATTGTTGGCAGGCAACTAGCGACATCTATTGACGTGTTGTTACAATTTTATTTCAATTTGAGAAATATTCGTATTACTTTGGACAATATGAACGTAAGTTTTTTTAATGTAAATTACGGGCGAATTTCGACCGATGCGACGGGTGACTAGTTATTAATTATTTTTTCATTTACTATTATTTTTTAAATTGTAATTAAGAATAATAATAAATAAAACTTATCCTATGTCCTATCCTATATCCTAATTTATCCTATATTCTAACAAAATTACATTCACCTTGATGTAGTACTTACTAATAAGTAGGGATAGTAGGAATACAGAATAAGTTTCAGACAGAGCATTACGTTTTATTTATTTATTTATTTATTTGTTTTACTATAATTAAAACGGTTACACCAATTACATTAATTATAGACACTACCAGTTCTGCCTCTCGCTCACAGAACCTCATGCATACGGACAATATTTTCTGCCATTCATCTGCTAGCAAGTCGCACTCAGGGTATAAATCCAGAAGAGCGTTAAGTTTGTTAAGCACGCGGGGTATAGGCGAGTTTGCTCTCGCAACCGTGTGCGCCGCAGGTGCAGCGAAGAGTTTATGTTTACGCGATCGGAAGTAGCTGATAGGCGCAAAGAATCGACATAACTCGTCACTGTCTGGGGCATCTATCCTACCATGGAGAATTTTACATGCTGTGATCAGCTGATGATGATCTCGACGAACCTCTAGTGAATTATAACCCATTTGTGTGTGTTTTGTGAGTATAAAGAAAAAATGTATGTCCATTTATACTTAATTCAAAACGCAGCCATTTAGCTAGAACGGAGTTTTGCTATTTCTAATGGGCAGGTCATAAAAGCAAAGTCTTAGGTCTAACTACATTTTAGCAGCTAGGCAGAATTTGATCGTCTCTGTAGTTCCGGGATTAGAATAGGGCTACGGTATCCCCTGCCTGTCGTAAGAGGCGACTAAAAGGGGCTTCCGGGGTTGCGACTGGCTAGAGTGCTATGCTCGAACCGTTCGGTCAGGCGACCTCGCGAAGGACGGCTGTATGTGTGGTCGCATATCGTCGTAAAGACTAGACAGAGCGGTGGGCCCAGCCGCCCATCTGGGAGGAGCCCGATGGGGCAACGCGTTTAGGAAATTCCGGTTGCGTTCCTTTGGAGAGTTCTCTTTATAGCTCCGATGACGACCACCATTTAGTGCGGTAAAAATCTCACATAATCCTGCGTCGCTCCCATGGCGGTGGGTACCTTTTGAAGGTTTCCCCCTCGAGAACAAAAAAGTATAAAATTATTGTTTCATTCGAAGAAAGAACATTCGAGAAGCTACACTATCACCTTCTCTGAACTTTAGATGTGTATGCAAAATTTCTTGAAGATAGGTTGAGGAACTAGGGTTTCACAAAGAAACAACCTCACATTCTCGTTTTTAATAGCAGTTAGAATTAAGATAATCTAATATGCATACATAATTATTATCATGTTAATAATAGATAAAATTCAGTAAATAAATTATAGGAGCTATGTACACGATATTAAAAAGTATTACTAATTGATATTTCTCAATATCCTTAAAATATGGTACGACTCGTTATTTGCCACAACCATAAGTATATTAATGACTAACCCCGACTGCTTTGTACCCTACAAATTGTGTCATTTAACACATTTAAAAATTCATTATATCACAGCATCAAACAATTCAGTCTTCGACAAAACCAGGCCAATGTAATACGGCTTAGGGGCTGTCCATTAATCATGTGAGGCTCGAAAGGGGGGAGGAGGGGTCCATAAAAAATCACGAAATGTCACAAGGGGGGAGGGGGGTAAAGTAATATATCACGTGTACTTAATTTTTCGGCAAGCGCGCGATACTCACCCGAAAAGCGGCGTTACATGTATTTATTTTTAGTCAAACGCATACAAAATCGAATTAAATATATGTCAGTCAGAAACAAACTGCAACCTTTCTGTCTATCTCTGAACGTTATTGTAGTAGTAATTAATTTTCTATAATGATACTTATACCACTATTTTTTTATAAATAAAAAAATAGTCTTTGTAGGTACGAAAAAATACACGTGATATAGGGGGAGGGGGAGGGATAGTCTTAAACCTCACCACGTATCACCAAGGAGGAGGGGGGGTCAAAAAATGCCAAAAAAAACATCACGTGATTAGTGGATGGCCCCTTATCAGCTTCTCGTGGACGTATTATTGATTCCGCTATTTAGTTGGTCAGTACTCATCTTGCCCCAACCCCATTCGTTGGTGCCGTCTCCTGTCCGAGCTGCTCGTGCCTTTGCCATTTCCACCGGTACCGTCTTCAGGTCGTACGCCCATCCGATCCACGCGAAGAAGTCGATAAACTTTGTGCTCAGATTCAGCCAGTTATTCCCCAATTCAGCGGTCCTGTAATCCCAAGGGTAAACGTGGTGGTAGTTGTGGAAGCCCTCGCCGAATGCCGCGAACGACACGATCAGACTCTGCACCGGCTTGATGTTCTTGTCGTAGGGCTTGGTCCCGAAGATGTGAGCGACGCTGTTCACCATGAAAGTGATGTGAAGGTTCATGATGTATCTGAATAGGACGACGTGCCACGCGTTGTTCAACGTCTCGCCCCAGAAGTACATTGGGATGAAGGTGGGTAGGAAGAAACAGATGGTGCCGATGAAGGGTATCGCGTATCTGGAAAAGAAAACGGTTCACGATGAACGATAATTTAAATAGACTAATCTATACTAATATATAAAGCTGAAGAGTTTGTTTGTTTGTTTGTTTGAACGCGCTAATCTCAGGAACTACTGGTTCGAATTTAAAAAATCTTTTTGTATTGAATAGACCATTTATCAAGGAAGGCTTTACGCTATATAACATCACGCTGCAACTATTAGGAGCGAAGAAATAATGGAAAATGTGAAAAAAAATAACTATTCCACGCGGACGAAGTCGCGGGCACAGCTAGTAGTTAATATATCTTGGTTGAGAGTCATCTTTTTGAGTTTTCTGTGTCTTCCAAATTCGATTTTTTATACATAAATTTTCCAGTCATCCAGGGTTGACTGGCAGAGAATGCCATCAGGCATTAAGTTTGCCCTATTGTAACTTTTATTTTATAGAGGTGCAATAAAGAAAAAAAACATGCGTGCGTACAAAGTACACATGTCAGAAGTGAAACTTCTTTGGCGAACTAATTTATAAATCTTGTTTATATTTATACAAATCTAAAACTTTAAATTTCCAAGATTAAGAGGAAGGGAAAAAGGCGTGATACGACGTTCGCTCTGTCTCACTTTTTCTCTCAATCTTTCTCACTCGCTTGCTCCCTACTCTCACTCCACGGCTAGTTGCTCATGCTACGTTCGCCCTGTCTTACTCTCTCTCAATCGGTCTCGATCACTCTCTCTCTCTTTTCCGACACTTCCGTTGCATACCGGCGTGACGTTTCATCTGTAAAAATTTTACTCTCATGCGCCTAAAGAAGTTTCACTTCAATAAATAAATTCCATTTCATCTAGGGTAAGGCAAGTATGTAAGACGACGAAGTGACTCTTGTTATCCGTGTAAAAATAACATGGTAAAAAAAGATATACAAAGAAAAAAGACAAACGCACTTAGTTTGTTGTCAAATCTTCTCAGTTGAGGTCGTGTTCCAAATCGGTGGTAGTGTAAGAAAAAAATGTAACTGACAATTTATAAGTGCCCCCTTGGGCCTAGAATATAGGACATTGAACACAGGTTCTACCTGAAATCAATCACAGATGCGTTGCTATTTCCGAGGACTATGATGGTTGCCTCATAGAAATTGGTATAAGGGCTAGTACCTTTCCGATCGAATCATATATAATACTAGCTGTCCCGACAAACGTTGTTTTGCCATATAAAAAAAAATAAAAAAAATTGAGGAGTGGGTATAAGGGTAGTCCTTATTATTTAGGGATGTGAAAAATAGATGTTAGCCGATTCTCAGACCTACCCAATATGCTTACCAAATTTCAGAGGAATCGGTCAAGCCGTTTCGGAGGAGTATGGAGACAAACATTGTGACACGAGAATCTTATATTTATAATATAAGATTAAGATATACTGACTTCTTTTGGAACCTGAGCACGGGGTTCGCGTAGATATCGGCCATGTCCACGAATTTCCCCCGTTTGAGGACCTCAGGGTGTTTCTTCACGAGCAGCCAGCCCATGTGTGAGTAGAAGAAGCCGCGGGTCGCGTTATGTGGATCCGCATCGGTATCACTGTATCTGAGATAGAAATTTGAAAATTAATAATAATAATACTTTATTGACCAATAAGATTGTACATAATATAGACTTATGTGTTACAACAACCACATAGTGTACACAGATAGTGACGAAATTATTCCTAAAATAACACAAGTATTGTGAACTCTGGTACACATTGTAAGATTTAACTTGTGTTATGGGTATCAGGAGTTTTACCAAAAAATACCTACTTTGCCACAAGAATACAAGGTCGATCTCTGTATCTGAGATTATGAGGAAATCATGAGCAGACAGAGTTTATCATAAAAACAAAATTAGTTTAAAAAAACGTAATACAAAACAATAGAGCGTTAATACTAATATACCTTCTATGGAAGAAAATCATGCAAGCACATAATTATGTTCTATTTTATGTATAACTACGAAAACTAATCAAACTCTCTATGTCCTGGTTGTTGTTTTTAGTTAACAATCAATTGTAAACTTTTAATTTGATGTAATGATCTTCCGCAACTATTCAAGAGATGGCGCCACTAGTATTTCTGAATCACGCTGTCGGCGCTGTCGAAGCACTTCAATAACGTGCATATATATGACGGAGATGGTGGTTCTTTTTCGCTCATCGTATCAGGATAACCTACTGTAGGCTCTGATAGCGAATGTTAGCACGAGAATAAATTGCAGACTTGATTTTAACACACTGTATATTGCCGAATTAAACTTGTTACAATCACTGAATTAATCAAACTAAATTAAGTAGGCAAGTAATCGTAGCACTAAGAACGCGGGATGATTTTAGAGTCGTCTGCTTCGGCCGACCGTCCACGATAGACTGAGGTGTCGGCCATTAAACTGGTACGGTCGGCCAAGAAATTGGTGTACCAGTTTAGATTTAGTTTCCTAAACTTTAAAGATTACATCAAAGTTCATAGTAAATATCACTGAAAGAGATGCATAATAAGGACGTACCTAATTAAATGACTCGAATATGTACGTCATAGGTCACATATTAGTGCAAAACATTTTGATCTTTATTATAAATGGATAAAACATTAATTTATACAATGAAAATTTAAACGTGCTGAACAAGAGTAATAAAAATTAATTTCAATTGACATTTTGTCAAATAAATGCCAAATTATTTTCCTCGGTAAAATAATTTTCGCGATATTTTGCAAAAAGAAAACACAAAATCATCCTCAATGCCTGCCAACTTGACCATTGCAGAAAGGGCGCAAATAATAGCCCAATTTAACGAGGGATTCAATATTAGTGCGATATCGAGAAATTTAAATATATCGGTAGGAAATGTTATTTTACTTTTGAATTTAGCTTATTTATTTTGATATCAAGCAGTATAAAAGTGTATAAGTAATTTCTAATTTTGGAGACGTAGTGTCCGGTTTTGGATTCGTCGAGAAGGAGAGGAAGTTTGTTAGATCGCAAAAGAAGTGGTCGCCGCCCTGCTCTTTCCAATAACGATAGAGAATAAATGAGACGGGAGTATGAAGTAAACGGTTTTAGACCGACAAATCATTTTGCGGAGATGTTCGATGTGAGTGCACAAACAATAAGGAACCACCTACATTACATGGGGTTGCATCATAGGCATTACGCCAAGAAAATATATTTGACGGACTCACAGACTTGCTCGTTTGAATTTTGCCAGATTGCACTTGTACTTCGATTGGTCTAATACAGTGTTTTGCGATGAAAAAACATTCAAATCAAGTCAACATGGGCGTACATCTTTGGCGTTATAATTCAACTCGTTAAAGGTATGATAATGTAATCTCAAATAGAGAATCGGGACGAATTTCTGTAAATATTTGGGGCTGGATGAGTACGGATGGTGTTGGAGAATTGTGCTCATTACCTCCTCGAGCGACGGCTATAAATTATATCGACGTGCTTCAAGATACAATGCTTCCGACAGTTCGTAATGTTTACCCCGAAAACGAAGTTTCACAATTTGATTTTGTTCAAGTTAATTGTTCAATTCATAATGCAAGAATTGTAAGATTGGTTTCAATCACGTAATGACATAAAGTTAATTTCGTGGCCCTCAAGATCACCGGATCTAAACCCAATAGAAAATCTTTGGGGTATTATGGTCCAAAGATGGTCGCATCAAAACGATAGAACCAAACAAGCTCTTGAGAGCCACTGTAATTTAATTTGGGATGAAATGCGTGGAACTGATATTTGCTCACGGCTTGTTGGTTCAATGAGGTCTCGACTTTTAGATGTCATAGAAGCCAATGGCGGTTTTATTAAAACACGTTGCCTTTTTTGTCATAGACTAACTTTTTATTTTTTAATTGTATCACAGTACAGCCAGTTACTCATAACATAAGATGACACATTTTAACTTTGTTATCTATTCTAATAGGTTTCACCTGTTTCTAATTTTTTCTAGTACTTTTCCTCATATTACGGGTTTTGATAATTATTGTAATAATTTAATAAAATATAAAAACATTTACAATCTCTCCTTTCTGACATTTTAATACAATTACTACCGAAATTGTAAAACTGGCTGATGGTTATAATTCTTTTTTTATCAGTTTAGTAAAATTTAAAACTAAGTACAAAACAAATGTCACGTATCGTTATGAGATAAAGATGACAATAAAATTTGTCAGATCGATTTGTAAGCGAAACTAACCTTTATCGCCTATGAATCTGTAGGCGGCTTTCAACCTTAAGGTGGTAAACCAATTCTTTGGCCGACTGTACAACCCTCACTTCATCGAACGCCACTAGATGGCGCTGGCGTTCCGGTGTTGCCACAATACCGCCATTTCCGACATATACAAGTTCCGAACAGAGACGAGGAGCACGACCGCTCCACAGAGTTGATCATTATCCTGGGAGGAGATCTCCCTTTGCCTCACTGGAATTGTATTTAGGTCGTCGACCATTTAGTAAGTTATTCTTTCAGCTTTCGCTCGCTTCGATCACGTCTACACTGATAATGAGTATGTATTCTAGGCAATAAACTATCGTCCCTGTAGTTCCGGGATCAGAATAGGGCTACGGCATCCCCTACCTGTCATAAGAGGTGACTAAAAGGGGCTTCCAGTTTGCGGGCGGTTGGGAGCTCGAACGGTTCGGTTAGACGACCCTGGGAAGAACGGCGGTATGTGTGGTCGCATACCGTCGTAAAGACTAGCCTGTTGGCATACAGACGGAAAGCGGAGTCTCAGTAAAAGGTTTTGTATCCTTTGGTTAAAGAACTCTATAAGTCAGTGGTGGCCTGAGAGTCGAGTCTTGGACCCTTAAGAGACCGATTATAAACTTAAATGATCATAGTCTTAACACGTTTAGAAAATGAATGAAAATTTTCATAGTGACAGGTTTTTTCGCAGTAAGTTCTCTTACTGCCCGTAATCGTAATTTATCGGTACTAAGCAGTATGTTAATGATTTTTTTGATAATAAAAAAACTATAATTAAGTCGGTATTATACTGTTTAATTGTTTTTTTTATTGAAGTCTGTAAATATCACATAAACACATTATTATCACAGTAGTAGTATCATACAGTAATCTAACTCTGCTCTGTCCTTGAATTTTATACCTACAGACGCGCTGGACGAGAGTATGCCTTAGGGATACCCGCCTTAAGTATTTTAATTACATCTGCATAATTGACTTTCTTTATTACTTATTATGTATTTTATTCAGTAGATTAAGGTATTAAACAACGCGTTCTTTTAATATTTGAGAGACTTAATAACAAATCGTACACAAATAATAATTATAAATTTCACACTGAATAATATTTTACCAACCAAAATAAAAAAATATTAACACTGGACGTGTTTATGCACAATTAAAGCAAAACAGCCCAATATAGTTTACAACTGCTCTTCGCTTCATTATTTGAATAAAAAGATCCAATGCTTAAAAACGTCACACCGCCCGCTCGTCACTACGGCACATTCGTTGGCTGTTGCATACCGAGTGCATACCGAAATCGTAACGCGTATGTACAGCTTGCGTTTCGTGCGTTTGTAAGAAGTTAGAATACTGTAGATACCATTACCGTGTTATTATGATATTTGAATGACGTAAACTCTCTCGTCAACCCATTATTGTGATGATGATGACGCCAACTATTAATATTTAATTTCGTTATACAACTTTAAATAGCAATACTTATAGATAGCGAAGATAATACGTGAAGGAAAAACTTGTGACGCATTTTTAAGTAATATGCCGCGGATTAGTATGAATTTTGGGGTCATTCTACTCCAGCACCACCGGCGGCTGGCCTTAGAAGGCCGAAGACTGATTGGGAGCCCAGGTGTTCTAGGCTCCGCCGTCTATTTTAATTATAGGCAACCACAACTAACGCTAAATAAGTCAAAACAATTGTATATACTTAATCTAATATATAAAATTCTCGTGTCACAGTTTTTGTTGCCATACTCCTCCGAAACGGCTTGACCGATTTTTACCAAATTTTAAATGCTTATTCAGTAGGTCTGAGAATCGACCAACATCTATTTTTCATACCCCTCAAGGGTTGTCCACCCTTAACATTTTTTTAATTTGTTATATGACAAAACAACGTTTGTCGGGACAGCTAGTATAATATATAATAATATACATTACTATAGTATATTTAATAAATGTCGAAGTGATGCGTATATTGCCAAACAGGGCTCTCTTTTACTGAACTATAAAGGAAGATACTGGAGCTAACTTTCATTAACAAGTAAAAAAACTTGATTGTAATTAATTTCTAAAAAGGTATAAATAAAAAAAAAGACAAACCCGCTGAGTTTCTTGCCGGATCTTCTCAGTTGAGGTCGTGTTCCGATCCGGTGGTAGTTAAGAAAAAAAATGTAACTGACAATTTGTAAGTGCCCTTGTAGGCTTATACAGAATAAAGACATTTCATTTAATGCATTTCAAACACACTGAAAAATGGACGGACTGATGGATGGACTTTATATTTATTTAATTTGAAGCACAAAAACGCTAATCTTAATGAGTATTAATAACTAGGAAAAAAGAAGCTGTTGTTTTTATTTTTTTTAATAAAAACCTTGAAATGTTAAAAAACATAAATTATAAAACCGGCTTACAGCGAAGTGAGCACGAAGGGTTACGTATATCACTACATAGTATAAAACAAAGTCGCTTCCCGCTGTCTGTCCCTGTGTTCGCTTAGATCTTTAAAACTACGCTACGGATTTTAATGCAGTTTTCTTTAATAGATAGAGTGATTCAAGAGGAAAGTTTTTATGTATAATACATAATATAGTGGAGGAACACTGATAATTTTAGATTTTTGACTTTTAGTTAGAATGAAGTTCGACGGGTCGACTAGTTATAAAATACGACGAAAAATCATGATTGTAGTCGTGGGAGCGACGCAGGGTTATGTGGGATTTTTACCGCACTAAACCTCCCCCGGTGGCCGTCCTCGGCGCTGAAAAGGAGGACTCCGGGATCTCGAAACGATTTCAACCGGAATCCTCCGAGCGCGTTGCCCCATCGGGCTCCTCCCAGATGGGCGGCTGGGCCCACCGCTCCGTCTAGTCTTTACGACGGTATGCGACCACACATACCGCCGTCCTTCCCGGGATTGCCTAACCGAACGGTTCGAGCTCCCACTCTAGGCAGGGGATGGCGTAGCCCTATTCTGGTCCCGCAACTAATGGGACGTCGTGAGATACAACCTCCTGACAGACAGTGGTCTTAATAACAGTGTTCCGATTTACGATATAGGCTATATAATTTTGAAATATGGCGCCTGCGTACAAATAAAAAGTTGATTTTTTTATATAATAACAATATGGGTATCAAACATTACAAAAAATAATATTCACCCATCGCAACGGTCGAAATTCGACCGTAATTTAAATTAAAAAAAAAATAAACATATTTTCCAAAGTAGCACCATTTCTCTAACTTCTAATCATTTTCAAGTTATTTTAAACGCACTCGTTAAGGGTAAACAGAGGTTTAATTAGCTAAGCTGCATTTAAAAGCAATAGCGGGTATTTTGACAAAGACATCTGACATTTTTGACGTTATACATATATTTTCCTTGTAATACATTGAATATTCTATTTCGTTTATTATGTATGTGTTTGTGTCTAATGCAAGGTAGTGAGTGTAATGTTTTTAGTTGATTTTATGTATGTTTTAAGCATTATTTGAAAAAAATATTAGCATTGCGCAATCCTTCTCTACATCAACTAACCGTGCGTAACTTCATACTCCTCCGTCTGCGGCAAGTATATTAAAAACGAATCACAAGTTTTTGCTTCACGTATTAATAAATAGATATATTATTTATCTTGCTTTTTGATGGATATCTCTAAAAGAATAAAATTGAATAAATTAATAAAAAGCTACGATTATTAAAGTGTACGACTGCAAATTTGAGTTTAAGCTGTCAGGTTTTTTTCCGTAATGATAGATAGGTGCCTGGTTTTCTTTTAATTCACATATTTACCTGGTACAAAGTACTTGTTAATTCAGACACCGCTTGACTGTAGTCCAGAAAAAAGTACATAAAACACTTATATACTAATTTAAAGTTAGGTAAACATTATAAATCACTATATCAGCTAAGGGGTTTGATTACGGAATCTTTGTATATAAATATATATATGTGGTAAGTGGTCACTGCCGCCCATGGACATCTGTAAGCTACATAGGGTTCTGTCTGAAGTCGATCACAGATGCGTTGCTACTCCCGAGGAGGATGGTCGCCTCATATAGAAGTGTGCTGACAACCACACCCTTCCATCGAATCGCAAGAAATGATTCTCGCTAGAAATAGTTATGGCGGTGGTAGGTGGTACTACCTCAATCGAACTACAGTGGTTCTACCACTTGTAAAAGTTCCACATTCCAATCTAACCGTTGTCTTTACAAAAATTGTTAAATCATTTTAAGAATTAATAGAAACTATTATTATTGATCGCAACGCTTCAACGTAACCATTATCGTTACAAAAATCGTTACATCATTTTAAGTATTTATAGAAACTAAGTATTACATTTCTACGTAACGCGCCAGCCTAACTGTTGTCGTTACATGATTTTAAGAATTAGTAGAAATGACGTATTTTTTTAATGTAACGCTCCAACGTAACCGCTGTTGTTACGGAAGTCGTTACTTCATTTTAAGAATAAGTACTGAACGTAACGCTCTACTGTAACCGTAGACGTTACAAAAATCGTTACATATTTTTTGATATCGATATCGATATCGATACTCAAACTGGACATTATACGAACCTATGATGCATCCGATGGTCCCTGATCCAGTTGATGGCTGAGTTCTGGAAGGCCAGCGAGTTCATGATGACGAGGATGATTTGCAGCGGCATCTTCGCCTTGTAAGCTCTGTGGGTCCACAGGCGATGGGCGCCGGCCGTCACTCCGATAGCAGCTAGCGCGAATAGTACCCAATCTGTAAAGTTATTGAAATGAAACTTCTTTATCGGGGTTGGAAAAAAATTTAGTGTAACATTTTTCGTTACGCGCCATCTTATTCTGTTACGCGCCATCTTTTTTTTCCGTTACGCGCCATCTTTTTCTTATCCCTACCACGCGTGATATTAGATAGATTTATTATAGATTAGATTATTAGATAACGTTTAATAAAAGCCTTTTATTAAACTTTATCTAATTTAACTTTATTTAACCAATTTCTGTAAAGTTGCATATAGTAAATTATTTTTTGAAAAATAACGCCATAAAGAAGTTTCACTTCTTACGAGTGTACGCTCGTAAGAAGTGAAACATTTTTTTTTTATCTGACTTAAGTAGTAAACGAGCATGCAGTCCACCTGATGGTAAGTGGTCACTGCTGCCCATGAACATCTGTAATCAACTACATACAGAACATGGGTTCCATATGAAGTCAATCACGGATGCGTTGCTACTACCCGAGGACTATGATGGTGGCTTCTTATGAAAGTGTGCCGGCAACTACACCCTTCTATCGAAACGCAGGAAATGCTTGACGCTAGAAATAGGTGTGGCGGTGGTACTTCCCCGGTCGAACTACATTGGTTCTACCATCTTGGAAAACCTACGTTTTGAAGTGTTTTTTTTTTCTCCAAAATTTTGGTCTGTGTGACGCATGTCGCGTTACACTCGACTGCAGTTCCCTTAGTATGTGTTTATTATGTTTCCTAAAAAAGTTGTTCTTTGCCAACTGTTAAACATAAGTGAGGTCCCTTAATCTGCACCCCCATTAGTCTTTAGCAATCTGAATCATATAGTTATTCGTTTTCTTCAGGTATACAGTCCACTATTTGCATGTTATTAATTAATCTATCTATCCATCAGCTTTTTAAGGTTAACTTTTTGCACCCTAGCGCAACTTTTCGAGAGGGTTCAGCGCGCTCTCTGGTCCTTTCGGCGTCTTCCTTCGCTGACATCACGTCCTCGCACAAGGTGATCATGCCGTTCCAGGCTCGCCGCTGAACCATCGCCGCAATGACGGCCGCCGGAGAAAGGTCCGCTCCAACCTTTTGGACGAGGAGCCACCGCTGAGACTCCCAAGCTGGGCAGTGCTCGAGAGTGTGTGCTATGCAGAATCCTCGTCGTGCCCGCAAACCCTAGCGCAACCCTAACCGCTCCTGTGCTTTTTGAATCCAGCGGTTTTCCGCCGCCTTCATTCATTTGTCCGCCTGTTCGGGGGAGGGAAGCGCGGCTTTTGTCTAAACGTGGTCACTTGAAGACCTTTCTTCCCCATTTATTATTGGTCGTTCGAGCGGTGACCAAGCCCCACTTAAGCCCGTTTAATCTTATGTTGATGCCCGCACGCATACACGCACGAAAACTGTTTCAATCTCATTCACTCACACACACACACACACACACACACGAAGAGCAGTATGTCAGTTAATTTGTACATAACATGTTAGTTAAAACAACTTGTTATTCTCTAGAGGGAAAATAAGTAATGTAACAGCGGGGAATTTACTTTCAACTTCCAAGGAACATCTAAGGAAGAGAGGAGTCGGAAAACCAGCGCTACATGAGGTCGCTCGTGCCAGCAGAAGCTGAGACTTCCCCTTTGCGCACAAGTTAGATATAAGCTTGTATTGTACATTTATTTATTTTGTGCAGCAAAAAAAAACACGCTTTCTACACTCATAGCCCCACAGTAGGATTTTCTCCTGTGCCGTGGGTACCACGGACACACACAAGACGAATACACTAACACCCAGACCCAGGACAAGAATCTAAACTCATTATTCAGATACCTGTCTGGCCGGGAATCGAACCCGGGACCCATTGCGCGTCAGACCGGTATGATAACCGCTGCGCCACGCGGGTCGGTAAAGTATTATTTTTATTGTTTAAGTTGTAATATAAAGATATCTTACTAAAGATAATAGTGCGCCACAACGCGCTGGTGAAGCACAGGTACAGTCCGTACAGCGCCGCTGCATGCCCATACGTGAAGGTGAGGACGTTCGCGTATATGACCTCATACTTCCTCGGCGCCGCCTGGGGTGCCACCAGCTTCTCCAGCTGGTCTTCGTTCACAATCTCCAGACCCTCGTCGCCTTTGGTACGCGCGTTGTCCTCCTTGGTGTACGGCGCCATCGCTCCACCTGGATCCAATTGAATTAATCATCAAGGGACTATAAATTACTTTACGCGTATTTCCCCCAGGATCCACCTGGATTCAATTTAATTTGAATTAACCTTAAGGGGCCATCTATAAATTAATTCACAATAATTTCCCCCAGGCTCCACCTGGATTCAATTTAATTTGAATTGACCTTAAGGGGCCATCTATAAATTAATTCACACGTATTTCCCCCAGGATCCACCTGGATCCAATTAAATTTATCATCAAGGGCCATCTATAAATGACTTCACACGTATTATCAGTGATTTTAGCAGCTGGTCAAATTTATGACCCCCCTCTCGTCTATGATGTCTAATATATTACAAACTTCCACATAGATCTTTTTATCTTACTGAATTAGCAAACGAGCATGCAGCCTACCTGATGGTAAGTGGTCACTGCCGCCCTGCGACATCTGTTATCAACTTCATACAGAACATGGGTTCCATCTGAGTTCAATCAGATGCGTTGCTACTCCCGAGGTCTATGATGGTCGCCTCATGTGAAAGTGTGCCGACAACTACACCCTTCTATCGAAACGCATGAAATGCTTCACGCTAGAAATAGGTGTGGCGGTGGTACTTCCCCGGTCGAACTACACTGGTTCAATCAGATGCGTTGCTATGACTATGCTAGACTATGATAGTCGCCTCATATAAGAGTGACATCTGCTAGCAACTTAATACAGGTGACCGCCACACCTATTTCTAGCGTGAAGCAATTCTTGCATTTCGGTGGACGTGTGTGGTTGCCGGCACACTTTTATACGACGCGGCCATCTCAGTCCTGAGCAGTAGAAACGCGTCTGTGATTGACTTCCGATGGAACCCATGCTCTGTATGAAGTTGATTACGATGTCGCAGGGCGGCAGTGCCCGCTTACCATCAAGTGGACTGCATGCTCGTTTGCTACTTCGGTTAGATAAAAAAAAAGTACGGAACTCTTTTTACGCGATCTAGTACTTGGTCGACTTTATTATTATATGTATGTCATAACATATCAGTTGAATGAGGTAAATATGTAAACGAGCTAATTACTTGCTACCGTTAATTAAATTTCGTTCAAAGTCTAACGCGTACATTTACTTATACATAAATAATCATCTTCTTTATATTTAAAAGGGAAAAGTGACTTAAATATTTCCATGTTAACGCACAGCCCAAAACAACGTAATTGTAACTTAAAATTTTGTACTATGTTTATTGTTAATTAGTTGACCCGACGAACTTAGTTTTACCAAAGATTGAGATTTAAGATTTTAAACTTATTAGTGTTTCTCCACTATATTATGCATGTATTATACATGTCGGCGCGACACCGCGTATTTATGAAAAACACGTCGCCGAAAATAATTATTTTAGTTAGTTTTAAAGATCGAAAATTGTTTGTTTATTAAATTAGCAATATTTAGTGATTTTAAGAATTTTAATTTAGTTTACCCTCCATAAATTTGTTATTGTCACCTCACCAAACTGTTATAAAAAGGCGAGCGTCTGCCGGTAGAAAGAGATTCTTGTTTAACCGTCGAAGCGATCGGACCTCGTTAATTGTGATAAATCGAAGAAGTTTATTCTTGTATTTTACTTGAAATCTTCAAGAAAGGAAAATAATGAAGACTCCTGGCCTTCCTGACGTCACATATCACGCATTCACTTCATTATACATATAAACCTTCCCCTGGGATCACTCTATCTACTAAAGAAACTGTGTTAAAATCCGTGGAGTAGTTTTAAAGATCTAAGCGTACATAGGGACAGACAGCGAGAAGCGACTTTGTTTTATACTATGTAGTGAAGTGTAGGTGAGCTAAGAAAATATTTTTGGGGAATTCGCCCAGGGGATATTATTCGCCAAATAAGGGGGCGTCCACAAATTACGTGAGATATTTAAGGGGGGAGGGGGTCGAGTCAAATCTCATCTAATCTCACGTTGGAGAGGAGAGGGGGGAAATATAACGTATTTTTTTTAAGCAATTTATTTTTTTCTTTACTCGTTTACACAAGAAACCCACATTTTGAAAAATCTCGCCTGAGATTGGGGACGGGGGAGGCGGTTGAAAAAAATCTCACAAAATCTCACCATACGAAAAATTCGAAAAAACACCTCACGTAATTTATGGACGCCCCCTAAGGGGCTAAAAATGAGGAGAAAGTTTGTATGAAAGTCCGCCAATTTTGATGCTAAATTAACGAAATAATGGATTGAAATCAGAACGATTTACATAATGGATAATTTGTTTCACCATTTTCGGACAATCAACTCTTAAGAGGGTAGGGGTTAGTAGGGTTGTAGTAGTAGTAGTAGTACGGTGCGAGGAGAAAACTCAGTGGGGGATTAGCCGGTAAGAGTCCGGCATAACCCAGCTGCCGCCCCGGGTGGCTGGGTATCCATGAGGATTACCCACTTAAAAAAAAAAAAGTAGGGTTGAGGTCGAAAGTTTTCGGAAATCCGCTAAGTTTGATGCAAGCGCAATGAAACTTGACTTGATAAAATGGAGAGAGGGAGGGGGGAGGGGTTATGTCCACCTAAAAGTTCTGCTAGCTTATTTGTACAAAGATAGTAGGTAACTTGTTCTTATAGTTAGTAGGTACCTTCATAATATAAACAGCAAATTAATATGCGAATTGAATAGACGACAAATTGAAAATTGTTATACAGACGATAAATAGATATACATATTTAAAATCCGTTAACGTAAATTGTACTTTTGGTTTGACGTAATTTCAAGCCAAGAGGTTAATATATAGAAGATTAAATCTATATATTAATACGTGAAGCAAAAACTTGTGAAGCATTTTTAAGTAATATGCCGCGGACGGATTAGTATGAAATTTTGCATGATTATAGTGGACGTAGAGAAGGAATGCAGAATGTTAATATTTTTTTCAAATAATGCTTAAAACATACATAAAATCAACTAAAAACACATTACACTCATTACCGTGCATTTGTCACAAACACATAAATAATAAACGAAATAGAACATTCAATGCCTTACTATGAACACACATAACGTCGGAAATGTCAGTGTCTTTGTCAAAATACCCGCTATTGCTTTTAAATGCGGCTTAGCTAATTAAACCTCTTTTTATGTTTAACGGGCGCGTTCAAAATTACTTGAAAATGATTACAATTTATTTGAATTTGAGAAATATTCGAACTACCTTGGACAATATGAAGTTTAGTTTTTTTAATTTAAATTACGGTCGAATTTCGACCGATGTGACGACTAGTTACTTTTAAAATGTCTATTATTACCGTTTCTCAGGCCTTAATATTATTTTAACCCAACCTTGTCAGAATGAGGGTTATGTTTTTCGAGCTTTTGTACGTACAAATGACTAGTCTTTTTTTTAATCTGACTAAAGTAGCAAACGAGCATGCAGTCCACCTGATGGTAAGTGGCCACTACCGCCCATTGACATCTGTAATCAACTCCATACAGAACATGGGTTCCATCTCAAGTCAATCACAGATGCGTTGCTACTCGCGAGGACTATGACGGTCGCCTCATATGAAAGTGTGCCGGCAACCACACCCTTCCATCGGAACGCAAGAAATGCTTCACGCTAAAAATAGGAGTGGCGGTGGTATGTCCCGGGTCGAACTACACTGGTTTTACCACCTTGAGAATTTTGCAATCATTGTAAAATACATTGCCATTTTACAGGTGGTAGGACCAGTGTAGTTCGACTGTGGAGGCACAACTGCCACGCTTTGTAGTTTTCCAGCTTATGTAAGAGGTGACCACCTTAGTTTTTAGGAGAAGCAATGCGCTATAATATGACCCTCGCTCTATGTAAAGTAGCTTGAAGATGTCACTTCCCTGGTCGAACTACACTGTTTCTACCACCTTAAAAATCTTGTCAAAATTCGACCGTAATTTAAATAAAAAAAAATGTGTGCGTTTACTAGCGTACACTCGTAAGAAGTGAAACTTCTTTATGACGTTATTTTTCAAAAAATAATTTACTATATGCAACTTTACAGAAATTGGTTAAATAAAGTTAAATTAGATAAAGTTTAATAAAAGGCTTTTATTAAACTTTATCTAATAATCTAATCTATAATAATCTATCTAATATCACGCGTGGTAGGGATAAGAAAAAGATGGCGCGTAACGGAAAAAGATGGCGCGTAACGAAAAAATGTTACACTAAATTTTTTTCCAACCCCGATAAAGAAGTTTCACTTCAAAAATTGAATTTTTATTATTTTTTACATCAAAATTACTTACTTTTTATGAAAAAAGAACTGTGCAGCAAAACAGCTAAAGAGTTATTGATTTCATAATTTTGATACATTGTATATTATAATTATTCTCTTTATAGTCTCGATTGTAATATAGCACTTGTCTCCTAATTGTATTTTTATGGTCGCACTAGTCGCGCCACGCGGCTTCGGTAGCGTTGTAAAAGACTTAAAAACTTAAAAAAACCTGAAACGCCTTCTACACTCAAAGCCCCACAGTAGGATTTTCTTCTGTGTTGTGGTTGCCATAGACACTCACAAAGACGAATACACAAACACCCAGACCCAGAACAAGAATCTAAACTCAACATTCAGATACCTGTCTGGCCGGGTATCGAACGCGGGACCCACCGCGTGTCAGACCGGTATGGTAACCGCTGCGCCACGCGTGTCGTCAGGAAAAAAGTGTCAGATTCTACTTTTTCCGGTCTAATTGTACAAAACATGGCCTCTTTTACCCGACTGCCTAATGGATAATGATTTTTGAGCGTATGTATGTGCGTATTTATTAGATTTTTATTAGCTTCATCTGTATGTTTGTATGTTTGTAACCGACTTCCTTGGGCGCGATTTTGACCCACTTTAAACGGCCAGATTTCGTTCAAACTTTGTAGATTTATTGAGGACCGATGACAATACACTAATTTGATAAAATTATTCCATTTTTAATTTGACTAAAAAGTAGAAAATAAATAATAGTTTAAAAAAATTAAAAAACACGCTTTTTATAGAAAACCGAACTAAAAAATAGAAAATAAATTTATTTTTTATTCACACTATTATTAATTTTTATATTCATTGAAAATTTTAACACTATTTTCTGATTTAAATTCATTTAAATTTATTTTCTATTTTTTAGTTCGGTTTTCTATAAAAAGCGTGTTTTTTAGTTTTTTTTAACTATTATTTATTTTGTATGTATGTCTGTCAGGCGCTACAGCCCGAACAGCTTGACGGACATACTGGTCACCCGTCGCAACGGTCGAAATTCGACCGTAATTCAAATTAAAAAACTAAACTACATATTGTCCAAAGTAGTACGAATATTTGTCAAATTCAAATAAAATGTTATAATTTGTAAGGAATTTTGAACACACCCGTTAAATATATAAAGAAGTGTTATCAGCTAAACCGCATTTAAAAGCAATAGCGGGTATTTTGACAAAGACACTGACATTTCTGACGTTATGTGTTTTCATAGTAAGACATTGAATGTTCTATTTTGTTTATTATTTATGTGTTTGTGACAAATGTACGGTAGTGTGTGTAATGTGTTTTTAGTTGATTTTATGTATGTTTTAAGCATTATTTGAAAAAAATATTAACATTCTGCACTCCTTGTCTACGTCCACTATAACTGTGCAAAATTTCATACTAATCCGTCCGCGGCATATTACATAAGAATACGTCACAAGTTTTTGCTTCACGTATTAATTCTATTCTATGGGTATCAAATGAAAGCTAGTTTGTAGATCAATCCCAAAAAGTTATTGAATAGTTTTCAAGTATTCGGGTGTTTTATATTTTAACAATGTTATTTTTTGTGATAAATTTTTATTTTTTGTTTTATTTCTATGTTGTAGTCTAAGTTATAATTAGTGGCCACTTCCCGTGAATATCTGTGATCATGCATAGATAAGGTGAGAATCCAATGGTCGGACATTGCGCCACCTAATGCAATGATACACTGCAAAAACATCAATTGTCTTCCACGTAATTGTATTACGTTAAGTAGAATAAACGTATTAGGGTCCGTTCAGACAGACCGGCTAGGAGAGCATCGAGGACGGCGGTATGTGTGGTCGCATACCGCCGTAAAGACTAAACGGGGTGGTGGGCCCAACCGCCCATCTGGGTGGAGCTCGGGCATCGCGCTGAGAGGATTCCGGCTGCGGTACGTTGGAGAGCCCGGAGTCCTCTTTATAGCGTAGCGCCGAGGACGGCTACCGGGGGGGTTTTAGTGCGGTAAAAATCCCACATAACCCTGCGTCGCTCCCACGGCGTCGGGTACCTTTTAAAGGTTTCCCCCTCGAAAACAAAAAAAGGAGAGCATCGGGTTGCATTTATGTTCTCACACAGATCAGATCGTATACGCTTGGAAGTGGCCGGAGGGTAGCCGCTACAAGAGTGAGGAGGAGCACGCAATCAGAGCCGGTCGGCTCCTCTTATTATTTCACACGAAGCGAGTTCAAACATTACTAATGACAACACAAGTGCACATATAAAAATAAACCTTAATACAATTGCTCAAAACTCTGTGTCCAAAGTGATAAAAATCTGCTCTCCTCTGAGCCGGTCTGTGTGAACGCACCCTTATCGTCGTTATTGTAATTAAATTACTGTCGTCAACTATTTATTGTCCTACTGAAGGGCAAGGCTCCTTCAGAATGAGTTTCAGGATATTGCCCACCGCGCTGGCCAAGTGCGAATTGGTTGTAACAATTCGCACTTCAACTTTACACAGGTGGTAGAATCAGCGTAGTTCGACCGGGGAATTACCACCGCCACACCTTGCGTTTCGATGTAAGGATTGCCGGCACACTTTTATATGAGGCGACCATCATAGTCCTCGGGAGTAGCAACGCATCTGTGATTGACTTCAGATGGAACATTATGAAGTAGATTAAAGATGTCCATGGGCGGCACAGACTACTTACCATATATTAATACGTGAAGCAAAAACTTATGATTCTTTATTAAGATACTTGCTGCAGTCGGAAGAGTATGAAATTACGGTTATAGTTGATTTAGAGAAGGATTGCGCAATGCTTTTTTTTTTTTTTTAAATCCTACTAATATTATAAATGTGAAAGTTTGTGAGGATGTATGTGTATTTGTTATTCTTTCACGCAAAAACTACTCAACGGATTAGGTTGAAACTTTACAATAGTATAAGTTATACATCAGAATAACACATGGGCTATAATTTGTAATGATTTTTTTTATAAGGTTATAATATAACGAGAAATATCAGGTTAGTCGGAAAAAAAGTTGTGCTCTGAGAGCTATCTTCGCGTACGCTGCCTAAACCGTTGGAGATATCCAAATATAATGTACCGTGGGATTGTTTGGCTCACATAGATCTAAATAAAAGTCCGCGACAGCATATGTCTATATTTTATGTATAACCCACAATAACTCTTTTTATTCTTTGAAAATTTTAAAAATATCAAGTTGATGTTTCCATCGGTTTTATACAAACTAAATATTAATCCTTATCAAAATAAATGATTTCAAAAAATCAAGCATCTAATAAAGATTGAATCTGCCTTTTACACCATGTAAATTGGATAAGTAGTTTAGAAGATATTACGAGTATAACTTATTGCGTAGTCAATTGATTGACCGGCAGTACGCGCCGTGCGTCGTCGCCGCCGCCATATACAACAAAGTTGTATGATATTAATATTTGAATGGTTATAAAACACGGAGCAAAATGTGAAAGGACAATGACGTCTCTGTAGTTACGGGAATAAGGCTACGGTATCCCCTGTCTGTGCTGAAAGGCAATTAAAGGGAGCTTTCGGGGTTGCGGGCGGCTAGGAAAGGTCCAAACACCCAGTCAGCAACTTCGGGAAAGATGTCAGCATGTGTGGTCGCATGGTATCGTGAGAGCCAGGATGGACGGAGCTTGAACCGTCCAGCCAGGCGATCCCGGGAAGGACGATGGCATACGTGTGGTCGCATATCGTGGTAAAGACCAGATGGAGTGGTGGGCCCAGCCGCTCACTTGGGAGGAGCCCGATGGGGCAATGCACTCAGAGGACTCAAGTTGTGTTTCTTTGAAGATCCCGGAGTCCTGGTGCTATAAGAATCCCAGATAACCCTGCGTCGCTCCCACGGCGTACCTTTTGAAGGTTTCTCCCTCGACAAAAAAGAAAAAAAGTCAATGAGAATGAAACAGCGGAAAGGTTAAATATGTTATTCAATCGTCATCGACCTTTTAATGTAACACAACTCGGCACATATGTCAGATTAGCAGTAGTTTAGGTCGTAGTTGACCACGCTAGCCAACTGCGCGTTGGTAACCGTCACGGGTTTTGAGACCCTTTCTTAAAACTTTTAATTTCAGAGTAAGCATTAATATCTGTTGCCGACAAAACTAATTCAAATGAATATACGTGCCTGTGATTTGAAATTTGAACACACTGATTTAGGCGATGAACACACGGCACCGCGCACCGCCGCCAATAGCGGTGCCCCGCGCGGTAAAGCGGTTTACGCACCTGTACGCGCGGATGGACCGATCATCAAAATAAACTTTTCGACATCGAAATGCATTTTTGCTTCAACGATGATCCGCGCGGTTAGGCGCCAGCCCGTGTGTGAGGCGCCGACCCCCCGCACTGTCGTTCGCGCGGAGACACGGTGGTGATGAGAACACCGCTGGACCGCGCGGCCAGTCTGTGTACGTTTGTGAGGCATCAACGGTTTCTTAGACCCCAATACAACATGAGATCCGCTTCACCGCCTACCGTGGCTGTGAGCGGTACCGTATGTTAATCGCCTTAGGAAGTAGGGCAAGGGTTCAATCTGAAGTAAATCACAGATGCGTTGCTACTCCCGAGGACTATGATGATCGCCTCATATAAAAGTGAGCCGGCAGGCACACCCTTCAAATGAAACACAAGAATGGCTTCACGGTAGAAATTGGTGCGGCGGTGATGCCTCCCTGGTTGAACCATTGCTCTACCACCTTGCACACTTTACTTTTGTGGCAGACTAAATTCCACGCGAGCGAAGCCGCGGGCAAAAGCTTGTAATGCATAAAACATACATAAAATTAAGTAAAAACACATTACACTCACTACCTTGCATCTAACACAAACACATACATAATAAACTAAATAGAACATTCATTCAACGATCATATTCCTTAAACGATTTGTATCTTATTCACATTTTATGAAAATTTAAGTGTCGATTTCGGGATATCGTTCTTTTACACAGCTTTAATACTTAATAGTGGTCACGGCCAAACTACCACCACGATCCATGCAACTGGGTGGTAATATCGGCAAAAAGAATTCTATAAGAATTCATAAACCACATATCGTGATTACCCGTTAAGTATTATAATGTATCAATTCCGCGATAATGCTAGTCTAAATCATATATATCACTGTAGTCTACAGGGCCACGCGGGTCATTCTATATATATTTTTTTGTTCGGCTTAGCTACTGTTGGCCCCGCCTTATAGTTTCGGGATCAGAATAGGGCTACGGCATCCCCTGCCTGTGGTAAGAGGCGACTAAAAGGGGCTTGCGGGCGGCTAGATTGGGAGCTTAAACCGTTCGTTCAGGCGATCCCAGGAAGGACGGCGGTGTGTGTGGTCGCATACCGCTGTAAAGACTAGACGGGGCGTTGGGCCCAACCGCCCATCTGGGAGGAGCCCGATGGGGCAACGCGCTGAGAGGATTCCGGCTGCGGTCCGTTGGAGGTTCCGAATTCCTCTATATAGCGCCGAGGATGGCCACCGGCGGGTTTTAGTGCGGTAAAAATCCCGCATAACCCTGCGTCGCTCCCACGGCGTCGGGTACCTTTTGAAGGTTTCCCCCTCGGAACCAAAAAAAAAGAAATACTACTGATTGCCCGTTGGAGACATTTAAATTTAGACAGTGCTGGCAGACAACTGGTGACCACGGCCTGTAGGACCGAGTCACGTGTTGGAGACATGGTCTCCGCAACGACGCACGCGAAATATCTAGAAATTTAGCGTGGCGTTGAACGTGTTAACATTGAATTGTATGTTAATTTTAACATTAAAGTTTAACCTATCATCAGGCGGAAAAAGGTTAATCAACTTACCAATTCTATTGTTTCCTAATTACGCTATCTTTTTTGTCTAACATCGATATCAACCAAAAACATCCAAATGACACACACACACTTTTTTTTTTATTTCAATTATTTACCACCCAACCCCCTTGTCAGCAAAAGTTAGCAAAGCTCTATCCTCTTTCGCCATGCTTACGTAAACATTTTTCAATTAAAAATGTATTTTTTGTACAGTATCGTAAAAAGTTAAATAAGTAGCGATGACGTAATCATCTAGACCCCTCTCCCCCCATGTTATTTAAAATAAGCAAAACAAATACCGCCCACCCCCAACAGTGCTCACGTCATACTTGAACGCCCCCAAAAACTAGACGAAGAGGTGGGCCCAGGGCCCGAAAAGGCAACGCTTTCAGAGGGCTCCAGTTGCGTTCCTTTGGTGATCCTGGAGTTTTTTCGTAGCGCTGAGGATGGCCACGGGGGGGAGGACGTTAGTTGGGGCTTGAACAGCAGTCCTGAGGAGGACGGCGGCATGCGTGGCTGCATATCGTCGTAGACACCGGGTGGTTCAAAGGGACAGTTACACTCTATGCATACGGAACCTCAATTGAATTAACCAATTCAGTTTTGTAAAGATTAACGAAAGCAGTCAAATGATGTCTTTTTTTTTTGTTCTCGAGGGGGAAACCTTCAAAAGGTACCCGACGCCGTCGGAGCGACGCAGGGTTATTTGGGATTTTTACCGCACTAAAACCCCCCGGTGGCCGTCCTCGGCGCTGAAAAGGAGGACTCCGGGATCTCGAAACGACTTCAACCGGAATCCTCCGAGCGCGTTGCCCCATCGGGCTCCTCCCAGATGGGCGGCTGGGCCCACCGCTCCGTCTAGTCTTTACGACGATATGCGACCACACATACCGCAGTCCTTCCCGGGATTGCCTAACCGAATGGTTCGAGCTCCCACTCTAGCCGTCTGCAACCCCGGAAGCCCCTTGGAAGTCAAATGATGTCTAGTGACTATTTTGTTAAGGGGGTACAAAATATAATATAAGCTGAGCATTTACTTGCCAACAAACTGTCTGTACAGTTTGGTAAGACATTATTTTGTTATCATAGTATGTAAAAAAAAAGAAAAAAAAAAATACGAGAATTAAGTTGAAAAATGTGTGCGTGTACTAGCGTACACTCTTAAGAAGTGAAACTTCTTTATGACGTTATTTTTCAAAAAATAATTTACTATATGCAACTTTACAGAAATTGGTTAAATAAAGTTAAATTAGATAAAGTTTAATAAAAGGCATTTATTAAACTTTATCTAATAATCTAATCTATAATAATCTATCTAATATCACGCGTGGTAGGGATAACGTAACGTAACGTAACGGATAATGGCGCGTAACAGAAAAAGATGGCGCGTAACGAAAAAATGTTACACTAAATTTTTTTTCCAACACCGATAAAGAAGTTTCACTTCAACAATTACATTTTATAACGGGTCAGAGCAAAAATAGTCGAAGAACGAATTAAACTTGAAAATTAATACTTTGACTGGTGTTGAGGGATTTTTATAACAGGCCGTTCAAGTATTATGTAAGCACGGTAAAAGGTTCCAGGTGGTAGAACCAGTGTAGTTCGACCGGGGAAGTACCACCGCCACGCCTATTTCTAGCGTAAAGCATTTCTTGCGGTGTGGTTGCCGGCACACTTTCACATGAGGCGACCATCATAGTCCTCGGGAGCAGCAACGCATCTGTGATTGACTTCATATGGAACCCATGTTCTGTATGTAGTTGATTACAGATGTCCATACGGCAGTGACCACTTACCATCAGGTGGACTGCATGCTCGTTTGCTACTTCAGTCAAATAAAAAAAATGATGTTAAAATTTTCGCAAAAATACGTTTTTTATTCTTTTACAGAACTCTTCTTATTTTTCGAAATCTTTCAAAAAAATGACAGCAAATTTTCAATGCAGGTATTAAAAAAAAACAATGAGTTGTTGAACTTACTCACCATTAGTTATATAAAAAGCTTACCAATTCAAAGTCCTCTCTCAAATATTCCAAAAAGCGATAAAAAAATTAAAATGTTGAAGTCGACGCAATGGATTTCTATCTTTTCACTGGTATCTTTCAATTATCTATGTTCATTGGGTTAATTAGAACATGTCAGATGCTTTGGAAACTCGCGACATACTGAGTAACACATAGCAATCAACCGTTCGCGTTATGTAGCCTCCGTGATAAATAAAGACTCGTCCGAAGCGCGACGGATGTACGAGCGTGGAGCGATTTAAAAGCGAAGACACGAGATGTGAAAGGTTAATGGTCGAAGTTTGCGCTCGATTGGAGGTACGAGGTTCGAATTACACATTTTTTTTTTCGAGGGGGAAACCTTCCAAAGGTACCCGACGCCGTGGGAGCGACGCAGGGTTATGTGGGATTTTTACCGCACTAAAACCCCCCCCCGGTAGCCGTCCTCGGCGCTGAAAAGGAGGACTCCGGGATCTCGAAACGACTTCAACCGGAATCCTCCGAGCGCGCTGCCCCATCGGGCTCCTCCCAGATGGGCGGCTGGGTCCACCGCTCCGTCTAGTCTTTACGACGGTATGCGACCACACATACCGCCGTCCTTCCCGGGATTGCCTGACCGAACGGTTCGAGCTCCCACTCTAGCCGTCTGCAATCCCGGAAGCCCCTTTTAGTCGCCTCTTACGACAGGCAGGGGATACCGTAGCCCTATTCTGACCCCGAGGCTACAGGGACGCGAATTACACTTACCACTGATTTTTATGAAAATAGGTGCGTATTAGAAAATAATTATCACTGCTTTACAGTGAAAGAAAATAATACATTGTTACCTAGCAGACGAGCATCCAGTCCACCTGATGGTAAGCGGTCCCTGCCGACCTGCGACATCTATAATCAACTTCCAATCCATCTGAAGTCAATCACAGATGCATTGCTACTCCCGAGGACTGTGATGGTCGCTTCATGTGAAAGTGTGCCGGCAACCGCACCCTTCTATCGAAACGTAAGAAATGCTTCACGCTAGAAATAAGTGTGGGGATGGTACTTCCCCGGTCGAACTACACTGGTTCTACTACCTTGAAAATACTAAAAATAATATATATATTTTTTTATACTTCAATCTAACGATAAGGCAGACGGGCTACCTGATGGAAAGTAGTCACCGTCGCCTATGGACATTCACAACACCAGAGGAGTCGCCAATGCATCGCCGGCTTTAAGGAGAGCTCTTTTCGCACCTTCCTTGAAGAGTCATAGCGCTCCGGGAATGCCTTAGGGAATACCTCAATAATAATAAAAAAAATGTGTGCGTGTACTAGCGTACACTCGTAAGAAGTGAAACTTCTTTATGACGTTATTTTTCAAAAAATAATTTACTATATGCAACTTTACAGAAATTGGTTAAATAAAGTTAAATTAGATAAAGTTTAATAAAAGGCTTTTATTAAACTTTATCTAATAATCTAATCTATAATAATCTATCTAATATCACGCGTGGTAGGGATAAGAAAAAGATGGCGCGTAACGGAAAAAAAGATGGCGCGTAACGAAAAAATGTTACACTAAATTTTTTTCCAACCCCGATAAAGAAGTTTCACTTCAATAATCTATCTAATATCACGCGTGGTAGGGATAACGGAACGTAACGTAACGGATAATGGCGCGTAACAGGAAAAGATGGCGCGTAACGAAAAAATGTTACACTAAATTTTTTTCCAACCCCGATAAAGAAGTTTCACTTCAAAATGTTTAAGGGGCGTCCCCCTTAAACATCTGTATTATTCTGTTTTCATACCCATACATCATGTCCGCGAGTGATACTTGAATTTCGTCAATTTTGTTGCCGGACGGTGATTATTAAAAATCGAAAAACCCAACAACTAATTTTAGCAGTCGGGTTTTTGTCTGCGTTATAATATCTAGTTTTGCAAGTTACATATTGCTTTACGACTTATATAAGTATTATAAGTCTTATTAACGAATTTTCAAAATAATAATTAAATATCTTAAGAACAATTCCGATTACATTAAATTTTTTGCAAGACTTTTTAAAAGAGTCGAGCTGAAATACATTTGTTTCTATGAGTTACTTGAATTAAAACGATGACAAGTCACAAGAAACATTATATTTTATGTTTATTATATTACTTTATGAAATTACATAATAACATATTTTAGTCTGACTTCAAAAGGAAAGATTTTATCAGTTCTGATGGTATGTTTTTTATATATGTCGGAGATTATTCCATTCTCATCGACATCTTTAGTAATCAGTGGGTTTTGTGGACGTCATTGAAGGGTAAATGCGGGCACAAATACAGCATCAATTGTTCTTGACACTTTATATTCAGAGTTCCACAAAATAATGATTTCAAATACACGTAGGCTATAATCTAATACAATTAAGCTATTTGAGCAGCGGGTTCAAGGCAGTGACCGCACACTTCAACACACAACGAAATTATGATCCACCTCGAAATGAAATGAAATGCCTTTATTTTGTATAGGCCTGCGGGGGCACTTACAAATTGTCAGTTACATTTTTTTTTTTTTTCTTTCTCTTTCACTTTCTTTCTCGATCGCTTACATCAGTATTTATCAATGTTTCACCACCGTGCGGCCACATACCTCGACTCCACTAGAGACTTCTTAAAAGTCTCTGCTCAGATTGTAAATCATACACCGTGACAATATAACTCAAACACAATATAAAACAATGGTTACTTATTCTAATCTATAATCATTTAAATTATTCTATAAACTATGAATGTTAATGTAAGCCTAGCCATCTTCAGTAACTTCTAAGTTGTATTCATCCCTTCCTCTGACATATATGTACACCTATTTCTCCGCCAACTGTGGACCGATTTCAAAGATTTTTATTTTATTCGATAGAGTATGCTTCCATTTCGATACCATTGTCATCGAATTAGGATTAGAGATTGCAATCCGTCCCTGTAGTTCCGGGACCAGAATAGGACTACGGTACCCTCTGCTTGTCGTAAAAGGCGACTAAAAGAGGCTTCCGGGGTTGCGGGCGGGAAGAGTGGGAGCTCGAACCGTCCGGTCAAGTGACCCCGGGAAGGACGGCGGCATGTGTGGTTGCATGTTGCCATAAAAATCTGAAGGTGTGGTGAGCAGTTCACGACCACCAGAGAAGAGCCCGATGGGGCACACGCTGAGGACACCGGCGGCGGTCAACTGGAGTTCCTGGAGTCCTCTTCGCAGCGTCGAGGTCGGCCCCCGGGGGGGGTTTAGTGCGGTAAGAATCCCACATAACCCGCATCGCTCCCACGATGTCGGATACTTTTTGAAAGTTTCCCCTCGAAAACAAAAAAAAGTGTCAACATGAAAATAGATGTCAAAATACCCGTTATTACTTTTTAATGCAATTTTGTCAATTCAACTTCTTTTACCTTAAACGAGCGTATTGAAAAAAAAACTCGAAAATTTGTATATTTTAATTGAATTTGGGAAATATTACTATGGAAAATATATTTTCGCACCGCCACACCTATTTCTAGCGTGAAGCATTTCTTGCGTTTCGATAGAAGGGTGTGGTTGCCGGCACACTTTCACATGAGGCGACCATCATAGTCCTCGGGAGTAGCAACGCATCTGTGATTGACTTCAGATGGAACCCATGTTCTGTATGTAGTTGATTACAGATGTCGCAGGTTAGCAGTGACCACTTACCATCAGGTGGACTACATGCTCGTTTGCTACTTCAGTCAGATAAAAAAAAATGTGTGCGTGTACTAGCGTACACTCGTAAGAAGTGAAACTTCTTTATGACGTTATTTTTCAAAAAAATAATTTACTATATGCAACTTTACAGAAATTGGTTAAATAAAGTTAAATTAGATAAAGTTTAATAAAAGCCTTTTATTAAACTATATCTAATAATCAAATCTATAATAATCTATCTAATATGACGCGTGGTAGGGATAAGAAAAAGATGGCGCGTAACGGAAAAAAAAGATGGCGCGTAACAGAAAAAGATGGCGCGTAACGAAAAATAAAAAAAGATGGCGCGTAACGAAAAAATGTTACATTAAATTTTTTTCCAACCCCGATAAAGAAGTTTCACTTCAACAACCCCGATAAAGAAGTTTCACTTTAAAAAAACAGGTGGAATGAGCATGTTTTAAGCTACTTCAATCAGATAAAAATTAAGTAAAAAAGTTGGAAACTAAAACAAATAGTACTTTATCAAGTAAAATGTTTAATCACCGTATTTATCATGCATTGACGAATTTAAAACTTAAAATACATTGACAAATTATGTTAATTAATAAAACGTGATATGAACAAATATTTTCATTAAATTATTATCCCTTGCATTGCATACGGCATCCCCTGCCTGTCGTAAGAGGCGTCTAATTGGGGCTTTCGGGGTTGCAGACGCCTAGAGTGGGAGCTTGAACTGTTTGTTCAGGCGATCCCGGGAAGATCGGCGGTATGTGTGGTCGCGTACCGCCGTAAAGGGTAGACGGGGCGGTGGGCCAAACCGCCCATCTGGGAGGAGCCCGACGGGGCAAGGAGCTGACAGGATTCTGGCTGCGGTCCTTTGGAAGTATCGGAGTCTTCTTTATAGCACCAAGGACGGCCACCGGGGGGGGGGGGGGTTAATGCGGTAAAAATCCCACATAACCCTGCGTCGCTGCGTTGGGTACCTTTTGAAGGTTTTCTCCTCGAGAAAAAAAACCCTTGCATTTAATTACTTTTATCTGTCTTGTTTGGATATTTTTTTTTTTGTTTTCGAGGGGGAAACCTTCAAAAGGTACCCGACGCCGTGGGAGCGACGCAGGGTTATGTGGGATTTTTACCGCACTAACCCCCCCGGTGGCCGTCCTCGGCGCTGAAAAGGAGGACTCCGGGATCTCGAAACGACTTCAACCGGAATGTTTGGATATTTACCCGACTAATTCTTACTAATATTATAAAAGCGAATGTACGTTTGCTTGTTACGCTTTCACGCCAAAACTACTCAACCGATTATCATGAAACTTTGTACACATATTCTTAGAGGTATTAGCAAAGACATAGGATCATCGTCAACCCATTATTGTCCCACTGCTGGGCACGGGTCTTCTCTCGGAATGAGAAAGTTTAGGCCATAGTCCACCGCGCTGGCCAAGTGCGAATTGGTGGACTTCACACACATCCGAGAACTTTAAAGAACTCTGGGGTGTGTAGGTTTCCTCACGATGTTTTCCTTCACCGAAAAGCTGTGATAATTAATTTCTAATACGCACATAAATCAGTGGTGCGTGCCTGAGTTTGAACCTCGGACCTTCCGATTGACAGGGCAAGTTTCAACCATTAGGCTATCACTGCTCTGAAGATATAGGATACTTTTTATTTTAAAAAATTGGCAGATGATTGCCAACTATAACCGTGGAAAATTTCATACTCCTCCATCCGCGGCAAGTTACTTAAAAATGCACCACATGTTTTTGATTCACGTATTAATATATAGATAAGCGATGATCACATATATTAAACTTAAAAAGTAAACCTGGTAATTTATACCCAAATTTGTCGTGGGAAGATGGAACAATGCGGATTTTTTTCGAAAAATTCATTTTTTTTTCGTCAGTAAACTGCATTTGAGCTGTCATTGTCAAAGTTAGCGGAAGTATGGACGTTGTAATACAATTTAAGTATTCGTTGTGTTTTGGCGTTCGGCGTGTAGTGGCATGTAGGAAACATGCCAATTCTTGTTGTCGTCGTGTTACATTCACATTAACATTTTCCCATAACAGTTTTTTTTTATTATAACAAAAAATCCACAGACTGATCGTCCGTGCCTTTTGTCACAATAGTCCCATAAACAGTTAACAAATGACCTAAATCGGAACCGGAATCGGAGCTCCGTTACATCCCTGCTATAGACACACACAAAGACGAATCCACAAACACCCAGACCCAGAACAGGACAGAATCTAAACTAATCATTCAGATACCCACTGCGTGTCAGACCGGTATGGTAACCAATGCGCCACGCGGGTTGTCGAAACAGCAAACGAGCATGCAGTCCACCTGATGGTAAGTGATCAATGCCGCCCTGCGACATCTGTAAGCAACTTCATACAGAACATGGGTTCCATCTGAAGTCAACCACACCCCTCTATCGAAACGCAAGAAATGCTTCACGCCAGAAATAGTGTGGCGGTTGTACTTCCCCGGTCGAACTATACTGGTTCTACCACCTTGACTACCATCATGCCACGAAGAGCCGAAGTAAAGTTGTCCGCCTTCCCAGTTAGAAATTTTGGTCGACAAAAAAAAAATAGCAAAACCTTCATAATCCTGTCTGATTTTTTACGGTCAGAAAAGGTCAGCAAATCTATATGCCGTCCTCTGACATCCGGAGGCGCGAGTCTCGAAGTTTTTCTGAGAACAATACCGATACCGATTTTTCTAAGAACAATACCGATACCGATTTTTCTAAGAACAATACCGATACCGATTTTTCTAAGAACAATACCGATTTCTAAAAAAAATACCGATTATTATTTAGTGAAAGGGTTCCGCAACCCAAAACGTGCGACGCGGGGCCAGGATGCTCCCCCCCCCTCCCCTCCTTAATTGTAGCCACTGGTTGTGAAGAAGATCTTCTGAATTACGAAGTAATCAATTCACAGACAATTTGTATGTAACGATGTGTTTATGGATAAGTGATGCCAATTTTAGCGGACGATCATCCAATTTGCGGGTAATTTTCCAATTTTCAACAGGAAATTTTCTTATGTATAATGTCTTGACAAGTGTGCAATGGGAAACATAAGTTTGTATCGTCATAGCGCGGATTTTTTAAGTGGGGGTGGTGGGAAGGGTTGAACTCTTCCTGGAGGAAGAGAGGAGTCTTCCTCTTAGCATAGGTGAAAAAAAATATGCGTGCGTACAAAGTACACATGTCAGAAGTGAAACTTCTTTGGCGAACTAATTTATAAATCTTGTTTATATTTATACAAATCTAAAACTTTAAATTTCCAAGATTAAGAGGAAGGGAAAAAGGCGTGATACGACGTTCGCTCTGTCTCACTTTTTCTCTCAATCTTTCTCACTCGCTTGCTCCCTACTCTCACTCCACGGCTAGTTGCTCATGCTACGTTCGCCCTGTCTTACTCTCTCTCAATCGGTCTCGATCACTCTCTCTCTCTTTTCCGACACTTCCGTTGCATACCGGCGTGACGTTTCATCTGTAAAAATTTTACCCTCATGCGCCTAAAGAAGTTTCACTTCAAAAATTGTGTAAGGATTTCTATTTTTTTTTTCCGGCCGGCCGGGTTTCGAACCTGGAACCCACTTCCTGTCAGTGGGTATGTTAACCGCACCGCCACGTGGATCGTCAAATATTATAATTGTGAATGTTATTGTTTCGTTTGTTCGTCAAAAAATTCTCAACCAATTATTATGTAATTTTGTATACAAATTTTTGAGGTATTAGAAAAATAAATTAGCAGTGATAGCCTAGAACCTACCTATTTTAATCTGACTGAAGTAGCAAACGAGCATGCAGTCCACCTGATGGTAAGTGGACACTGCCACTCATGGACATCTGTGATCAACTTCATACAGAGCATGTGTTCCATCTGAAGTGAATCACAGATGCGTCGCTACTCCCGGGGACTATGATGGTCCCCTCATGTGAAAATGTGCCGGCAACCACACCCTTCTATTGAAACGCAAGAAATGCTTCCCGCTAGAAATAGGTGTGGCGGTGGTACTTCCCCGGTCGAACTACACTGGTTCTACCTTCACGCATTTTGAGTGAAGATCCATGCCAAGCAGTGAGACAATGACAAATTGATGACAAATACAAAAAAGCTTAATCTTTAATCATATGCGAAAAATTTGCACTTTCGATAATAAAACATCACTTATCAAATCACTTATCAAATTTAAATTAACTTTATTTATTTATTTATTTATTTATACTTCTATACCTAAAGTAGTACAAAGGCGGACTTAATGCCATAGGCATTCTCTCCCAGTCGACCTTTAGAAATATCATCGAAGGCGGTATTATATTAAATTAAATATTAGAATAGAAAAGGGGAAAAAAAACAGAAATAGATATTAAATATAAATATGCATGTATACTAATAAAGTAATAAAGTTAAAATAATAATAATAATAAATAAACACTATATAAATATAATAAGCACAATACAAATATAAACAACGAGTAGAATATTAATAATCATTACAATTAGTTCCGGAAATGTTGTTTGAGGTAATAACCTGTGACTTTAGTATTATAATCAGTAAAAAACGATACAACAAAAGAAAATTACCTACCTTTTATGCACGAAGTATACTTGTCTGCTTTAATGTAAGCACTCATTAAATCAGAGGTTCCTTATCTTTTGGTGACGAAGGACCATTTGGCAAAATATCTGTCGAGCCAATGACCACCGGTATGAGGGTGTAATTTAAGATAAAAATAAATCTGAAAATGAATATGGGATTATCTGGGGGCACGGCAGTGCCCCCGCCAAGTCGAGCAAAAAAGCGGCACGGCCGTACAATACTTTTCTCGAATTAATTCGGGCTATTTTCAACCCCCTATAACTTCGTTCTGGATAAAAGTAGAAGATCAAATTTTTAATAGCCAAGAAGGCATTGTATGAACACGGTATAGTTCACATTTCATTTAATTTTAACCAGTAGTTTGAGAAATATAACGAGTCAAAGTTCCTTGTTTTGTCACTCACTCACTGACAGATCATCGAAAATCTAAGGCACTTCTAGCAAATATAGAAGCTTCAAATTTAGAATACAATTAGTGTTTAGTCTATGAATCAAGGAAAAACTGAAATAGTTTACAATTTTCGTCCAGTTTCCTAGATACATCAACTGCATAAGTAACTTTGTAATCCCATGTAAATGTATAGGATTACCAAGTTATATTGGTAGTTAATTAATTAGTGTGTCCGTATATATGTATAATATCGTGGAATAATTGGTGTAGGTTTTAGAGATGGTAGAACAATGGTACGACCAGGGAGGTACCATCGCCACACCTATTTATATCGTAAAGCAGCTCCTCGGACTTCTTTGAGTGCTTCCAGGGACCATCAGTGGTCCGCGGATCACCAGATGGGAACCACTGCATTAAAGCGAATCATCTAATGGGATATTATACTTCAATGATCAATTCTTTTGTTATTACTAGCTCTTTCTCCGGCGTTCAAATTCAAACTATTTATTGCAAGAACATAGTATTAATAGGGATCTTAAAATAATTGTGAGTGCATTATGAACTAACTCACTGCAAAAATTATATTACAATACTTATTACATTAATTAATAGTCAAAAATGTCAGATATCTTTCAAAATACTCTCTACTGCTTTAAAAATGCAACTTAGCTAACTAAACCTCTTTTTACCTTTATCGGATGCGTTAAAAATAACTTGAAAACTATTACAAGTTATTTGAATTTGAGCAACATTCGTGCTACTTTGGACAATATGAAGTTTAGTATATTAATCGAATTACGGTCGAATCTCGACCGTTGTGACGGTTGAAGTACTTCCCCGGTCGAACTACACTAGTTCTTCCACCTTTAATAATAACTCAGGGCGATCTGCAAGCCTTTTGTCTGACGTGATGTCTTCGAAGACTCTTCTATCCCACCAGTTGTCTATTTTTCAGAAGTCTAGGAAGTAGCCACTAAACAATGTCTTGTTCCACAGACGCCTGCGCGAACGCAGCCGCTCTCCGTCTGCTGGAAGCGGCGAGGACGGGCGACGTGGAGACGGCCAGGACAATATTGGACGCGAGGCCGCGTCTGGTCAACTGCCGCGACGTGGACGGCCGGCACTCCACGCCTCTGCACTTTGCGGCCGGGTGAGTGCTGGAAACTGTTCATATGTAATATTTTTTGAAGTGAAAACTTCTTAAGGCATTTTGGAAACTTTTTGGGTGTACAAATATGTTCCATGCGAGTTCCATGATGTAATCACCATGTCATAAAACTAATAAAAAAAATGAAAATATTCGCATTTGCGAATGTCGGTAGGGGCTCCAGGAGAATCCCAATGGGGCAACGCTTTCAGAGGACTCCGGTTGCGTTCCTTTGGAGATCCCGGAGTCCTCTTTGTAGCACCATGGACGGCCACTGGGGGGTTTTTAGTGCGATAAAAATCTATACTAGAAATATTATAAAGCTGAAGAGTTCGTTTGTTTGTTTGAACGCGGTAATCTCAGGAACTACTGGTTCGAATTGAAAAAATCTTTTTATGTTGAGTAGACCATTTTTCAAGGAAGGCTTTAGGCTTTATAACATCTGCAACTATTAGGAGCGAAGAAATAATGGAAAATGTGAAAAAAACAAGAAAAACTATTCATCCTTGAGGGCTTCCGTTGCGTGCGCTGCGAAAGCGGTCCAAGATACCAAAAATATATATAAAAATTCCACGCGGACGAAATCGCGGGCACAGCTAGTCCCACATAACCCTGCGTCGCTCCCACGACGTCGGGTACCTTTCGAGGTTCCCCCCTCGAGAACAAAAATAGTGTCTGGGTGTTTGTGTATTCATCTTTGAGTGTCCAAGACACCCATGACACAGGAGAACGTCCTAATGTGGGGTTATGAGTAGAGAAAGTGTTTACTTATACCTCTGTTTTTGCAGGTACAATCGTCTTCCGCTGGCACAGCTGCTGCTGCAGAGAGGCGCTGATGTTCACGCGAAGGACAAAGGGTAAGCTGATGTAGATGTTCATCGTCAACCCATTACTGTCCCACTGCTGGGCACGGGTCTTCTCTCAGAATGAGAGAGTATAGGCCATAGTCCACCGCGCTGGCCAAGTGCGAATTGGTGGACTTCACACACCTCCGAGAACTATTTTTTTTTTAAAGAACTCTCGGGTGTGTAGGTTTCCTCACGATGTTTTCCTTCACCGAAAAGCAGTGATAATTAATGTATAATACGCACATAAATCAGTGGTGCGTGCCTGGGTTTGAACCTCGGACCTCCCGATCGAGAGGGCAAGTTTTAACTACTAGGCTATCACTGCTCTTATGATGTAGATGTAGCCGATGTCAATTCTGAAGCATGTGGTAATACTTAGCTGGATTGTCTTACCTCGTACCACACCCTTCGTGATTTGTTTTCACCCCATAGTCCCGTTGATCATCGTCGCCTCATGTGTGCCGGCAACCACACCCTTCCATCGAAACGCAAGAACTACTTCACGCTAGAAATTGGTGTGGCGGTGGTACTTCCCCGGTCGAACTACACTGTATTTTTTTTCGAGGGGGAAACTTTCAAAAGGTACCCGACGCCGTGGGAGCGACGCAGGGTTATGTGGGATTTTTACCGCACTAAACCACCACCCCCCCCCCCCGGTGGCCGTCCTCGGCGCTGAAAAGGAGGACTCCGGGATCTCGAAACGACTTCAACCGGAATCCTCCGAGCGCGTTGCCCCATCGGGCTCCTCCCAGATGGGCGGCTGGGCCCACCGCTCCGTCTAGTCTTTACGACGGTATGCGACCACACATACCGCCGTCCTTCCCGGGATTGCCTGACCGAACGGTTCGAGCTCTCAGTCTAGCCGTCTGCAACCCAACTTCTAACTCTAGCGGTTCTACCACCTCGAAAGTGATGCTAATATTTTTTCAAATAATGCTCAAAACATACATAAAATAGACTAAAACCACATTACACACACTACCGTGCGTTCGACAATGTCTTTGAAAACACAAGGTCGAAAAGGTCATAATGTCCTGATTGTCGAAATACCCTCTATTGTTTTTAAATGCAGCTTAGTCAAATTAAACATCTTTTTTTTCCTAAACGGCTGTATTTAAAATAACTCAAAAATTTATACAATAGGCTATTTGACAGGTTTTTAAAATCCATTTTATATTATCTAGCAGAGGTTAAGGAACCCAGTAAAAGTTGTTTTTTTTTTAATTTTGGTACATATTTGCTGAAAAATATCAAATTAAAAATTCAATATTTAAATAGCGCGCAAAAACGCTACTTTGACAATATGGCGGGTTGGTGATGTCACTTGCCTGTATTGTCATCTGTGGCTCATGTCATCCACATACATTTGTTGTAAACAAAACACGAAAGTTTACAAGCAAGTGACGTCATCATAAACCCGCCAAATCAGGAGCATTTTGTGTCACGTGACAAACGTTTAAAAAATGCATTTTTATTTAAGGATTTTTAAATAAATTTAATTATTATTTTCAACTTATGTTAATAAATAACCATTCTTAAACTCATAATATATACTGATAACAGTAATTGACACTTAATTTTTCGCATTGTCAAATAGCCTATTTTATTGAATTTAAGAAATATTCGTGCTACTTTTGATTTTTTGATTCGACTTACAATAATATTAAGATAAGCCGTGATAGCCTAATGGTTGAACTTGCCCTCTCGATCGTGAGGTCTGAGGTTCAAACCCCGGCACGCACCACTGATTTTTCTAAAAATTATGTGCGTATTAGAAATTAATTATCACTGCTTTTCGGTGAAGGAAAACATCGTGAGGAAACCTACACACCCGAGAGTTCTTTAAAAAAAAAGCTCTCGGAGGTGTGAGAAGTGAAGTCCACCAATTCGCACTTGGCCAGCGCGGTGGACTATGGCCTAATACTCTCTTATGAGAGAAGACCCGAGCCCAGCAGTGGGACAATAATGGGCTGACGACGAATATCAAGTTTAGTTTTAGAGTTGAATTTCTGTCAAATTTCGACCGTTACCACGGGTGACTAGTTATCTTCTATCTTCTTCTTCTATACTTATAATAAATCTGTAGTCGTTCCCATAGTTCCGGGATCAGAATAGGGCTACGGTGTAGCGGCAGTGCAAGTACCGCACAATATTTATATTCTTACTACCCCCGGCTACGGTAACAATGACTTGCATCAAGTACCAACATAAAATTTATTATGCAACTACCCCGGCTATGGTTACAATGATATTTTGATTTCTTCCGAAGAGGAAACCATCTCAAGACGTTCTGAATAATTTGTTTTCGAAACAAGAAACAACTCCATCGTCGGCAAAATATCTTCAGCATCTTCATCACGCAGCATCATCGCCGGAACTCGCCGCCGCTTTCCTAGAGCACTCGCCGCCGCTGAGAGATGTCCACACGTCGCCGCCGCCGATCCGAGGATGCGCGCGCTAGCAACCCGCGCTATATTTATAGCAAGCCGGCAGCACAAGCGAGACGGCCTAGATTTCTATTTCTTTCTAACATTTCTTGTAACTACCTTATCTATTATTTACATTTTTATTTATTCATTATTTATAATATTATTTACTTAGTTACTTAAGAATTATTGGTAAAAATTCCTTTTATTTTATTGGTTTGTATAATTATTTAAGTCATTATTGGTCGATCAAAATTGTAGCCGGGAATATAAATATAGGGTGCCTTCCTCAATAAAGCATTCCATTCAAGCCTCAGCCTTCTGAAGAACCAGTAGTTTTATTTAACCACCACTAGACCATATCGGAGTCAGTAGGACCTACCATACACCCCTACAGTGGTGACCCCATTCTGGAACACCGAGGAAGCTCTGCAACAATCCAGCGAGGAAGCTCTGCAACAATCCAGCGAAGAAGCTCTGCAACAATCCAGCGAGAAAGCTCTCAAGAATTTTGAAGATCAATCCCTGCAAGAAATCAGTGTAACCTATTGCCGCCACTATGGAGGAAGCCTTAAAGAAAAAAGAAGCGTTGCCGACAGCGTTACCTAAAGAACACGAAGTCGCCGGTATTTCTCTGTCGTTGAGAATCCCGCCGTTTTGGAGAGATAAACCTAGACTATGGTTTGTCAGTTTTGAAGCAGCCACGGACGGTTTGAAGAAAAGCCAAGCACAACTAGCTCAGATGGTCATCGCGCAACTTGAGAAGCAAGATATTGAACAGATCGCCGACTTGTTGTACAATCCACCGAATACCGATCAATACAACGTGTTGAAGAATCGTCTTATTACTGCCTTTGAAGAATCAGATAGTCGCCAGCTTCAGAAACTGCTGTCAGAAATAGAACTAGGAGACCAGAAACCATCACAACTACTACGCAGAATGCGTACATTGGCAAGAGATAAAGTCCCAGATTCGACTCTTCGATTGATGTGGACAAGCCACTTACCCCCGCACGTTCGTTCAGTCCTGGTAGTGAGCGAAACATTTAGCACGCAGACGAAACTCGATGAGCTCGCACTTCTAGCAGACCAGATGATGGAGAACAGCAACTGCTCACAAGTATCGATGGTTCAAGGCACTTCACCCAAGACCAACGATACCCAGTTTCTTGTCGAAGAAATTAGGCGGTTATCGTTAGAAGTTGCCGCGCTGAAAGCATCGCAAGAAACCACGTTTAATCAGTACAACACGCAAAATCACCATCACAGAAGACCACCCTATCGTCGCAGCCGTTCTACAAGTCGAAGTCGTTCAAGCTCAAGAAATTCTCTTTACTGCTACTACCATCGTCGTTTCGGCCATGAAGCAAGAAAATGCACATCTCCATGCTCATTCAAAACTGAAAACATGAAGACGAAGTCGGAAAACTAACTTCCACGCTCGATGCGACGGGATCTGGCGTCACGGAAAAATCCTACCGTCTATTTGTGACCGACAAGCGAAGCAACCTCAATTTTTTGATCGACACTGGAGCGAATATCTCAGTTATTCCGCCGCAACAGAAGATGAAGCCACTGGAATTCAAACTCTATGCCGCAAACAATACAGAAATTCCAACATACGGAGAGAAGACAATGGAACTCGATTTAAATCTACGTCGACCATTCAAATGGAAGTTTATCATCGCGAAAGTCAGTAAACCTATAATCGGTGCTGATTTTCTAACGCATCACCAACTAGTTGTCGACATTAAGAATCGCAAGATCATCGATGGGAAGACCAATCTTTCGTGTAACTCGTTCGTGCAAGCAACAAACCTTCCTACTATACGAAGTATAGACGTCGAACAGCCATATCATAAGCTACTAGCTGAATTTCCCGGAATAACAAGATTAACTTCAATGAAGCTCACACCGAAGCACAACGTGGAACACTTCATTGAAACAACCGGCCCACCACTTCATTGTCGCGCACGTCCAATCGCACCACACCGTTACGAGCAAGTCCGAAGGGAATTCGAGAACATGATAGAACAAGGATTATGCCGCCCAAGCAAAAGCCCTTGGTCATCACCACTTCACGTCGTACCTAAGAAGAATGGCGAACTACGAGTTTGTGGAGACTACAGAAGACTCAACTCTATTACAACTCCTGACCGCTACCCAATACCGCGAGTCAAGGACTTCACTCATCATCTGTCGGACAAGAAGATATTCTCCACAATCGATCTCAACAGAGCCTACCAACAAATTAAAGTACGCGATGAAGACATAGACAAGACTGCAATAATCACACCTATGGGATTATTTGAATTTCCACGAATGACACCTGGATTGAAGAACGCCGGTCAAACCTTCCAAAGATTCATACACGAAGTACTTCAAGGACTCGATTTCGTATTCGCATTCATCGACGATCTTCTAGTTGCAAGCTCAGATGAAGAAACTCACAAGAAGCATCTACGTATTGTTCTACATCGACTAGAAGAAAATGGAATCACTATCAACCCGTCAAAATGCATATTTGGACAACAAGAAGTTCAATTTCTTGGTTTCACCGTTAGTAAGGAGGGAATCAAACCGCCTGCAGAAAAAGTCCGAGCAATTGTCGATTACGCCAAACCACAAACAATTGAAGAACTCAGAAGATTTCTTGGAATGTTAAATTTCTATAGAGAACACATTCCGAATGCATCAGAAATACAAGCACCGCTTCACGCCTACCTTCATAATACAAAGAAAAGAGATAGAACTATAATCGAATGGAACGATGACGCCACGAAGGCATTCGAAGCTTGTAAGGTCGCGATTCAAAATGCAGCTTTACTTGCTCACCCATCACATGAAGCAACACTTGCTATCTTCAGCGACGCATCTGATAACTCAGCGGGAGCCGTACTTCAACAACATATTAATGGAAAATGGCAACCACTTGGCTATTTTTCGAAGAAATTCTCCGATGCACAACGCAACTACAGTACATTCGACCGAGAGCTACTTGCTATCTACATGGCTATTAAGCACTTCAGAAAAACTTTCGAGGGAAGAAACCTGATAGTTTTCACAGACCACAAGCCATTGACTTATGTACTTCAGAAGAAACCTTCAACATCGGAAACACCACGTCGTGCAAGACAACTAATTTTTATCAGTGAATTCACCACTGATATTCGTCATGTCAGTGGGAAAGACAACTTAGTCGCCGACGCACTCAGTCGCACACAGATCGACAGTGTATCATGTCCAACGACAATCGACTATTGCAAGATAGCAGAAGCGCAAGACAGAGATAGAGATACGATCAAGCAACTATCGAACCAAAATAACTTATCTATCAAGCAAGTTATTTTACCGATGTCACATCTACCTATCTATTGTGAAGCTTCAACATCTACTATGCGTCCATACCTACCTGAAGAATGTCGTCGTGAAGCATTCAACGCTCTTCACAACATTAGTCACCCAGGCGTCAGAACAACAAAGAAGCTCATCACAGAAAGATTCTTTTGGCCTTCAATGCAAGTTGATGTCGGAAACTGGACGAAGCAATGTCTACAATGTCAAACATGCAAAGTACAAAGACATACATCAAGCAGCCCATCTTCATTTCCACCATCGGATCGATTCGAACATCTACACATCGATATCGTCGGACCACTACCTACTTCACCTCAAGGATATCGATACCTCGTTACGATGATCGATAGAACAACGAGATGGCCTGAAGCAATACCTACAGATGACACTTCAGCAGAATCTGTTTCGAGAATTGTCTACGAAAATTGGATTACTCGATTCGGTTCACCAAAGATAATTACAACCGATCAAGGAAGAAACTTCGAAAGCAATCTCTTCAAAAAATTACTTCAAACAATGGGTATTGAGAAGACTAGGACAACGCCGTTTCATCCATCTTGCAATGGAATCTTAGAGAGGATGCACAGATCGCTCAAAAATTCTATCAAAACTCGTCTATCTGAACATACAACGTGGATTGATGAGTTACCTACAGTATTAATGGGTCTACGAGCAGCACCTCGCACAGATACTGGTATCAGCGCCGCACAACTCACATACGGATGCAACTTACGTCTACCATGCGATTTCTTCACTTCAACATCAATAAACAACCAAGAGATGGACACCGATTACGTCAATCGACTTCAAGAATCGATTCGCAATGTATCGCATCAAATATCTTCGCACAGAAATAAGAAGCCGATATTCATCCATCAAGACCTACGTACCTGCAAAGAAGTTTTTATTCGCAACGACGCTGTAAGGAAACCATTCCAACCTACATACGATGGACCGTATAAAGTCCTAGAGCGAGATAGCAAGACTTTCAAGTTGGAATTACCCGGTCACAGATCATCTGTTATCTCAATCGACCGACTCAAGCCTGCTTATACTATCAATGAGGATACTACGGAAGACCTACAGGTACCATCACGTCACCCACCAGAGAGGAAGCAAGACAGCCCATCAACACCTACATCAAATCAAAGAAAATCTATCTTGAAGACTACAAGATATGGGCGAGCCGTCAAGCCTCCGGTACGCTTTCGCTAGGGGGAGAGTACTGTAGCGGCAGTGCAAGTACCGCACAATATTTATATTCTTACTACCCCCGGCTACGGTAACAATGACTTGCATCAAGTACCAACATAAAATTTATTATGCAACTACCCCGGCTATGGTTACAATGATATTTTGATTTCTTCCGAAGAGGAAACCATCTCAAGACGTTCTGAATAATTTGTTTTCGAAACAAGAAACAACTCCATCGTCGGCAAAATATCTTCAGCATCTTCATCACGCAGCATCATCGCCGGAACTCGCCGCCGCTTTCCTAGAGCACTCGCCGCCGCTGAGAGATGTCCACACGTCGCCGCCGCCGATCCGAGGATGCGCGCGCTAGCAACCCGCGCTATATTTATAGCAAGCCGGCAGCACAAGCGAGACGGCCTAGATTTCTATTTCTTTCTAACATTTCTTGTAACTACCTTATCTATTATTTACATTTTTATTTATTCATTATTTATAATATTATTTACTTAGTTACTTAAGAATTATTGGTAAAAATTCCTTTTATTTTATTGGTTTGTATAATTATTTAAGTCATTATTGGTCGATCAAAATTGTAGCCGGGAATATAAATATAGGGTGCCTTCCTCAATAAAGCATTCCATTCAAGCCTCAGCCTTCTGAAGAACCAGTAGTTTTATTTAACCACCACTAGACCATATCGGAGTCAGTAGGACCTACCATACACCCCTACAACGGTATCCCCTGCCTGTCGTAAGAGGCGACTAAAAAGGGCTTCCGGAGTTGCGGGCGGCTAGAGTGGGAACTTGAACCGTCCAGCCAGGCGATCCCGGGAAGGACGGCGGTATGTGCGGTCGCATATCGTCGTAAAGACTAGATAGAGCGGTGGGCCCAGGCTCCCATCTGAGAGGAGCCCGATGGGGCAACGCGCTCAGAGGATTCCGGCTGCAGGCCTTTGGAGGTCCCGGAGTCCTCTTCATGGCGCCGAGGACGGCCACCGGGGGGTTTTAGTGCGGTAAAAATCCCACATAACTCTGCGTCGCTCCCATGGCGTCGGGTACCTTTTGAAGGTCCCCCCTCGAAAAAAAATACAAAAAAAGAGAGGTCAATTCTGTACATGAAATATATTTCCAAAATAACTATCAGGGGGTGATTAGGGATCGATACTGATGCCAAAAATGCAATCTGTAAATTTTTTGTCTGTCTGTCTGTCCGTCTGTCTGTCTGTCTGTCTGTATAACCGTTATAGAAACAATAACTACTCGACGGATTTTAACGAAACTTGGTACAATTATTTTTCACACTCCTGAGCTGGTTACAGTATACTTTTCATCACACTACAATCAATAGGAGCAGAGCAGTGAAGGGAAATGTTGGGAAAACGGGAGAAGTTACTCTATTTTTTAAGCTTTCGTCAAATGTGCAATCTGAATGGTTAAAGAAATGAAATGAAATGTCTTTATTTTGCATAGGCCTTCGGGGGCGCTTACAAATTGTCAGTTACATTTATATATATTTTTTTACACTACCACCGGATCGGAACACGACCTCAACTGAGAAGATCCGGCAAGAAACTCAGTGGGTTTGTCTTTTTTCTTTGTATATTTTTTTTTATTTTTTTATTTGCCATCTTGTTTTTACATGGGTAACAAAAGTTACACAGAAATCATGTATGACGGAAATGTTCTCCTTAATATTATATAAAAAATATCCTACGGCAGCATATGTCCTTTATGGTTGACTCACAATAACACGTGTAACGATAGCTTAGCAGTTCCCTAATCCCTAATTTAAAAAAATAACAATTTAGGCGGAACGAAGTTCACCGGGTCAACTAGTTATAAATATTCATTCGCTTTAAGCGAGACTTGTTCGTTGCGTCACACGTTATAAAGTATAATTTCGTTCATTGTTTATTAAACTTATCACGCGAGAAGGTCAATTGCAATATAGATGTCGAGATTTGAGGCGATGAGTGGCGAGCTTGAAGGCTGTAGATCGATTAATGATCAGATTACAAACGCTAAATCTATAGAAATGACAGTCACAAAAGTATTGTCACGTCCTGTAAAATGTATTGGTTAAAAAACGACAAAGTTTTTTGAAGTGAAACTTCTTTAGGCGCATGAGGGTAAATTTTTTACAGATGAAACGTCACGCCGGTATGCAACGGAAGTGTCGGAAAAGAGAGAGAGAGTGATCGAGACCGATTGAGAGAGAGTAAGACAGGGCGAACGTAGCATGAGCAACTAGCCGTGGAGTGAGAGTAGGGAGCAAGCGAGTGAGAAAGATTGAGAGAAAAAGTGAGACAGAGCGAACGTCGTATCACGCCTTTTCCCCTTCCTCTTAATCTTGGAAATTTAAAGTTTTAGATTTGTATAAATATAAACAAGATTTATAAATTAGTTCGCCAAAGAAGTTTCACTTCTGACATGTGTACTTTGTACGCACGCATGTTTTTTTCGCTGTACCCTTTTCGCCTCAAACTCGACACTTGACGATCGGGGGACCACACCGCCTACCATCCCGCGATGTGATAGCACAATGCCTAATATACGGTTCACACAGAAAGCTTTCAGGCGTGCTCTATTGTCCCTCGATATCAAGAAGTCGAGCGGGCCAGACGAAATCCCCGCAGTGGTGTTGAGGACGTGCGCTCCCGAGTTGGCTCCCATCTTAACGCGCTTATTCTCGCTTTCCTACGCGGCGGGACAAGTACCGTCTTCGTGGACAGTAGCCCTCCTTCATAAGATCCCTAAAAAAGGTGATAGAAGTGACCCGGCCAATTACAGGCCCATTGCAATAACCTCCCTGCTCTCTAAGGTGATGGAGCGAATAATCAACTCCCAGCTCCTAAGGTACCTTGAAGACCACCAGCTGATCAGCGATCACCGATATGGTTTTCGCCAGGGCCGTTCGGCTGGTGATCTTCTGGTGTACCTTACGCACCGATGGGCGCAAGCCATAGAGAGCAATGGGGAGGCTTTGGCGGTTAGCCTGGATATTGCAAAGGCCTTCACCGGGTTTGGCACAGGGCTCTTCTCACGAAGCTTCCATCTTACGGTCTTCCCGAGAGGTTGTGCACGTGGATCGCCAGTTTTCTGTCTGAGCGGCATATTAAAGTTGTGGTTGATGGGTGCTACTAAGACATGAAGACCATCAATGCTGGTGTTCCTCAAGGCTCCGTTCTTTCCCCTACGCTGTTCATTCTGCATATCAATGATATGTTGCAGCAAGTCGGTAACATGCATTGCTATGCAGATGACAGCACGGGAGATGCCTTGTACACGGGCCGTGCAAACACCTCTCGCATACTCGTGCAGGAAAGCAGAATTCGACTTGTGTTTGAAATCGAGCACTCTCTGGAGCGGGTCTCAGAATGGGGTCGACTTAACCTAGTTGAGTTCAACCCCACGAAGACACAAGTCTGCGCGTTTACCGCTAAAAAGCCCCATTTGTCATGGCGCCAAAGTTGCAAGGGACCTCTCTCACCATTGACAAAAGCGTAGGGATCCTGGCCGTTGACATCTCGTGTGATGTGCAGTTTCGGAGTCATTTGGATGTTAAAGCCAAGTTGGCATCCAAATCGTTGGGCGTTCTGAGCAGGGCCGAGCGGTACTTCACTGCGGGGCAACTCCTTCTGCTTTATAAGGCTCAAGTGAGACCCCACATGGAGTACTGCTCGCATCTCTGGGCAGGAGCGCCCAAATACCAACTTAACCCACTTGGCTCCATGCAGAAACGTGCGATCCGAATCGTTAACGACCCAACGATCACCGATCGGTTAGAACCCTTAAGCCTGCGGAGGGACATAGGCTCCCTCTGCGTGTTCTACCGGCTTTACAATGGCGAGTGTTCCGAGGAACTTTTTGACCTGGTGCCTTCGTCACCTTTTCTTCACCGTACCACTCGCCGAAGGATGAAGTTCCATCCACACCAACTGGACTCGTGGCGGTCCTCCACGGTTCGGTTTGCACGCTCTTTTTTGCCACATGCAAGTTATGGAATGAGCTTCCTCCTGAGGTATTCCCGGAGCGTTATGGCATGGGGTTCTTCAAGAAAGGTGCGAAAAGAGCTCTCCTACAAAGCCGGCGATGCATTGGCGACTCCTCTGGTGTTGCGAATGTCCACAGGCGACGGTGACTACTTTCCATCGGGTAGCCCGTCTGCCTTATCGTTAGGTTAAAGTATAAAAAAAAAAAACATGCGTGCGTACAAAGTACACATGTCAGAAGTGAAACTTCTTTGGCGAACTAATTTATAAATCTTGTTTATATTTATACAAATCTAAAACTTTAAATTTCCAAGATTAAGAGGAAGGGAAAAAGGCGTGATACGACGTTCGCTCTGTCTCACTTTTTCTCTCAATCTTTCTCACTCGCTTGCTCCCTACTCTCACTCCACGGCTAGTTGCTCATGCTACGTTCGCCCTGTCTTACTCTCTCTCAATCGGTCTCGATCACTCTCTCTCTCTTTTCCGACACTTCCGTTGCATACCGGCGTGACGTTTCATCTGTAAAAATTTTACCCTCATGCGCCTAAAGAAGTTTCACTTCAAAAAAGTTTTTAAAGGGTTTCTATCGTTTTTTAACTCTATGGCACTTGCATTTAATTACAATGGAATAATGGACTTTGTATGCAAGTGTAATGAATTATTTTGCGCAATACGGATGCGATTAGTGTTTCTTACTTTTAAATTGTTGTTAATTTAGCAATAAATGACAGTGCTTAGTATCACAGCTAAGACGCGGGGTCTGAGGTTCGAATCTCTGGCAGGCATTGATTGGTCAAATTGTGATATATATCCGACCCTCCTGACAGGTAAAAAAGAGAATTAAATCACTGATTTTTATTAGACTAGCCGCCCCGAGCCCATTTCGTGGAGCGTTAATTATATTTTGTTCAATCGTAATATAATAAACTCCTAAAAATGTAGCTTTCTGATTCTGAAAGATGATAATCGGTTTAGTATTTCCGAAGATTACCCCTTATAAACAAATTTACAAACTTTACCTCTTTGTAATATTAGTACAAGATTAAAGTAACACACGAGTGTGCAGTCCACCTGATAGTAAATGGTTATTGACGCCCATGGACATCTATAAGCAACCTCACAAAGGATATGGGTTCTATCTGAAGTCAAAAAAATGAGACCCCTTGACACGCACTACCTCTCAAAAAAAAAACATCCAAATCGGTTTACCCAGTCCGGAGTAATCAGGTCTCTCGTCAACCCATTATTGTCCCACTGCTGGGCACGGGTCTTCTCTCAGAATGAGAGAGTTAAGGCCATAGTCCACCGCGCTGGCCAAGTGCGGTGGACTTCACACACGTCCGAGAACTTTTTTTTTTTAAAGAACTCTCGGGTGTGTAGGTTTCCTCACGATGTTTTCCTTCACCGAAAAGCAGTGATAATTAATTTCTAATACGCACATGAATCAGTGGTGCGTGCCTGGGTTTGAACCTCGGACCTCCCGATCGAGAGGGCAAGTTTCAACCATTAGGCTATCACTGCTCTCATCATATCATGTTATTCCCCCGAATTATTAAGAGTCATAACTATCCAATCTGTCGCTGTTAATTTCTTTTGATCACGAAATTTAGAAACAACACTCTTCAAGCTTCAATTCTTTCCCTTTACTATCTCTATATGACGTATTTTTATAGAAATATATTCCAGAAATCACACTATTTCTTTGCTCCGTTATTTCTTTATATCGTCAACCCGTTAATGGAATGAGAGACAGGGGATTTTCAATCTAGCCGGATCCGGCCGCTTTTTTCTCAATCCGGTCGGATCCGACCGGATCCGGTCAGATTAATCGAACGGTTTAAACAGTGTAAAATAAATCTACAAAGTTTGAACGAAATCTGGCCGTTTAAAGTGGGTCAAAATCGCGCCCAAAGAAGTCGGTTACAAACATACAAACAAACATACAGGTGAAGCTAATAAAAAGCTAATAAAAAAGGATCGATTTCGAACGATAATTATTTTTGTAATATGAAATCTTTGTGAAAATATACAATCACCGGATCCGATGGAGGTCCGGATCCGGTGGTGTAAATGGTGGTGGGTTTGTGTAAATTTGTGCCGGATCCGCCGGATTACCGGATCCGGTTTTCCGGATTGCAATCCCTAACTCTGGCCTAGAACTCTCTCGGAATGAGAGAGCCATAGTCCACCGCGCTGGCCAAGTGCTAATTGGTGGACTTATTTTACTAGTCGCCCGTCACATCGGTCGAAATTCGACTGTAATTTAAATTAAAAAACTAAACTTCATTCAAATTCAAATAAAATGTAATAATTTTCAAGTAATTTTGAACGCGCCCGTTATATATAAAAAAAGGTTTAATTAGCTATAAGCCACATATAAAAGCAATAGCGGGTATTTTGACAAAGACACTGACATTTCTGACGTTATTTGTTTTCATAGTAAGACACTGAATGTTCTATTTCGTTTATTATTTATGTGTTTGTGACAAATTCACGATAGTGTGTGTATTTTGTTTTTAGTTGATTTTATGTATGTTTTAAGCATTATTTGAAAGAAATATTAACATTCTGCACTCCTTCTCTACGTCCACTATAACCGTGCAAAGTTTCATTCCAATCCGTCCGCGGCATATTACTTAAATGCTTCACAAGTTTTTCCTTCACGTATTAATATATAGATGCACCATTATATATGTATGTATATAAAGTAACCACAGATCAAACTTTCCGTGTCCGCAGAGGCCTGGTGCCCCTCCACAACGCGTGCTCGTACGGCCACTACGAGGTGACGGAGCTGCTGGTGTCGGCCGGCGCAGGCGTTAACGCGGCGGATTTGTGGCGGTTCACGCCGCTGCACGAGGCCGCCGCGAAGGGGAAGGCTGATATCGTACGGTTGCTACTTAAGGTAAGGGGATATATTGATGAAGGAAGGAGGTAATATTACAACATAGGAGGGAATATTGCTAAGGTTGTTGTGAATGTTGCAAGTGTAGGAGGGAATATTACTACGTAGGAAATACGGGGGAATATTCCTACGGTAGGAGGGAATGTTGCTAAGGTAGGAGGGAATGTTACTAAGGTAGGAGGGAATGTTGCTAAGGTAGGAGGGAATGTTACTAAGGTAGGAGGGAATATTGCTAAGGTAGGAGGGAATATTACTAAGGTAGGGGGGAATATGGTTAAACATGAGGAAATTTTGCTAAGGTATGGGGGAATATTGATAAGCTAGTAGCGAATGTTGCTAAAGTAATGAGGACTATTGCTTAAGATGGAGTATTGCTCAGGGTTGGAGAAGTTTTGCTTAAAGTAAGGATTAGTTTTGCTCAAGGTATGGGAAGTGTTGCACGAGAAAGGTTGAAGTTGGAAAAATATTGTTTAAGTTACGGTTTAAGACATTTATTTCTCATTCGAATACAATTCATTTAACATGAGAAATACAAATTACAAATAATGTAGGTACGGTACAGACGTAGATTGGAATAACATTATTGTGAAGGTATTAAAAGAAATATGCATGCACTAATTACATATCAGTTTACAATAGCAAGTTATGTTTAATTATGTTTGTTAATTTGATTAGTTTTAGTTACAGCAGACAGACTAAAAAATTAAATAGTAAATATCATTACGGATATAATAGAAATGTCATGACGAATTTCTGAATGAAAAATATAGATATCCCAAGGTGGTAGAACCAGTGTACTTCGACCGGGGAAGTACCACGGCCACACCTATTCCTAACGTGAAGCATTTATTGCGTTTCGATGGAAAAGCGTGGTTGCCGGCACACTTTTATATGAGGCGACCATCATAGTCCTCGGGAGTAGCAACGCATCTGTAATTGACTTTAGATGGAACCCATGTTCTGTATGAAGTTAATTACAGATTTCCATGAGCGACAGTGGCCACTTACCATCAGGTGGACTGCATGCTCGTTTGCTACTTCAATCACATAAAAAAAGGATTCCTGTTTTGGGTCTGGGTATTTGTTCACTCGTCAGTTACAGGAGATAGTCGTAGTACATGGCTATGAATGTAGAAAGCCTTATTATTGGTTCTCAGCACGGCGCGGACCCCACCCGTCGCAACCGAGACGGTCTCACACCGTTGCAGTTGGTACGCGCGGGTGACGGAGACACTGCGGACGCGTTGCGTGGCGACGCGGCGCTACTCGACGCCGCGAAACGAGGGGACCTGGCGCGTGCTAGGTGAGTGGGGAGAGAGGAGGGGGTTATGGATTGTCACCATGTAGCATGGCGCAGACTCAACCCGTCGCAACCGTGACGGTCTCACGTGAGTGGGGAGAGAGGAAGGGGTTATAAATTATCACCATTGGTCTGTAGCATGACCCAGATGCAACCCGTCGGAATCGTGACGGTCTCATACCGTTGCAGTTGGTATGCGCGGGGATAGAGACACCGCGGACGCGCTGCGTGGCGACGCGGCGCTGCTCGACGCCGCGAAACGACGGGACCTGGCGCGTGCTAAGTGAGTGGGGAGAGAGGAGGGGGTAAGATTATCGCCACTGGTCTGTAGCATGACGCAGATGCAACTCGTCGGAACCGAGACGGTCTGACGCCGTTGCAGCTGGTATGCGCGGGGATAGAGACACCGCGGACGCGCTGCGTGGCGACGCCGCGAAATGAGGGGACCTGGCGCGTGCCAGGTGAGTGGGGAGAGAGGAGGGGGTTATGGGTTATCGCCATTGGTCTGTAGCGTGGCGCAGACCTCACCCGTCGCAACCGAGACGGTCTGATGTCGTTGCAGTTGGTATGCGCGGGGATAGAGACACCGAGGACGCACTGCGTAGCGACGCGGCGCTACTCGACGCCGCGAAACGAGGGGACTTCGCGCGTTAGGTGAGTGGAGAGAGAGGAGACGGTTATGGATTATCGCCATTGGTCTATAGCGTGGCGCAGATGCAACCCGTCGGAACCGAGACGGTCTCACGTCGTTGCAGTTGGTATGCGCGGGGATAGAGACACCGCGGACGCGCTGCGTGGCGACGCCGCGAAACGAGGGGACTTAGCGCGTGCTTGGTGAGTGGGGAGAGAGGAGGGGGTTATGGGTTATCGCCATTGGTCTGTAGCTTGGCGCAGATGCAACCCGTCGGAACCGAGTGGTCTCATACCGTTGCAGTTGGTACGCGCGGAGATAGAGGCACCGCGGACGCGCTGCGTGGCGACGCCACGAAACGAGGGGACTTGGCGCGTGCGAGGTGAGTGGGGAGGGAGGAGGGGGTTATGGATTATCGCCATTGGTCTGTAGCGTGACGCAGATGCAACCCGTCGGAACCGAGACGGACTCACGTCGTTGCAGTTGGTATGCGCGGGGATAGAGACACCGCGAACGCGCTGCGTGGCGACGCCGCGAAACGAGGGGACTTGGCGCGTGCTAGGTGAGTGGGGAGAGAGGAGGGGGTTATGGACTACAACTATTAGTCTGTAGCATGGCGCAGATGCAACCCGTCGGAACCGAGACGGTCTCACGTCGTTGCAGTTGGTACGCGCGGGGATAGAGACACCGCGGACGCGCTGCGTGGCGACGCCGCGAAACGAGGGGACTTGGCGCGTGCTAGGTGAGTGGGGAGAGAGGAGAGGGTTATGGGTTATCGCCATTGGTCTTTAGAATGGCGCAGATGCAACCCGCGGGTGACGGAGACATCGCGGACGCCGAAATCGAGGGTATCTGGCGCGTGCTAGGTGAATGAGGTGGAGGGGGGCAATGGATTATCTCCATTATTGGTGATCCAGTCGGCCATGGATGTGGCAAGTGTAAGGAAGACGGGCAGGTGCGAGGGGGTGAACGGCAATGATAGGGAGTAGGTGTGTATTGGTAAATATTGGAAGAAATGTGACATTTGTACAGGAGGTGGAGGGCGTTGGGCAGCACGAGAGCCATTGGGAGGAGCTACGTAATAGATGTGGAAGAGTATAGTCAGTTGTGTGACAAGTGTTTGGTAGGCGGAGTGCGTCGAAGTCGTTGAAGAGGATAGGGACAACCGTAAGTAGGTGGGTGATAGGTGTAGAAGATACGGAATACATTTTAAAAGAATAACAGACCCGCGTGGTGGAGCGGTTACCATACCGGTCTGACGCACAATGGGTCCCGAGTTCGATTCCCTTACAGATAAGTATCTGAATGATGAGTTTAGATTCATGTTCTGGGTCTTTTTTTTTTTTTTTTGTTTTCGAGGGGGAAACTTTCAAAAAGTACTTTCCCCGACGTCGTGGGAGCGACGCGGGTTATGTGAGATTCTTACCGCACTTAAACCCCCCCGGTGGCCGACCTCGACGCTGCGAAGAGGACTCCGGGAACTCCGATTGACCGCCGCCGGTGTCCTCAGCGTGTGCCCCTTCGGGCTCTTCCCTGGTGGGCGTGAACTGCTCACCGCACTTACTGGTTTTTACGGCAGCATGCAACCACACATGCCACCGTCCTTCCCGGGGTCACTTGGCCGGACGGGTCGAGCTCCCACTCTTCCCGCCCGCAACCCCGGAAGCCTCTTTTAGTCGCCTCTTACGACAGGCAGAGGGTACCGTAGTCCTATTCTGGTCCCGGAACTACAGGGACATCATGTTCTGGGTCTAGGTGTTCGTGTTCGTTTTGTGTGTGTCTATGGTACAAACGACACAGGAGAACTTCCTGGTGTGGGGCTATGGGCGTAGAAAGCCTGTGTGTTATCTGTTGAGGCAGGAAGTCCGTTGATCGTAACCGGGACTAGAGATATACATGAGCGGCAGTAGCTACTTTTTTATATATGTACCTAACGATAAGGCAGACGGGCCACCTGATGGAAAGTGGTTACCGTCGCCTATGGACATTTGCAACACCAGAGGAGTCGCAAATGCATCGCCGGCTTTGAAGGAGAGCTCTTTTTACACCTTTCTTGAAGAGCCCCATGTCATAGCGCTCCGGGAATACCTCAGGAAGAAGCTCATTCCACATCTTGCACGTGCGTGGTAAGAAAGACCACTTAGAAGTATACTTACTATCGTTACTACCAACTTAGATGGAATGCTTGGTCGTTTGCTGTTTGCATGTTATAAACTGCTTAAATAATTTGTTTCAGGAAACTCATCACACCGCAGAATGTCAATTGCAGAGACGCGCACGGAAGGAACTCCACGCCTTTGCATCTTGCAGGTATGTGTTTCGGCTTTCAGTTGGTTTTTATGATGTTAAATAAGTTTTAAGATAATTGTCGTGATATTTTTGATAGTAATAGATGAAAATAATTAAGTTTTGACAGTTTTACACTAGAACTCTGTGTATATGATCGTAATCTTTTGAACATTTTTACTTGGGAATCTGCATGTTATCGCTGGACTTGAAGGTTTGCTCTATTTGTCGCCTCTTACTTTAGGCAATACTATAGCTCTATTATAATCCGGGAACATTAGGAACGAGATATGATCACCTAGCCTTATTAGAAATCTACCGCCATGCGACTGTCCGACTCCTCCAAACGTGTTCCGTTGTCACCCCAGCGGAAGAAGCAAAAAGACGTGCCTTGTGTTGTTCCTGCCCGCGAGCTAACTGACTGTTTGACTGATTCCTCGCCTTTTGCACCCAACAGCGGGCTACAACAACCCAGAGGTGGCGGAGGCGTTACTCGCGGCCGGCGCGGCGGTGTCCGCGCGCGACAAGGGCGGCCTCGTGCCTCTCCACAACGCCGCGTCGTACGGCCACCTCGAGCTGGCGGCGTTGTTGCTGCGCGCCGGCACTCCCCCCAACGCGGCGGACCGCTGGGGGTTCACGCCGCTGCACGAGGCCGCGCACAAGGCGCGCACGCAGCTGTGCGCGCTGCTGGTGAGTGTCCCCCGCCGCCCCGCGCTACCCCCGCCCGGGGCACGTCGCCCCCAGCCGCCGACCGCTGGGGGTTCACGCCGCTGCACGAGGCCGCGCACAAGGCGCGCACGCAGCTGTGCGCGCTGCTGGTGAGTGTCCCCGCCGCCCCGCGCTACCCCCGGCCGGGGCACGTCGCCCCCAGCCGCCGACCGCTGGGGGTTCACGCCGCTGCACGAGGCCGCGCACAAGGCGCGCACGCAGCTGTGCGCGCTGCTGGTGAGTGTCCCCCGCCGCCCCGCGCTACCCCCGCCCGGGGCACGTCGCCCCCAGCCGCCGACCGCTGGGGGTTCACGCCGCTGCACGAGGCCGCGCACAAGGCGCGCACGCAGCTGTGCGCGCTGCTGGTGAGTGTCCCCCGCCGCCCCGCGCTACCCCCGCCCGGGGCACGTCGCCCCCAGCCGCCGACCGCTGGGGGTTCACGCCGCTGCACGAGGCCGCGCACAAGGCGCGCACGCAGCTGTGCGCGCTGCTGGTGAGTGTCCCCGCCGCCCCGCGCTACCCCCGGCCGGGGCACGTCGCCCCCAGCCGCCGACCGCTGGGGGTTCACGCCGCTGCACGAGGCCGCGCACAAGGCGCGCACGCAGCTGTGCGCGCTGCTGGTGAGTGTCCCCCGCCGCCCCGCGCTACCCCCGCCCGGGGCACGTCGCCCCCAGCCGCCGACCGCTGGGGGTTCACGCCGCTGCACGAGGCCGCGCACAAGGCGCGCACGCAGCTGTGCGCGCTGCTGGTGAGTGTCCCCCGCCGCCCCGCGCTACCCCCGCCCGGGGCACGTCGCCCCCAGCCGCCGACCGCTGGGGGTTCACGCCGCTGCACGAGGCCGCGCACAAGGCGCGCACGCAGCTGTGCGCGCTGCTGGTGAGTGTCCCCCGCCGCCCCGCGCTACCCCCGCCCGGGGCACGTCGCCCCCAGCCGCCGACCGCTGGGGGTTCACGCCGCTGCACGAGGCCGCGCACAAGGCGCGCACGCAGCTGTGCGCGCTGCTGGTGAGTGTCCCCCGCCGCCCCGCGCTACCCCCGGCCGGGGCACGCCGCCCCCAGCCGCCGACCGCAGCATGTGGCCGTGCACGCAGCTACCACCGGCCAGGGGCACGCCGTCCCCAGCTGCGGACCTCAACGATCACTGAACGCACACTATCCCACACTTTCCTATACTACCCCACGCTGAGTACAACACAGCTTTGTTTACCTAGGATAACAATGTACCCGAGCTACAGCACAATACCAAGTCATTACACAAGATGCTAGCAACCATCGCGTTGCTGGTTCATGTGCCCCATACTACGCTACAACATCCACAGTACGTCCCGCTACTCTATACTACTCTTCGTCAACACTCCACTATATTCACCCCGCTAACCTAATATAAGTTCAAGGTGGGCACAACACGGATTTATTTATATAAGGGCGGTTTGGTGTCTTTGTATAACGCCACGTAGTAAGGTCACATTAATTATAATTGCACCATACTACTCTACTGACGACTCACTGTTTCACACAATTGTAACTACACAATTTTTATGTTACACATATACCTTGTTTGCATTCGCAGAATGCCTAACCTCCATTTTCAAGCAGCACAAGTGTATACATTAATTTTGTTTCTCTTCCCTTTTCTTCCGCAGTTGGCGCACGGCGCGGACCCGTTCCTCAAGAACCAGGAGGGTCAAACCGCGCTGGAGCTCGCCGGCGCCGAGGACGTGCGCTCGCTGCTGCAGGACGCGATGACTGCGGGCGCGGGGGACGCCCCGCCCCCCGCCGCCGCGCCGCCCCCGCCCCGCGTGCCCGTGCTGCTGCCCAGCGGGGACACGGTGCCGCTCGCGCTGCCGGTGAGTGACGCACACACACACTTCCCCCGAAGGGAGAGTCAGATACACACACACTCCCCCCGAAGAGAGAGTCAAATACACACGCACTCTCCCCGAAGAGAGTCAGACAAACACGCAGATACTCACATGCACATGCGTATGCGTACACACACTCATACATACACTCTCTTCTTGAAACCTAAACCTCGGTACATATTTTTTTTTACATTTCTATTTTGATTTTCGAAAAGCATTTGATATGGTGGACAACGATTTACTTCTTTTAAAGTTGGCCAACGTAGGTTGTACAACCCATACGCTGACGTTTTTCAGTAACTACTTACAAGACAGACGCCAGTATGTTGATTGTGGTGGATATTGTTCATGTCAATATTACACTAGTTCGGCGTTTGCCAGGGCAGTACTTTGGGACCCCTTCTATTTATCCTTATGATAAATGATTTACCAGGGGTGGTCCTTGATTCAACGTGGCTTTTATTTGCTGACGACTAAGAATTAGTTCGCAAAATAGACGACATCTCGGACCATATTAATAATAATGGTCCAACAGACCGTTGGTATTGACTCGCACCCTCTGCATCGCTGAGGCTACACGTTTCCGTATTATAGCATGAAAACTATCTATTCGAGCCTCAGTAAGCATACCGGATGCACTACAGAAGCGAGGCAGACCAAACAGCATCCTACACCCATTGTTGTACTGAATTCGTAGAGCATTGAGGGATCTGCGTGTACATTTGGCCCATAGGCTGCACGTGCAAAATGTTTGACGGTACGCCTTGAACAATGTTACTTTGACATTGGCACTACACTTAGCAAACCTACGCGCAAACATGTTGCATCTCACCGCCAATGCCCTACGCTCTTTCAACGTCAATGTCATCTGTGAGATCAGCGTTGACTCAGAGCCCCAGGTATTAAAACTTAGTGGCTCTGCTCAAGATCGAGCCCTCAAACTTGACAGGTACTGTCTTCGGTTCTTTATTTCCCGTTTTAAAAACAAGGAGTTCAATTAAGCTACAGCAAGGTATAAATAGAGTCGTTCAGTGGAGCCATAACAACAAATTATATTTCAATGTGGCTAAATGCTCAGTTTCATCAGTATATTTGCTCGTCATCATACGTTGAAGATATACAGCTTCAACGTGTCGCTGGAATAAAAGACGTTGGAGTACGATACACCGCAGATTTAAACTTTCGGACACATATTAAAAAAAACGCTTTCTACACTCATAGCCCCACAGTAGGATTTTCTCCTGTGTCGTGGGTGCCATGGACACACACAAAGACGAATACACAAACACCCAGACCCAGAACATGAATCTAAACTCATCATTCAGATACCTGTCTGGCCGGGAATCGAACCCGGGACCCACTGCGTGTCAGACCGGTGTAAAAGTCTTGTTAGAATTCTGTATGTGAACGCGATATATTTTATTGAGAAGAAGTGACATTATAAAGACACTACATGTCGTACAGAACACAGCGCCTCAAGTGGCACATAACGTAAACATAATTCATATTTAGAAACATTCATAAGGACCTCTATGGACTATTTAATAAATTTATAATTATCCAACAGCTCACTGCATGAGTTCACGAAGGCTACTTATAATATTATAAATACTTAGTAATAGATTTACAATATAGTGTTTTAATTTATGTACGTATCTAACGCGTTAGGGTTTCCTGTAGTGTTAGGTATAAGTTTGATACAGTAAATAAATAAATAATTGATCAGTCCCTTTCATTTCTGTATGCTCATTATCGTGTTTATTTTGTTCTTTAGTGGAAAATTAAACACGCATTTACATAATTAATTAAACACATATCGATCACAAATTACCATAAATAAATAAATACATATCAAATAAACGTTTTCTCTTTTCAAAGGTAATGCCAAGCAACTACTGGGCGGAGGGATCGCGGGGCAGTCTAGAGGACGCGGCGGGGAGACCGGCCTCTGCCCTTTCTACGTCGGAGAGTTTGCAAACCTTCCTTTCGAGGTGAGTTTGTAGAAGGAAATGACATATTTTAATTCGTATGAATGATTAAGTATCACCATACGAATTAATAATATGACAAGTTGCTAAACAAATTTTAATGATATAATAAACGCGTTTTAGTCTTGAACTGCTATGTCTATGGCTACCACCGCCTTACATTGGCTAAGCTTTGAAGGTGGTAGAACCAGCGTAGTTCGACCGGGGAAGTACCACCGCCACACCTATTTCTAGCGTGAAGCATTTCTTGCGTTTCGATAGAAGGGTGCGGTTGCCGGCACACTTTTACATGAGGCGACCATCATAGTCCTCGGGAGTAGCAACGCATCTGTGTTTGACTTCAGATGGAACCCATGTTCTGTATGAAGTTGATTACAGATGTCCATGAGCGGCAGTGACCACTTACCATCATGTGGACTGCATGCTCGTTTGTTACTTCAGTCAAATAAAAAAAAAAAAAAAGCTTAAGAGAAGATGTGGAAATCATTCACACACACATTTTTACATTGAAATGATGTTTATTATGCGTATTTCTCCACAGCATCGGCCTGGAGCAGCTCTCCTCAGTGCTCGAGCGCGAGCAGATCACAGTGGATATCCTTTCGGAGATGTGCCACGAGGATCTGAGGGCGGTGGGCGTCGCGGCGTACGGACACCGGCATCGGCTGCTGAAGGCCGCGCGGCATTCGTTGCAAGCGCACTCGGGTGAGTTGATGTGGACGAGGGAAAGATGGGTTAAATATATCACTTCCGATTGAAGCTGAGCGCTTTCGGGTGAGTTGATGATAAGGGGAAGGTGAAATATATGAAACAATGCTAACTTTTGTGTGAGATGATTGTTCGTGGGCGTTCCGGCGTAGTGACACAGACATCTGTTGCTGAAGGATGCCAAGCACTCGTTCCAAGCGCACTTGAGTAAGTTGATGGGATGTGGGGAAGATTAATGTATGAAATAATAGCTTTTGTATGGCATGACTGTCTGTGGGTGTCGGGGCGTACCGTCATCGAAATCAGCTGCTGAAGGCAGCGAGACATTCCTTGCAAGCGCACTCGGGTGAGTCGGATGTGGATGAGGGAAATATGAAATGTATCGAGTGAAGTGATGTGGCTGAGGGAAACATAAAATGTTACAATGTTAACTTCGGTACGAGGCGACTGCCCATGGACGTCGCGGCGTACTGACCTAGACATCGGTTGCTCATGGCAGCGCAGTATATGTTGCAAGCGCACTTGGTAAGTTGATCGGGATATGGGAAAGATGTAATGTTTCTGATTGATTTTAGATAGAACCTTTTTTCTATATGAAGTTATTACAAATGTTCAGAAGTGGTACTGAAGCAAATAAACCTGCACTCCTCCTGATGAAGATTGCATAATTTTTGTATGCTTTCCTTATAAAAAAGACTTGAGTGAGCGACAGACAGATGTGGGAAGATGATAGCTAGGGATATTTGATCACTCATGATTTTGGTTTCACCACGCAGAATGGTACGGCGGCACGACTCTGGTGGAGGTCCCCGCTGGCGGGGAGTGCGGCGCGGAGGGCGAGGGTGGGGAGGCGGGCGGCGAGCACGCGGTCGTCGAGCGCGAGATGCAGGCCTCCGTGCGGGCGCACCGCGAGCACGCCGGCGGGCAGTTCGCGCGGTACAACGTGGTGCGGGTGAGTGGCGGGGGGTGAGGTTCGGGGCGGGGGGTGCGGGGGGGAGAGATGCAGGCCTCCGTGCGGGCGCACCGCGAGCACGCCGGCGGGCAGTTCGCGCGGTACAACGTGGTGCGGGTGAGTGGCGGGGGGTGAGGTTCGGGGCGGGGGGTGCGGGGGGGAGAGATGCAGGCCTCCGTGCGGGCGCACCGCGAGCACGCCGGCGGGCAGTTCGCGCGGTACAACGTGGTGCGGGTGAGTGGCGGGGGGTGAGGTTCGGGGCGGGGGGTGCGGGGGGGAGAGATGCAGGCCTCCGTGCGGGCGCACCGCGAGCACGCCGGCGGGCAGTTCGCGCGGTACAACGTGGTGCGGGTGAGTGGCGGGGGGTGAGGTTCGGGGCGGGGGGTGCGGGGGGGAGAGATGCAGGCCTCCGTGCGGGCGCACCGCGAGCACGCCGGCGGGCAGTTCGCGCGGTACAACGTGGTGCGGGTGAGTGGCGGGGGGTGAGGTTCGGGGCGGGGGGTGCGGGGGGGAGAGATGCAGGCCTCCGTGCGGGCGCACCGCGAGCACGCCGGCGGGCAGTTCGCGCGGTACAACGTGGTGCGGGTGAGTGGCGGGGGGTGAGGTTCGGGGCGGGGGGTGCGGGGGGGAGAGATGCAGGCCTCCGTGCGGGCGCACCGCGAGCACGCCGGCGGGCAGTTCGCGCGGTACAACGTGGTGCGGGTGAGTGGCGGGGGGTGAGGTTCGGGGCGGGGGGTGCGGGGGGGAGAGATGCAGGCCTCCGTGCGGGCGCACCGCGAGCACGCCGGCGGGCAGTTCGCGCGGTACAACGTGGTGCGGGTGAGTGGCGGGGGCGGGGGCGGGGCGGGGGGTGAGGGGGGAGATGCAGGCCTCCGTGCGGGCGCACCGCAAGCACAGCGCTCTGGTTCTAGGTTTCAGGTTCTGGTTCAAGGTGGTAGAACCAGTGTAGTTCGACCGGGGAAGTACCACCGTCACACCTATTTCTAGCGTGAAGCATTTCTTGCGTTTCGATAGAAGGATGTGGTTGCCGGCACACTTCACATGAGACGATCATCATAGTCCTCGGGGGTAGCGAAGTATCTGTGATTGACTTCAAATGAAGCCCATGTTCTGTATGTAGTTGCTAACAGATGTCCATGAGCGGCAGTGACCACTTACCATCAGGTGGACTGCATGCTACTTCAGATAAAAAAAGACGCCCTAGTTTATTTCCCCAGTATTTTCGTGTCGCGTCACATTCCGTCTAAGATTTTGTGTGTTTTTTGAAGTGAAACTTCTTTATCGGGGTTGGAAAAAAATTTTGTGTAACATTTTTTCGTTACGCGCCATCTTTTTCCGTTACGCGCCATCTTTTTCTTATCCCTGCCACGCGTGATATTAGATAGATTATTATAGATTAGATTATTAGATAAAGTTTAATAAAAGCCTTTTATTAAACTTTATCTAATTTAACTTTATTTAACCAATTTCTGTAAAGTTGCATATAGTGAATTATTTTTTGAAAAATAACGTCATAAAGAAGTTTCACTTCTTACAAGTGTACGCTAGTACACGCACACGTTTTTTAATAATCGTTCGTATCTCCACAGATCCAGAAGATAGTGAACGGTCGGCTATGGGAGCGTTACCAGCACAGACGGCGCGAGGTGGCGGAGGAGGCGGGCGCGCCCAACGAGCGGATGCTTTTCCACGGCTCGCCCTTCATCAACGCCATCGTGCAGAAGGGCTTCGACGAGCGGCACGCGTATATAGGTAGGTGAAAGGGAGAAAGAAATCGTATTTGTTCTACCGGCTTTATAATGGTGAGTGCTCCGAGGAACTTTTTGACCTGGTGCCTACGTCACCTTTCCTCCAACGCACCACTCGCCGAAGGATGAGGTTCCATCCACATCAACTGGACCCGGGGCGGTCCTCCACGGTTCGGTTTGCACGCTCGTTTCTGCCACGGACGTGCAAGATGTGGAACGAGCTTCCTCCTGAGGTATTCCCGGGGCGTTATGACATGGGGCTCTTCAAAAAAGGTGCGAAACGAGCTCTCCTTCAAAGCCGGCGATGCATTGGCGACTCCTCTGGTGTTGCAAGTGTGCGATCCATTGGCGACGGTGACTACTTTCCATCAGGTAGCCCGTCTGCGTTATCGTTAGGTTTACGTATAAAAAAAAAAAGACTAGCTGTACCCGCGGCTCCGCCCGCGTTCAAATCAATGTAACACAAATATCCCCCATTTCACCCCCTTAGGGGTTGAATTTTATAAAATCCCTTCTTAGTGAGCACTTACGTCTTTAAAGGAACCCGCATGCAAAATTTGAAACTCCTAGCACTTGTAGTTTCTGAGATTTCGTGATGAGTGAGTGACCTTTCGCTACGATGTATGTGATGCATGATTCGCAACGATAAAATCCATAGACGAACGAAGGTTACCGACATAGCTCTCAAAATCAGCAAGCTGAAGTGGCAGGGCCGGCCATATCGCTCGAAGGACCGATAACCGATGGGGAAGAAAGGTCCTCGAGTGGCGACCACGTTTAGGCAAAAGGAGTACAGGTCGCCCCCCTACCAGGTGGACCGATGACCTGAAGAAGACAGCGGGAAACCGTTGGATTCAGAGGGCACAGGACCGGTTGGAGTGGCGCCATTTAGGGGAGGCCTATGTTCAGCAGTGGACATCAAAGGGCTGATGGATGGATGGTATGTGATACAATTATAATACTTAACGGGTATCACGATATGCGGTTTATGATTTCTTATAGAATTATTTTTGCCGATATTTCGACCCAATTGCATGGATCGTGATCACGGCCAAACTCTCTGGCCGTGACCACGATCCATGCAACTGGGTCACGGTCACGGGTTTTATATTGGAATGTAATGGAAAATGGAAATGAATTGTACAACATTATATTAAAAGTCTACTAGTGGCATATAAGAAAATATGAAGTAACTACTGTGCAGGAGATAACGAACACGGGGGGGGGGGGTTGGTTTCCGGGCTGGGGGAAGGCTAGGGAAATGAGCCCAGTGCTTGGGGAAGGTGAGGGGGATTTAATCCTCGAGACTAGGGAACACTGGGTAAGAGATTCTACATGGGGTCGCTTTTATATCACTAGACAAGGCCAGGAATAGGTTCTTAGTGGGTAGTATGCCGCGGACGGATCAGTATGAAATTTTGCACGGTTATAGTGGACGTAGACGGTTATAGTGGAAGGAGTGCAGAATGTTAATATTATTTTATAAGTAAATCAACTAAAAACACATTACACACACTGCCGTGCATATGTCACAAACACATAAATAATAAACGAAATAGAACATTCAATGTCTTACTATGAAAATACATAACGTTAGAAATGTCAGTGTCTTTGTCAAAATACCCGCTATTGCTTTTAAATGCAGCTTAGATAATTAAACCTCCTTTTATATTTAACGGGCGCTTTCTAAATGATTTAAAAATTATTACATTTTATTTGAATTTAAGAAATATTCGTACTACTTTGGACAATATGAAGTTTAGTTTTTAATTTAATTTACTAATTAATTAGTTGTAATAGATCTGCTTACGTAATATTTGAAAGGCCCCTAAGTGCCTCCGTTGGCCTGTGTATCCGATCCATAGGTCGCTGGTTCAAATCCGGCTCGAAGGACCATGCACGGGTTAGCCCGTAACCGTTTAAATCAACTAAATAAAAGAACTATAAAATCTTAAAACTGTATATTTCCCTACTTAATGGAAATAAGACTAAAATGGGGTGAGTGACGCGCGGTACGCTTAATGACCGATTGCGAACTAACTAACAATTCTAAAGTAAAGCATGAATGGGTGTAACCTGCTGACACAGGACTGTACGTGCATTGCCCGTACAGGCCTGTCTTATTAATATTATAAATGTGAACGTATAGTAACGTGAGGATATATCGCCTCTTTATAAAAACAACGTGTTATCTTGAAAACTACATTTTTTTATTATCTTTTTTATCCCATTGAAGTAGCAAACGAACATGCAGTCCACCTGATGGTAAGTGGCCACTGCCGTCCGTGGACATCTGTAAGCAACTTCATACAGAACATGGGTTCTATCTGAAGTCAATCACAGATGCGTTGCTACTGCCGAGGACTATGATGGTCGTCTCATGTGAAAGTGTGCCGGCAACCATACCCTTCTATCGAAACACAAGAAATGCTTCACGCTAGAAATAGGTGTGGCGGCGGTACTTCTTCAGTGGTTCTACCACATTAAAATTTTTTATAAGAGGCAAATTTTTGAATTACCCAAAATAAAATTCCTTGAAATGAATGGACTTACACAGTCCTAATACGATCATTACAAATATTACCTAATGACTTACCGGCAAATTTAATAAAACCATGATAATTATGTAATTGAACAAAAAAAGGTCAATTGGTACTTGCCACGTTATTTTTGTAAAGAGGCGATATGTGTTTGTTATTTTTGAAGTGAAACTTCTTTAGGCGCATGAGGGTAAAATTTTTACAGATGAAACGTCACGCCGGTATGCAACGGAAGTGTCGGAAAAGAGAGAGAGAGTGATCGAGACCGATTGAGAGAGAGTAAGACAGGGCGAACGTAGCATGAGCAACTAGCCGTGGAGTGAGAGTAGGGAGCAAGCGAGTGAGAAAGATTGAGAGAAAAAGTGAGACAGAGCGAACGTCGTATCACGCCTTTTTCCCTTCCTCTTAATCTTGGAAATTTAAAGTTTTAGATTTGTATAAATATAAACAAGATTTATAAATTAGTTCGCCAAAGAAGTTTCACTTCTGACATGTGTCCTTTGTACGCACGCATGTTTTTTTTAAACTAAAACATTTTTATTTATTTATTTAAAATTGCACCAACAAAGAACACTTTACATAATTATTTACACATGCATAATATACAATAAAAGTGCTACTGTAATTATAGGGGCAAATAGCATGACTGGCGCATACATTAATTACAAATTTAATAAATATAAAATAGGCATTAGTGTACCTAAATCTGAATAAACTACTATTACATTAAATGCATATTACTATTCGACCAATAAATTAGGCGCATGACAGTTGAGACGTCATTAGAACTAGGGATTTCCCATCCCGATACGAAGTATATTCTATTACCAAATACCAAGAGTATGTAGGTATACCATTATTAAAACATACGCCATAGTGGTGTATGTTCAATCGTTGGGTATTTATTAAAGCACTTTCATGTTTTTAATATTATTCGTTGACATGGAATATTTTGTTTTTTTTTTATTTGTGTAAGAGACTGATGCCTGTTGCAGCTCACACTCGATTTTCGACTTGGGAAACAGGAATACTGAGCCCATGCATCTTCTCTTTATTTTTATTTTATTTTTTTTTATTTAGGCATACCAACTAAATACATAGATGACATTTACAGGAGAACATTATGATTATGAAACTATATACTATGTAATTAAATTAAAGGTGTGCAGAGCATTTACAAAAAAAAAAACATAGTCGATCACAAAGTACAAATTAAATTAAGGAATAGCAAAATAATTCCCGTGTAATTATAGGAATAGGGAAGAGTTACGCTATTGACAAAATTAGATGAAGTTTTTGTTTGAATTTATATAAAGAGTCGGCAAAGACATTAATGTCAATGTCATAATCTATCTCTTGTTAAAAAAAATGCATATTTTGAATGTAAGAGTCCTTTCTCTTTCCCGAATAGTCTTTTTCCTACCCATTGTGAGGTTTATTGACGAATAATCAACTAATTTAATAAGAAATTTAAAAATTCAACAACCACTCATTAAACTAACATTAAAACGAAATAACATTAAACACGTGCTGGCTAACGTAAACACCTTGACAATACACGACTGCACGTCACTAGGGGATGCGCGGGGACAGAAGCGAGGTGCGGGGTACGGAACCCCTTTTGTTTCATGCGCATAATTGTAGTGGTCACGTAATAAATTACATGAAATACATAACATTAGAAATGATATAACTTAGTCTCCAATTACTCGAGTTATATTTTGCTTAAACATATTTTGGGCGTTTGAGAATATGTCCAAATGCCCTTTAAATTTATGTGGTACAGTCAACGTCAAATAGTTAGGGACACTCAAGGCATTCAAATAAATAGACGCGGCCAAAAAGTCAATAATATCGGTACATACAAAGTTTCCATATTGTTGTCAACAATATAGTTGCTCAAAAAGCCAAAAAGTGCGGTAAAAATCACACATACCCTACATCGCTACCACCCTACGTCGCTACCACGGCGTCATGCACCTTTTGAAGGTTTCCCCCTCGAAATAAAAAAAAGGCCTGATCAAAGCAGAGCCACGGGCATAACCTAGTACAAAACACGTTTCATATAACTATTTCCCGTTCACACCAACAGGAGGGATGTTCGGCGCGGGCATATACTTCGCGGAGCACTCGTCTAAAAGCAACCAGTACGTGTACGGCTTCGGCGGAGGGTCCGGCTGCCCCGCGCACAAAGACAGGAGCTGCTACCTCTGCCACAGGTACTCTTCCGCTCTCTCTCTTTCCCTCTCCCCCCTCTCTCTCTTCCTCTCCCTCTCTCTCCCCATCTCTCACTCCCTCTCTCCCTCTAGCCAAATCCTGGATCCACCGAACGTTGAGGGGCCATCTCATCTTTTTATTTTTATCTGACTGAAGTAGCAAACGAGCATACAGTCTACCTGCAAGTAAGTAGTCACTGCCGTATGGACATCTGTTATCAACTTCACACAGAACATGGGTTCCAACTGAAGTCAATCACAGGTGCATTGCTACTTCCGTGGACTAGTGTGCTGGCAACCACACCCTTCTATCGAAACGCAAGAAATGCTTCACGCTAGAAATATGTGTCGCGGTGGTACTTCCCTAGTCGAACTACATTGGTTGTACCACCTTGACAATTTACGAAAAGTTACCACTCACGGTGACTCCACCCGACGTCCAAGCGGTCCGCACTACTCGTAATTTGTTCCAAGACAGTTAACCACCCACGGTCACCCATCCAACGTCTGACCGCGCTCAGGTCCATAAAACACACGTTCCAGAGAAATTCTCTTTTGTCGCGTGCCAAACGGAATAAAAAAAGTAGCCACCGACGGTCTGGGTGACCGTCGGTGGCTACTTTTTTTATTCCGTATTCCATTTCATGTCCAGACAAATGCTCCTCTGCCGCGTGACGCTGGGCCGCGCGTTCCCGCTGGCGAGCGCCGCGAAGATGGCCCACGCGCCCCCCGGACACCACTCGGTGGCGGGCCGGCCCAGCCACGGGGGACTCTGCTATCCCGAGTACGTCGTGTATAGGGGGGAACAGGTTAGTGGTTTTGACTATTTTGCGGGGAACAGGTTACTTATTTTAATAATTATGCGGGGAACAGGTTAGTTTTATTCACTATTCTGTGGGAAACAGGTTAGTTCTATTAAACATTCTGCGGACAACATGTTAGTTCTTTTAATTGTTTTAGTTAGTTATTTTAATTTATTTTCGGGGAACAGGTTAGTGCATTTGACTGTTCTGCGGGGAACAGCTTAATTCTATTAATTATTCTGTGGAGAACTTGTTAGTTATTTTAATTCTTCTGCAGGGAATGGATTACTTCCTTTAACTATTCTGTGGAAAACATGTTAGTTATTCTAATTATTCTGCGGGAAACAGCTTAGTTTTATTAATTGTGGAGAACAGGTTACTTGTTATAATTATTCTACGGGGAAACGGTTCTTTTAATTATTCTGCGGGGAATACGTTAGTTATTTTAATTTTTGTTAGTTTTTTAACCATTCTTGTTTATTATAATATTAAAGTAGCAAACGAGCATGCAGTCCACCTGATGGTAAGTGGTCACTGTCGCTCATGTAAATCTGTAATCAACTTCATACAGAACATGGGTTCTATCTGTAGCCAAACACAGATGCGTTGCTACTCCCGAGAACTATAATGGTCACCTCATATAGTTTGCCGGATACCACACCCTTCTATCGAAACACAAGAAATGCTTCACGCAAGAAATAGGTGTGGCGGTGGTACTTCCCCGGTTAAACTACACTGGTTCTACCACCTGGTACCATTCTGCGGGGAAAATGTTAGTTTTTTTAACTATTCTGGGGGGACATGTTAGTTCTTTTTAACCGACTTCCAAAAAGGAGGAGGTTATCAATTCGTCTGTATTTTTTTTTTTTTTTTTTTTTTTTTTATATTTGTTACCTCATTTCTCCGGACTGGGTGAACCGATTTAGATGATTTTTTTTTTATTTGAAAGGTAGTGCGTGTCATAGGGTCCCATTTTTTTTTTTAGTATTTTTTTGACTAGGGCATCCATAAGAAAAACGCATAAGTCTTAAATTTGCATTTTCAATGTACGCGATAAATGTATGAATAACTCAATATCCCGCCAACCGATTTTGATGATTCTTTTTTTATTAGAAAGGATGTACTCCAGGGGTAGTCTGATAAGAGTTTGATAAGGTTCTAATCATAGGATCTTCAACTTTTTGGAGCAAAATAATAAAATTAGTGATAGTCGGCCGAACCTTAGCTGGAGAAGTCCAATTGAGTAAAATATAGAATAAAATTACTATGTAGGTATTTACTATGAAAAATTTGACCTTCAACTCTTCAATCCTGATGATGCAGGGGTACTGCTAGCCTGAACTATAAAAGTTGGTCGTTTGATGTTTGCGAATATATAATGAAATTGTTAAGCAAATTCATGGGACAAAAATTTGACCTTCAACTCCTCAACCCTGATGATGCAGGGGTACTTAAAGCCAAAACCATAGGAATAAGCCATTTGGTGCTTACGTATATGTTATAAGATTACTGAGCAAAAACATAAGATGAAAAATTTGACCTTCAACTCCTCAACCCTGATGATGGAGGGGTACTTCAATCCTAAACCATAGAAGTTGGCAATTTGGTGCTTACGGTTATGTAAAGAAAATACTAAGCAAAAATATAAAATCAAAAATTTGACCTTCAACTCCTCAACCCTGATGATGAAGGGGTACTTCAATCCTAAACCATAGGAGTTGGCAATTTGGTGCTTACGGTTATGTAAAAATAACACTAAGCAGAGGCACAAAATTAAAATTTTGACCTTTAACTCCTCGACCCTGATGATGAAGGGGTACTTCAATTCTAAACCATAGGAGTTGGCAATTTGGTGCTTACGGGTATGTAAAAATAATACCAAACAGAGGCACAAAATTAAAATTTTGACCTTCAACTCCTAAACCCTGATGATGCAGGGTACTGCAAGCCTGAGCCATAGAAGTTAGCCACCTGGTACTAACGTATATGTTATAAGATTACTAAGCAACAATATAAGATGAAAAATTTGACCTTCAACTCCTCAACCCTGATGATGGAGGGGTACTTCCAGAGGGGGCGCCCTGTTTGTATGAATTGTAAAAGTGTTTTATGTTAAATTTTTGTGAATATGTAGATGCACAAAGCAAACTTAGAGGCTTTATTTAAATACAAACATAAAAATATAGTCACTAAAAAGTGTAAAATAAAAACTTTTTAACAAAAAATATCTACCGACTTCCATGTCACAAAAAAGTAAAAAATAATTTAAATATATTTTGGTCTAGAACATACTCAGTACTTAGTACATAGTTCTGAAGTCGGTGCTCATATAGGACGTAGTTACCGTCGTCCAGCGAAATATGTCGAGCACCGACTTCAGGACTATGTACTAAGTACTGAGTATGTTCTAGACCAAAATATATTTAAATTATTTTTTACTTTTTTGTGACATGGAAGTCGGTAGATATTTTTTGTTAAAAAGTTTTTATTATTATTCTACTGGGAACATGTTAGCTCTTTTAACTATTCTGGGGGGACATGTTAGTCCTTTAATTTATTCTGCGGGGAAATTATTGTTTTTAGTTAATTTTAAGTTATTTTTTTACTTTTTAGTTTTAAATGCTTTAAACCGTATTTTTTGGACTATATTTATTTTTAATATGATTATGAATATTATATTTTTCAGGCGTACCCCGAGTACTTGATCACTTATCAAATCGTCTCCGAGGAGAGCAATTCTGGTGCGGTGTGACAACAATAATTTAATTATAAATATACAATTAATTAATTAATTACAATAAAAGCAGTATTATTAATGCGAATGTAAAAATGTGTATGATGGTGTATGATTGATTTTTTTGATACATATGTGTATGTAATATATATTTTCAAGTATATAGTCGCTTATCGAAGGACACCGCTTAAGATTTTAAAGGGAAGAGAAATATTTTTTTTATTAATGAAATTATGTCTCTATTTTGGAGAGGATTATGAAGGCATTTAATGCGTTTAAATTGTCACTAACATTAAGGTTCCGTATTTATTTTGGAGAGGACAGCGAAGGCATTTAATGCCTTAAAATTGTCAGTTTTTTTTTTTTAATTCCGTATCATAAAGGTATAAAACCATTTTGCTAAGATTTCTGTGTCCGTTTGTCCGTCTGTCTGTCAGCAGGCTGTGTCTTATGAACCGTGATGGCTGGATAGTTGAAATTTTCACAGATAATGTATTTCTGTTGCTTCTATAACAACAATTAAAAAAAAAACAAAAACTATTTATTTATTTACAAAATCATATTCACTAACATAACAGGAATGCCTAAAGTATACATATATGATTTTCTTAATAATTTAACCTTTAAAAATGAAAATTAATGTACATTACATTAATTTTCATTTTTAAAGGTTAAATTATTTAACATTTGCCAATATTTACTTAATAAAAGTTAAATCTAATTATAAATAAATTATTATTACTAGTAGACATTCTAAACAAACTGTCAAATTATCAAATTATATAAAGAACATTACCGATTAAGATTCAATATATATTCGAAGGGAGCTCCTATATAAAAAAATGTGATTTTATTACCGTTTTTTTAAAGATAATACGGAACCCTTTATGTGCAAGTCCGACTCGCACTTGACCGGTTTTTATATGAAATTAAGTTATTTTTTCTTTCATTTGTATAGATATAACTGATGTTGAATCCTAATGTTTTTTGAAGTGAAACTTCTTTATCGGGGTTGGAAAAAAATTTAGTGTAACATTTTTTCGTTACGCGCCATCTTTTTCCGTTACGCGCCATCTTTTTCTTATCCCTACCACGCGTGATATTAGATAGATTATTATGGATTAGATTATTAGATAAAGTTTAATAAAAGCCTTTTATTAAACTTTATCTAATTTAACTTTATTTAACCAATTTCTGTAAAGTTGCATATAGTAAATTATTTTTTGAAAAATAACGTCATAAAGAAGTTTCACTTCTTACGAGTGTACGCTAGTACACGCACACATTTTTTTTTTTAACTTTTTCAAGTTTTATTTTGACTTAAGCGGTGTTGTTTGATCAGTGGATAATTATGCTTTTATTTTTCTTGGATAATTTCGTCAAGAATCCGGTTATAATCGTATCGAAATTAATATATGTAAAGCATGTTTATATAACGGTGAAAATAAAGGGAACTAATGTGAAATTTACATTTTTTTTGGAAATAGGAAAATTGTGTTCGCATTTAGGGGAGTTTAAAGCGGTTAGCCTCATCTCTGGTCCACGCACCACTGATTTATGTGCGTATTAGAAATTAATTATCACTGCTTTTCGGTGAAGGAAAACATCGTGAGGAAACCTACACACCCGAGTTCTTAAGAAAAGTTCTGGGAGGTGTGTGAAGTCCACCAATTCGCACTTGGCCAGCGCGGTGGTCTATGGCCTAAACTCTCTCATACTGAGAGAAGACCCGTGCCGGGACAATAATGGGTTGATGAGATTTAGGGGAGTTTAAAGCGGTTAATAGACTTAACATTTATGTCTGTCCATTTTTCAGCATTAAATCGTTTTAATTCGATATACTACGTTACTAAGTTATATGTATATCTTATAGCGTCAAAACATTATTGTCCCTCTGCTGGGCACGGGTCTTCTCTCAGAATAAGAGAGTTTAGGACATAGTCCACCACGCTGGTCAAGTGCGAATTGGTGGACTTCACACACCTCCGAGAAGTTTTTTTTAAAGAACTCTCGTGTGTGTAAGTTTCCACACGATGTTTTCCTTCACCGAAAAGCAGTGATAATTAATTTCTAATACGCACATAAATCAGTCCGTGCCTGGGTTTGAACCTCGCACTTCCCGGTTGAGAGGGCAAGTTTCAACCATTAGGCTATCACTGCTCTAAAGTATAGTATAGTAGTTATATGTATTTATCTCATTTTCCAAAATTTTGACTTTTGTCCCTTGTTTTCACTGAAGTATATAAAAGTTTAAATAAATTGCCTCATAATAATGGTTATTGGAAGGAAAAATACGGATTTTAAATATTACTTTCGGTATTGACAGGATAATTATTATGAAGGATGGACCGATTTCGATTAAACTATTTGGCAATAATAAAAAGACTAATAAATAATTGCGTAATACTATCTGTGCTCTTAGTAAAATCGGTATTAAGTCTTTTTTTATTAGATTTTTTTTTATTTGAAAAAAAATGGTGATTTAGTTTTTCAAACAGGAGATCTATTGATAGATTTAATCTATACTAATATTATAAAGCTGAAGAGTTTGTTTGTTTGTTTGTTTGAACGCCCTAATCTCAGGAACTACTGGACCGAATTGAAAAATTCTTTTTGTGTTGAATAAACCGTTTATCGAGGAAGGCGTTAGGCTTTATAACATCACGCTGCAACAAAATGACGCAGACAAAGTCGTGAGTAACAGCTACAATTTATAAAGCTGAGGAGGTTGTTTGCAAAAATAAATCATGCCCAAAATAACTATTCCACGCGGACAAAGTCGCGAGCACAGCTGGTTTTAGATAAACGTAAATCACGATTTTTTTAACAATTTTGGTATAAAAAAGTTTTTTTTTTTAATTAAGACTAAATCCGTTTTGATTAAAGACAAATATGTATTTAGCACTACTGCTTAAAAAAATTAACCAAGTCTCTTCCGAAAATAAATTTCTGAATTCAATGGCTGTACAGTCAAATTGTATTATATGTTTAAATATTGCTCAAAAATAAAATAAAAAGACTATGAACTGGATGATAATGTTTTCTGTTAAAATTATAATTGACTTTGATCGCATTTCTCATTGGACATAGTTTTAATATAGCTAACTTTAATTATTGAAGTGAAACTTCTTTATCGGGGTTGGAAAAAAATTTAGTGTAACATTTTTTCGTTACGCGCCATCTTTTTCTTATCCCTACCACGCGTGATATTAGATAGATTATTATAGATTAGATTATTAGATAAAGATTAATAAAAGCCTTTTATTAAACTTTATCTAATTTAACTTTATTTAACCAATTTCTGTAAAGTTGCATATAGTAAATTATTTTTTGAAAAATAACGTCATAAAGAAGTTTCACTTCTTACTAGTGTACGCTAGTACACGCACACGTTTTTATTATTGAAATATTTTTTATTAACCAGCTGACCCGGCGAACGTTCCGCGTATAAGTCAAAATCTAAAAATTATCAGTGTTCCTCCATTATATTATGCATGTATTATATATAAAAACCTTCCTCTTGAATCACTCTATCTATTAAAAAAAACTGCAAATCCGTAGCGTAGTTTTAAAGATCTAAGCGTACATAGGGACAGACAGCGGGAAGCGACTTAGTTTTATACTATGTACAAAACTATGTACTTCGGGTTATTTTTCTTAGATTGAAGTAGCAAACGAGCATGCCGTCCACTTGATGATAAGCGGTCACTGCCGCATGGACTGTAAGCAACTTCATACAGAACATGGGTTCCATCTGAAGTCAGTCACAGATGCGTTGCTACTCACGAGGGCTAAAACCGTATATGCAGTTGTCGGATGCTACTCCCGAGGACTATGATGGTCGCCTCATATAAAACACAAGTTCACACGCTTTCTACACTCATAGCCCCACACTAGGATTTTCTCCTGTTTCGTGGGTACCATGGACACACAAGACGAATACACAAACACTCAGACTCAGAACATGAATCTAAACTCATCATTCAGATACCTGTCTGGCCGGGGATCGAACCCGGGACCCATTGCGTCAGACCGGTATGGTAACCGCTCCGCCACGCGGGTCGTCAATAATATGTCGCAACCACACCCTTCCATCGAAATGCAAGAACTGCTTCACGCTAGAAATAGGTGTGACGACGGTACCGCCCCGGTCGGTTTAATAAATAATTTTAGTTCAATTATAATAAAACTATGTCCAATCGCTCGTAATTAGAATGTATATATTTAAAATACTTCAAGCGTGGTGGTTTCATGTTGTGTTGTGTGTAAATGTGTTTATGAATACAATTTTTGGTTTTAAATTTGGTGTTTTATTTATAATATTACTAGCTGTCCCGAAAAACGTTGTTTTGCCATATAAAAAATATAAAAAATGTTAAGGGTGGACAACCCTTAAGGGGTATGAAAAATAGATGTTGGCCGATTCTCAGACCTACTGAATAAGCATATAAAATTTGGTAAAAATCGGTCAAGCCGTTTCGGAGTATGGCAACAAAAACTGTGACACGAAAATTTTATATATTAGATCTACTTATAATTTAATTTCAAAACTATCAGGAACATAGTTTGTAGATATAACATACCAAATCAAACGATTAAAATGGAAATGGGCAGGACACCTATCAAGAAGTGAGATGGAAAAGTGGACGAAAGATTTGAGAGAATGGTGCCCAAACTATAGATAGTGAAATAAAGGCAGGCAGTATCGAAGTTCCTGTCGTAAGAGGCGACTAAAAGGGGCTTCCGGGGTTGCAGACGGCTAGAGTGGGAGCTCGAACCGTTCGGTCCGGCAATCCCGGGAAGGACGGCGGTATGTGTGGTCGCATACCGGCGTAAAGACTAGACGGAGCGGTGGGCCCAGCCGCCCATCTGGGAGGAGCCCGATGGGGCAACGCGCTCGGAGGATTCCGGTTGAAGTCGTTTCGAGATCCCGGAGTCCTTTTCAGCGCCGAGGACGGCTACCGGGGGGTTTTAGTGCGGTAAAAATCCCACATAACCCTGCGTCGCTCCCACGGCGTCGGGTACCTTTTGAAGGTTTCCCACTCGAGAAAAAAAAGGCAGTATCGAAGATGGGAGGATATTTGTAACGCAGCAGTGATGAGATGCTTTAATGTGGCGTGGTGTGGTGACGAAGGAGGTGCGGTGTGGCGACGCAGGGGATGCGGTGAGGCGAGGGGGTGAGGAGAGGAGAGGTGCGATGCTTGACGTGGCAGAGCTGTCATTATTGAAAAAAAAATTGAGAATAAAATGTTGGTTAAAAGTATTTTTCTGGTGACTTATTTTACAGCGTAATATTTTTTTATCTAACTGAAATAGCAAAAGAGCATGCAGTCCACCTGATGGTAAGTGGTCACTGCCGCCCTGCGATATCTGTAAGCAACTTCATACAGAACATGGGTTCCATCTAAAGTCAATCACAGATGCGTTGCTACTCCCGAGGACTATGATGGTCGCCTCATATAAAAGTGTGCCGGCAACCACACCCTTCTATCGAAACGCAAGAAATGCTTCACGCTAGAAATAGGTGCGCGGTGGTACTTCCCCAGTCGAACTACACTGGTTCTACCACCTTCAAAACAAACAACAATTCAGTAAATCAAAATACTTTAATGACCATCGTACATTGACTAGATACATCCCTACAACAATAAATAAAATACAATCCCAAGCAATCCTTAAATGCACCTGAGTTACTAATAGTCATAATAAAATGCTTAGCTACCTTTATTAAAGCTTTTATTTAACTTCAATGTTTATGGGCAAGTATGTATTTTATTTATTTATTTATATTTATTTATTTATAGTTAGCTAGAACGGCCATCAAGTCCAATTACACTAACTCAGATACATTAAAAATCAAAAGAAAAAATACAAAATGGCGGACTACATATTTTTATACAACCCACCCTATATGGGTATCAAATGAAAGGGTTTGTGTACAATACAGCACAATATAAAAAAAAACATGCGTGCGTACAAAGTACACATGTCAGAAGTGAAACTTCTTTGGCGAACTAATTTATAAATCTTGTTTATATTTATACCAAGACTAGCTGTACCCGCGGCTTCGCCCGCGTAAAAATGAGTGTATCGCAAAGTTTTTCCCGCACAAATCTCGACCCCGTTGAAATTATATGATAAAAAGTACTCTATAATTATGTTATTCCACAACCTTTTCTATAGTGCAAGTCCTATCCAAATGAGTTTAGCCGCTCAGGCGATTACCCGGATATACAAAGAGTGAAGAAACGAATTTAAAATATGTATTTGTGGTTAGGATCATAATTGTTATGTAAAAATATTTTAAAAATTAGACAAATTAAAATTAGACGATTGTAAACCGCATTTCTTTGAATTAATTAACAATCTTAGTGGTCACACAATACCAAGAAGCACCTTGTAAACCAAATCCTCCTCCACATTTAAACCAAAACGCATCGATTACAAAGATTGATTTTAACTTTTCTGTAGTATGTTTAAAAGTTCTCAGGGTGATGCTGCAGGGTGAAGTGCAATGTTTGTACTGGTCTAGTACAAAAAGACGCTACTCTTACAAACTCATTTTACATTCGTATCCTACTCAAAACTGGACACTATCAAGTGGTCAGATTACTATAATAATGCACACGCATCGGCGGCCGGCTTGTATTAGCATGCGCGAGCGAGACGGTTACCTACCCCTGCCGAGAGACACATCGCGATCTTTATTATTTTAAATCTCTAATATCTTTAAAGTATTTATGTGATGCATATAGTGTAAAACCTAACGAATGCATTTATTTATATAAGGATTAATACCGAACAGAAGAAAACACACTCGAAATTAACGTAATATTTTTAGTTGAAATATGGAACATAAAAAAAAATATTGTGACTTAACCATAAGTTATAGAGATATACTATCGCGGATTGATTTTATATTTAAGGTTGCAATCCAGTATTTCGTAGCCCTTGACATTTGCATTGGAATTTAACAAAATTCACGACATACCGAATTTTACGGATATATGTTGTCGACTCAAAATCAATATTTTTTAATGTTTTATTATTCACATAAGTTTTTAATCAAATCTAAGATACCCCTTGACGGAATTATTAGTACACCTCTTTGTCAAAAACGAACTACCATACAAACATTTATGCTCGATTTTAACATTTTCAACCCATTTTTTGAAATAAAAAGTAGCCTATAATGGATCCCAAGGTCACCACTATCTGTGAACACAATTTCATAAAAATCGGTTCAGTAGTTTTGGCGTGAAAGAGTAACATACAGACAGATAGACAGACAGACAGAGTTATTTTCGCATTTATAATATTAGTAGGGATTAAGAGGAAGGGAAAAAGGCGTGATACGACGTTCGCTCTGTCTCACTTTTTCTCTCAATCTTTCTCACTCGCTTGCTCCCTACTCTCACTCCACGGCTAGTTGCTCATGCTACGTTCGCCCTGTCTTACTCTCTCTCAATCGGTCTCGATCACTCTCACTCTCTTTTCCGACACTTCCGTTGCATACCGGCGTGACGTTTCATCTGTAAAAATTTTACCCTCATGCGCCTAAAGAAGTTTCACTTCAAAAACAAATTCAAGATGGCCGCCATAAAATTATGGTAGATTACAACTATTTGTACAACATACTCAATATGGGTATCAAATTAAAGAACATAATTTTTAGAACATATAAACCACGAAAAATATTCAAATCCAAGATGGCCGCCTTAAAAAAATGGAAGATTACAGATTTAAGTACAACCCACCCAAATAGGTATCAAATAAAAGAGCATTGGGTCCTGGGACAACTAAAAATAAGAAAATAAAATAATATACAAAAATATATTTTTAAAACAAGCTTTTATTTCAGTGCACTGAAAAGAAAAAAAAATGTGTGCATGTACTAGCGTACACTCGTAAGAAGTGAAACTTCATTATGACGTTATTTTTTAAAAAATAATTTACTATATGCAACTTTACAGAAATTGGTTAAATAAAGTTAAATTAGATAAAGTTTAATAAAAGGCTTTTATTAAACTTTATATAATAATCTAATCTATAATAATCTATCTAATATCACGCGTGGTAGGGATAAGAAAAAGATGGCGCGTAACGGAAAAAAAAAGATGGCGCGTAACAGAAAAAGATGGCGTAACGAAAAAAAAAAGATGGCGCGTAACAGAAAAAGATGGCGCGTAACGAAAAAATGTTACACTAATTTTTTTCCAACCCCCATAAAGAAGTTTCACTTCAAAAAGTTTTGCAGTAATCAAACCCTACATTTTGTTTCATCGTAAAATTTTCTAATAAAAGCTTGTCACGAGATTGTCCACAATTTTTGCTACTTACATACCCAAAAACATTGTTAGTTGAAAAAAAACTTTTAAAATAGCTACGCATTTTCGTTCAAACACAAGGATTCAACTCTCCGGTCATATTGATGTGAGCACAGCTGACCTTCTGCCCCGTGGGTACTGCAATCCGGAACAACTTTCCTTGCGGCATGCACACACACACTTTGAACTGGCCGGTCCCTTGACTGTACTTATCTGACTTGTTCAACGGCATTGCTATGGGTAAGTATCTCACATCAACGTAGACACCTTCTTTTCCACTCAGAACAACGGAGCCGTTGATGGATTTGAGGTAGATATCCTGGTCAGCGCTCCAGAAGAGCTCCTTGGACTCCATCCTGGTGCCTTCTGCTCCTCGCAGGTGGGCTGATGTCTCCGAACGGAGAGTGAGGTCCTCGTCCACTGGGCATGATATCCGTTTGGTTGATACTTGCTGGAATAATTAAGAACTTAATTAAACGGGTGCATATTTCGTGTTATTCATATTATAGATGTAAAAGTTAGTGGGCTTCACACACCTCCGTCATTTTTGAAGTGAAACTTCTTTATCGGGGTTGGAAAAAAATTTAGTGTAACATTTTTTCGTTACGCGCCATCTTTTTCTGTTACGCGCCATCTTTTTTTTCCGTTACGCGCCATCTTTTTCTTATCCCTACCACGCGTGATATTAGATAGATTATTATAGATTAGATTATTAGATAAAGTTTAATAAAAGCCTTTTATTAAACTTTATCTAATTTAACTTTATTTAACCAATTTCTGTAAAGTTGCATATAGTAAATTATTTTTTGAAAAATAACGTCATAAAGAAGTTTCACTTCTTACGAGTGTACGCTAGTACACGCACACATTTTTTTTTAAAGAACTCTCGGGTGTGTAAGTTTCCTCACGATGTTTTCCTTCACCGAAAAGCAGTGATAATTGATTTCTAATACGCACATAAATCAGTGGTGCGTGCCTGGGTTTGAACCTCGGCCCTCCCGATTGAGAGGGCAAGTTTCAACTATTAGGCTATCACTCTTAACACATAGATGTGACCAAAGCGGGCGTAAAAAGGACGAATAATAAAATAAAATAATTTATTAATAATTTAAAAATAATTAATCACAATATACATATTAGTGACGTAAGGAATATTTGTATTTGCATATGCAAATATTCGCGTGATTTAAATATTCGCGGATGTCAGTAAGGGATGTTCAAGAACGTCCCTGTAGTAGATCAGAATAGGACTACGGTATCCCCTGCCTGTCGTAAAACGCGACTAAAAGAGGCTTCCCGGGGTTGCGGGCGGCTAGAGTGGGAGCTTGAACCGTCCAGCTAAGCGATCCCGAGAAAGACGGCGGTATGTGTGGTCGCATACCGTCGTAAAGACTAGACGGAGCGGTGGACCCAGCCATCTGGGAGGAACCCGATGGGGCAACGCGCTCGGAGGATTCCGGTTGCGTTCCTTTGGAGATCCCGGAATCCTCTTTGTAGCGCCGAGGTCGGCCACCGGGGGGTTTTAGTGCGGTAACAATCCCACACCCTGCGTCGCTCCCACGACGTCGGGTACCTGAAGGTTTCCCCCTCGAGTAAAAAAAGGTATGTTCAAGTAATGACATTTGTTACATCTATACTAATATATAAAGCTGAAGGGTTTGTTTGTTTGTTTGTTTGAACGCGCTAATCTCAGGAACTAGTGGTTCGAATTTAAAAATTCTTTTTGTATTGAATAGACCATTTATCGAGGAAGGCTTAAGGCTATATAACATCACGCTGCAACTATTAGGAGCGAAGAAATAATGGAAAATGTGAAAAAACGGGGAAAATTATTCATCCTTGAGGGCTTGCGTTGCGTGCCACGCGGACGAAGTCGCGGGCACAGCTAGTCATTAATATACAGCACAATAAAACAATATTGAGAAATAAAATAATAGAAATATTTCGAGTAGATAGATATAAACAATGGCCACATTAACATACTTTATATGCAGAGAAAGCTTCCTACCTTAGCCAGTAAATTATTAACACCTTCAGGTATGGTCATCTGAGGGTTGCTCGTACTGAAGACGAGCTCCCCAGAGTCAGGGTCCACCAGCTCCAGGGAGTTGACTCCGCGCGCGAATACCCCGGATGCGTTCACCACCAGCTTCGTGTCTGAACGGGAGAGCCTGGAATGAAGAGTAGGTGACATATTTTCAAGGTGGTAGAACCATTGAAGTTACCGCCACACCTATTTCTAGCGTGAAGCATTGCTGGATGTGCGGCTGGGCCCACCGCTCCGTCTGGTCTTTACGACGGTATGCGACCACACATACCGCCGTCCTTCACGGGGTTGCCTGAACGAACGGTTCGAGCTCCCACTCTAGCCGCCCGCAACTCTGGAAGCCCCTTTTAGTCGCCTCGTACGACAAGCAGGGGATACCGTAGCCCTATTCTGGTCCCGGGACTAGAGGGATATTTAATACCTTACCTAGTCTGCAAATTGAACAACACAGATCCGTTGTCGCTGCTGATGGACATGGGGACGTCCCGGAAGCTCTCCAGCAAGCCGTCCCGCTTGTACACATGGTCCAGGTCTGCTTGCCCGAAGAACTTCACCGCATTGTGCTCCGGAAGGAACTCCATGCTCTCTAGACCTGGAAAGACAGGTTGAACACTCATAAAAACACTCTCAAAACCCACTTTCCACACTCTCAGCCCCACACTAGGATTTTCTCCTGTGTCGTGGGTGCCATGTACACACACAAGACATATACACAAACACCCAGACCCAGATCATGTATCTGAACTCATCATTCTGATACCTCTTTGGCTGGGAATCGAACCCGGAACTGCACGTCAGACTGATAAGTACTGGTACTCATACACATATATTTTTTTATATCCATTTCTTGTAGAGTCAATTTATCTTTTGTTTTATTAATAAATATTTTAAACATATGCATTAATGAAATAGAAATATTGCATTAATTTTTGTTAGTACAATATGATAGATTGCCATACATTATTTTTTACCTATATCTATTATTAACTGTGTAAAGTAACAAAAATCTTTAAAATCTAAGTGCTTGCAAAAAACTTTAAGCAATGTAAAGGTGGTAAAATCTGCATAATAACAACAGTGTATGTAAGCAGGCTTAAATTGAATTTAGCCAGGATTCAAACCTGGGACATTCTGCACGATATACCATCACAGTGATGGATACTTATATTATAAAGCGGAAGAGTTTCGTTTGTTTGAACGCGCTAATCTCTGGAAGTACTTGGTCAGAGCTAAATATATGTTTTTGAATCTAACATAATTGGTATAATTTGTATTTATTTATGAAAATTACCTTGTCCGAGTCGCAGAACGGCTAATATAGCAAAAGTCAGTACCAAATTCCCTATCGCCAAAATGAATAACAACACCACGAGCGTCCAAAACGCGAAGGTTTTACGCTTTTTGTGCACACTTTTAGTAACATCATTCCCATTTTTGTCGGAGAAATTCTTCACAGCACTAAAATTCGCTTTATTTAAGAAAACTTGACTGTGTGACGGCGTTTTCGTTATTAAAGCCTTTTCTCCGCGATTTCGTTCTAACGTTGTATCCGACATTGGCTCCGAGAGAGGAGAAACGCCGCGCAAAGCTAACATTTTCGCTTATTGTACCAAAATCGTTTCCATGCTATGAAAGACAAAATTATAAAAATAGATCAACATACAACATAGTACACCAAGTCAAATATTGAGCGAATATCCGCGACTGTAATTGGCTAATGAGCTGGCCAATCGGAAGGAAGCGGCTTAGCCATGGATTCTAGTATTTTCGCCGTCTTAATCGATTCTTAGAAATCGATATTTTTATTTAATCGAGTAACGTTTAGTAATTAGTTTGTTAATACCCGACTGCGTCACATGGTGGGTAATGTTTTTATTATATTTACTATTATTTATCAATATATATTATAAACACTATTTACTTAAGTTTAATAAATTATATACATAGATGAAATAAAAAAATAATCTTCAGTAAAACTAATTATTTCTGAACGAATAGATTGTCAAACAAAGACAACAACATGACAGCGCGAATTATTTGACAAGTTGCTTTGTAATCATGGCGTCCGAACGTTACAGTTTCTCGCTTACAACTTTTAGGTAAAAATTACTAGAAATACTCTATCTTTAATTACTATTTACCATTATATCAATAGTTTAAGTGTATATATCAAATTCCTAATGGTTGAAAATAAGTTCCGATGCTTACTCTCTGATAGTTTACAAGTTAAAAGTGTCGAAATTTATTTCTTCTAAATCATCATAGTTTTGCATTTTTTATTTACAGTCCTTCAGGAAAATTGGTTCAGATCGAATATGCTTTAGCCGCCGTGGCAGCCGGCGGTACCTCCGTCGGGATTAAAGGTAAGATTTTGAAATTATTTTGGTATTTGTAGGTTATATCAGCGTCCAATATTAATTTGAATGACAGAGCAGTTATTATTAATTTATTGACTAGTTATGGGAGATTTACATTTATATTTACAGTATATATAATGTAAATTTATAAACAGTAAGTACTTCAATACCTGTTTAATCTTTTGTTTGATGATTCTCAAAACTACCTTTTTTTTATAATCAAAGAAGTATATGAGGACTAATGGGCTTATAATTTTATTTTAAAATAACAAAGAAGCAGTCATGCATAACTTCATACAGATTTAGGTTTCTATTTAAAATCATTCACACATACACATGGGCATTCCAGAAGACGCTCACAAACCCCAAAACATTTTTCCACAAGACGACCGCGGTTGTTGTGGTCGCGGCGAATACGTCGTTCGTGATGTCATGACTTACGCCCATGCGAAGCTCAATACAACCCATCTAAGGGTCGAAGTGATCGATCCATTAGAGATTATGTCATTAACACACACAAGCTAAACTGCAGTTGTGAGAGTGAACTTTGTGAATGTCTAGTGGAACGCACTCATGCAATGCCACATTCGAGGACTAAGATGGTCATTTCATACGAAAAAGTTAGGGCGACCACACCTTTCCACCTCACGCAAATACTACTTCACACTAGAAATAAGTATGATTTTCGGTACCGAGCCATATAAATGTACAACAAAACATTTATGTGGCAACAAAATATACAATTGTTATATGTATGTATACCATATGTTCACTTATTTCTAGCATGAAGCAGTTCTGTTTCAATGGAAAGATGTGGTTGCCGGCACACATATGAGGCAACCATCATAGTCCTCGGGAGTTGCAACACATCTGTACTTGACTTTAGGTTGAACTTCATGTTTCATATAAAGTTGCTTACAGATGTCGCAGAGCGGCAGTGACTATCAGGTGGACTGCATGCTCGTTTGCTACTTCAATCTTATAAAAAAAAATATGGTCTACCTGCAATATCATACCCTGGCTACCATGGCATTGTTACATCCCAATGTCATCAAACATTGAAACAAAGATCCACAATCTTTAGTGCTTACATTAATAATGAAATGTCTTCACACCTTCAGTCCTTTGCGTTTCATTAAATATTGGAAAAATCAAATCCTCAGGGCCAGGGCCCTCAGGGCCAGTGACCAGGGCTCCAGAGGGCCGACAATTTTCCTCACATTTAATATCAAAATATGGTCAGGCGCATCACAGCTTTCTTGTAGCATGAAAGTCATCTGGGCCCTTTTGGATTGTAAAGAAAGTACATCCAGGGCCTGATTAACCCTTAGGCTAATTATGCTGCAGCCTAGGGCACGAGGTTTGAGGGGGCGCGCTGATATCTTGTTTTCCCATGCACTATTAATCTAGCATCATTGCATGTAACCTACATAGATCAACTAGACAGAGACAAAACACTAACACACCAGAGAGGGTCGATTTGGCGACCTTTTTTGCTCGACAAGCTGTAGTTAATACTTTTAGGCCGACTAACAACTAAACTAAAAAATGTGTGCGTGTACTAGCGTACACTCGTAAGAAGTGAAACTTCTTTATGACGTTATTTTTCAAAAAATAATTTACTATATGCAACTTTACAGAAATTGGTTAAATAAAGTTAAATTAGATAAAGTTTTAAAGGCTTTTATTAAACTTTATCTAATAATCTAATCTATAATAATCTATCTAATATCACGCGTGGTAGGGATAAGAAAAAGATGGCGCGTAACGGAAAAAGATGGCGCGTAACGAAAAAATGTTACAGTAAATTTTTTTCCAACCCCGATAAAGAAGTTTCACTTCAAAAATGGTAATAGAATTAAAATTAAAAATGGTAATGTTCTTATCTTCCAGCGTCTAATGGAGTGGTGATAGCGACTGAAAACAAACACAAGAGCATTCTGTACGATGAGCACAGCGTCAACAAGGTTGAGATGATCACCGGTCACATTGGTAAGAAACATATCCCTACTATTTTTTTTTTTTTGTTTTCGAGGGGGAAACCTTCCAAAGGTACCCGACGCCGTGGGAGCGACGCAGGGTTATGTGGGATTTTTTCCGCACCAAAACCCTCCCGGTGGCCGTCCTCGGCGCTGAAAAGGAGGACTCCGGGATCTCGAAATGACTTCAACCGGAATCGTCCGAGCGCGCTGCACCATCGGGCTCCACCCAGGTGGGCGGCTGGGCCCACCGCTCCGTTTAGTCTTTACGACGGTATGCGACCACACATACCGCCGTCCTTCCCGGGATTGCCTGACCGAACGGTTTGAGGTCACACTCTAGCCGCCTGCAACCCCGGAAGCCCCTTTTAGTCGCCTCTTACGACAGGCAGGGGATACCGTAGCCCTATTCTGACCCCGAGGCTACAGGGACGAACATATCCCTACTACCCTGCTAATATTATAAGTGTTATATTGATATGTGAAGCAAAAACTTGTGGTGCATTTTTAAGTAATATGCCGCGGACGGATTAGTATGAAAATTTGCACGGTTATAGTGGACGTAGAGAAGGAGTGCAGGATGTTAATATTTTTTTCAAATAATGCAAATATCCGTAATTCCGTACCTACTGTGCATTTGTCACAAACAAATACATAATAAACGAAATAGAACATTCAATGTCTTACTATGAAAACACATAACGTCAGAAATGTCAGTGTCTTTGGCAAAATACCCGCTATTGCTTTTAAATGCGGCTTAACTAATTAAACCTCTTTTTATATTTAACGGGCGCGTTCAAAATTACTTGAAAATTATTGTCTTTATTTGAATTTGAGAAATATTCGTAGCACTTTGGACAATGTAAAGTTTAGTTTTTTTATTTAAATTAGAGTCGAATTTCGACCGCTGCGACGGGTGACTCGTCGTCGTCAACCCATTATTGTCCCACTGCTGGGCACGGGTCTTCTCTCAATATGAGAGAGTTTAGGCCATAGTCCACCACGCTGGCCAAGTGCGAATTGGTGGACTTCACACACCTCTGAGAACTTTTTTTTTTTTAAGAACTCGGGTGTGTAGGTTTCCTCACGATGTTTTCCTTCACCGAATAGCAGTGATAATTAATTTATAATACGCAAATGAATCAGTGGTGCGTGCCTGGGTTCGAACCTCGGACCTCCCGGTCGAGAGGGCAAATTTCAACCATTAGGCTATCACTGCTCTACGACTGGTGACTAGTATTTACTAATATTCATTCTTTATAAGGGTTTTATAAGAGTCTTATCTTTGTATTATACAATATTTCTAGATAGCTTTTTGATGTGCTAACATTGTTCCCAGGCATGGTGTACTCGGGGATGGGTCCAGACTACCGTCTCCTGGTGACCCAGGCGAGGAAGATGGCGCAGCAGTACTACCTGATGTACCACGAGCCGATCCCCACGGCTCAGCTGGTGCAACGGGTGGCCACCGTCATGCAGGAGTATACGCAGTCGGGGTGAGTTAGAAATTACTAGATATGTGTTAAAACTACATAGTGATTTGCATTCGCGAATATTCGCAAGAAAACCCGCATGGCGCAGCGGTTATCGTACCGGTCTGACACGCAGTGGGTCCCGGGTTCGATTCCCCGGCCAGACAGGTATCTGAATGATGAGTTTAGATTCCTGTTCTGGGTCTGGGTGTTTGTGTATTCGTCTTTGTGCGTGTCCATGGCAACCACGACACAGGAGAAAATCCTATTGTGGGGCTATGAGTTTAGAAAGCGTTTTTAAGTTTATTAGATTAGCTTTGCAAAAAAAATCTGCAATTCTATCCAAATTGAACTGTAGTTTGTCGACTTAAATAATAAGGCAGACTTATTTATGGCTTATTTAAGACTTAGATAATTTATTACATGTTCGCATTTTGCGAATATTTAATTGCAATGCTTTGCAAAAAAACAAATCTGCAATTCTATCCAAATTGAACTGTAGTTTGTCGACTTAAATAAGAAGGCCGACTTATTTAAGGCTTATTTAAGACTTAAATAATTTATTATTTAATAAATATTAATATATTAATATGTATATGTATTAATATTTATTCATCATATATCGTTGTCAACCCATTATTGTCCCACTGCTGGGCACGGGTCTTCTCTCAGAATGAGAGAGTTTAGGCCACAGTCCACCGCGCTGGCCAAGTGCGAATTGGTGGACCTCACACAACTCCGTCATTTTTTTTAACCCTTATGTGAGTGACAAATAAAACACCATTATCAGAGTGACGAGGTACCCGGGTACCTTCATACAGTTTATGCGTAATGTAAACAATGAAGGTCCGTTTTAACATTACCCAAACTTTGAATATTATTATTTTAGTTAAGCTAAACTTTTAACGATCTGTATCGATTGAAGTAGAGGGGGGAGGGGTTATCGAAGCGCAAGAAACACTGAATGCATTCAATACATCGCGCTTGATATTGATACTTGAATATTTACTTTGTTCGTATTGTTCGCGCTTATTTATATTTTGTGGGTTTATTATATTTTATTATGAATAGTGGAAGCAGTATTTCTAGGTAAAGATCATGTGTTCGAAGATATAATTCCACATCATTACCAGCCATATTAGCAGAATCTTCTAGTGATGAAGGTGACTTTGTTGCTTCTGATAATGAACACACCAAAGGGATATATACACTTAGGTTGGAGAGGGTGGATTGGAAATTTCGGATGTTGAGCCAGAAGCTGAAGTACAAAATGAGATTGACCATACAATGCAGAGCAAATCGGTGGCATTTAGCACTTTTTTACAATATCGATGATGTTACAGCTTTGGCAGCATAATTATATCATTTATATGGAACATAACCCACAATGTGTCTCAAGTGAGAAATATAGAAAGTTGTTAAATTCATTCAGTCTACGACTGTGTGTTATAAAATAGAAGAAAGATGAAAAAAATTGCATTGTGACATCAGGAATACATGAGAGATTTGCAATGCATGGCGTTCTTGGCCGAGAACTACGGCTTTCGATTCCTTCTGGATCTACAGCCTTCGTAAGTCAGACTAGACGAGATTCTACAGTGCGTGTTGCAGTCGTCGATAGTTGCTGCATATGCAGAGAACTCAAACGCATGCAAAGAAAAACACGAAAACCTTGCACTATCTGCAAAAAATCAGTTTGTGATTGACAAGCAGTAATTCGTCCAACATGTAACACCTGCTTTGAGAGCTGTGCTAATTCTGCGTAAACAAGGAATTTTTAATTTTTATGGAAATAAAACATCACAACAAATGTTTGTTATTTCATTTTTGCACGAAATTATAAGTACTTTTTTCATTGACTAACAGGACACAAAGAGGTACCCGGGTACCTTGTCACTCAATTGTGAGTTAAAAATTTGTTTTGACTAATACAAAACATTGTTAATAGATGACTGGGTCAAAACATTAAAATTATATAATTTATAAATAGTTAGGAGCTCTCAGGAAATTACAGCTACCTACACAGCGTAAAACATTCTTTTGTTTAAATTTGAAAATGCTAAAGGTACCCAGGTACCTCGTCACTCACATAAGGGTTAAAGAAATCTCGGATGTGTACGTTTCCTCACGATGTTTTCCTTCATCATATATATTAATATATTTATATTCATTCTAATTAATAAATATTGATATATTAATCATTATATTAATACGTGAAGCAAAAACTTGTGAAGCATTTTTAGGTAATATGCCGCGGACGGATTAGTATGAAATTTTGCACGGTTATAGTGGACGTAGAGAAGCAGTGCAGAATGTTAATATTTTTTTCAAATAATGCATATATCATACATAAAATCAACTAAAAACACATTACACACACTACCGTGCATTTATAACAAACACATACATAGTAAACGAAATAGAACATTCAATGTCTTACTATGAAAAACCATAACGTCAAAAATGTCAGATGTCTTTGTCAAAATACCGCTATTGCTTTTAAATGCGGCTTAGATAATTAAACCTCTTTTTTATATTTAACGGGTGCGTTCAAAATTACTTAATTTTTTTTACATTTTATTTCAATTTGAGAAATATTGGTGCTACTTTGGACAATATGAAGTTTAGTTTTTTAATTTAAATTAAGGTCGAATTTCGACCGTTGCGACGGGTCACTAGTAAATATTAATATATTAATATTAATATATTAATATTTATTAATTTTTAATGTTTATTGTTATTAATATTTCCTCTTACAATTATTTGACCAATTTCGCTACTTATTTATATTTGAAATTATTTGTCCCCCCAGAGGTGTCCGTCCCTTCGGCGTGTCCCTGTTGGTGTGCGGCTGGGACGGCGGGCGGCCCTACCTGTTCCAATGCGACCCGTCGGGCGCCTACTTCGCTTGGAAGGCCACGGCTATGGGCAAGAACTTTAATAACGGGAAGACTTTCTTGGAGAAAAGGTTGGTGTTATGGGTTTTTTTATACTTTTTGAAGTTCACAAGGTGGTAGAACCAGTGTAGTTCGACCGGGGAAGTACCACCGCCACACCTATTTCTAGCGTGAAGCATTTCTTGCGCGAGATAGAAGGGTGTGGTTGCCGGCACACTTTCACATGAGGCGACCATCATAGTCCTCGGGAGTAGCAACGCATCTGTGATTGACTTCAGATGGAACTCATGTTCTGTATGAATTTGATTACAGATGACCATGGGCGGCAGTGACCACTTACCAAATAAAAAAAAAAAGTGAAACTTCTTTATCGGGGTTGGAAAAAAAATTAGTGTAACATTTTTTCGTTACGCGCCATCTTTTTCTGTTACGCGCCATCTTTTTTTTCCGTTACGCGCCATCTTTTTCTTATCCCTACCACGCGTGATATTAGATAGATTATTATAGATTAGATTATTAGATAAAGTTTAATAAAAGCCTTTTATTAAACTTTATCTAATTTAACTTTATTTAACCAATTTCTGTAAAGTTGCATATAGTAAATTATTTTTTGAAAAATAACGTCATAAAGAAGTTTCACTTCTTACGAGTGTACGCTAGTACACGCACACATTTTTTTTTATATAATTTAACCTAACGATAAGGCAGACGGGCTACCTGATGGAAAGTGGTCATCGTCGCCTGTGGACATTCGCAACACCAGAGGAGTCGCCAATGCATCGCCGGCTGTGAAGGAGAGTTCTTTTCGCACCTTCCTTGAAGAGCCCTATGTCATAGCGCTCCGGGAATACCTCATGTACGCTTATGTACGTACCCTATGTACGCTTAGATCTTTAAAATTATGCTGCGGATTTTAATGCAGTAGTTTTTATAGATAGAGGGATTCAAAAGGAGGGTTTTTATGTATAATAAATACATGGAGTAGAGAAACACTGATAATTTTAGATTTTCGACTTTAAGGCGGGACGAAGTTCGCCGGGTCAATTAGTATTCAATAAATTACAGATATTCATTGGTAGGAAAGAGACACGCCATGGTTTCCGGGTTCGATCCTCGGCCGGACAAATTTCTGAACGATAAATAACAATTAAGGTTCCTATTCTGAGTCTGGGTGTTTGTCTATTCGTCTATGTGTGTCTAAAGCACCCACAGGAGAAAGTCCTAGCGTGGGGAGAGAGTATGGGGCACAACCTATTATTGTCCCACTGCTGGGCACGGGTCTTCTCTCAGAATGAGAGAGTTTTAGGCCATAGTCCACCACGTAGGCCAAGTGCGAATTGGTGGATTTCACACACTTCCGACAACTTTTTTTTTTAAAGAACTCTCAGGTGTGTAGGTTTCCTCACGATATTTTCCTTCACCGAAAAGCAGTAATAATTAATTTATAATTTGTAATACGCACATAAATCAGTGGTGCGTGCCTGGGTTTGAACCTCGGACCTCCCGATTGAGAGGGCAAGTTTCAACCATTAGGCTATCACTGCTCTGTGGACTGAGTATAGAAAGTGTTATATATTTTCTTACTAGCTGTGCCCGCGACTTCGTTCGCGTGGAATGGTTTTCATACATATATTTTTGGTATCTTCAACAGTTTTCGCAGCGCACGCAGGATGAAATGGCGTTGGAAGCCCTCTGGGATAATTTTCCTTGTTTTTTATGTTATATAGCCTAAAGCCTTCCTCGATAAATGGTATATTCAATATAAAAAGAATGTTTCAATTCGAACCAGTAGTTCCTGAGATTAGCGCGTTCAAACAAACAAACAAACAAACAAAAAAAAAAAAACGCTTTTTACACTCATAGCCCCACAGTAGGATTTTCTCCTGTGTCGTGGTTGCCATGGACACACACAAAGACGAATACACAAACACCCAGACCCAGAACAAGAATCTAAACTCATCATTCAGATACCTGTCTGGCCGGGAATCGAACCCAGGACCCACTGCGTGTCAGACCGGTATGGTAACCGCTGCGCCACGCGGGTCGTCAAAAACAAACAAACAAACTCTTCCGCTTTATTATATTAGTATAGATTAAAGTGTTATGTATTCTTTTGAACAGATATACAGAGGAGTTGGAGTTAGACGACGCTGTCCACACGGCGATCCTCACTCTGAAGGAGGGCTTCGAAGGTCAAATGACTGCGGATAATATAGAAGTAAGTATATCTTTATGCCAATATAATTGTTTTAGTTATCTTTACGTTTTGGTGTGGAAAAACTTTTTGAAGTGAAACTTCTTTATCGGGGTTGGAACAAAATTTAGTGTAACATTTTTTCGTTACGCGCCAACTTTTTCTGTTACGCGCCATCTTTTTCTAACCCTACCACGCGTGATATTAGATAGATTATTATAGATTAGATTATTAGATAAAGTTTAATAAAAGCCTTTTATTAAACTTTATGTAATTTAACTTTATTTAACCAATTTCTGTAAAGTTGCATATAGTAAATTATTTTTTGAAAAATAACGTCATAAAGAAGTTTCACTTCTTACGAGTGTACGCTAGTACACGCACACATTTTTTTTATCTGACTGAAGTAGCAAACGAGCATGCAGTCAGATGGTAAGTGGCCACTGCCGCCCTGCGACATCTGTAAGCAACCTCATACAGAACATGGGTTCTGTACGGGACTGAATAAAGACACTAAACTTTTGAAGAAAAAAGAGGTAAGAACATTAAGGAAGGCAAACAGCTCACGCGCCTATTCGTTTTTCGAAAGACTACTTTTTCAACTGTTTTATGCAACCCGGTGCCCGATTACGTCTCCTACGTGTTGTCACTAGGGATTGCAATTTGGCATCATTTTCAATCCGGCCGGATCCGGCTTTTCTTTTTTCAATTCGGCCGGATCCGATCGAAGCCGGCGGCATTAATCGAATGATTAAAACAGTGTAAAAAAAGGATCGATTTCTAACGGTAATTATTTTTGTAATGAGAAATCTTTGTCAAAATATACAGTCACCGGATCCGGTTGAGTTCCGGATCCGGTGGTGAATTGGTACCGGATCCGGGTTGTGTAAATTTGTGCCGGATCCGCCGGATTACCGGATCCGGTTTTCCGGATTGCAATCCCTAGTTGTCACCCATACTTATTACAGAAAATCGCAAATACATTTTAAAAATAATATAAAATAATGCATTTATAATACGCGTCGCCTACGGGTTCCATCTAAAGCCAATCACAGATGCGTTGCTACTCCCTAAGACTATGATGGTCGCCTCATGTGAAAGTATGCCGGCAACCACACGCTTCCATCGAAACACAAGAAATGCTTCACGCTAGAAATAGGTGTGGCGGTAGTACTTCCCTGGACGAACTACCCTGGTTCTACCACCTTGGTAGCTACCTACCATGGTTGCCGGCTTTTCATATGACGCGAGGTTAGCCTTCGGGAGAAGCAGCATATCTGTGATTTTAAGTAGAACCCGTGTTTTACATGAAGTTTCTTACAGATGTCCATGGGAGACAATAAGCACTTGTAATCAGATGGACTGTGTGCTCCTTTGCACTACACTGGTTCTACCTTAAAAATATTCGGCACCAAAACCGAATAATTAGATGATTACAAATAGTGACGACCCGCGTGGCGCAGCGGTTACCATACCGGTGTGACACGCAGTGGGTCCCGAGTTCGATTCCCGGCCAGACAGGTATCTGAATGATGAGTTTAGATTCTTGTTCTGGGTCTGGGTGTTTGTGTATTCGTATTTATGTGTGTCCATAGCACCCACGACACAGGAGAAAATCCTACTGTGGGGCTATGAGTGTAGAAAGCGTTTTTTGAATGCAAAAGATGCCGAATACCGAATTATTTTAGGTTGCAAGTTACAAATAGGCGTGGCGGTCCCCGTAAGAACAATGAAAAAATGTATTTGTCCACAAGATGTACATTTTATGTTATGTTTTCTATTTCTAGCGTGAAGCATTTCTTGCGTTGGCGAAGGGTGTGGTTGCCGGCACACTTTTATATGGGGCGACCATCATAGTCCTCGGGAGTAGCAACGCATCTGTGATTGACTTCAGATGGAACTCATGTTCTGTATGAAGTTGATTACAGATGTCGCAGGGCGGCAGTGGCCACTTATCATCTGACTGCATGCTCGTTTTCTACTTCAGTCAAATAAAAAAAATGTACATTTTGTACAATATACGTTCTATAATATTAAACGCCGTGGCGACCTCCCGCGACTCATCAAGAGATGGCGCCACTAGTATTCTGAAACACGCTATCGAAGTATTCTCAATACCCCGCATATATACAAGTTCCGAACGAGTGTCGGAGCACGGCTGCTCCCCAGGCATGATCACCTCGCCTGGCGGGGGATATCCCGCCGCCAAAACGCCATTTAAGTTAGTCCTAATATTTTTTTGAACAGTGATAGCCTAATGGTTGAAACTTGCCCTCTCGATCGGGAGGTCCGAGGTTTAAACCCAGGCACGCACCACTGATTTATGTGCGTATTATAAATTAATTATCACTGCTTTTCGGTGAAGGAAAACATCGTGAGGAAACCTACACACCGGAGAGTTCTTAAAAAAAAAGTTCTCAAAGGTATGTGAAGTCTGCCAATTCGCACTTGGCCAGCGCGGTGGACTATGGCCTAAACTCTCTCATTCTGAGAGAAGACCCGTGCCCAGCAGTGGGACAATAATGGGTTGACGTGAATATTTTTGAAGTGAAACTTCTTTATCGGGGTTGGAAAAAAAATTAGAGTAACATTTTTTCGTTACGCGCCATCTTTTTCTGTTACGCGCCATCTTTTTTTTCCGTTACGCTCCATCATTTTCTTATCCCTACCACGCGTGATATTAGATAGATTATAATAGATTAGATTATTAGATAAAGTTTAATAAAAGCCTTATATTAAACTTTATCTAATTTAACTTTATTTAACCAATTTCTTTAAAGTTGCATATAGTAAATTATTTTTTGAAAAATAACGTCATAAAGAAGTTTCACTTCTTACGAGTGTACCGCTAGTACACGCCCACATTTTTTTTTTTACTTGTTTCAGGTCGGTATATGCGATGCGAGCGGGTTCCGACGGCTGGAGCCAGCTCACGTGAAGGACTACCTGGCAAACATCCCATAATACGTTATTTAATAAAGTGCTATTTTTATTTGTATAAATGCTGTTCTTATTTGTGTTAATTCAATTGAAGTAGCAAACGAGCAAGCGGTTCTCCTGATGGTAAGTGGTCACTGCCGCCCTGCGACATCTATAAGCAACTTCATATAGAACATGGCTTCCATCTGAAGTCAATCACATGCGTTGCTATTTCTGAAGACTATGATGGTCGCCTCATATAAAAGTGTGGTATCCACACCCTTTCATCGAAACGCAAGAACTGCTTCACGCTAGAAATAGGTGTGGTGGTAAATCCCATAACCAATGTTTATTGACCGCTTCATCAAAAGTTTAATTCAAATTTTAAACGTTCCCAATAAACTTAACGCCACAATACTTTTATAAAAAAATAAATACGTTGTGTGCATTATTCACGAAACGCCGTGACATAGGGTTTTTCTAGAAAGGTGCGAAAAGAGCTCTCCTTCAAAGCCGGCGATGCATTGGCGACTCCTCTGGTGTTGCGAAAGTTCATATGCGGCGGTGACTACTTTCCATCAGGTAGCCCGTCTGCCTTATCGTTAGGTTAAAGTATAAAAACAATCTAATAGGAAGACCAATTTGTAGCATATTTCAGAATAATGTTTATACATTCATCGGGTTTTCAAGATGCATCAGTGGCGCCACCTATTCGAAGTTAAAGTTAAATTGAAAAAGCGCCATCTCTTGACAGAGAACTGGCCTTTAGTACCAATTTCTTACAAAGCTAAAACTGACACCTGGTTAAATAGGATCTCAATGAATTTGTACCATCCAAGGAGGTTATCATCCAGTACCAGCGTTATGGTGAGAGCAGTGATAGCCTAATGGTTGAAACTTGCCCTCTCAATCGGGAGGTCCGAGGTTCAAACCCAGGCACGCACCACTGATTTATGTGCGTATAAGTAATTAATTATCACTGCTTTTCGGCGAAGGAAAACATCGTGAGGAAACCTACACACCCGAGAGTTCCTAAAAAAAAAAAAGTTCTCGGAGGTGTGTGAAGTCCACCAATTCGCACTTGGCCAGCGCGGTGGACTATGGCCTAAACTCTCTCATTCTGAGAGAAGACCCGTGCCTAGCAGTGGGCCAATAATGGGTTGACGACGACCAGCGTTAGGGTAGGACGCGTTAGGGCCACCGCCCAGAGCGACGGACACGAAAGGGCGCCGCAGACGCAAGCGTTCCTTGTACCTTGTACATTTGCATTGCAATTTAAAGGGCGTAGCAGAAATCTCACCCAGGGCGCTGGTAATAAACCACTGTTATCATATATTCAGTTTTCCAATTAGACAAGTTTAAAATTATAGTTGTCTTATTTTCACTTTCACATGAGGCCATCATAGTCCTCGGTAGTAGCAACGCATCTGTGATTGACTTCAGATCGAACCCATGTTCTGAAGTTGATTACAGATGTCGCAGGGCGGCAGTGACCACTTACCATCAGGTGGACTGCATGCTCGTTTGCTACTTCAGTCAGATAAAAATATACAGAGAGCCATGCTTATTGCTTCTACACTGCTCTCGAGGTTCCGCGGCGAAGTACTCTGAAACTTTAAGTCCCAAGTAAGTCAATACATCGTCCCTGTAGCCTCGGGGTCAGAATAGGGCTACGGTATCCCCTGCCTGTCGTAAGAGGCGACTAAAAGGGGCTTCCGGGGTTGCAGACGGCTAGAGTGGGGGCTCGAACCGTTCGGTCAGGCAATCCCGGCAAGGGCGGCGGTATGTGTGGTCGCATACCGTCGTAAAGACTAGACGGAGCGGTAAGCCCAGCCGCCCATCTGGGAGGAGCCCGATGGGGCAGCGCGCTCAGAGGATTCCGGTTGAAGTCGTTTCGAGATCCCGGAGTCCTCCTTTTCAGCGCCGAGGACGGCCACCGGGGGGGGTTTTAGTGCGGTAAAAATCCCACATAACCCTGCGTCGCTCCCACGGCGTCGGGTACCTTTGGAAGGTTTCCCCCTCGAAAACAAAAAAAAAGTAAGTCAATACACACTCGTTCAACTTCGCAGTAAGCTCCTTCATTGCAACATCGGACTTTAACTCGGGCGCAAAAACCGACAACTAAGTTAGCCGAGGTGGTCCGAAGTGGCTTTCTACTCGCGTATTCGTCTAACTTCGTTCAACTTCGCGAGCAGGGTAAAGGAGGCATAATTATGACTTTTATGAACAAACGTGTCGAAGCCCATAAATTCACTTACGCAGCGAATAGAGCTACTGAGTTCCAATTGTAGAAGTTAACGTCTAAAAATTTCTAGAAATTAAATCTTAAAAAAACTTAAAAAAAAAAACTTAAAACGCTTTCTATACTCATAGCCCCACAGTAGGATTTTCTCCTGTGCCGTGGTTGCCATGGACACACACAAAGACGAATACACAAACACCCAGACCCAGAACAAGAACCTAAACTCATCATTCAGATACCTGTCTGGCCGGGAATCGAACCCGGAACCCACTGCGTGTCAGACCGGTATGGTAACGGCTGCGCCACGCGGGTCGTCAAAATCTTATATAACCAGGTTTGAAAAGTCCTATTAACAGAGGTAATTTGAAGTGCCGGGAGCTCATTGGAATTCTCTTTATTAGAGATAATTCTCAGTTTATATCATCTATGGGTATGGGTCTCATTTAGGTCCAACTCAACATGATTGAACTATAGGTATTTGTAAAAAAATCGATTAACATGAAAATCGATTTCTCCAGCCAAGATACATCCCTACCGTAAAGGTGGGAACATACTACTAAAACCCGACGCGACGCGACGTGACGACACCCGACCCGGACCGTGCACATGTACAACACCCGACGCCACGAAATAACACGGGCCGCTAATGTCATAAGCCCGTAACGGACAGAACTGGGTAGCCGCCTGCATGGATTTACTGTACAATGAATAAAATTACTAATGCTTTTAAGATTTTTGTGACCAAACACTAACATAAAATTGTTATGCTACATATACATCTGAAATGGCCTAGTTACAGGCTTTCATTTCATATCCATCCTGTTATGATAAAAATATCGTCTCTACACCCTCTCTTTTTCTCTCCGTAAGTTTCAACTTTAAAAATTATATAGCCTATGTTACTCACACAACTGAGTCGTTTCAATTGATATGTCATACGTTATAATCTGTGTAGCCGGTTTAGCTGTAGCGCCTGACAAATAAATGGGCATACATTAATATATACATACACATACATCCTTATGCTCAAAAAACATTACCCTCATTCTGAGGCAGTCGGGTACAAAACATTACGTGTCGTCGGGTGCTGCCTAGAAACACACTGCGTGTGATGGGTCAGATGGCGTGTTTTCCCCCTCTATCAGTAACACGCTGATCCGGATCGACTGGATGTTGTCGTGTGTGAGTGCATGTTGTCGCGTCGGGTGTTGTGTATATGTTTCTGACCATATTAATTGTATGGATTTGATCAGTACTGTCACGCGTCGCGTCGGGTGGCGTGGCGTCGGGTTTGAGTAGTATGTTTCCGCCTTTATGATTTCATAATGATAGGTAACGAGATTAATGGTGTCCCTTTCAGATATCGATAAAACGAGTGATAAGCTACTATTTCGTAGTATATTTGCCTATTCTTTTTAGTAACTGGCACTGATTTAATATACGGATTAAATGATAAATAAGACATTAGCTCATCACGTATTTTAATTACATATTGATAAAATATATCTACAGTTACTATGATAACCATTTTAAGCTTACACGAGTTTTTAAGTAATAGTACAGTACTATCAGTATTCGCCCATCATCCATCTACATTTTATTAATGTAATGTTCAATATTATGCAAAAATCCAATTTCGAATCGTTATTACTCGCATTACTACTTCTAAGGACTAAAGGGGGTTGCGGGTGGCTAGAGTGGGAGCTCGAACTGTTCGATCAAGCTACCGGGTAAGACGGTGGCATGTGTGGTTGCATATCGTCGTAAAGACGAAGCGGCGGGCACAGCCGCCCATCTGGGAGGAGCTCGATGGGGCAACGCGCTGAGAGGATTCCGGTTGAAGTCGTTTCGAGATCCCGAAGTCCTCCTTTTCAGCGCCGAGGACGGCCACCGGGGGGGTTTTAGTACATACCGCCGTCCTTCCCGGGATTGCCTGACCGAACGGTTCGAGCTCCCACTCTAGCCGTCTGCAACCCCGGAAGCCCCTTTTAGTCGCCTCTTACGACAGGCAGGGGATACCGTAGCCCTATTCTGACCCCGAGGCTACAGGGACGAAGGATGTGTCCCTACGAACTTTAAAGAGTCTTTGTCTATATGAAACGAAATGTCTTTATTTTGCATTGGCCTACGGAGGAACTTACAAATTGTCATGTAACTGACAATTTGTAAGTGCCTCCGTAAGTATAATTTTTTACACTACCACCGGATCGGAACACCATCTCAACTGAGAAGATCCGGCAAGAAACTCAGTGGGTTTGTCTTTTTTCTTTGTATATCTTCTTTGCCATATTGTTTTTACATTGGTTATAAAAGTTAGCTCCAGTATCTTTCCCTATATTTATTTTATTTGTATGTCCTTTATAGAATCGTAAACAGCATTTAATCATGTGTTAATCTTTAGCAAAGTTGTTGTGCATTTGCCTACGAAGGTTTCTGGTTTTTAGAGCTATTGCATAACTTTTATCACAGGCCTTCAGTGCGGCGACCGAATCAAGAAATTCCGTAACGAAAAACCTAACACCCTCCACTCCGCCTACAATGTAGTGCGGCCGAGCGTTCGCTTAACGTGTATGTACATGGTACGACAGTACAAAGCTCGCACGGATCGAGACATGCTGCTCAGAAATCGAACGGATATGTGAGTTGTTTGTAAGAAAGTATATAGTATCAAAGAAAAAACTTGAATTAATATCAAAGAAAAACAAGTATGTACTGCATAAATAAATAATTATAATTGCATAATTTGATAAAAAATGGTATGCAATAGCTTTACCGTGGCAGCCCCCGAGTGCCGCAATTTTTTTGTAGTGGCGTAGTAACGCACGCAAGGTACTTACCTACTGCTAGTCAAATAAAATAATAATATTATATGTGAACAGTTTCATTGATTAAATCAAATAGGTCATCGATCATATTGTTTCATAGATAAAACGATAATTACAATAACGCTTCCTAGATAACTAGATTTATTGAAAAAATGTGTTTATCTGTTACAACATTCTATCTACCAAGTGACCAAATCCTTAGATACCTACATAATTACTTAATTTGATAATTTCAGGTGTAAGTGTTGTGCACGATAATCGAATATTGTTTATCAATATCAAGAGTATCGAGTTTTTAATAGATGATAGTTTAAAATCTAAGAATATCATTTTTACATATTGATTGTCATCCACAAAGATCACTAGAAGCGTAGTATGGGCTATGCCTTCCAGGGCCGAAGTCTAATTCACCGCCACCCATTCAAGCATGTCAAAGTAAATTTTGAATAGCCTTTGTAACTTATGTTTATTTGACGAAAAAGTGGTCGTCCAATCTAAACATAATGGGTCCCCAAAATGTGTCCGAGTGCCAAATTGTTTTTTAAAGTTTTTCTACAGGAAATTAAAAAAAAACTATTTTTTGTTGCCCAAGATGTATAAAATCGATTGTATCATATCGATAATTAGTATCATTTTCAAAGCAACAAATGTTCAATAGCATCGCCACTTTCCTACTTCATGAATTTCAAGCCCAAAAAGATATAGTTGTACGTCTTACAACGCATTATGATGTCATAAGCTGGACAGATAATTCTTATTGAGGAAAGATAAGCCCCTGATTATGTATTTAGTATGTTTGCTTTCCGTTATCAAAATTACACATAAAATTTAAAGTTTGTTATTTTAATTTAAAGCGTTAATACCTTCTATATCGGTGGTGCTATTTTATTAAGCTTTCTATTTATATTTTATTTTTTTCTCAGATGGATGTTCATTCATGAAGTTGGTTATAGCTTCACAGGACCGCTGTTTGAAACGGTCGTTCGACACAAATCTCCCTTATAAGTTTATGTAATGTGGCTAGCGATAACGCATTTTTTGATTTGATTGAAACAGTCAACGAAATTACTCTCCTTGGACTAATCTGTATATGTATACCTATACCTTTGGATTTGTGTTATATATGTATAAGGACAATTATTCTTCCACTTCTTGAGAATATGTTTGTTTATTTTTATTATATTTAGGTACTATCCTAGTATTTCATATGTATGTTTATATTTATAATTATCCTATAATTTCTTATATAGCATTGTTTAATAATGCCGCCTTGTATGTTTTCTGTTTAGCCTAAAGGTTGACTGGTAGAGAATGCTCCTAGCATTAAGTTCGCCTTTTGTACCAAAATTGTAAGGTATAATAAAGTATAAATAAATAAATAAATAAACGAACACGCAGTGTACTAGTAAGTGGATACTGCCGCTCCTAGACTCTATCATAATAAATAGCACAGGGATTCTATCTGAAGCCAAATACAGATGCGTTGCTACTCCCAATAACTAAGATGGCCTTATGAAAACGACATATAACTCACGCTGGTCTGCTTGACACTCTAAATAAGTGTGGCGATGGTACTTACATGCCTGGTCAAACTATAATTGTATTACTTGGAAACAGAGGGGACGGGAATTATTCCATATTTCGACAAATACAAGAGTAAAAACATAATCCTGGTACTCCTGTTCGAACCACTCATGAAGAATAAAGAATACGCCTGCCGGAATTGCTATATTGTATAAAATCTTTGAATAAACCGGCCAAGTGCGAGTGGGACTCGTGTACGAAATGTTCCGTACCATTATCTAGAAAAACCAGCAAAAATCGTTTTTGTTGTATGGGAGCTCCCCTTAAATATTTGCTTTATTCTGTTTTCACTATTTGTTGTTATAGTAGCTAAAGAAATACATAATCTGTAAAAAAACTAGCAATTACGGTTCGTGAGATATATCCTGGTGACAGACAGACGGGCATCGGAGTCTCAATAATAGGGTCCCGCTGTAACCCTTTGACTACGGAACCCAAGAACTGTTCACATATTCCGAGAATCGTTCGTCACAAACAGTAACCAACAAGTACTATAAATCTGTACTATAATCATCCAAATTTATTGGCTATATAATAATCATAGAAATTAATAATTAAGTAACATTATTACAATTAATAAATTTCATACATACTGAAACTATTTCATTGAAATATGTTACGTAAAAACAAGTTTTTCATAAGTTTAGGTATTTACAAATATGTTTTTTTGCGTTTATCATGAAAATACATAAGATAAAAATTATGTAAATATCTACAAAAAATGTCTGTATACTTTTACTCGTTTTACATTTCATAGGTGTGTTCTCAACATTATATTTTAACTCCATAGCAATTTATGTAACCTTGGATGTCGGATGTCGAGATAATCACAAAAAAAAAATTAATTCACATAATTTATACCCTTTTGTTTCGAATATAACATGGAATTAATGTTAAACATGTGGTAGTAACAGCTGTACGTACTTAATTTGTTAATAATCACGTCGAATCACAATTTGTTAATAAAACAAAGATTTATTATCATACAAACCAACATTATCACTCATTGTCCTTGTACACTCTACAACGAGACATCGAATAAGTAAATGATTAAACGCCAAGTAATGTAGACTTTACATAACCTTATTATGTATTATTTCAGCTTGTGCGATTGACTTAAATAGGACAATGTTTTCTCTATACGGTTCAACTCGTACAGTAGATCAAATAGGTTATTATGCGATATATTAATCTAAGAATTATTTAACCTTTATTCAATGGTGATAGCAAATATTTTAGCTTGATTGCTAAAGTTATAGGGTTTGATAGTGGCGTCCTGTACGTCGCGTCGAGCGAATCAAAATCGATTAGTATAAAAACTAGCGATTCGCGGTACATCACCAATCGAGTACACTGACTCGTTCGAGTGCCTACTTGTTATCTCGTCTCATTCATTCGGCCACTGGCAAGTGACATGGCGGCTGCTCGGTGTTTACGGACTAGTGGTTTATTTCTATTATTATTTTTAATATCGAACACGCTCGCCGTGTCAGCACCATGGATAGTTTCGGTAGAAGTTGTAAGCGTTTCGTGTTTAGAGAAATGTGTGTATGAGTTGAATGTGGTTGGAAATATCGAAGAGTGGTCGTTAACCCAAGTACCGGGTGCATTGGGCAGCCAGTGTTTACCGAGTATCGTTGAACCGGCTAATGTGACTGTGAAGGTAGAAGTTGGTGCTGAAAAGGCGTACTTCTGTGCGAAAAGTGAAAACAGTTGGAGGCATCAAGGAGAGAGTTTATATTTGGAAGGTGACGTCATCGCACGCGCCGAGCGGTAAGTTTGATACTAATTATTTTAGTTTTGGCCTACATATTTTGTTATCTGTCAATGTAATATTTATAAACCAATTTGCGTGAATTTATCTTTGTTACAATTATTTTGTAAAAAATACGATAATCAATTATGAAATCCGCGCGTAAAGTAGGTAGATGCTCATTTTTTACATTGCGAAATCGAAAAAGCCGCCATTTTTAAATTGTCATTGCGAGCGCGGGAAAAATAATTGCACAGATAAATAATAACATTTTTTTAATAAAGTTTTTAAGTTATGACGGACTGAACATTGAGCATGGCATATTTCTAGTAAAATGGAGGGAAATAGAAAAAAAAGGAACAATGTGGAAAATTATTTTAAAAATATTTAAATGTGCAAGTCGAGCATTGCTTTAAACTGTAGGTTAATTGATTCATTCCTAAATTAGTGAATACAGAATTAGCATAATGAATCATAGTACTACTGTATGTAGGTAGATATAAATTTTATGCGTCATATAACCATACTGGAACTCGTCGTCAACCCATTATTGGCCCACTGCTGGACACGGGTCTTCTCTCAGTATGAGAGAGTTTAGGCCATAGTCCACCGCGCTGGCCAAGTGCGAATTGGTGGACTTCACACACCTCCGAGAACTTTTTTTTTTTTTTTAAAGAACTCTCGGGTGTGTAGGTTTCCTCACGGTTCGGCCAAGTGCGAGTCGGGACTCGCGCACTAAAGGTTCCGCACAAATATCCTTTAAAAACGGCAAATTATGCAGTCGGGGCCAATTTACGTTTGCTGTTAGAGGGCAGCGGTAAATATTTATTTTAAATTCATTATTTATTTTTGAAGAGAATATACCTAAAACGAAATATGTGAACTAGCTCTTACCCGCGGCTTCGCCCGCACGGTCAAAGGGAATTAACATTAGCATTTGATAGCGTGATTCAGAACTTGCAATTGAAGTTTACTAACGCCATCTATTAACAACGTCTGGAACTACTAAATATGTATCAACTAACAAAACATCGATATTCTCATGGGAATGAGAGAGCGCGGTAAAAAGTAGCCTACGTCACTCTCCGCAATCTTAATTATTTTTTAGGATATAAACCATATCATATAATAGCTATGTGGCAACGTGAAAGAGGAACAAACACATTTTCACATTTATAATATTAGTATGGATTTCAAGCGTCTACGTGTTGCCGTTATGAATATCGAGCAAATACATTACGAAGTTGTATGGGACCTCCCTTAAACATGTATTTTATTTTTATTTCGTTTTTAGTTCAAGCCATATACATAGTTAATGAGATACAGCCTGGTAATACACAGACGTACAGACGCACAGCGGAATTTTAGCAATCTATGAAGATATCTATGGGCAGTGACCATTTATCATTAGGTGGATTGTATGCTCGTTTGCTATTTCGATCTTATAAAATGAAAAGGATATGGTTAATGGTTTCGACGCCCGTAAAATATTGCAGTTTAATAGTTTAACTGACAGATTTGTTATTAACTAGCCTAACCCCGCAGCTTCACTCGCGTTAAAAAATCGGTCGATCGTCCCGTGGGAATAAGATATTTTCCCGCAGTAAAAACAGCAAACTCCATACCGGTCTGACGCGCAATGGGTCCCGGGTTCGATTCCCGGCCAGACAGATATCAGAATGATGAGTTTAGATTCTTGTACTGGGTCTGGGTGTTTGTGTATTCGTCTTGTGTGACCGTGGTACCCACGACACAGGAGAAAATCCTACTGTGGAGCTATGAGTGTAGAAAGCGTGTTTTTAGTCTAAAACATCACACACATGACGAATTGACGACTCGTGTGGCGCAGAGGTTACCATACCGGTCTGACGCGCAATGGGTCTTGGATGCGATTCCTGACCAAGACAGGTATCTGAATGATGAGTTTAGATTTCATTGACATGTAAAAAAGAAAACATGATTGTAATTATATTTAAAAAAAATGGACATAAATAAGAAAAAAGACAAACCCACTGAGTTTCTTGCCGGATCTTCTCAGTTGAGGTCGTGTTTCGATCCGGTGGTAGTGTAAAAATATATATGTAACTGACAATTTGTAAGTGTCCCCGTAGGCCTATATAAAATAATAATAATATTTTATTAATAATACTTTATTATTATTTTGTATAGGTATTTTGCATTTCATTTCATTTTATTGGTTTTCTGGTGTTTGTGTATTCGTCTTGTGTGACCATGGTACCCACGACACAGGGGAAAATCCTATTGCGGGCTATGAGTGTAGAAAGCATGTGTTTTTAAAGCGTGTATTTAGGAAAAAACCAGGCGTAGATTGCAAACGTAAATGATACAGCTGTTTTGAAATCATAGTAACAGGTACTGAATATTAAAACATTTTCCTCGAATCAATGACGATGTGACCGAAATACATTATTTACGTAAACATGCAATTATACAGTTTAATTTCCTTGTCACGGGAGGGATTTTCCCAGGACCCGCCCGGGTTTTCCTGGCGCCATTACCACAGTATTAATATCATACAGTAGTCTAACTCTGCCATGTCCTTGAATTTTATACATATAGACGCGCTGGACGAGAGTTCGCGTTAGGGCTACCCGCCTAAAGTATTTTAATACATCTGTATACTTGACTTTCTTTCTTACTTATTATCTATTTTATTCAGTAGATTAAGGTAAAAAACAACGCGTTCTTTTAATATATAAGAGACTTAATAACACACAAACAATAGTTATAAATTTCACACTGAATAATATTTTACCAACCAAAATAAAAATTATTAACACTGGACGTGTTTATGCACAATAATAATTAAAGCAATCAAAAACAGCCTAATATAGTTTACAACTGCTCTTCGCTACATTATTATATAATTAAAACGATCAACTGCTTAAAAAACGTCACATCGCCCGCTCCCCACTATGGCACATTCGCTAGCTGTTGGGTACCGAGTGCATACCGAAATCGTGGCGCGTAGGTATAACTTGCGTTTCGTGCGTTTGTAAGAAGTTAGAATACTGTAGATACTAGTACTGTGCCATTACTAAATGAAAAACGGCTGGATAGGCGCCTTTTTATAGATTTTCTGAAGAAAGTGTGAAAGAAAACATACGAATATATAATGCTTATTTCTTTTTTGTGGATTTAAATGTTCGTTTTTTGCACCGTTTAATGCTTATGTTTTTTGTTTTTAATGTACCTAGGTAGTGTGCAGAGTTGCCAAGCCAAAGAACTAGAAATTATTATAGAAATAATAAAAAAACTACTGCATATTTACATGTATATTTTATTAACGGCTTTTAGTAGTTTTCTGAATAATAGTACTAACTTCTTTTTACCCGACTGAGGTAGCAATCGAGCATGTAATCCACCTAACGGTACTGCTGCTTAAGGACATCTGTAAGCAACTTCATATAGAAAATAGGTTTTATTTGCAGTCGTTCACAGATGTATTGCTATTCCCGATGACTAAGATGGTCGCCTTTTTTGTGTTCGAGGGTACCCTTCAAAAGGTACCCGACGTCGTGGGAGCAACGCCGGGTTATGTGGGATTTTTACCACACTAAAACCCATGTTGGACGTCCTTAGCGCTGCGTAATGGACTCTGGGATATCCAGTGGAACACAACCGGAGTCCTCCGAGCGCGACGCCCCATTCAAGCTCTTCCCAGTGAGCATTTGTACTCACTACCTGGTGTTTACGACGGCGTGCAGCCATGCCGTCGTCCTATCCGGGGTCGCTTGGCTAGACGGCTCGAGCTCCCACTCTTACCGCCCGCAACCCCGGAAGCCCCTTTTAGTCGCCTCTTACGACGGGCAGGGGATACCGTAGTCCTATTCTTGACGACTCGCGTGGCCAAGCGGTTACCGTACCGGGCTCACGTGCAGCGGGTCCCGGGTTCGATTCCCGGCCAGTCAGGTATCTGAATGATGAGTTTAGATTCTTGTTCTGGGTCTGGGTGTTTGTGTATTCGTCTTTGTGTGTGTCCATGGTACCCACGACACAGGAGAAAATCCTACTGTGGGGCTATGAGTGTAGAAAGCGTTTTTTTTTTTATTCTGGTATTCTGGTTGCGGTCGTTCCGAGTTCCCGGAGTCCTCTTTATAGTGCCGAGGACGGCCACCGGGGGGGTTTTAGTGCGGTAAAAATTCCACATAACCCTGAGTCGCTTTCACGGCGTACCTTTTGAAGGTCTCCCCCTCGAGAACAAAAAAAAAGTCCTATTCTGGTCCCGGAACTACAGGGACAAAGATGGTCGCCTAATTAAGTATGAGTTAACCACACCTTTGCAAAACGCCAGAACTACTTCGCTATAAATAGATGTAGTACCATACCTACACCTTTGCTTCACGCACATTTTACATTGAATAATGTTTTCGATATCTTATTGATAACTAATCTTCTTATAAAAAATTGGCTTCCGTAAAGTAGCCGATTCAACCTAAACCTCTTAGATAAGACAATAAGATATCAATATGGAACATATGTAATAACAATTGTTATAGACTAGCCTTTTACCGCGGGTCTGCCCGTTTTGGTTTGGTTGGTGGAGCCATACAGGTCTGACGCGCAATGGGTTCCGGGTTCGATTCCCGGCCAGACTGGTATCTGAATGATGAGTTTAGATTCATGTTTTGAGTCTGGGTGTTTGTAAAATAAAATATAGGTATGAAATCGAAAAAAACGTTTTGTTTCGCCCTATAATTAGTTTCAGAACGCTTAACAGACACATTTTTTTACATAGGATAGATGTTTTCGGTGCTCAGCGGTTATCCAAGGCAGCAACGTTATCTCAACGTTTAGTTGTACGACACGCGTAACCATGGCAATTTCCGGTAACAAATCTGCGTACTGAAAACGGGTATAAGACTGATTTTTGCAAAATTGACTTCTAGCAAATTTGTTAGATTTTTTTTACATAGAATATACCCGTTCCACCTTACATCTTCTTCTCTTCTTCTTCTCTCGGAATGAGAGAGTTTTAGGCCATAGTCCACCGAGTGAGACCTAGTGCGAATTGGTGGACTTTACACACCTCCGAGAACATTTTTTTTTAAAACTTTCGGGTGTGTAGGTTTCCTTGCGATGTTTTCCTTCACCGAAAAGCAGTGATAATTAATTTCTAATACGCACATCGTCAGTCCGTGCCTGGGTTTGAACCACGGACCTTCGGATCGAGAGGGCAAGTTTCAACCATTAGGCTATCACTGCTCTGGCAGGGGATACCGTAGCCCTATTCTGATCCCTGAACTACAGGGACGATCTAACACAGATCTATCGGTAGATCTTGTTTCGGAAAAATATTTAGTTAATTTCGCAGAATGTCATCAAAAAAGACTTCATCATCACGTTAATATCGAGGCCATCCAGCTCCTCGATACGACGGACTTGGTGAGAAGACTCAAACGGACTAAGCCCTTTGAGCTAGTGATATAACATAGTGTAGTGTTAATGAAATAGTGAATTAATTTAAATTATAGAACACAAGAACAATGTGTCTACCCCTTTATGTTAGAACAAAGAAGTGCAGTGTCAGTGGACGCCTCCTTCAATAAACAATTATTTAGCAGTTTAAGTTAGATTAGAATTACTCATTAGCCATAAATAAGGCTAGATTGTAATGAATATAAAGTACCCTATTATTCGGTACTTTATATATAATATAAAAAAAAAACATGCGTGCGTACAAAGTACACATGTCAGAAGTGAAACTTCTTTGGCGAACTAATTTATAAGTCTTGTTTATATTTATACAAATCTAAAACTTTAAATTTCCAAGATTAAGAGGAAGGGAAAAAGGCGTGATACGACGTTCGCTCTGTCTCACTTTTTCTCTCAATCTTTCTCACTCGCTTGCTCCCTACTCTCACTCCACGGCTAGTTGCTCATGCTACGTTCGCCCTGTCTTACTCTCTCTCAATCGGTCTCGATCACTCTCTCTCTCTTTTCCGACACTTCCGTTGCATACCGGCGTGACGTTTCATCTGTAAAAATTTTACCCTCATGCGCCTAAAGAAGTTTCACTTCAAAAAAAAATTTCGCAAGGTGGTTCGATCGGGGAGGTACCACTGGTCTGCTTATATCTGGCGTGAAGCAGTTCCTGCGTTTCATTGAAAGAGTGTGGTTGCTTCACTACCTATCATAAAACAAAGTCGCTTCGCGCTGTCTGTCCTATGTAGGCTTCGATCTTTCAAACTACGCTACGGATTTTAATGCAGTTTTTGAAGTGAAACTTCTTTAGGCGCATGAGGGTAAAATTTTTACAGATGAAACGTCACGCCGGTATGCAACGGAAGTGTCGGAAAAGAGAGAGAGAGTGATCGAGACCGATTGAGAGAGAGTAAGACAGGGCGAACGTAGCATGAGCAACTAGCCGTGGAGTGAGAGTAGGGAGCAAGCGAGTGAGAAAGATTGAGAGAAAAAGTGAGATAGAGCGAACGTCGTATCACGCCTTTTTCCCTTCCTCTTAATCTTGGAAATTTAAAGTTTTAGATTTGTATAAATATAAACTAGATTTATAAATTAGTTCGCCAAAGAAGTTTCACTTCTGACATGTGTACTTTGTACGCACGCATGTTTTTTTTTTAATAGATAGAGTGATTGACAAGGAAGGTTTTAATGTATAATACATGTATCATATACAACAGAAATACTGATAATTTTAGATTTTTTACTTTTAGGCGGAACGAAGTTCACCGGATCAACTAATACTTTTGTATGACTCAATAAAAGACCACTAACTCTCGTTAGCAACGCATTTGTGATTGACTTTGGACAGAACCCTTTTTCTGTAAGAAGTTGCTTACAGATATCCATGGGCGGCAGTGACCATTTATCATCAGATACTGCATATTCATTTGCTACTTCAATCTTTAAAAAAATTAGATCTATAGATCGACTCACCTTTCATCTAAAAAATTAGGTATAAAAAATAAATTTGGCAAAAATAAAACTTATACCCGTTTTCAATAGGCGCATATAAGTTATATAATCCGAAAAATATAACTTTATCTGTGATTGGTGATAAAGATAAAAATTATCTGTGTTACTGTCTGTGTTTATCTTAGAAATAACATCTTACATAAGTACGTGAAATATCATGCAATTTTAAGGTGGTAGAACCACTGTTAGACATGAAAAAGCCGCCATTTTGAAATTTCGTTGCTAACGCAAAATAGTACTTTTTATCCGAGTGCGTCAGAAGCAGGGTAATCATTTCGAGCGTATGTACCTATGTCTATTTCTTTGACACGCACTACAGCCTAAATGCCTTGACGGATTATAACATATGTAGTAGTCACCCGGCGCAACGGTCGAAATTCGACCGTAATTTAAATTAAAAAAAATAACTTCATATTGTCCAAGGTAGCACCAATATTTCTCAAATTTAAATAAATTGTATAACTTTCAAGTTATTTTGAACGCACCCGTTAAAGATAAAAAGAGGTTTATTAACTAAGCTGCATTTAAAGGCAATAGCGGGTATTTTGACAAAGACATCTGACATTTTTGACGTTATGTGTTTTCATAGTTAGACATTTAATGTTCTATTTCGTTTATTAAATATGTGTTTGTGTCAAATGCATGATAGTGTGTGTAATGTGTTTTTAGTTGATTTTATGTATGTTTTATGAATTATCTGAAAATATTAGCATTGCGTAATCCTTCTCTACATCAACTAAAACCGTGCGTAATTTCACATTCCTTCATTTCTTTTTATGATACTTGCCGCGGGCAAGTACCTATCTTAAAAAGTTTTTGCTTCACGTATTAATATATAGAAAACACGCTTTACACGCTTTCTGCACTCATAGCCCCACACTAGGTTTTTCTCCTGTGTCGTGGGTACCATGGACACACACAAGACGAATACACAAACGCCCAGACCCAGGACATGAATCTAAACTCATCATTCAGATACCTGTCTGGCCGGGAATCGAACCCGGGACCCATTGCGCGTCTGATCGATGTGGTAACCGCTCCGCCACGCGGGTCGTCAAAAACATGTCATTGGAATTTGATACAGAGCAGGGGCTCTATCTGAAGTCAAGGTGCTTAGCTACTTCCAAGGGTTGAGATGATCGTCTTATATCAAGTCAGTGGATAACCACACACTTTCACCGAAACGCAAGAACTGCTTCACGCTTGAAATAGGTGTGGCGATCGTACCCTGGTTATATACGTACCATGTAATTATATCAAGTTAGCTATTAGCGGCGTACTGAATTTGCGACGTATCGGTTTAGTACACCCTTCCATATAGTTGAAATGGAGTGTCCAAGGTTTGCTAGTTTGCGTTCATTGTACGCTGTAACGCGGCAAACTGAGAGAGTGAGCAAACTACCAAGTTTTGAACAATCCATATCAAATATGGGTTTATTCCATAAATCCCCATTGCAAATCCCATATGGAAGGGCGTATTAAACCGATACGTCGCAAATTCAATACGCCGCTAACAGTTTCCCTACTGGGGACACAGCGTAAGTGTGGCGTGTGGCGGTCGAACAATACATATATATCGCACCCTCGGTGGGACAAGGGCACAAGTGCATGTTTTACAAATTTTCACTACAAGAATTTTACGTTGTTGCACCAATTTTGACAAAAAACGGACAAATTGAACAAAAGCACTATCGACTTCTGTCGAAATGAGATAGAACTGAATGGCAGGCTTTGTTCTACCAGACAGTAGGATGTTTTTAAAACAATTTTTAAGACTATTTTGTAATTTTTGCGTTTTATGCCCTTGTCCTGCCGAAGGTCCGATATGTACTACTATAAAATTTTGCCGGCACACTTTCATATGAGGCGACCATCATAGTCCTCGGGAGTAGCAACGCATCTGTGATTGACTTCAGATGGAACCCATGTTCTGTATGTAGTTGATTACAGATGTTGCAGGGCGGCAGTGGCCACTTACCATCAGGTGGACTGCATGCTCGTTTGCTACTTCAGTCAGATAAAAAAAATAATAACGGCGTAATATAAAAATGTGTAAATATAAAATTGTCCACCAATTCGCATTTGGCCAACGCGGTGGACTATGGCCTAATGCTCTCTCATGAGAGAAGACCCCTGCCCAGCAGTGGGACAATAATGGGTTGACGACAATATAAAAATATGTACAAAAATGTTAAAACATTGTTTACCATGTTCGCTTTGTTCAAGACCAAGGGCAATCAATTCATTGATAAAACAACCGAATTGGCAAAATGAATCATGCTGTTACCACTTACGTAGGCAGATGTAATGTTTATGCGTCATGTACCACACTTAAGTTTAAGGAAGTTTGGACTGCATAAAAGCGTATCATTTCGTAACTAGTATATGTATATCGGACAGTACGAGTTTTGATGTGCTTCCTCCAAATAAGTATTGTTCTTGTTAGTTGTTGCTTAGCCATTTGTGCTTTAAACGCATGTCGCAGTAATTGACATGCATGTGATGCATGCAAACATACGCTTTTTTGGATTTTGCGTCAAAATAATAACATAAAAGTAATAATATATATATTTTAATGGTCTATTTTTGGCTTTAATTTGCTACTCACATTGTTTTGACAAAAAAATCGTCTCGCGCTCTTTTTCCTCTGAAAATATGACATTCTCACAACCGAGTCGTTTCAACTAGCCGATGGGCTAGAACAAAATCGTATATGAAAAATTACCAATTTACAGTATGAAGTTTTGTTGAACAGGTGGTAGAACCAGTGTAGTTCGACCGGGGAAGTACCACCGCCACACCTATTTCTAGCGTGAAGCATTTCTTGCGTTTCGATGGAAGGATGTGGTTGCCGGTACACTTTTATATGAGGCGACCATCTTAGTCCTCGGGAGTAGCAACACATCTGTGATTGACTTCAGATAGAACCCATGTTCTGTATGAAGTTGATTACAGATGTCCATGGGCGGCAGTGACCACTTACCATAAGGTGGACTGCATGCTCGTTTGCTACTTCAATTAAATAAAAAATAAACTTATTGGGTGCGTTGAGTACTTTAGATCGTTTTTTTCTCACCAGCGGTATGTAGACTATGTAGTTTTAAAATACTTGTCATTCACGCATCGCTTGTCTAGCGCTCGGTCTGGTTATCTGCCAACAAACATGACAGACATATTATACATATATTTCTTGTTAGTACTCATATGGCTCTATATTAGTGATGAGAAATTCGTATTCGCATGTTTTTAAATATTGGTGCGAATATTGAATTGCAATGCTTCTCAAAAATAGGTAGCCAAATTTATCCAAATTGAAATCGATCTGTAGTTTGGCGTCCACCTGATGGTAAGTGGTCACTGCCGCCCTGCGACATCTGTAATCAAGTACATACAGAACATGGGTTCCATCTGAAGTCAATCACAGATGCGTCGCTACTCCCGAGGACTATGACGGTCGCCTCATGTGAAAGTGTGCCGGCAAACAAACCCTTCTATCGAAACGCAAGACGCTTCACGCTAGAAATAGGTGTGGCGGTGGTTCTTCCCCGGTCGAACTACACTGGTTCTACCACCTCCTACACCTAAACAATATTCGCATTTGCATTCGCGAATGTTCAAGTAATATTCGTTACATCACTACTCTATATTGAGTAAACCGTTATCTATCTGTTTGTAAATGTTTGTGTAAGATCGACTTTTTATGTACTTAGTGCTTGTTTGTTTCAATACGTAACGGGTACTCAAGATATGCAGTTTTTGAGTTCCTTTAGAATTATTACTGCCGATATTTCGATGCGACATCGATCGAGGTCACGGCAAAACTGACTACGATCGGTTACATATTGTTTAAAGTAAACTTTGTACCCATATTCTTAAAGGTATTCTTTCAAGTACATGTGCACAAAGTTTCATGATAATCGGCTTAGTAGTTTTGGCGTGAAAGCGCAACAAACTTAAGATGAAGTCTTGAAGATGAAGACGAATATTAAAAATTCACATTTATAATATTCATCTTCATCTTCAACCCATTATTATCCCACTGCTCGGCACGAATCTTCTCTCGGAATGAGAGAGTTATAGACCATAGTCCACCGCGCTGGCTAAGTGCGCCCTTTTCTTTTGTTACGGGGAGGAAACCTTCAAAAGGTACACCGAAGTCTTGGGAGAGACTCCGGGTTATGTGTGAGCACACACAACTCCTACTCCACCTCCACACGCACACACTCACACCACACACCTCCGACAACTTTTTTTTAAGAACTCTCGGGTGTGTAGGTTTCCTCACGACGTTTTCCTTCACCGAAAAGCACTGATAATTAATTTCTAATACGCACATAAATCAGTGGCGCGCGCCTGGGTTTGTACCTCGGATCTCCGGATTGAGAGGCCAAGTTAATAATATTGGTAGGTGTTATTTATTTAGTAGAAATAACATAAACTTCTATGTTCTATGTTTTACTGAAGAACTCGCTCTAACATGGCTCGACAATAAAAATTCCGTGGCACTTAATGGATCTTTGTTAAGCTTCCAGGAATCAGATATAGCCATATGTTCTCGTAACTCGTTAAACTGTAGTCAATAAACTTAACTATGCTAAGTTGCGCTACTGGATCGCAAGTATCGATATGTAAGTAGCATGCAGTCCAGCAGTAGAGCAGTGATAGCCTAATAGAGCAGTGATAGCCTAATAGAGCAGTGATAGCCTAATGGTTGAAACTTGTCCTATCGATCGGGAGGTCCGAGGTTCAAACCCAGGCACGCACCACTGATTTATGTGCGTTTTAGAAATTAATTATCACTGCTTTTCGGTGAAGGAAAACATCGTGAGGAAACCTACACACCCGAGAGTTCTTAAAAAAAAAAAGTTCTCGGAGGTGTGTGAAGTCCACCAATTCGCACTTGGCCAGCGCGGTGGACTATGGCCTAAACTCTCTCATTCTGAGAGAAGACCCGTGCCCAGCAGTGGGACAATAATGGGTTGACGAGAGATGCAGTCCACCTGATGGTAAGTGGCCACTGCCACCTATTTACATCATGTAATAAACTCAAATGTGTAAAAGAACCAGTGTAGTTCGACCGGGGAAGTACCACCGCCACACCTATTTCTTGCGTGAAGCATTTCTTGCGTTTCGTTGGAAGGGTGTGGTTGCCGGCACACTTTTATATGAGGTGAGCATGCAGTCCACCTGATGGTAAGATGTCACTGACGCTCACGGACATTTATAGTCAACTTCATACAGAACATGGGTTCTATCTAAAGTCAATCACAGATGCGTTGCTATTCCCGAGGACTAAGACGGTCGCATCCTATATAATTTTATCAAATTAGTGTATTGTCATCGGTCCTCAATAAATCTACAGTTTGAACGAAATCTGGCCGTTTAAAGTGGGTCAAAATCGCGCCCTAAAAAGTCGGTTACAAACATACAAACATACAGGTGAAGCTAATAAAAAGTGAACCGTTCTGTCTGTTTATATTGCTCGTATATAAAGTTGTGTACACAGAGTACATAATTGTTGATAAGCGACCGTCTCGTCTGTTATCATGGCTATTGGCTATTTCAAGGGTTCCTAAATATTTTTTCAGTGATGCCCTTGCTACTCATATTGTTATAATTAATTTACCCCCCCCCCCCCATTTTCTCTGACCACAAGCGCCATATTGAAAAATTATACAGCGCGTTCCCCATCGGGCTCCTCCCAGATATCCCCTATGCGACCACACATACCGCCGTCCTTCCGGCAACGCCTGGCTGGACGGTTCAAGCTCCCACTGTAGGAGCCCGCGACCCCAGAAGCCCCTTTTACTCGCCTCTTACGGCAGGCAGAGGATACCGTAGCCCTATTCTGATCCCGGAACTACAGGGACGATGTTATATAGCCTATGTCACAATAACAACTGAGCCGTTTCAAATGATATATCATATGTTACGATCCGTCAAACGGTTTGGGCAGTAGCGCGTGTCAAAGAAATGGACATACAAACAAACATACATACATACATGTATACATACGCTCGAAAAACATTACCTTCCTTACGTATCGGATAAAAAGGCGAAGATACTTGTACCAATTTTCAACGTAGCACACAAATAGCATCGACCAGTCTATTGTTAGTGAACACGTAAATATAGGGTAAATTACCATCATCTGGTATTTGTCTGTAGCGTGTCTGCGCTGGAAAATCCAGGATATAGTGGGACTCGATTCATCAGAAAGTGGAACAGATTTTGCAGAATATAATGAGTACATACTCTGAATTATCAAATAAAACCACGTTAAAGAAGATAGAATATCTTTTTTTTATCTGACTGAAGTAGCGAACGAGCATGCAGTCGACTTGATGGTAAGTGGTCACTGCCGCCCATGGACACCTGTGAGCAACTTCAAATAGAAAATGAGTTCTATCAGAAGTCAATCTCAGATGCGTTGCTAGTCCCGAGGACTATGACGGTCGCCTCATGTGAAAGTGTGCCGGCAACCACATCCTTCCAACGAAACGCAAGAACTGCTTCACGCTACAAATATAATTATGTGTATACTTTCCGTTCAAACCACACGCGTTTAACCACCTTGCAAAGATAAATTTTGTTTATTTATTTGTATAGATGATTTGTATGGTGATATGATCTCATACAATCCAAATAGTTAATGAAATGTTAACACTGACTCATGACACGTCAGACGATGACACACGTGTAGACTAACATTAGTCTAGATATTATACTAACATTAGTCTAGTTTGTAACGTCTCTAGCTCCCCACGTGGATAAAATATGTAATCAGTACGACAATATTATGATATGATATGATTCTGTATGTCTAATTAGTGTAAGTTATTATAAACTGCGCGCTCGGAGGATTCCGGTTAAAGTCGTTTCGAGATCCCGGAATCCTCCTTTTCAGCGCCGAGGACGGCCACCGGGGGGGTTTTAGTGCGGTAAAAATCCCACATAACCCCGCGTCGCTCCCACGGCGTCGGGTACCTTTGGAAGGTTTCCCCCTCGAAAACAAAAAACAAAAAAAGTTATTATAAACTAGCTAACCCCGCAGCTTCGTCCGAGTTAATTAAAATCGATTGTCCCGTGGGAATAAGTTATTTTCCCACAGTAAAAAGTAGCCTATATGTTAATCCAGAGTGTCGGCAAACACCCTACCAAATTTTATGAAAGTCGCTCCAGCCATTTAGACGTGAAGAAGTAACAAACATACACACTTTCGCTTTTATAATTGATGTTGATTTAAACCCATCTGCTTAAACAATGAGCAGTGATAGCCTAATGGTTGAAACTTGCCCTCTCGATCGGGAGGTCCGAGGTTCAAACCCAGGCACGCACCAATGATATATGTGCGTATTAGAAATTAATTATCACTGCTTTTCGGTGAAGGAAAACATCGTGAGGAAACCTACACACCCGAGAGTTCTTAAAAAAAAAAAACTTCTCGGAGCTGTGTGCATTCCACCAATTCGCACTTGGCCAGCGCGTTGGACTATGGCCTAAACTCTCTCATTCTGGGAGAAGACCCGTGCCCAGTGGGCTAATAATGGGTTGATGTGGGCTTAAAACAAAGTGGAGGCAATTAGTTTTTAAGCAGTTTTTTTATAACAATGTTACTTGTTGATCTGGAAGTCCATAGAGACAACTAATTAATTTGGTGAATACCGATGACGTAATGGAATTCGTCCCGCTTTGTACCAGATAGTCGAATCGCGGAAACGTGTCACACAATTTAGAAGCAATGAATCTCATGTTTTGCATACAATGTATGAAACTATGTAGGTAATGTATCACTACTTAGTATAAAACGAAGTCGCTTCCCGCTGTCTGCCCCATGCGTGCTTGGATCTTTAAAACTACGCTACGGATTTTAATGTAGTTTTTAATAGATAGAGTGATTCAAGAGTAAGGTTTTTATGTATAATACAGTGTAATATAGTGGAGAAACACTGATAATTTTGGATTTTTGTCTTTTAGGCGGGAGGAAGTTCGCCGGGTCAACTAGTCCTATCCTACTTCCTACTAATATTATAAATGCGAAAGTTTGTGAGGATGTATGTGTATTTGTTATTCTTTCACGCAAAAACTACTCAACGGATTAGGTTGAAACTTTACAGTAGTATAGGTTATACATCAAAATAACACATGGGCTATAATTTGTAATGTTTTTTTTTTTTATAAGGTTATAATATAACGAGAAATATCAGGTTAGTCGGAAAAAAAGTTGTGCTCTGAGAGCTATCTTCGCGTACGCTGCCTAAACCGTTGGAGATATCCAAATATAATGTACCGTGGGATTGTTTGGCTCACATAGATCTAAATAAAAGTCCGCGACAGCATATATTTTATGTATAACCCACAATAACTCTTTTTATACTTTGAAAATTTTAAAAAATATCAAGTTGATGTTTCCATGGGTTTTATACAAACTAAATATTAATCCTTATCAAAATAAATGATTTCAAAAAATCAAGCATCTAATAAAGATTGAATCTGCCTTTTACACCATGTAAATTGGATAAGTAGTTTAGAAGATATTACGAGTATAACATATTGCGTAGTCAATTGATTGACCGGCAGTACGCGCCGTGCGCCGCCGCCGCCGCCGTATACAACGAAGTTGTATGATATTAATATTTGAATGGTTATAAAACACGGAGCAAAATGTGAAAGGACAATGACGTCTCTGTAGTTACGAGAATAAGGCTACGGTATCCCCTGTCTGTGCTGAAAGGCAACTAAAAGGGAGCTTTCGGGGTTGCGGGCGGCTAGGAAAGGTCCAAACACCCAGTCAGCAACTTCGGGAAAGATGTCAGCATGTGTGGTCGCATGCTATCGTGAGAGCCAGGATGGACGGAGATTGAACCGTCCAGCCAGGCGATCCCGGGAAGGACGATGGCATACGTGTGGTCGCATATCGTGGTAAAGACCAGATGGAGTGGTGGGCCCAGCCGCTCACTTGGGAGGAGCCCGATGGGGCATTGCACTCAGAGGACTCCAGTTGTGTTCCTTTGAAGATCCCGGAGTCCTGGTGCTATAATAACCCTGCGTCGCTCCCACGGCGTACCTTTTGAAGGTTTCTCCCTCGACAAAAAAGAAAAAAAGTCAATGAGAATGAAACAGCGTAAAGGTTAAATATGTTATTCAATCGTCATCGACCTTTTAATGTAACACAACTCGGCACATATGTCAGATTAGCAGTAGTTTAGGTCGTAGTTGACCACGCTAGCCAACTGCGCGTTGGTAACCGTCACGGGTTTTGAGACCCTTTCTTAAAACTTTTAATTTCAGAGTAAGCATTAATATCTGTTGCCGACAAAACTAATTCAAATTAATATACGTGCCTGTGATTTGAAATTTGAACACACTGATTTAGGCGATTAACACACGGCACCGCGCACCGCCGCGAATAGCGGTGCCCCGCGCGGTAAGGCGGTTTACGCACCTGTACGCGCGGATGGACTGATCCGCGCTTGATAAACTTTTCGACATCGAAATGCATTTTTGCTTCAACGATGATCCGCGCGGTTAGGCGCCAGCCCGTGTGTGAGGCGCCGACCCCCCGCACTGTCGTTCGCGTGGAGACACGGTGGTGATGAGAACACCGCTGAACCGCGCGGCCAGTCGTTGTACGTTTGTGAGGCATCAACGGATTTATTAGACCCCAATACAACATGAGATCCGCTTCACCGCCTACCGTGGCTGTGAGCGGTACCGTATGTTAATCGCCTTAGGAAGTAGGGCAAGGGTTCAATCTGAAGTAAATCACAGATGCGTTGCTACTCCCGAGGACTATGATGATCGCCTCATATAAAAGTGAGCCGGCAGGCACATCCTTCAAATGAAACACAAGAACTGCTTCACGGTAGAAATAGGTGCGGCGGTGATGCCTCCCTGGTTGAACCATTGCTCTACCACCTTGCACACTTTACTTTTGTGGCAGACTAAATTCCACGCGAGCGAAGCCGCGGGCAAAGGCTAGAGTTTAATAAAAGAGTTGTTCACGGACTTTACGCTATCTTTTAGTGTTTTGCTGTGTTTGAAGGGTGTTTTAACTCAATTTCACTTTTTAAGGTTGAGATATCAAGCGAGCATGCAATCCACCTGATGGTAAGTGGTCATTGCCGTCCATGGACATCTTTAAGCAAATTCATATATGACATTAATTGTATCTCAAATCAAACACAGATGCGTTGCTACTCCCGAGGACTAAGATGGTCGTCTTATATATAAGTGAACCGACAACCACATCTTCCACTGAAACACAAAAACTGCTTCACGCTAGAAATAGGTGAGGCGGTGTACCTTCCCGGTCGAACTACACTGGTTCTACTCTGGTAATACTGCTAAAATACAGCTATAGTTTTGAAAGAACAACACTTTACATTGCTTTTCGATCAAGAAATTAATTCTAGCCTCTACAACTAATGCATTGTTACTAATTTGATCGTTAATACAGATGGCGTCAAGCAATTCGTCCCGCTATAGCAGCCGAATACTACCTACCAGATAGACAAATCGCGCATACGTGACCGCATACAATTTAGATATGACGAGTCTCATGTTTTGCATACAATGTATTTACGAATGCTTGTAGGTAAAACCCTGTCGTTTTTATATTTGTGCCTAACGGCATACGGGTCACCTGATGGAAAGTGGTCACCGTCGCGGACATTTGCAACACCAGAGCACCTTTCTTTAAGAGTTACAACTTGGCTATCAGTAATATCTGAGCAGTATCACTCAAGCATGGTATATTTGGTGGTATGATGGTGGTAGAACCAGTGTAGTTCGCCCGGGGAAGTGCCACCGCCACACCTATTTCTAGCGTGAAGCATTTCTTGCATTTCGAGGAAAGGGTGTGGTTACCGGCACACTTTTATATGAGGCGACCATCTTAGTCCTCGGGTGTAGCGACGCATCTGTGATTGACTTCAGATAGAACCCCATGTTCTGTATGAAGTTGCTTACAGATGACCATGGGCGGCACTGACCACTTACCATCAGGTGGACTGCATGCTCATTTGCTACTTCAATCTTTTATATATATTAAAAAAATATTTCCGTAGTAGGCATTATTTAAGCAGTATGTTTCAAATGTCCATAGGCGACGGTAACCACTTTCCATCAGGTGGCCCGCCTGCCTTATCGTTAGGTACAAATAAAAAAAAAAAAAAAAAAAATTAGCAAATTTCCGTTCGTTGTCCATTAGGGCAATTAGTAGAGCGTACCAAAATATGAATGATGCGAGTGTTTTTATACGGTTACGTAAGGAATCATCAAGTCTACGCCGTCTGTCTGTCTGTATGTAGTAGCTTATTCCTGTGGATCCTACTGCTTTGATAACATTTATCATGATCTCTCACTCTCTCATCAACCCATTATTGGCCCACTGCTGGACACGGGTCTTCTCTCAGAATGAGAGAGTTTAGGCCATAGTCCACCGCGCTGGCCAAGTGCAAATTGGTGGACTTCACACACCTCCGAGAACTTTTTTTTTTTAAACAACTCTCGGGTGTGTAGGTTTCCTCACGATGTTTTCCTTCACCGAAAAGCAGTTATAGTTAATTTCTAATACGCACATAAATCAGTGGTGCGTGCCTTGGTTTGAACCTCGGACCTCTCGATCGAGAGGGCAAGTTTCAACCATTAGGCTATCACTGCTCTGTAATTTATCATGATAATGAGTAGTAATGTCACTGCCACCCATAGAGCTGTAAGCTACGACACATAGAACATAGATTCTATTTGAAATCAATCACAAATGTGTTGCTACTCCCTAAAACTAAGATGATCCTTACATAAAAGTGTGCTGGCAACCCTTTCAAACGCTAGAAATGCTTCACGCTAGAAATAGGTGAGGCGGTGGTACTTCCCTGGTCGACTACATTGGTTCTACCTGGTACTAAAACATAACATAAGGTCAAATGCCACAAAAACATCTTCAACTAAAGAATTCGACCTCAAAACCACCAATTAGTCTGTCACAACACTTACAAACATGTGTCCGTTTGTTTGGACCAATTGCTGCGAATCTACTCCGATTACGCTGTAATTGGACCTAATGACTCATTGAACGATACGCTTTGGTACTGTAAAGTTCGTGGCTCTGTCGTGGGCGTTCGTCATGTGATTCGTGTCAATGGATCTGCCGATTTTGAACTTCGCGTTTCTTCAAACGGTTATTTTCCCACTGCTGGGCTGTATTCTCTCAGAATGAGAGAGTTTTAAGCCATAGTCCATCGCGCTGGCCAAGTGCGAATTGGTGGACTTCACACACCTCCGAGAACATTTTTTTTTAAGTACTCTCGGGTACCTCACGATAAAAGGAAAAAAAAATCGCTCCAACTCGAACCGTCCTGCTCAGCGACCCCGTGTAGGACGACGGCATGTGTGGCCTCATGCTATCGTAAACACCAGTGAGGCGCATTGAGTACAAGCTCACTGGGAAGAGCCCGAAGAGGGCATCGCGCTCGGAGGACACCGGCAGCGGTCTGTTGGAGATCCCGGTATCCTCCACACAGAGCCGAGGATGGCCACCGGGGGGGTTTTAGTGAGGTAAAAATCCCACATAACTCGGCGTTGCTCCCACGGCGTCGGGTACCTTTCAAAGGTTTCCCCCTCGATATAAAAAAAAGGTTTCCTCACGATGTTTTCCTTCACCAAAAAGCAGTGATAATTAATTTCTAATACGCTCATAAATCAGTGGTGCGTGTGGGTTTGAACCTCGGACCTCCCGATTGAGAGGGCAAGTTTCATTCATTGGGCTATTGCTCTTAATACTAGTATGCTGCAGTGAAAATCAATTGTTAGTAAATCCCATTGAGGGCCTTTTTCCTGTCACGCAGGTCTATGGATCCCTATTTACACACATGAAGTAAGATTAAGCATTCGTTTCTCGACCTTCTTGTGACACATATTTATGTCGCGAAATGTATGAAACGATAGATATTGGAATCAATGTATGCGGACCAGATCTGCATGCATGACAGGGAAATTTCTAAGGTTCTTAAAGTATTAAGTAGTCACCCGTCGCAGCGGCCAAAATTCGACCGTAATTTTAATTAAAAACTAAACTTCATATTGTCCAAAGTAGCACGAATATTTCTCAAATTCAAATAAATTGTAATGCTTTGAAGTTATTTTGAACGTTAAGGGTAAAAAGAGGTTTAATTAGCTAAGTTGCATTTAAAAGCAATAGCGGGTATTTTGACATCTGTCATTTTTGACGTTATGTGTTTTCATAGTAAGGCATTGAATGTTCTATTTCGCTTATGGTGTATGTGTCAAATGCAAGGTAGTGTGTGTAATGTGTTTTTAGTTATTACATGACCACAACAATTAGGCGCATGAAACAAAAGCGATTCCGTACCCCGCACGTCGCTTCTGTCCCCGCGCGTCCCCTAGTGACGTGCAGTCGTGTATTGTCTAGGTTAGCCAGCACGTCTTTAATGTTATTTCGATATAATGCTAGTTTAATGAGTGATTGATGAATTTTTAAACTTATTATTTAATTAGTTGATTGTTCGTCAATAAACCTCAAAATGAGTAGGAAAAAGATTATTCGTGGAGGAGAAAGGACTCTTACATTCAAAATATGCATTTTTTTAACAAGAGAAGATACATGGGCTCAGTATTCTGTTCTCCCAAGTCGAAAATCGTGTGTTTGCTGCAACAGGCATCAGTCTCTTGCACAAATAAAAAGGAGAGAAAATATTCCATGTCTGCGAATATATAAAACACATGAAAGTGCTTTAATAAATACACGATTATTGAACATACACCACAATGGCATATGTTTTAATAATGGTATACCTACATACTCTTGGTATTCGGTTATAGAATATACTTCGTATCGGGATGGGTAATCCCTAGTTCTAATGACGTTTTAACTGTCATGCGCCTAATTGTTTTGGTCGAGTAGTATGTTTTTTTTTATTTTATGTATGATTTATGCATTATTTGAAAAAAATGTGAGCATTGCGTAATCCTTCTCTACATCAACTACAACCATGCGTAATTTCACTCCGCCTGCGGCAAGTATCTTAGAAACGGATCATAAGTTTTTGCTTCACGTATTAATAACTAGCTGTGCTCGCGACTTTGTCCGCGTGGAATAGTTATTTTGGGCATGATTTATTTTTGCAAACAACCTCCTCAGCTTTATAAATTGTAGCTGTTACCCACGACTTTGTCTGCGTCATTTTGTTGCAGCGGGATGTTATAAAGCCTAAAGCCTTCCTCGATAAATGGTCTATTCAAAAAAGAAAGAATTTTTCAATTCGGACCAGTAGTTCCTGAGATTAGCGCGTTCAAACAAACAAAAAAACTCTTCAGCTTTATGATATTAGTATCTCTTATATATAAAATTCTCGTGTCACAATGTTAGTCTCCATACTCCTCCGAAACGGCTTGACCGATTCCTCTGAAATTTGGTAAGCATATTGGGTAGGTCTGAGAATCGGCTAACATCTATTTTTCATACCCCTTAAGGGTTGTCCACCCTTAACATTTTTTTAATATTTTTTATATGGCAAAACAACGTTTGTCGGGACAGCTAGTAGTTATATAGATTTTGCTTCTTGCGCTTCTCCCAACCACCATTTCATCAAATATCGAAGCAGTCTTTGGTGCTTTTGTTAAGTATCTGGTAAAGAAGACGTACATACTTATTCAAGGCGTTCCAACTTAATCTTCTGGGATAACAACGCATATGTAGCACGTTAAGAAAAGTAGGTGTGGCGGTGGTCGAACTACAAATATCTACCTATAATTTAAGGTGGCAGAACCAGTGTAGTTCGACCGGGGAAGTACCACCGCCACACCTATTTCTAGCGTGAAGCATTACTTGCGTTTCGATGGAAGGAAGTGGTTGCCGTCACTTTTACATGAGGCGACCATCGTAGTCCTCGGGAGTGGCAACGCATCTGTGATTGACTTCAGATGGAACCCATGTTCTGTATGAAGTTGATTACAGATCCATGAGCGGCAGTGACCACTTACCTTGCTACTTGCTACTTTAGTCAAATAAAAAAAAAACATGCTTGCGTACAAAGTACACATGTCAGAAGTGAAACTTCTTTGGCGAACTAATTTATAAATCTTGTTTATATTTATACAAATCTAAAACTTTAAATTTCCAAGATTAAGAGGAAGGGAAAAAGGCGTGATACGACGTTCGCACTATCTCACTTTTTCTCTCAATCTTTCTCACTCGCTTGCTCCCTACTCTCATTCCACGGCTAGTTGCTCATGCTACGTTCGCCCTGTCTTACTCTCTCTCAATCGGTCTCGATCACTCTCTCTCTCTTTTCCGACACTTCCGTTGCATACCGGCGTGACGTTTCATCTGTAAAAATTTTACCCTCATGCGCCTAAAGAAGTTTCACTTCAAAAATCTACCACCTTTTCACAAAAATTCTATCAACATGTGCTGTACAAAGGTTGAAAGCCGTTAGTGCATTCATTAATTCTGGCATTGGCCCGTTGTGGCGCGGTCAGTGGTAGCTGACGTCACCCATTCGTCGGTCATTGAATTTATGTAATTTATGTACTTGTCAGACAGTAGTTATGTAGGGCGAACTGTAGTACGAATTGAATGTTTGATATATTGCTGAATTGCCTGTGATTCGCTACGGGACATTGTCATAAAAATAGTCGCCATTTTTAAATAGTGTGTCGGAATAAAATAAAGTAATACCCCGCTTTACGCTGTACGTTACGGAAAAAATCGAGTTAACTGAAACTCGCCTATATCGAGGTTTAAGATAAAAATAGTCAATTTAATACGTAAAAGATAGGAATCAGTTAATCAATCACTATAATTCTAAGAACATTTAATGCAATACATATTATTAATTATTGTTTACGAAAAAATATATTTATTGTGTTTTGGGTAGCGTTTTTTTAGGTTCTTGTGAACGTTCATAACACCCAACACTGTTTGTAATTGTTTGGCACACGGTCAAGACACGGTCATTCGTCCCTGTAGACGGTCAGAATAGGGCTACGGTATCCCCTGCCTGTCGTAAGAGACGACTAAAAGGGGCTTCCGGGGTTGCAGATGGCTAGAATGGGAGCTCGAACCGTTTGGTCAGGCAATCCCGGGAAGGACGGCGGTATGTGTGGTCGCATACCGTCGTAAAGACTAGACGGAGCGGTGGGCCCAGCCGCCCATCTGGGAGGAGCCCGATGGGGCAGCGCGCTCGGAGGATTCCGGTTGAAGTCGTTTCGAGATCCCGGAGGCCTCTTTATAGCGCCGAGGACGGCCACCGGGGGGGTTTTAGTGCGGTAAAAATCCCACATAACCCTGCGTCGCTCCCACGGCGTCGGGTACCTTTGGAAGGTTTCCCCCTCGAAAACAAAAAAAAAAAAAGGACTATTCTGTAATTCGATCAGATCTTCATTGCTGAGAGAGAGGATCGTTGTGCGTTGCTACTAGGGATTGCAATCCGGCCTCATTTTCAATCCGGCCGGATCCGGCCATTTTTTTCTCAATCCGGTCGGATCCGACCGGATCCGGTGGCATTAATCGAACGTTTTAAACAGTGTAAAAAAGGATCGATTTCTAACGATAACTATTTTTGTAATGTGAAATCTTTGTCTAAATATACAATCACCGGATCCGGTGGAGGTTTGGATTCGGTGGTGAATTGGTACCGAATCCGGTTTGTGTAAATTTGTGCCGGATCCGCCGGATTACCGGATCCGGTTTTCCGGATTGCAATCCCTAGTTGCTACAAGTTCTACGAGATCTTCTACCGCGACATCTTCAAGTTCGGACCCCTCAATCGTGAAATTTGAATTTCGCGTCATACTGAAACCGCACATAACGGGGTCGCGTAAAGTTGGGTATTACTGTAGCCTGACTGGCTAGTTAAATAAGCAACATACATGAAAAATTTCGTGTAAATCGGACCAGTGATTTGTGCGTGATTGAGTTGATGATACAAACATAAAGAAAGACAAACTTGATACATACTTAGGGTTGCTACCTTTTGAAGTGAAACTTCTTTAGGTGCATGAGGGTAAAATTTTTACAGATGAAACGTCACGCCGGTATGCAACGGAAGTGTCGGAAAAGAGAGAGAGAGTGATCGAGACCGATTGAGAGAGAGTAAGACAGGGCGAACGTAGCATGAGCAACTAGCCGTGGAGTGAGAGTAGGGAGCAAGCGAGTGAGAAAGATTGAGAGAAAAAGTGAGACAGAGCGAACGTCGTATCACGACTTTTTCCCTTCCTCTTAATCTTGGAAATTTAAAGTTTTAGATTTGTATAAATATAAACAAGATTTATAAATTAGTTCGCCAAAGAAGTTTCACTTCTGACATGTGTACTTTGTACGCACGCATATTTTTTTTTCAACGATTAAAGTACTTTGGCTATAAAAGGTATAAAGAAAAAAGTACATAGCCTCAAAATAAAGTACCTTTTTTTATCCCAGTGTGTGTTTTTTAGCTCCAGAAACCTTTAGATGGTTGAGAACCTAAAATGGTACGTGGTGGTAGTCGGCGAAAAAAAGGTTAAATATAGGTACATAAAATTTGACGAGCAATAAAAAAAGGTCACCAAATATACATATTCTACTATTTTCTAAATAAGGTAGCTATGAAACGTAGAAATGATAAAAATTTTGTTTCACACAAAACTGCTTATAATCAAACTTTTTTTAAACCCAGAAAATAAAGTATTTTCGCGTACTTTATTTTTCTCATAAAGTATACAGTACAATTACTCCAAATAAAGTACAATACTTTATAATAAAGTACGGGTGGCAACCCTATACATACTATACATATCAACAATTTAAAAAAATAACAAAAAATACAACCGACTTCCACGCCACACAAAATAAAAAATAATTTAAATACATATTTGTTGGCTTATAACACATACAGTACTCAGTACATAGTCCCGAAATCTCCGCTTAACATATTTCGAAGAGCATTATCTAAAAACATGAGGGGTGTTGGTTTCCACCCCATAGGAGAAGAGTTAAGTACATACCATCTCATATTTATATAATAGTAGCTAACGAACAAGCCTCATGTTATGTGGATTTTTTAACTCCTTGGATGATCGTCCTCAACGCTAAAAAGGGGACTCCGGGATTTTCAACGGAACGCAACCAGAGTCCATCAAGCGGGTTGCCCCCTCGGGATTCATCGGGGGCTTGAGGTCGACCATCAATAACAGGGATATAAACATCCCTGTGGACTAAATCGAAACCATAAAACCCCAGATATCTTATCATACCACTCAATCCAAAACATTTGATGTGACATACAATATTTTATCAAAATGTTCCATATCTGTGAGGTAGTGACTATTTATTCAATACTGTGAGATAAGGCATGCCCAAATATGTAGTCGGTAATTGATTCCCAAACAAATTTACTGTTTAATATAGATTTCCTTTTAAGCCTCTTGTAAATTGAAACGTTTGTTTAGTTTTAACAGATACATTTAACGTAAACCATTTATTTGTATTTGCTGTGGAAGCCATGTTTACCTTAATAATCCCTAATGTTGCCTTTTGTGGGGGGGGGGGGGGGGAGGTAACGCCGGGATATGTGAGATTTTTACTACTAAAACCCCCCCGGTGGCCATCCTCAGCGCTGCGTGTAGGACCGAATCCAATAGAATACAACCGGAGTCCTCCGAGCGCGATGCCCCATCGGGCGCCTTACAGATGGGCGGCTGGGCCCACGTCTGGTCTTTACGTCGGTATGCGACACGCCTGACCGAACGGTTTGAGCTCCCAGTCTAGCCGCTCGCAACCCCGAAATCCCCTCTTAGTCCTTAATGTGGCCTCTGTTTAATCATTGATGTGGCCTTAGTTTACGTCTTGGTCCCCGTCATCAAACCTAGTTAGAGGCCTTTAGGGAAGCGCATTGAACGCAAAAATTTAATGGTAAAGATGACATTGTAATGAGTGGCAAATGTGGTGGTGACCACGTTAAACGCTTCACTTAAAACCATGGGTAATAACAACTTTGAAATGGGGATGGTCAAGCAGAGTTGTTTAGCAAAAATATATCTGCTAGTCTAGTCCTATTTTTTTATAAGATTGAAGTAGCAATATTACACCACCTATTCCTAGCGTAAAGCCTTTCTTGCGTTTCGGTGGAAGGGTGTGGTTGCCGGCACACTCACACGAGGCGACTTAAAACCATGGGTAATAACAACTTTGAAATGGGGATGGTCAAGCAGAGTTGTTTAGCAAAAATATATCTGCTAGTCTAGTCCTTTTTTTTATAAAATTGAAGTAGCAATATTACACCACCTATTTCTAGCGTAAAGCCTTTCTTATGTTTCGATGGAAGGGTGTGGTTGCCACACACTCACATGAGGCGACCATCATAGTCCTCGGGAGTAGCAATGCATCTGTGATTGACTTCAGATGGAACTCAAGTTCTATAAGAAGTTAATTACAGATGATCATGTGCGGCAGTGATCACTTACTATCAGGTGATCTGCGTGCTCATTTGCTACTTCAGTCAGATAAAAAAACATTTAGACAGAATAATTAGACCCCAGAGATTGGCAATGAATAAAAAAAAAGATTCTATTGTTGAATCAATTTTTGTCTAAGAAATCCGCACTGGATTTCACACCACTAAACTTTCACTTGTATTCTGAGAGCGGAAGACATCTATAGGATTCAGCGTAGCTTCGAGTTTCATGAAAACAATATCGACTCGATCAAAGGATTTCATCTCGTCCCAATTCGCAAATCTGACGTCATGCGTCGCATTGGCACCGCGCCCGTGCGTCGAGACAAAATGCTTGTTTACGTCAAATTGGCATTATGTGACCCAGAATCCGAGTAGGATTAAGTCTGTAAATTAAGTATTTAGATGTATAGGGTTAATAGGTAGGGGAAGGTAGGTAGGTAGGGGTATAAGGTTTCTGTAAAAAGTGAGGGTGTGCGTGTGTCCTTGACATGTGTGTGTTGTCACAGGAAATAATAATTTAATATATAGCTGTGTTTTATATATTTTTTTACAAAAGAGGCTTAGAATGAAGAGGCTTACAGGCTTGAATGCTTTAATTAAATCGCGTTAATGGCCTTTTATGTATTTTTTAATAAAGATAAAAACAAAAAGTTTTATTTTTATTAGTCTTTTTCTTAAAATTTGCATTTAAAATTGTGTTATTATTCAATACAAGTAGCGAAAGCAATGTCGCTTCCCGCTGTCTGTTCTTATGTATGCTTAGATCTTTAAAACTACGCACAGGATTTTAATGCAGTTTTTTTAATAGATAGAGTGATTCCACAGGAAGGTTTTTCTATACAATCTCTCATCAACCCATTGGCCCACTGCTGGCCTAAACTCTCTCATTCTTCTCTCAGAATGAGAGAGTTTAGGCCATAGCCCACCGCGCTGGTCAAGTGCGAATTGGTGGACATGGATATGTACAATACATGCATAATATAGTGGAGGAACACTGATAATTTTAAATTCTTGACTTTTAAGCAGAACAAAGTTCAAAAGGTCAACCAACTAGTTTATTATAAGTATTGATTAAGTTAGAAGGAAGTCATACAGCGTCCTGTTTGCACCAAACGCTCCAATTATTTCGCGTCTGACGTGATGCGTCACATTGGCACCACGCCCATAACGTCGGGACGATATGCCTATTAGGTATACGTCAAACTGACGTTAAATTTAACATCATGAGTGAAATCGAATTGAAATTCAGAAATAATTCTAACAATTTTTCGGTCTATGTAGATATATTTCTGGGTTGTGGTTTCGCGTGTTATTGGCACCCAAAATATGATGTAGGTAAAAACAAATACAAAAAATCTGCTGAGACGAAAAAATCGCTTACTCAAGTGAAATTCAATTGCGCGCCGTAAAAGAGAAAGAATTATTGTTACAAAAATCCTACTTCCTACTTCCTACTAATATTATAAATGCGAAAGTTTGTGAGGATGTATGTGTGTTTGTTATTCTTTCACGCAAAAACTACAGAACGAATTTGGTTGAAACTTTACAGTAGTATAGGTTACACATCAGAATAACACATGGACTATAATTTATACCGATTTTTTTGTAATAAGGTTATACTATAACGAGAAATATCAGATTAGTCGCAAAAAAAGTTGTGTTCTGAGAGCTATATTCGCGTACGCTGCCTAAACCGTTGGAGATATCCAAATATAATGTACGGTGGGATTGTTTGGCTCACATAGATCTAAATAAAAGTCCGCGACAGTATATATCTATATTTTATGTATAACCCACAATAACTCTTTTTATACTTTGAAAATTTTAAAAATATGAAGTTGATGTTTCCATGGGTTTTTTTATTTTATTTTTTTATTTATTCATTTATTGCACCTTTAAAATATCAAAGTGACAATAGGGCAAACTTAATGCCTTATGGCATTCTCTGCCAGTTAACCCTGGGTGGCTGGAAATTTTGCGGCAGGTGTTAAATTTAGAGGAAACTAGAATAAAGATACTTATTATACTTGCTTACAAATACATACAAAATATATACATATTTATATATACATACTATAAATAAAATAAATATTTCATCAAATATATAATATATATAAACGAAGTAATATGTGATTATGAAACAGAAGACATGTTAAGGAAATGCTCTCGGACAAGCTTTTTAAACGTAGTTTTACTGGGAGCTTTCCTGATATTAGTGGGCAAAGTGTTCCAGAGCAGTACCGCCTGAACGGTAAACGAGAAATGAAAAAAACTGGTAGAATGCAGTGGAATATTTGCTCTTAAGTTATTAGACGACCGAAGCATTTTATCATGTGTTGAGAAACGATACTGGAAATGATCTTTTAAATAAGATGGAGAATTGGTATCATTTAAGATGGAATAAAGCAGAAAGAGAATCCTAGAATTACGCCTCTGGCGAATAGTAAGCCACTTAAGTTGGTTACGAAATTGAGAGATATGATCATATTTACGAAGGCCAAATATGAATCGGATAGAATTATTGAGAAGGCGATCTAGTTTATTGAGAAGTGCTTCGGTCAGATCTGGGTAACACACATCTGCATAATCGATAATGGGCAAAATAAGGGCATTGACAAGTAATATTTTTGTCTTGACTGGAAGAAAATGCTTAAGGCGATATAAAGATCTCAGAGTCGCGTTGACTTTACGAGAGAGTTCGTTAACGTGTGCATTCCAGCTTAAAGAGCTGTCAATATGTAGGCCTAGATTCTTTACCGACTCTGATATCGGGATATTTCTGTCGTTATACAGGATAGCCGGTAACGAATTCCGTTCTATCCTGGTCAACAATCTTTCGCTGCCCATGATAATAGCCTGGCATTTAGAAGGGTTGACCGTTATTCCATAACGCAATGACCAGTTATAAAGAGTTTTTAAATTAGCATTTAATTTGCCTATTGCGCTATGGAGGTCGTCTATATCGGCTTGAACGTATAATTGTAAGTCGTCAGCATACAGATGGTACGAACAGTTGAAAATAGGAGTAATTGAATCTATAAATAGAGAAAATAATAACGGAGAAAGAATACCGCCTTGTGGAACACCAGCTACCAAGTCAGCCCATTCCGAGGAAGTACTTCCCATACGGACAGACTGCTGGCGCCCGCGAAGATAAGAGGAGAACCAATCCAAGGCAGAGGGGGAAAAGTTTAAATGGGTAAGGATGGCAAGGAGAATATCGTGGTCGACTGTGTTAAAAGCATTTGAAAAGTCAACGAGCACCATCACCGTAAGCTTCCTTTCATCCATCCCCTGTCTTATGTCGTCACACACTTTGATTAAAGCAGTGGTGGTGCTGTGACCGGAGCGGAACCCAGACTGATAGACACTCAGGAGGTTATGTTTCGAAATATGAGTTGAGACTTGCTTGTGCACACAGGCTTCCAAAATCTTAGAGAGGAATGGAAGAATTGAAATTGGCCGATAGTGATTGGGATGCACAGGATGAGGTATTTTAGGAAGAGGACGTACGAAGGCTTTCTTCCAGATAGAAGGATATTGTCCGGAGGACAGTGAAAAATTTATGATATGAGTTATAGCAGGAAGAAAGCTGTCGATAACATTTATTATCATTGTCCTATTCACCTCATCACATCCTGCTGCCTTTGACTGAATCCTAAGAATAACATTTTTTATATCGCTTCGAGTAATGGACGAGAATTCAAAGGCAGGGGCATGAGAAGGTTGCATTGAATTGATGGAGGCTATAGTGTGGGAACGGGTGGAATTGGTCAGGGGAGACGGGGAAATAAAATGGCGATTTAAGTCATCTAAAGGGGGAGGAGAACAATTATCTAGGAAAGAGGGTTTGCCCACACCAATTGTCCTCAGGAATTTCCATATATCAGCGGAAGAGGAAAGAGAAATATTTGTATGGAAATATCGGCGTTTAGCTGTTCGCACCATCTGATTGCATCGATTACGCGCGACTTTAAAAGCAACCCAATTGACTTCACTACGTTCTTTCTTGAACTTTCTAAAAGCACGATCGCGTCTGCTCATCGCTATGCGAATACCTGCAGTGAACCAAGGAGCAGGAGGTCGCCTCAGTTTCACTTTGTGTATTGGAGCATGTTTATCGTAAAGAGAAAGAATGGTGTCGTTAAGAAAAACGATTTTTTGATCCACGGTAGACGCATCCATTAAAGGAGTAAAGTTGGTTACTGAGGCGTCCTCCTGAAGATTGTCAAAATCCATTCTTGCATAATTACGCAGTTGTATAAAAACAGGTTTTGGCTTAGGAGTCTTCATTTTGTAGGACGCATAGATAAGATCATGGCGAGAGAAGCCAGGTGCAGAGAGTTGCCCATAAGTATCAATACACTCCGAAGAGGCTGTAATAATAAGATCAATCCAAGAGTCTTCACAGGTAACATTGTGATGAGTGGCTGAAAGAGCAAGAAGTTTGAAGTTGACCGACTCAATCAAGGATTTAAGATTTAATGAACGAGGAGTGCATTTTAACATATCGGTATTGAAGTCTCCCATTATCAAGCAGTGTGTGTACTCAGACCCCAGGGCCTCAAAAACTGACTCTAGAGTGTCAGAAAACTCGATGGAGGGAGGACAGTAAACAACCCCTAGAACAGCCTTAGTACCCAAAAAATCAATTTCCAAAAACAAATACTCAGGGGAGGCAGAATAGCGTGACGGAGAACTTGCAATGACGTTGTATTTTAAAAAATTTCGTAAATAAATCGCTACACCACCACCCCCTTTCTCAGTTCGGTCATTACGAATCAGTATAAAACCAGCAAGTGGAAATAAAGTAGAGTGTAATGTAGGTTTTAACCAAGTTTCCGAGATCAAAATGGCGTGCAGACTTGGTATATTAAAGGCAGCCTCAATTTCAGAATAGTGTTTTATACAATTTAAATATTAATCCTTATCAAAATAAATGATTTCAAAAAATCAAGCATCTAATACAGATTAAATCTACTTTTTACACCATGTAAATTGGATAAGTAGATAAGAAGATATTACGAGTATAACATATTGCGTACTCAATTGATTGACCGGCAATACGCGCCGTGCGCCGCCGCCGTATACAACGAAGTTCTATGAAATTAATATTTAAATGGTTATAAATCACGGAGCAAAATGGGAAAGGTCGATGTGAATGACGTCCCTGTAGTTCCGGGATCAGAATAAGCCTACGGTATCCCCTGTCTGTGGTAAGAGGCGACTAAAAGGGGGCTTTCGGGGTTGCGGGCGGCTAGACTGGGAGCTCGAAACACCCAGTCAGCAACTTCGGGAAAGATGTCAGCATGTGTGGTCGCATGCTGTCGTGAGAGCCAGGATGCAAGGAGCTTGAATAGTCCAGCCAGGCGATCCCGGGAAGGATGGTGGTATACGTGTGGTCGTATATCGTAGTAAAGACTAGATGGAGTGGTGGGCCCAGCCGCTCACTTGGGAGGAGCCCGATGGGGCAATGCACTCAGAGGACTCCAGTTGCGTTCCTTTGAAGATCCCGGAGTCCTGGTGCGATAAGAATCCCACATAACCCTGCGTCGCTCCCACGGCGTATGGTACCTTTTAAAGGTTTCTCCCTCGACAAAAAAAAGGTCAATAAGAATGAAACAGTGGAAAAGGTTAGATATGTCATTCAATCGTCATCGACCTTTTAATGTTATACAACTCGGCACATAAGTCAGTTTAGCAGTAGTTTAGGTCGTAGTTGACCCGTCCCTGTAGCCTCGGGGTCAGAATAGGGCTACGGTATCCCCTGCCTGTCGTAAGAGGCGACTAAAAGGGGCTTCCGGGGTTGTAGACGGCTAGGGTGGGAGCTCGAACCGTTTGGTCAGGCAAACCCTGGAAGGACGGCGGTATGTGTGGTCGCATACCGTCGTAAAGACTAGACGGAGCGGTGGGCCCAGCCGCCCATCTGGGAGTAGCCCGATGGGGCAGCGCGCTCGGAGGATTCCGGTTGAAGTCGTTTCGAGATCCCGGAGTCCTCCTTTTCAGCGCCGAGGACGGCCACCGGGGGGGTTTTAGTGCGGTAAAAATCCCACATAACTCTGCGTCGCTCCCACGGCGTCAGGTACCTTTGGAAGGTTTCCCCCTCGAAAACAGAAAAAAAAAGGTTGTAGTTGACCACGCTAGCCAACTGCGTGTTGGTAAACGTCACGCGTTTTGAGACCCTTTCTTAAAACTTTTAATTTCAGAATAAGTATTAATATCCGTTGCCGACAAAACTAATTCAAATTAATATACGTGCCTGTGATTTGAAATTTGAACACACAGATTTAGGAAGTAGGGCAAGGGTTCAATCTGAAGTCAATCACAGATGCGTTGCTACTCTCGAGGACTTTGATGATCGCCTCATATAAAAGCGAGCCGGCAGCCACACCCTTCTCATGAAACACAAGAACTGCTTCACGGTAGCAATAGGTGCGGCGGTGATAACTCCCTGGTTGAACCATTGCTCTACCACGTTGCAAACTTTATGTGGCAGGCTAAATTCCACGCGAGCGAAGCCGCGGGCAAAAGCTACTTGGTAATAATATTTAACCACATATACCAATTTTAACCGTTTATCAGATCAGTCTGATGATAATGATCATCTGAAGGCCATGAACCATTTTTTTTAATCTGATTGAAGTGACAAACGAACATGCAGTCCACCTGATGGTAAGTGGTCACTGCCGCCCATGACATGTAAGCAACTTTAAATAGAACATGGGTTCTATCTGAACTCAATCACAGATGCGTTGCTACTCCCGAGGACTATGATGGTCGCCTCATATATGTATAAGTGTGCCGGCAACCACACCCTTCCATCTCGCGCAAGAAATGCTTCACGCTAGAAATAGGTGTGGCGGTGGTACTTCCCCGGTCGAACTACACTGGTTCTACCACCTGCGTTCTACCATTTGCTTCAAGCGTCAATTGCTGCGCCAGAAAAAAGTCGTAGCTAAGCAATAAGGCTTTTAAGCAAACAATATTTCAGTATGAACATTTGAATTGTTTAAAAGACCTTATTACAAACCTACGTAAATCAACCGTTAAAAAATGACGTCCCGCGTCAAATTGGCACCGCGCTGAGACGGATATGACGGTTTACGCAAAATTGACGTTTATGTTTGTGGAATAAAATGATTAAATATATGAAATAATATCCATCCATTCATCGGTATGGGTATCCTACACCCCGTTGCCATTATACCCCATCCCCCCTTTCACTTTCCCTCTCCCTCTGTAGTTCTCAAGTTGAAGTAGACAAGTGTTAACGTCTCCCTTAGAGTACCAATAATATACGTTCTCACATCACAATTATTTATTTAACAGATACTTAGTTTACAATTATTTATATTATTTATTTATTATTCTCACATCACAATTACTTATATATCAAACTCTTAGTTTACAACTATCTATATTGTTTATTTATCAGAATTTTAGTTACAACTATCTTTAATAATTTCGCACGACCGATCATTGACAACCCGTGACAACTTATATCTTCTTCTTTTTAATGTTTTTATTATTGTAATACTTTATATAAGTCTTCATATAAAAATATTATAAATGTATATAATATTAATATCGGTATTTAGAGAACGCTAAGACAAGATTAATTCATTCAAGGCAGCAATACAATTACATTTTAAATAAAATGGTAGTTTGAAAGACGATAAATTCGCAAAGTGCCAATGCGATCCCGGATTTTGGACTAGTTGGCACTACGCCCAGAGTACGTAGACGACAGTAAGACATATTTTTTTCAGGGATACGTCATTGCAATTCTATTACCGGATAGTGTTTTCTTTTCATTTTTATGTAACTCAGGAAACATTCTTTTGCTGATATGTTATGATCTTGTTACGGTGATCAATACTCTATACTAATATTATAAAGAGGAAAACTTTGTATTTTTGTATGTTTGTCATGAATTAACTTAAAAGCTACTGAACCGATTTGAAAAAATATTTTACCATTAGAATGCTACATTATCCCTGAGCAACATAGGCTATTTTATTACTATAATTTATAAGACGTCTTTGCTAAAACTTGTGTAATATGGTTCAAAGTGTCAAAATTTTGCTAAAAAATTTTTTTCATTGCATACACTGCGATATCTATTGATAATAGAACAACAAATGTTCTACATACAATATAAGAGAACATATCAATATCTATGAAAGATTTGAACACCGCCGCCGCACAATAATCAGTGTACCCTTACGCAAAGCAGTCGTCGCAAAATTTTTTTGGACTACCATCGGAATAGCATCAATACCCACTGCTGACTATGACTATTGACCAAATGCCAATTGCGGATGGAGGAAGGGACATGTCGAGAAGTGGTGCTCAAATATATAATGGTTGGATAGATTGCATTATATATATCCCTTTTTTTTCCTTTTTTGATATTGAGGGGGAAACCTTCGAAAGGTACTCTACGCCGTGGGAGCAACGCCGAGTTATGTGGGATTTTTACGTTACTAAAACCCCCCGGTGGTCATCCTCGGTGCTGTGTGGAGGACACCGGGATCTCCAACGGACCGCCGCCGGTGTCCTCCGAGCGCGATGCCCCCTTCGGGCTCTTCCCAGTGAGCATTGTACTCAGTGCGCCTCCCCGGTGTTTACGACAGCATGTGGCGACACATGCTATCACACGGGTCGCTTAGCAGGACGGTTCGAGCATTACTTTATATATATACTTAAGGTCTCCAGAATCCAACCACAATTGGTACCCATTACAATATGATTATTTTCATCCAGACAAAGCTGTCTGATTAATCCTTCAGACTGAAGAAATTAAAGAGTTATTGCGTCATAAACTTCATTTGCGCCATTTAATCGCCGCCATCTTGGCTTTATGGCGTCCATAAAATTGATCTGCCAAGTTTTTAGATTAAGACTTACAAATTGGGTCACTTATCTTTGCAACGTAAACACTCATATACGTCTTCATAAATTTAGCTACACCTTTTTTTTGAAAAAAAAAACGGGGAAAATTATTCATCCTTGAGGGCTTGCGTTGCGTGGCAACGCGGACGAAGTCGCGGGCACAGCTAGTTGATAATATAACAAGAAATGTTGTACAATATAAGAGAACATACCAATATCTACGAAAGACTTGGACACCGTCGCATGATCAGTCTACCCTTACGCAAAGCAGTCGTCGCTAAATTTTTTGGGACTACTATCGGAATAGTATCAATACCCACCGACTATGACTATTGACCAAATGCGCATTACGGATGGGGGAAGGGATATGTCGAGAAGTGATGCTCAAATGTATAATGGTTGGATAGATTGCATTATATATATCCCTTTTTTTTGTAATCGAGGGGGAAACCTTCGAAAGGTACCCAACGCCGTGGGAGCAACGCCGAGTTATGTGGGATTTTTACCTTACTAAAACCCCCCGCTGCCCGTCCTCAGCACTGCGTGGAGGACTCCGGGATCTCCAACTGAACACAGCCGGAGTCCTCCGAGCGCGATGCCACTTTCGGGCTCTTCCCTGGTGGGCGTGAAACGCTCACCGCACCTTCTTTGCGGCGGCTTCTTTGTGCCGTCAATTAGTACATAATAATAGTCATATTTGAGCAGTGATAGCCTAATGGTTAAAACTTGCCCTCTCGATCGGGAGGTCCGAGGTTCAAACCCAGGCACGCACCACTGATTTATATGCGTATTATACATTAATTATCACTGCTTTTTGGTGAAGGAAAACATCGTGAGGAAACCTACACACCCGAGAGTTCTTTAAAAAAAAAAATAGTTTTCGGAGGTGTGTGAAGTCCACCAATTCGCACTTGGCCAGCGCGATGTACTATGGTCTAAACTCTCTCATTCTGGGAGAAGACTCGTGCCCAGCAGTGGGACAGTAATGGGTTGACGATGATGATGATGAAATAGTCATATTTACTGGATTATTACTAGGAAATATTTTGTATTTTCTGTTGCAATAAAAATAGCTTTTTAATTATTGACGCGGATAATAAATTTAAATATTAATACAGTCCCCAGACTGAAAATCGTCCCACGTAAATAAGGCCACCTGGCTACGCTAGTCGTAAGCCATACCTCTTTATTTATATCATAAATATTCCCTCAGACAACCCCTAGGGCGCACCCTTCTAAATTAAAAGTAGCCTCGCGTGACTGGCTATGACGGTCGACCTGATTTATCAATAACGGTAAAAGCCTGGAGACAGTATGCAAATAAATTTTCGCTATTATATAAAAAGGTCGAAATTATCGTATATTTTCCCTATAATGGCTTTGGGGGCGTATTTAATCATGTTAAAATGATTTTGGCGATTTTTTGACTTCCTAACCGCCTTGGTAGGAGGTTTTTTATCAGACTGAAGTAGCAAACGAGCATGCAGTCCATCTGATGGTAAGTGGTCACTGCCGGTCTGTGACATATGTAAGCAACTACATACAGAACATGGGTTCCATCTGAAGTCAATCACAGATGCGTTGCTACTCTCGAGGACCATGATGGTCGTATCTGAAAGTGTACCGGCAACCACACCCTTCCATTGAAACGCAAACACAGCTTCACGCTAGAAATAAGTGCGTGTAATTCAAGGTATTGCAGTATGCGTATGCAAACTTTTCGATCATTCTGTCTCTTTTTAAGACACCTAATACCTTCAATCTAGATCTTATCATATTTCAACCAATCTAAAATAAACCTAAGATACAAAAAACGCACGGCACTCGGGGACTGCCGCGGTAAAGCTGTTCCATAGCATTTTTTATCAACTTATGCAATTTCATTGATATCAATTCAAGTTTTTTTCTTTTACACTACATATATATATATATATATATATATACTTTTTTACTTTTCTGGGCAAAAGGAGTGCAGGCCGCCCCCCGACCAGGTGGACTGATGACCTGAAGAAGACGGCGGGTAACCGCTGAATTCAGATGGCTCAGGACCGGGCGAAGTGGCGCAGATTAGGGGAGGCCTATGTCCAGCCGTGGACTTTCAAAGGCTAATGGATGGATAATATACTTTCTCTACGAACAGCTTCTTATATACTCTTCCGATTTTCGAGCAGCTCGTCTCGATTCATGCGAGCTTCGTACTATCGTACCATATACATACACGTTAAGCGAACGCTCGGCCGCTTTGTCACTTAAACTCTTTTTACCTTTCGGGTGTATTAAATTAACCTAATAATAATTAAAAAATGAATTGGAATACTTTGGACAATATCAAGTTTAGTTTTTGAGTTGAATTACGGTCGAATTTCGACCGTTGCGATGTGTGACTAGTATATTTAATTTGTCAAATAAAATTCGTTGGTTTTGATTTAATGCGATTTCAAATATAAATATGAACACAGACACGCATTCATAAAGTCTAGCAATGTCAATTAATTATTCTCAGTCCTTCAAATATAAGCGACTAGCTGTGCCCGCACTTCGTTCGCGTGGAATGGTTTTTAACCGACTTCCAAAAAGGAGGAGGTTATCAATTCGTCTGTATTTTTTTTTTTTTTTTTTTTTTTTTTATATTTGTTACCTCATTTCTCCGGACTTGGTTAACCGATTTAGATGATTTTTTTTTTATTTGAAAGGTAGTGCGTGTCATAGGGTCCCATTTTTTTTTAGTATTTTTTTGACTAGGGCATCCATAAGAAAAACGCATAAGTCTTAAATTTGCATTTTCAATGTACGCGATAAATGTATGAATAACTCAATATCCCGCCAACCGATTTTGATGATTCTTTTTTTATTAGAAAGGATGTACTCCAGGGGTAGTCTGATAAGAGTTTGATAAGGTTCTAATCATAGGATCTTCAACTTTTTGGAGCAAAATAATAAAATTAGTGATAGTCGGCCGAACCTTAGCTGGAGAAGTCCAATTGAGTAAAATATAGAATAAAATTACTATGTAGGTATTTACTATGAAAAATTTGACCTTCAACTCTTCAATCCTGATGATGCAGGGGTACTGCTAGCCTGAACTATAAAAGTTGGTCGTTTGATGTTTGCGAATATATAATGAAATTGTTAAGCAAATTCATGGGACAAAAATTTGACCTTCAACTCCTCAACCCTGATGATGCAGGGGTACTTAAAGCCAAAACCATAGGAATAAGCCATTTGGTGCTTACGTATATGTTATAAGATTACTGAGCAAAAACATAAGATGAAAAATTTGACCTTCAACTCCTCAACCCTGATGATGGAGGGGTACTTCAATCCTAAACCATAGAAGTTGGCAATTTGGTGCTTACGGTTATGTAAAGAAAATACTAAGCAAAAATATAAAATCAAAAATTTGACCTTCAACTCCTCAACCCTGATGATGAAGGGGTACTTCAATCCTAAACCATAGGAGTTGGCAATTTGGTGCTTACGGTTATGTAAAAATAATACTAAGCAGAGGCACAAAATTAAAATTTTGACCTTCAACTCCTCGACCCTGATGATGAAGGGGTACTTCAATTCTAAACCATAGGAGTTGGCAATTTGGTGCTTACGGGTATGTAAAAATAATACCAAACAGAGGCACAAAATTAAAATTTTGACCTTCAACTCCTAAACCCTGATGATGCAGGGTACTGCAAGCCTGAGCCATAGAAGTTAGCCACCTGGTACTAACGTATATGTTATAAGATTACTAAGCAACAATATAAGATGAAACATTTGACCTTCAACTCCTCAACCCTGATGATGGAGGGGTACTTCCAGAGGGGGCGCCCTGTTTGTATGAATTGTAAAAGTGTTTTATGTTTAATTTTTGTGAATATGTAGATGCACAAAGCAAATTTAGAGGCTTTATTTAAATACAAACATAAAAATATAGTCACTAAAAAGTGTAAAATAAAAACTTTTTAACAAAAAATATCTACCGACTTCCATGTCACAAAAAAGTAAAAAATAATTTAAATATATTTTGGTCTAGAACATACTCAGTACTTAGTACATAGTTCTGAAGTCGGTGCTCATATAGGACGTAGTTACCGTCGTCCAGCGAAATATGTCGAACACCGACTTCAGGACTATGTACTAAGTACTGAGTATGTTCTAGACCAAAATATATTTAAATTATTTTTTACTTTTTTGTGACATGGAAGTCGGTAGATATTTTTTGTTAAAAAGTTTTTTCATACATATATTTTTGGTATCTTGAACAGTTTTCGCAGCGCACGCAGGATGAAATGGCCTTGAAGCCCTCTGGGATAATTTTCCTTGTTTTTTATATTATATAGCCTAAAGCCTTCCTCGATAAATGGTCTATTCAATACAAAAAGAATTTTTAAATTCGAACCAGTAGTTCCTGAGATTAGCGCGTTCAAACAAACAAACAAACTCTTCCGGTTTATAATATTAGTATAGATGTACAGACATGCGTAACTTTCTTTTTTACTATATATAGATAGATGTCTCATTCGTATCTAGTTGTTGCCAGTAAGAACTCGGTGGACCACTTAAAAGTCTAAACCACTTGCCTGATTATATTTAAGTATAATGTCTAGCGCTGTAAAAGCATTTTAAGCCTTAAATAATAAAGATAACAAATAAAGGTATTAAAATATAATTCCACTGTTTGATAGCATTATCGTGTTATCAGTAAAATTAAAAATAGAAAAAGAGGTTGTAGTCGTGGTGGATGGACTTCAGAATTACCCTAGCCACACCTTTTTGAAGTGAAACTTCTTTATCGAGGTTGTTGAAGTGAAACTTCTTTATCGGGGTTGGAAAAAAATGTAGTGTAACATTTTTTCGTTACGCGCCATCTTATTATGTTACGCGCCATCTTTTTTATTTTTCGTTACGCGCCATCTTTTTCTGTTACGCGCCATCTTTTTTTTTCCGTTACGCGCCATCTTTTTCTTATCCCTACCACGCGTGATATTAGATAGATTATTATAGATTCGATTATTAGATAAAGTTTAAGAAAAGCCTTTTATTGAACTTTATCTAATTTAACTTTATTTAACCAATTTCTGTCAAGTTGCATATAGTAAATTATTTTTTTGAAAAATAACGTCATAAAGAAGTTTCACTTCTTACGAGTGTACGCTAGTACACGCACACATTTTTTTCGACTTACAAACGCATTACACCTTAGGCTCATTTTTTTTTATATCGAGGGGGAAACCGAAAGGTATCCGACGTCGTGGGAGCAACGCCGAGTTATGTGGGATTTTTACCTCACTAAAACCCCCCCGGTGGCCATCCTCGGCTCTGTGTGGAGCACACCGGGATCTCCAACGGACCGCTGCCGGTGTCCTCCGAGCGCGATGCCCTCTTCGGGCTCTTCCCAGTGAGCATTGTACTCATTGCGCCTCCCTGGTGTTTACGACAGCATGTGGCCACACATGCCGTCGTCCTACACGGGGTCGCTTGGCAGGACGGTTCGAGCTCTCACTCTTACCGCCTGCAACGCCGGAAGGCCCTTTTAGTCGCCTCTTACGACAGGCAGGGAATACCGTTGCCCTATTCTGATCCCGGAACTATAGCTCGAAGGGAGCTCGAACCGTTCGGTCAGGCAATCCCGGGAAGGACGACGGTATGTGTGGTCGCATACCGTCGTAAAGACTAGACGGAGCGGTGGGCCCAGCCGCCCATCTGGGAGGAGCCCGATGGGGCAGCGCGCTCGGAGGATTCCGGTTGAAGTCGTTTCGAGATCCCAGAGTCCTCCTTTTCAGCGCCGAGGACGGCCACCGGGGGGGTTTTAGTGCGGTAAAAATCCCACATAACCCTCCGTCGCTCCCGCGGCGTCGGGTACCTTTGGAAGGTTTCCCCTCGAAAACAAAAAAAAAAAGCACCAAGACGTTGCAGGTGCTAGAACGAGTGTAGTTCGACCGGGGAAGTACCACCGCCACACCTATTTCTAGCGTGAAGCATTTCTTGCGTTTTGTTGGAAAGGTGTGGTTGCCGGCACTTTTGTATGAGGCGACCATCGTCCTCAAGACTAGCAACACATCTGTGATTGACTTCAGATATAACCTATGTTCTGTTTGAAATGCTCACAGATGTTCATCGGCGGCATTGACCACTTACCATCAGGTGGACTGCTTGCTCGTTTGCCACTTCAATCATACAATTTTTTTTTGCAAGATACAAGTCCGCTTTCCCGCTTCGCTTGTATCAAAGCACTTAAGTGGTTACCGCATTTATTACTTATCATTATCAATCTTGAGACAGGACGATTGTTCTCAGATTATAGATAGGGTTGCTAATCCCTTACTAGATTAAATGGCGAAGACAAGTACTTTAACTAGACAACTGATAAGGTTGGAGTAGGTCTAAGTGCTGACACGAATGAGCAGCGTGTTTGCCCTATTTTTTTATAATAATGAAGTAGCAAACGAGCACGCAGTCCACCTGATGGTATGTGGTCACTGCCACCCTGCGACATCTGTCAGCAACTTCGTACAGAACAAGGGACCAATCCAGAGCCGTTGCTAATACAAATTAATGTTGCTAATAAAAAATAAGCCTGCAAACACCGTTCACCGAAACGCAGGAACTGCTTCACGCTAGAAATGGTTATGGCGGTGGTACTTCCCCGGTCGAACTACACTGGCTCCACCACCTTTAAAAATTAATAAAACTTATTAGTTTTATAAAATCCTTAAAATTATTATTGCAGAACATGTTCCAAAATACAAACCACGATCCCATAAATATCCATAAATTCTATAACCTTGGAAATAGAAACAGCATAGGATGTAACATGATAATATTAATAAGATGAATGTCATAGTAACAAAGATAAAAAAAAATGTGTGCGTGTACTAGCGTACACTCGTAAGAAGTGAAACTTCTTTATGACGTTATTTTGCAAAAAATAATTTACTATATGCAACTTTACAGAAATTGGTTAAATAAAGTTAAATTAGATAAAGTTTAATAAAAGGCTTTTATTAAACTTTATCTAATAATCTAATCTATAATAATCTATCTAATATCACGCGTGGTAGGGATAAGAAAAAGATGGCGCGTAACGGAAAAAAAAAGATGGCGCGTAACAGAAAAAGATGGCGCGTAACGAAAAAATGTTACACTTCAAAAAGAAAAAACGTACGGCACTCGGGGACTGCCGCGGCATAGCATTTTTTATCAACTTGTACAATTATAATTATTTATTTATTTATGCAGTATTTTTTTCTTTGATATTAATTCAAGTTCTTTTTTCTTTGATACTACATACTTTCTCACAAAAGCTGCTTATATATTATTCACATATTCATCCGATTTCAGAGCAGCTCGTCTCGATCCGTGCGAGCTTCGTACTGTCGTACCATATACATACACGTTAAGCAAACGCTTGGCCGCGCTACATGGTAGGCGGAGTGGGGAGTGTTTGGTTTTTTCGTTACGGAATTTCTTGGTCCGTCGAGCCGGATTCTTTTCTTTTGTTACAATATTACCGCTTGCCTATTAAACATTGAACATCTATTTACTAAACTACAATAATGTGTACTTGATAAATTCTGTGTCAACAAAGATACACAATTTGTGTCAAGATGTGCTCATGTGAGTCATTGGCACAGTCATTAGTCAGGAATGGTAAATATTGTCTGTAGCATGGATAGAAAATTTATATTTCCCCTTAAGCTAGTAGATAGTAGTAGGTCTAGTTAGAATTAAAAAAATGTGTGCGTGTACAGTCAGCAGCATATAGTTAGTGGCGTTCAAAGTGTCCATATTGTTAGATACAATCAAAGTGTTCAATAATATCGGCACAACCTACGTGTTCTAATTGTTCGCAACATCATAAACTTCCAAATGACAGAACATACATAAATTCATAATGAACCACTCAAATTGTCACAATTTCAGCATCTGTTACGACACCAGCGGTAACCTAGCAACGAGACTGTTCGTAAATATAGGTACATTTTATAATATTATACCTTATGTTGCGGATATAAGGTTCCTGATCACTTACGGTATAGGACATGCTAACAATGACTCTTCTCTTCTCTCTTTTTTATATTAACAACTATCCTTTTCATATCTTGCAATGACGTCATTGACTGTCAAAGTCATAGAATCGGTCTAGGGGAACAAGAGGCATGATAAGACAAGACGAGAGGACGGACGAGTAAGACGGGTCATGCACACATACCGGAAACGAAACGCTTTTGCGAGATGTTGCTGCAGCCCATCAGAACCTGCTTTCAAACAATACTCAATGGACCATGACAGTTGATTTACAATCAAATTTAGTTTAAATGCATAATTGATGTAATATTTTTTTATCCTTAATAACTACAGTATTGAATTGATGATTATGTTCTCCTTTATTTTACGTTTTCCTTGAAGTTGATAGGCAATTTTAACACTGCTTTAGTCTTACCGTTATTTCATATTTTCTTTTAACATAGTAATTGGGGCAAAATGCGTAAATGTCACGGGGCATAATGGCATACACCATTATATTGCATTCTAATAATTCCATCGACAGAGTTAGTATCTCATCCGTGCTCAATTGCGTCAAGTGTTGTTAATGTTCTGTATATGGAAACATACACATATATTGCACCTGAAATACTTACCACGTCAAGTTCTACAAACCTACCCTCGTCAAGAAAAAGAAGGCCTAAGTGGGTTCATAACACACTTGAAAAAGAACAAGTTCAATCGATTGAGTCTTCTTCCTCTTCTCTCCGGAAATCAACGTTTGCCAGTGACACTATCTGATGCTGATTCACCACAACAACATTGTTCACAATTATTTGACGTGCAAAAAAGAAGTTCCTCAGAAATTCGTTTTCACATACGAGCTTAAAGTTATTCGATCGTTACTAGCAAGGATGTTCAAAGGGTTTCAAAGGATGTATATAAAAAAAAAATAAAGACTGATGTATATTTCACAAACAATATATTTTAGCTAAAATATAATAGTTTTTCTGTAACCTCTACGGTTTTCTCATTTTTAAACTGATGAAAAGTATCTTCATTAAATTTTAAAACCCTAAATGAGATAAACATATGTCAATATTATCATTGCTCGCACAGTAAGTGATCCTTACAACATATTCGCAACATAAAGTTTAATATTATAAAATGTACCTATATTTACAAACAGTCTCGTTGCTAGGTTACCACTGACGCCGGAACATTTGTGACAATTTGGGTGGTATTAACATTATGAGTTTATGAACGTCCTGACATTTGGGAGTTTAAGATGTTGTCAACAATTAGAACACGTAGGTTGTGCCGATATTATTGAACACTTTGATTGTATCTAACAATATGGACACTTTGAACGCCACTAACTATATGCTGCTGACTGTACAAGCGTACACTCGTAAGTAGTGAAACATCTTTATGACGTTATTTTTCAAAAAATAATTTACTATATGCAACTTTACAGAAATTGGTTAAATAAAGTTAAATTAGATAAAGTTTAACAAAAGGCTTTTATTAAACTTTATCTAATAATCTAATCTATAATAATCTATCTAATATCACGCGTGGTAGGGATAAGAAAAAGATGGCGCGTAACGAAAAAATGTTACACTAAATTTTTTTCCAACCCCGATAAAGAAGTTTCACTTCAAAAAAAAGTTATTTATTTTATTCCATTTTCTAAAAGTACATTGTCTTAAGCATATTAACCGACTAGCTGTGTTTGAATCAGACCACTATTTGCTGAAATATGTAACTTTGAAGCAAGCCGTGTTAGAGCTTTAGTAAGGAAAGCAAGTCGTGCCCAAAATCGGTGATCACTGTAACTCGGAAACGGCTTTACCTTTTCTGTTAATTTTTTTTATCACTTATACTCTTCCGTCTAAAGCTAAAAGTCAAAAATCTAAAGTTATCAGTGAACACAAATACAGAGAGAGCTATACAAAGAGTTCAGAATGCCTGTGTCCGCTATTGCTTTAATGTACCTAAAAGAGAACGCATTACACCATATCTAAACAGGAAGAGCATACTGAACATGAGTGCTAGGAGAGAGCTCCATTACGCCTGTACTATTCATAGAGTAATATGGAACAAGAAACCTGAGTACCTATTTGAGAAGCTCCATTGGGTTAAGGATATTACAAGTCGCAGTCTTCGCTCCAATATGCAAAGTCTTTTGATAACTCCGGCCCATAAATCCAGACGATATCGAGGCTGTTTCAAGTTTGCTGCAGCAAGCATTTGGAACGATTTACCACCACCATTGAAAAACAAAATAAGCACTGAGACCTTCAAAGCTAAATACCGTTCAGCACTACTGAGGAGACAGCTTGCTGCAGAAAACTTGTCACAAGCCCATTGGAAGTCTTTTCGACTAAAGGAATTCTTTAAAGTTCTTTAAACTAAGTAATTTCATACACACACACACACACACACACATACACACACACACACACACACACACACACACACACACACACACACACACACACACACACACACACACACACACACACACATACACACACACACATGCAAGAGTCAATTTTGTATTTTATTTTTATTTTTATTTTTTTAGCATTTAGCATAAATAATTACTTTATTTTATTTGCTACTTTTCCTTTGTTGGCCAATGTAAACTTGTTTTGATTTTTATTATTTACATTTTCAACATTAACAACTATTTTTATTTGCTTTTTTACTTGATTTTCGTTTGATCGGCCGGGATTGGGGTGCTCACAAACTCTCCCGCATAACATCTCAGGGAATAGGGAGTGGCTGAAAAACAGCGCTATACGGGATCAAGATCTCGTATTAGCAAAATGCTGAGCCACTTCCTTTGCCCTCGTTTAGGATATAATTTTGTTTATTTTTTGTGTACTGTTATCTATGTTTTTTTTCTCTTTTTTGTAATTTGTTAAGTTAAGGATTTTATATTATTATTTTAGGGCAATAAAGTATTTTATTATTATTATTATTATTATTATCAGTGTTTCTCCACTATATTATGCATGTATTATACATAAAAACCTTCCTCTTGAATTACTCTTTCTATTAAAAGTTTTGAAGAACCCTACATAGTATAAAACAAAGTCTCTTTCCGCTGTCTGTCCCTATGTATGCTTCATCCATCATCCATCAGCCTTTGAAAGTCCACTACTGGACATAGGCCTCCCCTAATCTGCACTACTTCGACCGGTCCTGAGCCATCTGAATCCAGCGGTTACCCGCCGTCTTCTTCAGGTCATCAGACCTGGTCGGAGTGCTTAGATCTTTAAAATTACGCTACGGATTTTAATGCAGTTTTTAATAGATAGAGTGATTCATGGGGTTTTTATGTATAATACATGCATAATATAGTTGAGGAACACTGACAATTTTAGATTTTTTAATTTTAGGCGGAACAAAGTTCGTCGGGCCAACTAGTATCAGACTGCTTTTATCTGGGGTTGAATAAATGTCCAGGAGCGGCAGAAGCCACTTACCATCAGGTGGACTGCATGCTTGTTTGTCAATTTTTATATTATAAAAAAACATCTAACATAGAGTTTAAGTAAACCTAAAGTTAAAAAAAGACGTTAATGGTGGAAAATTATAACAATCAGAGGTGTAGTCCAGGGAAGTACCACCGCCACACCTATTTCTAGCGTGAAGCATTTCTTGCGTTTCGATGGGTGTGGTTATCGACACACTTTTATACGAGGCGACCATCTTAGTCCTCGGTTGTAGCGACGCATCTGTGATTGACATCAGATAGCACCCATGTTCTGTATGTAGTTGCTCACAGATGTCCATGTGCGGCAGTGGCCACTTACCATCAGGTGGACTGAATGCTCGTTTGCTACTTCACTAAGATAAAAGTAATAAACGTATTACCGAGTTAACTAAGTCTAAGAACAGTCTATTCCTAACCTAAAGCAATCGTTCACAGGCCCACAAGATATGAAGAACAAAGCGCGAGGCTGGAGAAATTCGACATATCCGACAACAATGTCGAAACGGGCGGCTTCAAATACTTCAAGGATCTCGCGATCAATATGGACAAATATCCAAGGGACCAAGATGATGTGGAGACGTTCGCGTATCCGGGCCTTGTGATAGAGAAACTAGAGGAAATGGGAGCTAGAGTTAAGCGGCAGGCGAATGAATCTGAGACACTTGATCCGCCAGTAAATGATACCAGCTTGGGAACGAAAGACACTAAAGTTAAAAATGGCACCAAGATACGTCTGAAAGGTTTAAGAGTGGAAGAGTCGACCAAAGAACCGAAAATCGTAGACGGAATGATCCCTAGTGTGCTCAGAGAGACTCTCTTCACTATGAGGCTCTTTGGCGATGGGTTCACAAATGAAACTGTCATAGCGTTTACTCACGCCCCAGAGAATTACGGGAAGCCGTGTCATTTTCTGCTGCTTACGGGAGAGTACAAGGTGAGTCGATATCTATTTGTTTAAGTACTACTAGCAGACCCGGCCACGCGTTGCTGTGGTTAAAGAAATGTTACATAAACAAATAACTATAAATTAAGATATAAACTATCCTATCTTTTAAGTTGGATCAAAATGCACACGTTGTGAAAATTTGATTATAATCGGTTCAGACGTTTAAGAGTCCATTGCGGACAAAGAAAGTGACACGTAATTTATATATATTAAGATTTTCACTTGCTTTACATTCATATTTGCCCGATGGCGTCAGAGTTTTTCTTAGGGTTATTCATTCTCTTAGGGTTAATATTATTTATTAATTCTTCGCTTGATTTGCCTAAGTTTATAATTATTTAGTAAAATCTCTGTAATTTTCTTATGTATACGAGACTTTCAATATTTTACGATAAGTTAAATGAAATCTTAAGGATCTGAAGAATTGTACATATTTCAATTTGGGAGAATTTCATGAATTGATTGCGGTGGCTTTTAGATAGAATCTTCCATCTGAGGTCGGTATTGATGTTTATGCTTGCCAGAAATAATTACTGAGAGTAATTAACATAGTCTGTTCTAAAATTGAACACAAATCACAGATGCGTTTTAAAGCATAGCAACACTCGTAGTGTTGCTATGTATCTTAACTTACTTATTTACTTACAACCCTTCTGACCAACAAAAGGCAGATCTTCTCATTGCGTTATTAGACAGAAAATGTCAATGTCATTTTATGGCAGTTCGATCGTGAATGGCTTGGTCCTAAGGCGGACTGTACGACCAAGGTCAAGTCGCAGGTCCGTTAAAGTATTCAACTTGAACTGTCGTTGCGACGGTCCGTGCGACCTTCGTTACGTAAATGTCCACCTTTACCATCCATGCTCGTTGTCTACTTCATTCATATAAAAAACAATTCTTGCACAGGTAAAAGTAGCAGATGAGGAATCAGCGCTCTTCGAATTAATAGCCCCAAAGCCGGAAGACGACTACAAATTCTACATCTGCGCCAAAAACCCTGGCGATGACGACTTTGTCCACCAGGGTCATGAGGAGTGGAAGATCTTCGCCACACACAACAAACTCCTCCCACTCTGGGCATCACTGATCCTGATTGTGATCCTACTGATGTTGGCGTCTCTTTTCTCTGGTTTAAATTTGGGTTTGATGGCCTTAGACCGAACTGAGTTGAAGATCATCGCGAACACAGGCACAGATAAGGAGAGGAAGTACGCTAGAGCCATCATGCCGGTGCGGGCGCATGGAAACTACCTCCTCTGTACCATTCTGCTCAGTAACGTTGCCGTGAACAGCACGTTTACGGTGATCCTGGATGATCTAACGTCGGGCTTGGTCGCTGTAATCGGATCGACGTTAGCTATTGTCTTCATAGCAGAGATCACTCCACAAGCGATCTGCGCGAGGCATGGATTGCTCATCGGCGCGAAGAGTATCTGGATTATGAAGGTGAGTGTAACAGCTGGGTTATGCCGGACTCTTACCGGCTAAACCCCCACTGTGTTTTCACCTCCGCACCGTTTGGCGGGAACACGGGCGCGCTTTCACATTCATCCGCGAACCCGCCGGTGCCTGGTCGCTTCCGCAACCCCCTCCCTCGTGGAGCATGGAGCTCCCCTCCAACAGGAAGGCGCGCCAGAAAACACAAAGGCGCGCCTTACCTCCAAGGCTCCCATCCGCAGGGCGACGGACCAACCCCGAGACCGCCACCCAGGAGCCGTGGGCATGGGCAAGCCGACACCCGCAAAGGCACCGACCTCCCACACCCAGCGGCGGATCCGATCCCTGGTTCCACCGCAAACCACTTAATACTAACCTAACCTAACCTAACATAACCTAATCGTGACTATGAAAATTCGTTTGGAGATTGCATTGAGTGATTTTTGGAATTTCGATTAAATTGGCAGTGATTTCGTGGCCTTGAAAGATGAGACACATTTCCTTGGTTGAATTGAATATCGCCATGCAAAAACGCTAATTTTGCATGCATTCGATGCATTGCACGATCTGTGTGGCGGAGCGGTTGCCATAACGGGCTGACGCCCAATGGGTCCCGGGTTCGATTCCCGGCCAGACAGGTATCTGAATGATGAGTTTAGATTCGTGTTCTGGGTCTGGGTCCTCATGTGTGTGTCCATGGTACCCACGACACAGGAGAAAATCTTTGAGTGGGGCTATGAGTGTAGAAAGCGTGTTTATTGGCGACTCCTCTGGTGTTGCAAATGTCCACAGGCGACGGTGACTGCCTTCCATCAGGTAGCCCGTCTGCCATATCGTAAGGTTTAAGTATAAAAAAAGTGAAGTAGTTCGTGCGGTTCGGGAGAGGGTGTATTTGTGGTAGAACCAGTGTAGTTCGACCGGGGAAGTACCACCGCCACACCTATTTCTAACGTGAAGCATTCCTTGCGTTTCCATAGAAGGGTGTGGTTGCCGGCACGCTTTCACATGAGGCGACCATCTTGGTCCTCGGGAGTAGCAACGTATCTGTGATTAACTTCAGATACAACCTATGTTCTATATGAAGTTGCGTACAGATGTCCATGGGCGGTGACCACTTACCATCAGATGGTTTTACGCTAGAAACAGACGTGACGGTGGTACCCCAGCTGAATTCATTCTACATTGCAAAATACTTTAGAAAGAAAGAAAGAAAATACTTTATTCGGTACAGTACATAAGGTTATACAAAAAAACAGATACATCCAATAGCAAACATGTGTTATTGAAGTGAAACTTCTTTAGGCGCATGAGGGTAAAATTTTTACAGATGAAACGTCACGCCGGTATGCAACGGAAGTGTGGGAAAAGAGAGAGAGAGTGATCGAGACCGATTGAGAGAGAGTAAGACAGGGCGAACGTAGCATGAGCAACTAGCCGTGGAGTGAGAGTAGGGAGCAAGCGAGTGAGAAAGATTGAGAGAAAAAGTGAGACAGAGCGAACGTCGTATCACGCCTTTTTCCCTTCCTCTTAATCTTGGAAATTTAAAGTTTTAGATTTGTATAAATATAAACAAGATTTATAAATTAGTTCGCCAAAGAAGTTTCACTTCTGACATGTGTACTTTGTACGCACGCATGTTTTTTATTACTAACTAATACTTATTGATGTAAGTTACATTACATTGACCGAAAAGGTCTCCACTCAGCTTATTGCTGCAGGTAGTCAAGGTCACCTGCAGCGCTGGTATTCTGTGGAGCCAACTTTAGTTTTATTAAATAAACAATTCCACTACTATTCTATGATAATGTCGCGTGCAATTAATTAAGCGATAACTGACCCAGATATTGCTTCAAGATCTTAATTAATCCGTTTAGTTAGGGTCAATATTTGACAAGGTCTGTTTTAATTAGAAAAATATTACCTCAAATAAATGTTCACTTTGTTTTAAATCGCAATTTGTTTGTATGCATGTTTATTATATAATTATGTAACATCAGTGATAGCCTAATGGTTGAAACTTGCCCTCTCGATCGGGAGGTCCGAGGTTCAAACCCAGGCACGCACCACTGATTTATGTGCGTATTAGAAATTAATTATCACTGCTTTTCGGTGAAGGAAAACATCGTGAGGAAAATCTACACACCCGAGAGTTCTTTAAAAAAAAATCTCGGAGGTGTGCGAAGTCCACCAATTCGCACTTAGCCAGCGCGGTAAACTATGGCCTATAACTCTCTCATTCTGAGAGAAGACCCGTGCCCAGCAGTGGGATAATAATAGTGTGTAGGTTTCCTCACGAAGTTTTCCTTCACCAAAAATCAGTGATAATTAATTTCTAATACGCACATAATTTTAGAAAAATCAGTGGTTTTGAAACTCGTTTGCCTTGGTTGTGCCTGGGTTTGAACCTCGGACCTCCCGATCGCGAGGGCTAGTTTCAACCATTAGGCTATCACTGCTCTACTGCTCTTCTAGACTCTACACCCATCTAATTCTTAGTAGTAGCTAACAGTGGAATAGTCAACTAATGATATATTTTGTCAACAGATCGTAATGGGTATATGCGCACCGCTCGCCTGGCCTACTAGCAAGCTCTTGGACTACTTCCTAGGCGAGGAAATAGGCACACATTACAACAGAGAGAGGCTGAAGGAACTTGTCAAGGTAAGAACTCCTTTTTATATAAGACTAGCAGAATACGCGACTTCGTTCGCGCAGACTATGATGACGCCTTATATAATAACTATGAAGCAAATTAACGAAATTAGCGATACTCGGCCAAAACTAAGCTGTAGGAGTCCAATTGGGTAGAATGTAGAATGAGATTACTAAGCAGATATTTCTTAAAAAAAAACATGCGTGCGTACAAAGTACACATGTCAGAAGTGAAACTTCTTTGGCGAACTAATTTATAAATCTTGTTTATATTTATACAAATCTAAAACTTTAAATTTCCAAGATTAAGAGGAAGGGAAAAAGGCGTGATACGACGTTCGCTCTGTCTCACTTTTTCTCTCAATCTTTCTCACTCGATTGCTCCCTACTCTCACTCCACGGCTAGTTGCTCATGCTACGTTCGCCCTGTCTTACTCTCTCTCAATCGGTCTCGATCACTCTCTCTCTCTTTTCCGACACTTCCGTTGCATACCGGCGTGACGTTTCATCTGTAAAAATTTTACCCTCATGCGCCTAAAGAAGTTTCACTTCAAAAATTGACCTTCAACTCTTCAATAGTTCTTACTCTTCAATATTCTCGGGGTAGTTCCCCCGCATCATCAGGTTCTACAATATTTCTGGCTTCGATATCGTTGGCCGAACACTATCTATATACTCAAAAGATATATTTCTCAAAGACAATGTAGCATTTTATTTATTAGAATGCTACATTGTTTATGTATGTATGTATTTATGTATTGTATTAGTATTTTAGAAGGTGGTAGAACCAGTGTAGTTCGACCGGGGAAGTACCACCGCCACACCTATTTCTAGCGTAAAGCATTTCTTGCGTTTCGATGGAAGGGTGTGGTTGCCGGCACACTTTTATATGAGGCGAGGCATAGTCCTCGGGAGTAGCAACGCATCTGTTATTGACTTCAGATAGACCCCATGACCATCATAGTCCTCGGGAGTAGCAACGCATCTGTCGGACTTCAGATGGAACCCATGTTCAGTATGAAGTTGATTACAGATGTCGCAGGGCGGCAGTAACCACTTACCATCAGGTGGACTGCATGCTCGTTTGCTACTTCAGTCAAATAAAAAAAAAATCTAATGGTGAAAGAATTTTAAAAATCGGTTCAGTAGTTCTTAACTTAATTCATGACAAACATACAATAATACAAAGTTCCTTTTTATTAGCTTTTTATTAGCTTCACCTGTATGTTTGTAACAGACTTCTTTGGGCTCGATTTTGACCCACTTTAAACGGTCAGATTTCGTTCAAACTTTGTAGATTTATTGAGGACCGATGACAATACACTAATTTGATAAAATTATTCCGTTTTTTAATTTGACTAAAAAGTAGAAAATAAATAATAGTTTAAAAAAACTAAAAAACACGCTTTTTAAAGAAAACCGAACTAAAAAATAGAAAATAAATTTGAATGAATTTAAATTAAGAAAATAGTGTTAAAAATTCCAATGAATATAAATTAATAATAGTGTGAATAAAAGAAAATATTTTATTTAAAAAAAAGCGTGGGGTGCTTTTTAAGATATTATCGAAATGATAATCACTCTACATACTCATATCTGTCAATAAAATATCTATAACCATTGACACCATGCACCCCACGTTTTTTTTAAAAAGCGTGTTTTTTAGTTTTTTTAAACTATTATTTTTATAATATTAGTGCAGTTCGACCGGGGAGGTACTGCCGCCACATCTTTTCTGGCGTGAAGCATTTCTTGCGTTTCGATAGAAGGGAATCAACGCATCTGAGATTGACTTCAGATATAACCTTTGTCTATTGTCTATGAAGTTACTTACTGATGTCTAAGTACGATTGTGACTACCTTTTATCAGGTGAACGGCATACTCGTTAGACTTACCATACTTTTAATTTTATTTTAAAGGCGAAAGTTTGTGAGTGTGTATGTTTGTTACTTATTCACTTCTAAACAGCTGGTGCGATTTTCATAAAATTTGGTAAGGAGTAAGCTGACACTCCGGATTAACATATAGACTACCTTTACTGTGGGAAAATATCTTATTCCCACGGGAGAATCCATACGTGTTTGTTTTTAACGCGGGGGAAGCTGCGGGGTTCTGCTAGTTAACTTATAAGTAAAAAACCGGGAGGATCTATTTTGGAAGTCTCTTCCTTGCAAAAATAAGTCACTTATTGAAGATTCCTGTATTTTGTTTATTTTATTATTTTTTTTTATCACACCAACAGCTTAACAAACAAAACTTATGAACTATAACATTTTACATCTAATTACAACTATTCTATGTATGTAAGCCAATTATAGGCGTGTACAATTAACATAAAAGACGTATTATTATTATTTTAATTGATTATATGGTAACAGATTTTTGTGTTTTACTCAATTACATTAGTAAATTTGTTAGCTTTTTTTTTTCAAAGTTCTGTAGTTCATAGTATCCCAAAAATATCCAGGGATCAAGCGGGACATTCTACAAAACTGCGCAAAACTCAAACGCGTTCGACCTACGTTTAATATAACTGAAAATCTGGCTGGAATACGTCTCCAAAAATATTTTTAGATACGTTCTGGCGTCTGCCTTAATTTTTTAGACCGTGTTGGCGTTGATGATTTGTCTCTGCCGTCCGGTCCAGAATTATTCACAGTTTTTGCGCTACCTAGATTTTTTCTATCCTCGTAATAAGTAGGTCAATTTGCAAAAAATGTGCCAATTATTGGGGAGTTTACTTCTTAAGAAATGTTGTGACATGTGAAAAAAAGGGAGAAAAATCGTGTGAAACAGTAACGCTGAGAGTGACGTTTTACTATGCAACGTTTTGTGCAATGAATTGAAATGAAATGAAAATGAAATAAAACGAAAATTATTTATTGCTAGAATCTAGTAAATAAATTAGATAGATGGTAAAAAAATTTACATCTAAATAGTGATTATACATATATATATATATATATATATATATATATATATATATATATATATATTGTTATACATTACAATAGTGTGAAATGCCAATTATATGTTAGTATTTTAACATATGATTTGTCAATAATTAGTTTTATGTTAATTCAATGTAAAATAAAATTGTACTGCACTTCTCATGTGTTTACTTGTATAGCAGTACAGATATGCAAAAGTACTGCATAAGAAATGGTCAGACATGCATACATACAAAAAAAATACAGTCTCTTGGACGCAATCAAGGAAAAACTTGCAATGAGAACATAAGAGACAAAACTAAAATCTTTGGAAAATTGTGTAAAATTCTTGAAACTGAATCCTATTATCGTCTATCGTATATAAATTAAAAAGTGACCATTGCTAGAAAAGGACATACATAGATGTTACGTCCCATATTTTAAAAAACACATTTCTCCAAAACTCCAAAAACAATTTTGATGTTTCCACAAAAAGTAAATATTGTAAATATTTTCACGAGCAAAACATATATTGTGTTTCGTAGCAAGTAACAACATATATGTATATACATTACGTTACTACTACATTACTTATATAAAAAGTAATGTAGTAGTAATAATTTACTTATAAGAAATTCACAGATGAATTTTCTTCCCCGGGAGGGGAGATATAAATAAAATAGGTTTTCTTTAATTATTTAGTTCTTTTTTTTAAATTTGACATGTCTGTCTAATTTTAAAAGTTCAGAATATATTTTGTGAAGAAAGATAGATTTGGTGGAATAATAAACTTGAAATGTCGTTTCTTATTTTCAAAAGCAACACATTTGTTTATTTTCCAAAACCCTAAGATATAATCTTATATATGTATTATAAAACACTAGTTGACCCGGCGAACTTCGTTACGCCTAAAAGTCAAAAATCTAAAATTATCAGTGTTCCTCCACTATATTATGCATGTATTATACATACAAACCTTCCTCTTGAATCACTCTATCAATTAAAAAAAAACTGCATTAAAATCCCTAGCATAGTTTTAAAGATCTAAGCGTACATAGGGATAGACAGCGAGAAGCGACTTTGTTTTATACTATGTAGTGAAGAGACTACAACAACTCAAAACAAAAGACAATTTTGTTAGTTCCACAAAATGCATATTTCGCGTTAGATTCCCTTTTATTTTCACCACTGCTATATTAAAAGCAACATGCTATGTATTACATAACAAGTAACATATAAATCATACAATTTTAGTTACAAATTAATATTAGCCGAACCAAGTAGGTGTGTGGCAAGCCGCCAGCCGAGAGTGAAAGTGGCTATTAAAACTGAAATATTTCTATATTTACCATCGTTTAAAGGACTTAGCAGTTCAATTGCTGTTCAACGCACCTGTCTTATAAGGGTCAAAGGAAAGTTTCTTAAGGCGGATTTATATTTGTCTGACGTGTCGTGACGTGACGCATCAGAAGTGTATCGGTCATACATTTAGTATGGTAACTGATGAGACAACAGAAGCCATCACAACACATTGCGCATCACTAGTATGAACGTTACCATTAGGGTTGCCACCTTTTTTTTGAACAACTAAAGTACATTTGCTATAAAAGTTATAAAGAAAAAAGTACGTAGCTTCAAAATAAAGTACAAGTTATTTTATTCCTTATTTCTTGGCTCCTGGAAATTTATAGAATGGTGCGTGATGGTGGTCAACAAAAATGCTTATAATCAAACTTTTTTAAACCGAGACCATGCTAAATAAAGTATTTTCGCGTACTTTATTTTCCTCATAAAGTATAAAGTACAATTGCTCCAAATAAAGTACAATACTTTATAATAAAGTACGGGTGGCAACCCTTGTTACCATACTAAATGTATGAAACCGATACCCTTCTGATGCGTCACGTCAAGACACGTCAGACAAATATATATCCGTCTTTACGCAGATTATCTGTATCTTGCAAACTATTTGACTAAATTATTCTTGAGGTTTCTTGTTTCGATAGATAGAATCCCTTATTACATGCTTTGATCGTTCGCTTTATTTAAAACTAGCTGACCCGGCGAACTTCGTTCCGCTTAAAAGTCAAAAATCTAATATTATGTTTGTCCACTATATTATGCATGTATTATACATAAAAACCTTCCTCTTGAATCACTCTATCTATTAAAAAAACTGCATTAAAATCTATTGAGCAGTTATAAAGATCTCAGCATTCATAGGGACAGACAGCGAGAAGCGACTTGTTTTATACTATGTAGTGATGAGTTGATGTCACTTTAATTCTGAAGATGTTAAACGTATGTTTTTCCATACTATTTGTAATCTTTGCGCGTTGCTACGCTATCATAAAAAAATTAAACCTTTGCGGACTCATGCACAACAACTAAAGATCACCACATAGTCAAATACATAGTTTACGATTACAGGATATACAGACAAACATATATTTATATAAATTCTAAATAAAACGCTCGAAGGACCAAAAGTATACGCTACTATTTCTCTATCTCCCTTAAATCTTGAAGGACCAAATCTATTTGGTTGCCGGCACACCTTTTATATGTGGCGACCATCTTAGTTCTCAGGAGCAGCAACGCATCTGTGATGGACTTTAGATATAACGCATGTTCTATTTGAAGTTGCTCATAGATATCAATGGGCGGCAGTGGCATCATCAGGTGGGCTGCATGCTCGTTTGCTACTTCAAATAAATAAAAATCAAATTACTTTCTATCTCCAGATAATAAGTCACTAAGGTACTATTTCCCGTCGTAAACCCATTATTGTCTCATTGCTGGCCAAGGGTCTTCTCTCAGAATGAGAAAGTTTTACACCATAGTCCACCACGCTTGCCAAGTGCGAATTAGTAGACTTCTCACACTTTTATAGGTGGCAGAACACCACCACCGCCACACCTATTTCTAGCGTAAAGCATTTCTTGCGTTTCGATGGGTGAGTGTGGTTGCCGGCACACTTTTACATGGGGTGACCATCTCAGTCCTTGAGAGTAGCTACGCATCAGTGTTTGATTTCAGATAGAACCTATGTCCATGGGCGGCAGTGACCACTTACCATCAGGTGGACTGCTTGCTCTATTGCTACTTCAATATTATATAAAATATATAACAAACACGTTTGAGATTTTTTTTTTGTGGTGTAGGTTTCCTTACGTACGTTCCTACGTTTTCCTTCACCGTAACGCAGTGATTAATCATTTATTTCTCTTCACTCCCAAGGTCACGAACCACGTGAACGACTTGGACAAGGAAGAGGTGAACATCATCTCCGGCGCGCTGGACCTCCGCAAGAAGACGGTGCGGGACGTGATGACCAAGCTGAAGGACTGCTTCATGCTGCCCATCAACAGCGTGCTCGACTTCGAGACCATGACCGAGATCGTCAAGTCTGGTGAGTTGACTCTTAGGGTTCCGCAGGGTAAAGTGTGGTGAGTTGACTCTTAGAGATCCGTAAGGTGTAAAGACCATGTCCGAGATTGTCAAATCTGGTGAGTTTGACCGTTAGGGTTCCGTACTGTCTGGTTGTAAAAAGTCTGCTAAGTGGACTCTTAGGGTTCCGTAGGGGCAAAAAGGGGCCCTTAGGGTTCCGTACCTAAAGTAACCCTATTTGTGTGCTACTGTTTGAGATTATCGAGTCTGGTGAGTTTCACCGTTTTTAGGGTTCCGCAGGGGTGAAAAGTCTGGTGAGTTCACTCTTAGGGTTCCGTAGGGTTAAAAGAGGCCCTTAGGGTTTCGTACCTAGAGGTACGAAACCCTAAGGGGTTTCGTACCTCAAAGACCCCTGTAATGTGCTTCTGTTCGAGATTGTCAAGTCTGGTGAGTTTCACCGTTTTTAGGGTTCCGCGGGGGTGAAAATCTGGTGAGTTGACTCTTAGGGTTCCGTAGGGTAATGGTACCATTACGGTTCCGTACCCAGAGGAACCCAATCAGTATGCTACTCTAATATGCCCCGTGAAGTTGGACAAGGAAGAGGTGAACATCATCTCCGGCGCGCTGGACCTCCGCAAGAAGACGGTGCGGGACGTGATGACCAAGCTGAAGGACTGCTTCATGCTGCCCATCAACAGCGTGCTCGACTTCGAGACCATGACCGAGATCGTCAAGTCTGGTGAGTTTCAACGTTACGGTTCCGCAGGGTAAAGTCTGGTGAGTTGACCCTTAGGGTTCCGCAGGGTAAAGTCTGGTGGGTTGACTCTTAGAGATCCGTAGGGTGTAAAGACCATGTCCGAGATTGTCAAATCTGGTGAGTTTGACCGTTAGGGTTCCGTACGGATGAAAAGTCTACTAAGTTGACTCTTAGGTTTCCGTAGGGGTAAAAAGGGACCCTTAGGGTTCCCGACCTAAAGGAACCTTGTTTGTGTGCTACTGTCCGAGATTGTCAAGTCTGGTGAGTTTCACCGTTTTTAGGGTTCTGCAGGGGTGAAAACCTGGTGAGTTGACTCTTAGGGTTCCGTAGGGTAATGGTGCCATTACGGTTCCGTACCCAGAGGAACCCAATCAGCATGCCACTCTAACATACCACGTGAAGTTGGACAAGGAAGAGGTGAACATCATCTCCGGCGCGCTGGACCTCCGCAAGAAGACGGTGAGGGACGTGATGACCAAGCTGAAGGACTGCTTCATGCTGCCCATCAACAGCGTGCTCGACTTCGAGACCATGACCGAGATCGTCAAGTCTGGTGAGTTTCAACGTTACGGTTCCGCAGGGTAAAGTCTGGTGAGTTGATTTAGGGTTCTGCAGGGGTTAAAAGCTGACTCTTAGGGTTCTGTAGAGGTGCAGAAACCATGACTGAGATTGTTAAATCTGGTAAGTTTACTTAGGGTTCCTTAATTACATAAACGGTTCCATTAGGGTTCTGTACCCAAAGGAACCCTATTAGAGTTCTACCGTCCGAGATTGTCAAGTCTATTGAGTAGAGTGTTCGGGTTCCTTTGGGTAAAAAGGGACCTTTAGGGATCCGTACCTGAAGGAACATTGTTTGTGTGCTACTGTTCGAGATTATCGAGTCTGGTGAGTTTCACCGTTTTTAGGGTTCCGCAGGGCCGAAAAGTCCGGTGAGTTGACTCTTAGGGTTCAGTAGGGTAATGGTACCATTACGGTACCCAGAGGGACCGAATCAGTATGCTACTCTAACATACGACGTGAAGTTGGACAAGGAAGAGGTGAACATCATCTCCGGCGCGCTGGACCTCCGCAAGAAGACGGTGCGGGACGTGATGACCAAGCTGAAGGACTGCTTCATGCTGCCCATCAACAGCGTGCTCGACTTCGAGACCATGACCGAGATCGTCAAGTCTGGTGAGTTTCAACTTTACGGTTCCGCAACGTCAAGTCTGGTGAGTTGATTTAGGGTTCTGCAGGGGTTAAAAGCTGACTCTTAGGGTTCTGTAGAGGTGCAGAAACCATGACTGAGATTGTTAAATGTGGTAGGTTTACTATGGGTTCCTTAGTGGCATAAACGGTGCCATTAGGTTTCTGTAGCCAAAGCAACCCTATTAGTGTTCTACTGTCCGAGATTGTCGATACAACTTTAAATCATGGACGTAAGGTTGTATTGCTAAAATATATGGTTATGACCATCTATAAATAACTACGTACATTTGACGACAGTTTTAGGTGTCATTTTTGTTCGAGACTGTGTATCTAGTGTAAATATATATCGATGCTTATACCCAAAAATCTTACAAATTCTCTTTCCCACCAGGCTACTCCCGCATCCCAGTGTACGAAGGCAGCCGAGGCAACATCATAACGGTGCTGTTCATCAAGGACCTGGCCTTCGTGGACCCCGACGACAACACGCCGCTGCGGACCCTCTGCCAGTACTACCAGAACCCCTGCAACTTCGTCTTCGAGGATGTTACGCTGGACGTCATGCTGAAGCAGTTTAAGGAAGGTAGGTTTTGAAGGTTTTTTTTTTTTTATAATTTAACCTAACGATAAGGCAGACGGGCTACCTGATGAAAAGTAGTCACCGCCGCATATGAACTTTCGCAACACCAGAGTCGCCAATGCATCGCCGGCTTTGAAGGAGAGCTCTTTTCGCACCTATCTTGAAGAGCCCCATGTCAGCTCCGGGAATACCTCAGGAGGAAGCTCATTCCACAACTTGCACGTCCGTGGCAAAAACGAGCGTGCAAACCGAACCGTCAACCCATTGTTGCCACTAGAATCTTCTCTCAGAATCTTTAATAGGTAGAACCAGTGTAGTTCGACCGGGGAAGTACCACTGCGTTGCAGTGAAGAAATCGTAAGGAAGCATACATCTGCACCGAATTACTTTGACATTTTTTGTTTGTGTCATTATCATTGTCTTCAACCCATTATTGTCCCACTGCTGGGCACGGGTCTTCTCTCGGAATGAGAGAGTTAAGGCCGTAGTCCACCGCGCTGGCCAAGTGCGAATTGGTGGACTTCACACACCTCCGAGAACTTTTTTTTTTTTAAAGAACTCTCAGGTGTGCAGGTTTCTTCACGATGTTTTTCTTCACCGAAAAGCAGTGATAATTAATGTATAATACGCACATAAATCAGTGGTGCGTGCCTGGGTTTGAACCTCGGACCTCCCGATTGAGAGGGCAAGTTTCAACCATTAGGCTATCACTGCTGCATTATCATTATTGTATTTTAATTTAATTATGCCTTTCAATTTCATTGATAAGATATTTGTCATTAGTGTAATAGGATTAATTCGTTCTGACTAAATAATAAAATAAAAATAAATAAATAAAATCTGAGTTAAAAAATCTCAAAGGTAAAGTCTACTAACCGTGTTTGGCCAGCGTGGTGGAATGTGATCTAAACCTCTCATTCTTTTTTCTGCTGATTGAAGTAGCAAACGAGCATGCAGTCCACCTGATGGTAAGTGGTCACCCTTCGACATCTATAAGTAATTTCAAATAGAACATTGGTTCTATCTGAAGTCAATCACAGATGTGTTGATACTCCCGAGGACTATGATGGTCGCCTCATATAAAAGTGTGCCGGCAACTAGGGTCCATCGAATCGCAAGAAATGCTTTACGTTAGAAATAGGTGTGGCGGTGGTAGTTCCCCAGTCGAACTATATTAGTTCTACCACCTTAAAGTCAATTACTTCCAAGGACTAAGATTAAACAATATTAATTAATTATAAATATTACAAAAATTAATTAATTATATATCATTTTAATTAATTTAAAAGCACCGTAGTACTTTGCCAAATTAATATAATTAACTCTGACAAAAATAGTACAATTTAGGTCAGATATAATCCCATACGAGAGTATTATGACTATAAACGCCCACACGTGTAGGGTTACCATCATCTCAAACAAACGTGGAATTGGCTTTATATTCCCAAAAAAATTGGTTCTAAAGGCCGGACACTATCTTTTGGATAAACATTATCTTATATATTAATCTGACGAAATATAATTATATATTACATACATTATTATTAAAGTTATACCTTTTATATGCTAAATAATTTAAATTATTAAATCAATGCTTCACGCTGAAGGATTACACATCCACACACATGAGAGATATCTAAAAAAAAGGTTCTTAAAACTTTATTAAGTCTACCAATTTATACTTGACGGGCGGAGAAAACTATGGCCTTAATTGTCTTTCTAAGAAAAGACCCGAGCTCAGTATTGTTGCAATTATATATGGGATACCTTTATGTGTAGTACTGTTGGATATTTGACCGAAAGCTTATGAGGGTATTTGTGTGTAGTAGTGAAGAATATTTGGCTGAAGACTTATGAGAATGTTTGTGTGTAGTAGTGTAGAATATTTGGCGGAAGACTTATGAGAATGTTTGTGTGTAGTAGTGTAGAATATTTGGCGGAAGACTTATGAGAATGTTTGTGTGTAGTAGTGTAGAATATTTGGCTGAAGGCTTATGAGGATGTTTGTGTGTAGTAGTGTAGAATATTTGGCGGAAGACTTATGAGAATGTTTGTGTGTAGTAGTGTAGAATATTTGGCGGAAGACTTATGAGAATGTTTGTGTGTAGTAGTGTAGAATATTTGGCGGAAGACTTATGAGAATGTTTGTGTGTAGTAGTGTAGAATATTTGGCTGAAGGCTTATGAGGATGTTTGTGTGTAGTAGTGTAGAATATTTGGCTGAAGACTTATGAGAATGTTTGTGTGTAGTAGTGTAGAATATTTGGCTGAAGGCTTATGAGGATGTTTGTGTGTAGTAGTGTAGAATATTTGGCTGAAGACTTATGAGAATGTTTGTGTGTAGTAGTGTAGGATATTTGGCCGAAAGCTTATGAGAATGTTTGTATATAGTAGTGTACAATATTTGGGCGAAAGATTATGAGGACGTTTGTGTGTAGTAGCGTAGGATATTTGGCCGAAAGCTTATAAGAATGTTTGTTTGTGGTAGCGTAGAATATTTGTCCGAAAGCTTATGAGAATGTTTGTGTGTAGTAGTGTACAATATGTTAGACTAGTATTATCGCGGAATTGATACATTTTAATACTTAATTCGGTGGTTAGTTTATGTAAATCGCAAATAGTGCAAAGTGTGGTGCGTAAGGATACAGTTAGTGTTGTGTGTCGTGACATGGAACCTAAAAAAGAAAACCGAACCAGACGTAGGGTAGATAGGTTAATTTACCACTAGTGCTTGTCAACGGTTTCTCCCCACCACCGCAGTTTCGCCGTGACCACGATCCATGCAACTGGGTCGAAATATCGGCAAAAAGAATTCTATAAGAATTCATAAACCGCATGTCGTGATACCCGTTAAGTATTATAATGTGTAGAATATTTGTCCGGACAAGACTGGACAGAGTCAGATAGATGGTGACCATACACATATCATAATTCATAGATCGTAAACTCATGTTTACTTATGAGTGCTCGTAAATCGAGAATATTATGACCCATTCAGTAATATGGTTGTAACTTTGTGAGGGTTCTTTGTTGAATTTGCCGAGTCATAGCGACGTGCAAAAATAGTGACTAGGTTTCTCCAGCGGGTTTACACGCGTTTAAAATATGGTAACCTAAGTTGTATATTGTAATATCCTTGATGAAATTGAGGGATTTTAATAAAATAATGACTATTTTTTACCTCAAAATGGAATCCGTAAATATATATGTCGGAAGGAACCTCATTCTCATCGACATCGTCATTAGTGGTTACTGGTCTAGTGGGCGTCATCAGGGTAAAATGCAGGCACGAAACACGAGGATCACGGTTTTACACTGTTTTATTCCGATTAAACAATGCTTCGCTAAACTTAATGTAAATTCGATAACAATTCGCAAAGGTTACAACAATTACGACCGAGCAGCGGGTTCGAGGTACCGATCTCACTTTTGTCACCAGATATATTCTCTCCAAGAATCCAACTCGATCCTTCGCTTACCAGAGTCAACGACAGAATGTCGCAAAAACTATAAACCTCTCTACAAGAAAAGATGGCGCCTCGACCCCACTCGAGACATCCGCTCTGCTCTGATTGGTCGCTACGTAAATAACAAACTTATTACTTTTTATTCCATTAACAAGGTTTTAAATCAAAAGTAGGCTATAACAAATTAAATTATTAATTTTAAGAATAATTAAAATGTAAACAAACAGAATTGTACGTTATACATGCAAGTAACAATCAACCCGACTAAGCTTCCTCCGACATATATTTAGTTTTTTTTTTTTTATCTGACTGAAGTAGCAAACGAGCATGCAGTCCACCTGATGGTAAGTGGTCACTGCCGTCCATGGACGTCTGTAGTCAATGTCAATGTACTCTGTAGAACATGGGGTCCATGTGAAGTCAATCACAGATGCGTTGCTGCTCCCGAGGACTAAAATGGTTGGCTCATATAAAAGTGTGCAGGCAACCACACCCTTCCATCTCGCGCAAGAAAAGCTTCACGCTAGAAATAGGTGTGGCGGTGGTACTTCCCCAGTCGAACTACACTGGTTCTACCACCTGGATTATTTTTTTGGGATATACACAAACACTGTTTTATTTTTTCGAATCAACTGTTGTTCTTTCTTTCTATTTATGAATCTATTATATTACTTTTAGTGATTTTAATTAGAAGTTACTTTAAAAAACAGACGGACCAAAATTCTAAAAATCTATAATTACTTATTATCGGTCCTACAAATGGGAACACGCTTTCTACACTCATAGTCCCACAGTAGGACTCTTATGTTGTATGTACCATGGACACACACAAGACGAAAACACAAACACCCAGACCCAGAACATGAATCTAAACTCATCATTCAGATACCTGTGGCCGGGAATTGAACCCGGGACCCATTGCGCGTTAGTATGGTAACCGCTACGCCACGCGAGTCGTCGCTTGTAAGCGGAACTTTCGTTTGTTTCAAGGTTTTTTCATTAACATGGATTTGAAAAAACCTTGTTTCTGTAAATATGAAGTATATGCTAATACATAACACTAGTTAACCCGGCGAATTTCGTTCCGCCTAAGTCAAAAAATCTAAAATTATCAGTGTTTCTCCACTATATTATTCATGTATTATACATAAAAACCTTCCTCTCGAATCACTCCATCTATTAAAAAAAATGTGTGCGTGTACTAGCGTACACTCGTAAGAAGTGAAACTTCTTTATGACGTTATTTTTCAAAAAATAATTTACTATATGCAACTATACAGAAATTGGTTAAATAAAATTAAATTAGATAAAGTTTAATAAAAGGCTTTTATTAAACTTTATCTAATAATCTAATCTATAATAATCTATCTAATATCACGCGTGGTAGGGGTAAGAAAAAAATGGCGCGTAACGGAAAAAAAAGATGGCGCGTAACGAAAAAAAAAAAGATGGCGCGTAACAGAAAAAGATGGCGCGTAACGAAAAAATGTTACACTAAATTTTTTTCCAACCCCGATAAAGAAGTTTCACTTCAAAAACTGCATTAAAATCCGTAGCGTAGTTTTAAAGATCTAAGCGTACATAGGGACAGACAGCGGGAAGCGGCTTTGTTCTATACTATGTAGTGAAGGTGAGATGTATTGCAAACAGAACTGGAAAGCTGGCGGCGTTAGTAAAAATAAACACGGTCTAGACATGAATCATATTGCTTTCCAGGGTTGCCTTAGTTTTATAAGAATTTTGAGTTTTGACTTTAATTTAAAAATATTATTTTTTCTTTTAAACCACGTTGAAAGTAAAACTTAAGTACTACTCGTCCAAAACAATTAGGCGCACGACAGTTGAAACGTCATTAGAACTAGGGATTTCCCACATCGATACGAAGTATATTCTATTACCAAATACCAAAAGTATGTAGGTATACCATTATTAAAACAGACACCATAGTGGTGTATGTTCAATAGTCGAGTATTTATTAAAGCACTTTCATGTGTTTAAATTATTTATTTATACTATTTATTTATTAATTTTCATTCGCAGACATGGAATATTTTCTTTCCTTTTTTATGTGTGTAAGAGACTGATGCCTGTTGCAGCACACACTCGATTTTCGACATGGGAGACAGGAATACTGAGCCCAATACTTTTCTCTTGTTTAAAAAAAATGCATATTTTGAATGTAAGAGTCCTTTCTCCTCCACGAATAGTCTTTTTCCTACCCATTTTGAGCTTTATTGACGAATAATCAATAATGTAATAATATCTTTAAAAATTCAACAATCACTCATTAAACTAACATTATAACGAAATAACATTAAACACGTGCTGGCTAACGTAAACACCTAGATGATACACGACTGCACGTCACTAGGAGATTCGTGGGGAAAGAAGCGAGGTGCGGGGTTCGGAACCGCTTTTGTTTTATGCGCCTAATTGTTTTGGTCGAGTAGTATGTATAGGCATGGTCTGTCCTATATCAGTCATGGTTGCGTTTAATTGTGGGCGTAAGAATAGGGCTAGGAGATAACGACACTGATTTAGACACTATCACACTTTACGGAATTAACTTTTGGAATAACGTATAACTGTCAAGTACATTGAAAAATGATATAGCCTATGTCACTCCCTCAGCTCAGTCGTTTCTAATGATTTGTCATATGTTACATTGGGCATTTTTCTGACTGGAGTAGCAAATGAGTATGCAGTCCACCTGATGGTAAGTGGTCACTGCCGCCCTGCGACATCTGTAATCAACTTCGACGACCCGCGTGGCGCAGCGGTTGCTGTATCGGTCTGACACGCAGTGGGTCCCGGGTTCGATTCCCGGCCAGACAGGTATCTGAATGATGAGTTTAGATTCATGTTCTGGGTCTGGGTGTTTGTGTATTCGTCTTTGTGTGTGTCCATGGCACCCACGACACAGAAAATCCTACTGTGGGGCTATGAGTGTAGAAAGCGTTTAAAGCGTTTAACTTCATACAGATCATTGGTTCCATCTGAAGTCAATCACAGATGCGTTGCTACTCCCGAGGACTATGATGGTCGCCTCATATAAAAGTGTGCCGGCAACCACACCCTACCATCGAAACATAAGAACTGCTTCACGCTAGAAATAGGTGTGGCGGTGGTACTTCCCCGAACTACACTGATTCTACCACCTTCAAACATACAAACATACATACGATCAAAAACATAACTCTCCTGAGCAGTGTTCTAGGGAAATTAATATTTTCAAGTATTAGTTTTCAACCCTAGATTTAGACAATTAAAATTCCTGACAGTGTTCTGGCAAGCGCCGGGCTTTGTTGTGCAACAAGCCACGCCTCGCGGTTTTTGTCGTTCGAAAAATATTACCTTACGTACTTAGCTGTATAAAAAATGTTACCTAACAACCTAAACACACACACGCTTTCTACACTCATAACCCCACACTAGGATTTTCTCCTGTGTCGGGGGTACCATGGACACACACAAGACAAATACACAAACACCCAGACCCAGAACATGAATCTAAACTCATCATTTAGATACCTGTCTGATCGGGAATCGAACTCGGGACCCATTTCGCGACAGACCGGTATGGTAACCGCTCCGCCACGCGGGTCGTCAACTTTTGAGAGAGTAGGTATATTTTGAAGAAATATAAAATTAATACTTCAACATATGGCATATTTTATTCAGTGCTTTTAAAAATCCTAGCTAACACGGCAGACTATTTTGAAGGTGGCAGAACCAGTGTAGTTCGACCGGGAAGTACCACCACCACACCTATTTATAGCGTGAAGCATTTCTTGCGTTTCAATGGAAGGATGTGGTTGCCGGCACACTTTCACATGAGGCGACCATCTCAGTCCTCGGGAGTAGCAACGCATATGTGATTGACTTCAAATGGAACCCATGTTCTATGTGAAGTTGATTTCAGATGTCCATGAGCGGCAGTGACCACTTACCATCAGGTGGACTGCATGCTCGTTGCTACTTCAGTCAGATAAAAAAAAACCTCGCTGACCCGGCAGACTTCGTTCCGTTTAAAAGTCAAATATTTAAAATTAGGTCTTCCACTATATTATGCATGTTATACATAAAAACCTTCCTTTTGAATCACTATCTATTAATAAAAACTGCATTAAAATAGGTAGTGTAGTTTTAAAAATGCAAGCATATATAGGGACAGACAGCGGGAAGCGACTTTGTTTTATACTATGTAGTGATAATAAGAAATAAGACGAACAGACACTCGGAATTGAATTTTTTATTCTTCTTCTTCTTAGAGTGCCTCTCCAACTAGTGAAGGTTGGCAATCAGCTTGTTAAAGTCGTCCTTATTGTTTGCTCGGCGGAAAAGCTCAGCTGCACCAGCTATTCCGGTCCACTCCCTGATGTTACGCAACCACGACTTCTTTCTCCTTCCGACTTTCCTTTTTCCAGGAACTTTGCCCATCATAATAAGTTGGAGCAGGTCGTATCGCTCATGTCGAATCACATGGCCTAGGTAGGAGACCTTCCGCCTTTTCACCGTGAGCATGAGTGTGCGCTCTTGACCAACTCGTTGCAGAACGTGAACGTTGGTGACTTTCTGGGTCCAACTAATTGAAAGCATACGTCTATACGCCCACATTTCAAAAGCCTCTATTCGCTTCCTAAGGTCTTCCTTTAAGGTCCAGGCCTCACATCCATACAACATAATGGGCCAGATGTAGCAATGGAGTAAACGAGTGCGTAATTTGATGTTAATATTACGATTACAAAGTATTTTTTTCATCTTGAAGAAAGCACTGCGTGCGATTTCTATTCTCGTGTTTACTTCCAAATCACTGGTCCATTCTTCGTTTAGCCATGTGCCCAAGTATTTGTATTTCTGAACTCTTTCCAGATTTTGACCCGCGACCGTAATAGGAATCATCGTGTTGGTTCGATTAGATATGACCATAAATTTCGTCTTTTTAACGTTCATCCTGAGACCAGCTTTTTCGCTACACTCCGCTAAACTTTGAACCATTCGCTGTAGGTCAGCCGCTGTTGACGCTATCAATACTGTGTCATCGGCGTATCGTAGATTGTTGATGTTGCGGCCATTTATTTTCACACCACAGTCAAGATGATGCAGAGCTTCCGTTATTATAGCTTCTGAATAAAGGTTAAAAAGAATAGGTGAGAGTATGCAGCCTTGTCTTACTCCTTTTTGAATGACAACCGGATTAGTTTCTTCACTGTCAACTTTTACAGTGGCATGTTGGTTCCAGTACAGGTTTCGAATAAATCTGATGTCTTTATCGTCGAGCCCAACGTCTTTTAACAGATATAGAATTTGATCGTGCAACACTCGATCGAAAGCTCTTTCGTAATCGACGAAGCATAAAAAGACATCCTGTTGCATATCCCTGCATTTTTGGACCAAAACCTGTATGGCAAATAATGCCTCCCTGGTGCCCACACCAGATCGGAAACCAAATTGGTTGTCTCCAAGCTGTTCATCACATTTGACCCTAATGCGTTCGTGGATGATTGAGAGCAGTAATTTTAGAACTTGACTCATCAAACTAATCGTCCGAAAGTCGTCGCATTTTTTCGCATTGGGTTTCTTTGGGAGTGTGATGAACACAGACTTCAACCAATCCTCAGGAATTTGTCCAGTATTATATACCAGGTTAAGAAGCTTTACTAGCGCATCTATGTTTTCGTCCGATACCAATTTAAGGATTTCTATGTGGATGTTATCCGGCCCTGCAGCTTTGCCAGTCTTAACTTTGTGCAGAGCCTTTCTAACTTCATCCTTCAGAACAGGCAGACCCTCGACTGTTTCACTGTTGACATGTAAACTCCTGGAAGGGTCCGCAAATATGTTCTTAATATAATTCTCCCATAACCGCTTTTTTTCTTCAAGGTCAATAACGGGGAGATTATTTGTATCCATCAATTGGTAGATAGGGCGTCTTTGGTTGACCATGGCCTTGATTTCTTTATGCATGTTGAATGCGTCATGTTTCTTATGAAGCTCTTCAAGTTGAGCGCACTTGTTAATATACCAGGTATTACGGGCATAGCGGACTTCTCTTCTTATTTCACAGTCTACGCTTTTATACAGCTCTATATTGTTTTTTTGAAGTCTTCTTTTCTCCATGAGTTGGTCAATTTTATCAGTCATCCAAGGCTCTTTTGCCACCCATTTATCAGGTTTTAGAAAATCGTTGTTGATTTTGTGTACTTTAGATTTTAAATCGTACCATTGTTTTTCAACAGATGCATGACCTTCCTTAGCTTCTTTTGCCCATTCGTTGATTTCCTTAATCACGCCAAGTTTGCAATTTGCATCATTGATCTTCCTTATATTAATGATATTATTGGTTCGTCGTTTGGGCAGCTTTTTTAGGACCAGTGCCATTTCTGCAACCACGGGATTATGATCTGATCGAATGTCAGCGCCTGGGTATGTTTTTGCACTCTTCACGCAATTCCTAAACCGCTTGTTGATTAATACGTAATCGATTTGATTTCGGATAATGTGATCAGGTTTGTGTCGAGGAGAGGTCCAAGTATATAATCTTCTATTATATGTATGTAATAAACATAAATAAATTTAGTTTCGCACGTGGCTTTGTTTGCAATAGCTTTTAAGAACGCCCTTGATATGTCGTACGTCGAGGTTATAAAATTTGAATGATTTTTTGTGTAACGTCAGTGCTATTGAAATTAGTTGTAGTTTTTGGTTTATAAAATAGAAGCAAACGCTCGCAGTCTTTTGATGGTATGCCACCACATCTAAAAGCAAATTCATATTAAACTAGGTACTAGGCACTAGTAGGTAGGTAGGTACGATAGGTACTCGCCCTGTAGTTCCGGGATCAGAATAGGGCTACGGCATCCCCTGCCTGTCGTAAGAGGCGACTAAAAAGGGCTTCCGGGGTTGCAGACGGCTAGAGTGGGAGCTCGAACCGTTCGGTCAGGCAATCCCGAGAAGGACGGCGGTATGTGTGGTCGCATACCATCGTAAAGACTAGACGGAGCGGTAGGCCCAGCCGCCCATCTGGGAGGAGCCCGATGGGGCCCGGAGTCCTCCTTTTCAGCGCCGAGGACGGCCACCGGGGGGGTTTTAGTGCGGTAAAAATCCCACATAACCCTGCGTCGCTCCCACGGCGTCGGGTACCTTTTGAAGGTTTCCCCCTCGAAAACAAAAAAAAAAAAGGTACGATAGGTACTAGTCACCCGTCTCAACGGTCAAAATTGGAACGTAATTCAACTCAAAAATTAAACTTGATTTTGTCCAAAATATTTTCCAAATACATTTTTTATTAATTTTCAAGTTACCATTATACACCCGAAGGGTAAAAAAGGTTTAAGTGACAAAGCTGCATTTAAAAACAATTACGGGTATTTTGAGAAAGACATCTGACATTTTTGACGTTCTGTGTTGACGTGATATGTTGAATGTTTAATTTCGTTTATTATTTATGTGTTTGTGACAAATGCACGATAGTGTGACTAATGTGTTTTTAGTTAATATTATTTCATACTCCTCCGACCGCGGCAAGTTACTTAAAAAATGTTCTCCAAGTTTTTGCTTTACGTATTAAGATATAGATTTCCTGAAGTCTATCTCATTACATGAAAAATATGTCGCCGTCATTCACGTCCTTCTAACGTAAAGAATAAGAAATGATAGGTTTGCAGGTGGTACTTCACCGATGGACTACACTAGTTCTACCACCTCTTAGTTAGAGTTCTAACACTATAACGAAAAATGTATAACAATGAATCGAAATTATATAATTTCAAACATAAACACGTGCTGGCTAATGTAAACACAGACGATAGACAGTGCGTCACTAGGGAACGCGCGGGGACAGAAGCGAGGTGCGGGGTACGGAACTGCTTTGGTTACATGCGCCTTATTGTTGTGGTCAGGTCATACGTAAAAAATAATTCAATAAATAACAAATGATTTTTTCGTTTGTTATACAATACGCCACAATGATGTGGTTTGTTGCTCTGACATAACACAACTGCCACGCACTTTCTCTTCGGATTTTATCCGACAAAGGGTAGTGGGGGGGGGGGGGGGGTTAAACGGAGATCACAACAACATGGGTATGAAAAAGCGTGCAAATAGAATACTACAAACATATACATATCTTATAATGTTTTGTTACTATTTGTAGTAGTACTACTTGTTCAAATTTTGGCTTTTGCATTCCCAGGTCACAAAGGCCACATGGCGTTCGTGCAGCGCATCGAAGAGGGTGATGGAGACCCGGTGTACGAGACCGTGGGCTTGGTCACCCTGGAGGACGTCATCGAGGAGATGATCCAGGCGGAGATCGTGGACGAGAGTGACGTCATCTGTGAGTATGGGGGTTGGGTGTTACAGCATTGCTAAGGGGGTGTACATTAATAACAGCATATATAGGAAGGGAGATCTAATGAAGTTCGTGCAAAGGGAAGAGGGTGATGGGGACCTCAGTGATGGTCCAGGTAAATCCAGACGTACTCGATGGGATGATCCAGACTGAGACAGCGAATAAGAGTGACGAGTTCTTACTGATGAGTAAGTATGGCGGGGGATTTCCGACAATGATTGTATTGCTAGAAGAATATACAATAGTTACATGGGATATTTAGGGGAGGGGGGTCTAATGGCATCCATGCAGCGCATCGAGAAGGGAGACGGGGACCCGGTGTACGAGACAGTGGGCTTGGTCACCCTGGAGGACGTCATCGAGGAGATGATCCAGGCGGAGATCGTGGACGAGAGTGACGTCATCTGTGAGTATGGGGGATGGGTACTGATTCAGAATTGCTAGGGGGAGGATTAATGACATGGGATATATAGGGAGGGTAGGGAGGGAGGGGGGATCTATTGGCATATGCGCAGCGAGAAGATGATGGGGACCCCAGTGATGCTGGAGGATGATCCAGGCAGAGATAGTGGATAAAAGTGACGTCATCAGCAAGTATGGGGGGGGGGGGGTTACGCCCTTGTTTGCATTGATTGGGGATATAGTTAAAATAAATGAGATATTAATGGAGGGGGGGCAATGGTCTTCGTGGAGCATGTTGAAGAAGGTGATGGGGATCCGGTGTACGAGATCGTGGGCTTGGTCACCCTGGAGGACATCATCGAGGAGAAGATCCAGGCGGAGATCGTGGACGAGAGTGACGTCATCTGTGATTATGGGGGTTGGGTGGTACGGCATTGTTACCTGTACCTGTGTACCTTAATAACATGGGATATATGGAGGGGGGGAATCCAATAGCATTTGTGCAGTGGGAAGAAGGGGACCCCAGTGGTGATCCAGGATGATCCAGGCGTCATCGAGGAGATGATCCAGGCAGAGATAGTGGATGAGATTGACGTCATCAGGAAGTATGGGGAGGGGGTTACGACCTACTTTGCATTGACAAGGGGATATACTTTAATTACATGAGATATCAGGGAAAAGGGGAGGGATTAAAGAGGGGGTTATGAGGTTATGGTTATGAGGTATGGGAAATGATATATTAAAGAGGGGGATCTAGAATCGTAGTTTTGTTTTATGCAAGAATCCATATATAATTAATTTGCGGTCCACTACTACCTATTCTTCAATGGGATTGTTGCTTCTAGTCTCACCGCTTTGTTTTTTTTTTGTTCTCGTTGGGGTAACCTTCAAAAGTTACCCGATGCCGTGGGAGCGACCCAGGGTTATGTGGGATTTTTACCGCACTAAAAGCCCTCGGAGGCAGTCCTCGGCGCTACAAAGAGGACTCAGGGATCTCTAAAGGACCGAAACCGGAATCCTCTAAGCGCGTTGCCCCATCGGGCTCCTCTCAGATGGGTGGTTGGGCCCACTGCTCCGTCAAGTCTTTACGACGGTATGTGACCACACATAACGCCGTCCTTCCCGGGATCGCCTGACTGGACGGTTAAAGCTCCCTCTCTAGCCGCCCGCAACCCCGGAAGCACCTTTTAGTCGACCCATCCATCAGCATCTTGTATTCTCTTTAGAATGATTCTTAACCTAACAAACTGTTTCAGCCGACAACCGCACCAAGAAACGCCTGATGCGTCCACTCAACCGCTTCCAAGACCTGGCCTCCTTCGCTGGCCACCAGCACCAGCGTGTCCACGTGTCTCCGCAGCTGGTCCTCGCGGCCTTCCAGTTCCTGAGCACCAGTGAGTATGGCGCATACTGGCCCATGGTGGCCCAATGGTTGCTAGGTGTTAACGTACCTGACCGGGGGTTGCTGGTCTATGATGGCCCATGATGGCCTAATTGTCACTGGGTGTTAATATCCCTGACTGGGGCATGTTGGCCTATGATGGCCCAATGGTCACCAGTGAATAGCTGGACCCACCGAACCATGATGGCCTAATGGTCAGCAGTGTCCATTGGATGTTAAATTTACCTAACTGGGGCATGCTGCCCCGTAACGGCCCAGTGGTTACCAGTGAGTAGCTGGGACATATTGGCCAGTCAATTCCAGGTCTTTTAGCACTATTAATCATGTCATTGGGTAAAGCTGGGCCATGCTGTTACGTTGACTGGCTTTTTGTGTTTTACGAAGTTATAAATGCTTTGTATTTAGAACTGGAGCACGCTGACCCATGCTGTACGATTACTATTTTCTTATTACAGAATAAAATGGCTATCTAAGGGTCGATAAATTGCAACTACCGTGTTTTTTGCAGTTTTTCATAGACGCAACCATGTTTCTTTGTAATTTTTTCCTATATTTTCTTATCACAGAATGAAATGGCTACCTAAGGGTGGATAATTCATTCATAGGGTGGATAAATAAAAAAAAAAATGGATATAAATAAGAAAAAGGACAAACCCGCTGAGTTTCTTGCCGGATCTTCTCAGTTGAGGTCGTATTCTGATCCGGTGGTAGTGTAAGAATCAAATGTAACTGACAATTTGTAAGTGCCCCCGTAGGCCTATACAAAATAAAGACATTTCATTTCACTAGTCGCCCGTCGCATCGGCCGAAATTCGACCGTAATTTAAATTAAAAAACTAAACTTCATATTGTCCAAATTAGTACGAATATTTCTCTAATTCAAATCAAATGTCATCTGACATTCTTGACGTTGTGTCTTTTCATAGTAAGACATTGAATGTTCTATTTCATTTACTAAGTACATATGTGTTTGTGACAAATGCAAGGCAGTGTGTGTAATGTGTTTTTAGTTGATTTTATGTATGAAAAATGCATTATTTGAAAAAAATATTAACATTCTGCACTCCTTCTCTACGTCCACTATAACCGTGCATTCATACTAATCCGTCCGCGGCATATTACTTAAAAATCCGTCACAAATTTTTGCTTCACGTATTAATATAATAATTTCATTTCATTTCATAGACGCTTAGATGTTTATTTGTAATGATCTTTTCCTCTATATCAGGTGTGGACCCGTTCCGCGCGGACATGATATCGGAGACGGTCCTCCGGCGGCTGCTGAAGCAGGACGTGGTGCAGCACGTCAAGCTGCGCGGCGACGAGCCCAAGGACGACCCCAAGCGATACGTCTTCCAGGAGGGGAAGCCGGTGAGTGCGGCTTTACAGTTTTTCCCCCCTTTTTTGTGTGATCCCAGGTGTTATTTAGAAATTATTATTAGGAGTTATTTAGGCAGCCGCCCATCTGGGAGGAGCCCGATGGGGCAGCGCGCTCGGAGGATTCCGGTTGAAGTCGTTTCGAGATCCCGGAGTCCTCCTTTTCAGCGCCGAGGACGGCCACCGGGGGGGTTTTATTGCGGTAAAAATCCCACATAACCCTGCGTCGCTCCCACGGCGTCGGGTACCTTTGGAAGGTTTCCCCATGTTGGCGCTTATAGTACCGCGCCAACACCACCAGTAGGGCAGTGGTGAGACTCCCCGTCGCCCGCACCACCGCGCCCCTCACTTGCATTCGAGAAGCAGTCACAATTAGATCGCCGACGTTAACCGCGCCTTAATTAATGTATTTTGACCAATATATGCCTTGTCGTGCGATCCCGTCTTTTCTTATGTTCCCTTATCGAACACCCCCTCGAAAACAAAAAAAAAAGGAGTTATTTAGGCAAAAGGAGTACAGGTCCACCAGGTGGACCGATGACCTGAAGAAGACAGCGGGAAACCGTTGGATTCAGAGGGCACAGGACCGGTTGGAGTGCGCCATCTAGGGAAGGCCTATGTTCAGCAGTGGACAAAACAAACTCTTTCTAAACTCATAGCCCCACACTATTTTTTCCTGTCGTGGGTGTCATGGACACAGAAGACGAATACACAAACACCCGGACCCAGAATATGAAGCTAAACTCATCATTCATATCAGTCTGGCCGGGAATCAAACCCAGAACCCACTGCGTGTCAGACCGGTATGGTAACCGCTCAGCCACGCGGTTCGTCAAAATGTATAGTATACTCCCCCCCTTTTTGTGAGATCCCAGGTGTTATTTAGAAATTATGAGTGTAGCCTACTAGTAGAATCTGCGACGGCAGATTCGGGGGGGAGAGGGGAAAGTAAAAAAAAACGTATGACGTTGTAGATTGGGGGGGGGGGGTCAATAGATTAAAATAAGTATGATGGTGGTAAACCAAGCTGCGGGGAGACGAGCCCAAGGGCGACCCCAAGCGATAGGTCTTCCAGGAGGGGAAGCCGGTGAGTGGGGCTTTAAAGTACTCCCCTCCCCTCTTTTGTATAATCCCAGTAGAGTGTACTGCGATTATACAAAAAGGGGGAGGTCCTTTTTGTATAAACGCAGGTGTCTTTTTGACGTGATAATTCGATGGAGCCGGCTGCATGCCCCAAAGAACATGACTTATGCGGCGTTACCTCGCTCTGAGGCGTTCCATTTAAGGCTAGAAGTGCAAGCGAGAGCGCGAAACGAGCGACAAAGAAGCACAATCGGCCTCCGCGTCCGGCAGCTCGACATCTGTCTCTCTCCTACTTGAGTGAGCGATGCGTCCCCGTGGACAGCTGCTATACAATGACTATGACGTCACGCTCAAGTATCATCAGTAAACTTTACAGACAACCGATGTTTTAGAAATTATATGTATAGCCTACTAGTGAAACCCGCGACGTCCATCGCACAAACCATGTAATGCATCCCACGGACGTAGCAAGATTTGGGGGGGGGGGGAAGGTAAAAAAAAAAGGTATGACGTTGTAGATTGAGAGGGGGTCAATAGATTAAAATAAGTATGATGGTGATAAGGCAAGCTGCAGGGATGCGTCTTCCAGGAGAGGAAGCCGGTGAGTGGGGCTTTACAGTACTTCCATCCCCCCTTTTTTTTGTGATCCCAGGTGTTATTTAGAAATTATTGGGGTACAACCTTTTATTGTCCCACTGCTGGGCACGAGTCTTCTCTCACAATGAGAGTTTTAGGCCATAGTCCACCGCGCTGGCCAAGTGCGAATTGGTGGACTTCACACACCTCCGAGAACTTCTTTTTAAACAACTCTCGGGTGTGTAGGTTTCCTCACGATGTTTTCCTTGTTGAAAAGCAGTGATAATTAATTTCTAATACGCACATAATTCAGTATTGTGTGCCTGGGTTTGAACCTAGGACCTCCCGATTGAGAGGGCAACATTCAATCATTAGGCTATCACTGCTCTATAACATCCATATAATCCTGTCTCTGCATGTGTGTGTGTACTTTGGTACGCGCGCGTGCGTGTGTGCATGCATAAATACGTGTCTTCATGCGTGTGTGTGTCAGTGTATAAATAAATAAGTTAATATTAAAATGTGTTTTTTCTGCAGGTGGACTACTTCGTGCTGATCCTGGAGGGCCGCGTGGAGGTGACGGTGGGCCGCGAGAACCTCGTGTTCGAGGCGGGGCCCTTCACGTACTTCGGCGTGCAGGCCCTCACGCAGAACATCGGCGTGGGTGAGTGTCTCTGGGTCCCGTGCGCCCGCTCTGGGTCTCGCACGCTCACACACGAACCTCGTGTTCGAGGCGGGGCCCTTCACGTACTTCGGCGTGCAGGCCCTCACGCAGAACATCGGCGTGGGTGAGTGTCTCTGGGTCCCGTGCGCCCGCTCTGGGTCTCGCACGCTCACACACGAACCTCGTGTTCGAGGCGGGGCCCTTCACGTACTTCGGCGTGCAGGCCCTCACGCAGAACATCGGCGTGGGTGAGTGTCTCTGGGTCCCGTGCGCCCGCTCTGGGTCTCGCACGCTCACACACGAACCTCGTGTTCGAGGCGGGGCCCTTCACGTACTTCGGCGTGCAGGCCCTCACGCAGAACATCGGCGTGGGTGAGTGTCTCTGGGTCCCGTGCGCCCGCTCTGGGTCTCGCACGCTCACACACGAACCTCGTGTTCGAGGCGGGGCCCTTCACGTACTTCGGCGTGCAGGCCCTCACGCAGAACATCGGCGTGGGTGAGTGTCTCTGGGTCCCGTGCGCCCGCTCTGGGTCTCGCACGCTCACACACGAACCTCGTGTTCGAGGCGGGGCCCTTCACGTACTTCGGCGTGCAGGCCCTCACGCAGAACATCGGCGTGGGTGAGTGTCTCAGGGTCTCATGTCCCGCTCTGGGTCTCGCACGCTCACACAACAACTCTGGGTTGCGCGTACACACATACACTGACACTTTCTTGTGTCTAAAGCGTAATCTGATCTCTGGGTCTCGCACACATACAAAAAAGTCCTGAGTGTTTTATACCAGTGTAGTTCGACCGGGGAAGTACCACCGCCACACCTATTTCTAGCGTGAAGCATTTCTTGCGCGAGATAGAAGGGTGTGGTTGCCGGCACACTTTCACATGAGGCGTCCGTCATAGTCCTCGGGAGTAGCAACGCATCTGTGATTGACTTCAGATAGAACACATCTTCTATATGAATTTGCCATCACAGTGACCACTTACCATCAGGTGGAATGCATGCTCGTTTACTACTTTAGTCAGATAAAAAAAACACAGAAGGTTGCATTTTTCAGCGGCCACTGCCGCCCTGCGACGTCTGTAATCAAGTACATGCAGAACATGGGTTCCATCTGAAGTCAATAACAGATGCGTTGCTACTCCCGAGGACTATGGTGATCGCCTCATATAAAAGTGTGCCGGCAACCACACCCTTCTGTCGAAACTCAAGACGTTTCACGCTAGAAATAGATGTGGCGGTGGTACTTCCCCGGGTGAACTACTAGTTCTACCACCTATAAAATGATTTTATTTTCTTATGACGTCACGTTCAACCTAAAAAAAAACTTAAAACGCTTTCTACACTCATAGCCCCACAGTAGGATTTTCTATGTCGTGGGTGCCATGGACACACACAAAAACGAATACACAAACACCCAGACCCAGAACAAAAATCTAAACTCATCATTCAGATACCTGACTGGCCGGGAATCGAACCCGGGACTGCACGTCAGCCCGGTACGGTAACCGCTCGGCCACGTGGGTCGTCAACTATGTCGTGGGTACCATGGACACACACAAAAACGAATACACAAACACCCAGACCCAGAACAAAAATCTAAACTCATCATTCAGACTGGCCGGGAATCGAACCCGGGACCCACTGCACGTCAGCCCGGTAACCGCTCGGCCACGTGGGTCGTCAACTATCGTCAGTAAACCGACTACAGAGATATTTTATCGCTTTCAGCGGAATCTCCAGCCCCCTCGACCCTGGGTTCGCTGCAGAACCTGAACATGGACTCCATGCTGCGTCACACCTTCGTGCCAGATTACTCCGTCAAGGCAATCGCTGAGCTCTACTACTTGACTATCAAACGGTACGTAGACCCAGAGATGAGGGTCCAAGTTCTATTAGCAACTAGCTGGACCCCTCAGTTTCGCTCGCGTTAAAAAAAAAACATGCGTGCGTACAAAGTACACATGTCAGAAGTGAAACTTCTTTGGCGAACTAATTTATAAATCTTGTTTATATTTATACAAATCTAAAACTTTAAATTTCCAAGATTAAGAGGAAGGGAAAAAGGCGTGATACGACGTTCGCTCTGTCTCACTTTTTCTCTCAATCTTTCTCACTCGCTTGCTCCCTACTCTCACTCCACGGCTAGTTGCTCATGCTACGTTCGCCCTGTCTTACTCTCTCTCAATCGGTCTCGATCACTCTCTCTCTCTTTTCCGACACTTCCGTTGCATACCGGCGTGACGTTTCATCTGTAAAAATTTTACCCTCATGCGCCTAAAGAAGTTTCACTTCAAAAATGTATTGATTGTCCCGTGGGAATAAGATATTTTCCCACAGTAAAAAGTAGCCTATACGTTAATCCAGAGTGTCAGCTAACTCCCTAGCAAATTTTATGAAAATCGCTCCAGCCGTTTACACGTGAAGTAACAAACATTCACACACAAACTTTCGCCTTTATAATATTAGTAATCTATACTAATATTATAAAGCTGAAGAGTTTGTTTGTTTGAACGCGCTAATCTCAGGAACTACTGGTTCGAATTGAAAAAATATTTTTGTGTTGAATAGACCGTTTATCGAGGAAGGCTTTAGGCTATACAATTATATTTATTGGTTAGATATATTTTAGAGCAAAATATTATCCTCATGTTGGTCCACCCGCAGCATATGCCGCATGCGCCGTCGTATACGATGAAGTGCAATAAAAATTGTTATATGTTTTTTACAAGACACAGGAGCAAAATGGGAAGAGTAGGTCAATGTGAATGAAAACTTTCAATTTCCTAGATCATCCACATATTAGGTATCTTTTTTACGCGGGTGAAACCGCGGGTACTGCTAGTAAGTAATATGATTAATAATAATAATACTGTTTATTGTACCAAACAGTAAAGATAACATAGAACACAAAAATTTAAATAACAATACAAAAGGCGGTCTTATCGCTAAACAGCAATTTCTTCCAGACGACCTAAAGGTATGGAGTTATAGTAAGTGATAAATATAGAAAGGTGAGGTGCAATAAGAAAAATTTAGGTAGATAATTAACAAAACAGAGCTAAAGATTAAATAAACAGCCAATGATAGCAATGAACTGATAGGAGAGAGACTACATAAGATGAAGATACAGAATACCGTAAAAGCATAATTATTGAATAAGAGTAAAAAGTGAGTTAGAGTTCAAGGTAGTAAGATTTTACGAGATTTTTGAAAGAGTATAAAGATTGTACTTTTCGAATAGATACAGGAAGGGAATTCCATAGACGGATAGCTAGAACAGTGAAGGATTTTTTGTAGAAGGAAGTTGAGTGGGGAGGAGTGCAGAGGGAAAGGTTTTCAGTGGAGCGAAGAGATCGGTCATGGGATAGGTGAAGAAATTGAAAACGTTGCTTGAGATATTGAGGGAAAGTCGGATTAAATAGTATACAGTAAAGAAGAGACAGAATATGAGCATTTCGCCGGCGAATTGGGAGCCACTTGGATTAACAATGACACAAAGTACAACGGGTAAAACATACTGGATGTTTTGATCGAAGAGGTGCAAATAACACATCTGATAGGTAGAAACAATTAATGCGCAAGGTGAAAGCAAAGTTTAATCTTAATCTTATAAAAACACCATTTAAGGATAGAGATTTGGCGGCAGATCTCCCGCCAGGCTAGGTGATCATGCCTGGGAAGCGGCCGTGCTCCGACAGTCTGTTCGCAACTTGTATATACGCGGGGTTTTTTTTTTATTTGACTGAAGGAGCAAACGAGCATGCAGTCCACCTGATGGTAAGTGGTCACTGCCTACAACTTCATACAGAACATGGGTTCTATCTGAAGTCAATAACAGATGCGTTGCTACTCCCGAGGACTATGATGGTCGCCTCATATAAGTGTGCCGGCAACCACACCCTTCCATCGAAACGCAAGAAATGCTTCACGCTAGAAATAGGTGTGGCGGTGGTACTTCCCCGGTCGAACTACACTGGTTCTACCACCTTCTAAACGGTTATTGAGAATACTTCGATAGCGTGTTTCAGAATACTAGTAGCGCCATCTCTTGATGAGTTGCGGGAGGTCGCCACAGAGGGAATATTAATTCCCCCTAAGGGGATAAATATGAGTGTCATGTTGCTGGAAAAAGCGTATGTGTTAATATTTAATATTATCTTCACTGAGAGTTTTGACATCTTGACTTGAAAGGGAATTAAATAGGGGCTACAGGTAAAATTATTAAAGTTTTAATAAAAGAAAAATGTTTCATTTTGGATAAGGTTTTGACGATTCGTGTGGCGCAGCGGTTACCATACCGGTCTGACACGAAGTGGGTCCCGGGTTCGATTCCCGGCCAGACAGGTATATGAATGATGATTTTAGATTCTTGTTCTGGGTCTGGGTGCTTGTGTATTCGTCTTATGTCTACTGTGGGGCTATGAGTGTAGAAAGCGTTTTTTTTTAAGTTAATTAAGGTGAACTGATGATGTTAAGAGGACAGCGGATAAACGCTGGATTTAAATGACTTAAAACCGCTTAGAATGGCCTAGATTTAATGCCTCCTAAGATGTATAGAGAGTCTATACTTATATTTTAATTTTTACATTTGACACCTAAGGGGTTTAATAGGCGTTAAATGTGACAAATGGGTACAATACAATACAATACAAAAACTCTTTATTGCACACCATAAAAATTCATATAACAAAGACACATATATATATTTTAAGGTACAATAGGCGGCCTTATCACTTAAGTAGCGATCTCTTCCAGGCAACCTTACAATAGGTAAGAGAAAAATATTGCCGATAAAAGAGAGGGTAGGGTGTACAAAATTATTATGAAGAGTCATAAGTATGTCAGCAGCTAATCGTAAATAAAATGTAAGACGTAGAGAAGTTTTAAGGAAAAAGGGTACATAAGAAAAACAGAGATAAGGAAAAATGCAGTATGGATAACAGGGAAGAAAGAGGAAAAATTAAAAATAAAGAAATATATATAATTAAGAAGATGTTAGATTTGTTAGGTAAAAATCCTTCACTTGCCTTTTAAAAGAATTCAATGACTGCGCGCGACGGATAGGAAGTGGTAAAGAATTCCATAAGCGCACAGCCACTGAAGTGAAGGATTTACTGTAGAAGGAAGAAGAAGAAGAAGGAGTTGAAAGAGAAAGATTTTCATTAGAGCGAAGTAAGTGATTATTGTGAGACAGGTGCAAGTATTGAAATTTCTCCTTCAAGTAGTTGGGGCTATTTGAGTTAAACAAGACGCAGTACAAGGCAGAAAGAATGTGATATTCCGACGAAGACGGATTGGGAGCCACTTGAGTTTCTTACGATATTCGGAGACGTGATCATATTTACGAATTCCAAATATGAATCTAATAAATAAATTTTGAATACGCTCAAGCTTATTTAGCTGCTCCTCAGTTAGATCTAGATAGCAAATATCTGCATAGTCAAGGATAGGATGCAATAAAGTCGTTGCAAGTGTAATTTTTGTTGCAATAGGTAAAAAATTGCGAAGCCTCCGTAGTGAACCCATAGCTAAAAATACTTTCCTGCTCACCTCGTTGACCTGAGAAGCCCAAGACAGACTGCTATCCATGTAGATACCTAAGTTTGTAACTGTATCTTTTAGAGGCACATGGACACCATTAAGCAAGATTGGAGGTAGGTTACTAATATCAAACTTATTTAATAATCTGGAGCTACCTATAATAATTGCTTGGGTTTTCTGGGGATTTATTTTCAAACCATGCAACTGGCACCAGTTTGTGACACAAGCCAAATCAGCATTTACAATACCGATAGCTTTCGGCAATTCCTCAGGTGGACATTTATAATATATTTGAAGGTCATCGGCATATAGGTGGTAGAGTGAAGATAAGTGGAGGGTCATCGAATTGATATAAATAGAAAAGAGAAGAGGAGACAACACGCCACCTTGCGATACGCCAGCAGAAATGTTTAACCATGTTGAAGACTCATCATTAGCCATTATTCGCTGTCGGCGCCCATACAAGTAATTTTGAAACCAGTCGATTACAGTCGGAGATATGTTAAGAGACCGTAAAATGGCAAGCAAAATGTCAAAGTCAACAGTGTTAAATGCATTGCTGAAGTCCAACAACGCTAACACTGTTACCTCTCTCTTATCCATTCCTAGACGGATGTCGTCCGTGACTTTCAATAAAGCAGTAGTCGTACTATGACCAGACCGGAAGCCAGATTGGTACGGATTTAAAAGATTATTAGAGGAGAGGAAGGAGCAGAGTTGATCATATATGAGACGCTCAAATACTTTTGAAAGGAATGGGAGGATGGATATAGGACGGTAATCAGAACACGAAACTGGGTTGGTCTTTTTAGGTATTGGAATGATCTGAGCATCTTTCCACGTCGAGGGAAATGAGCTAATGGAAATAGAAAAGTTAAGGATATATGTGATGACAGGAACAACAAGGTCAAGGATGGGAATGATCATAGTACGACTAATACCATCACTGCCGACTGAATCCGAATGAATTGAGAGGATGCCTTTCTTAACATCACGACTATCAAATTGACTAAAAGAAAAAGGGGGGTGATCAGGAGTGGGACACATAGAGAGGGAATTTATACACATAGAGAGGGAATTTATAATTAGAATTTTTTATGGGTAGTTATGTATTTGAATTTATTATAATCCGCACTTAAGATTTTTTTCATTCCACCCCCTAAGGGGCTAACATACATAAGATGTCGCAAGAAAATACTTTTTTTATCTGACTGAAGTAGCAAACGAGCATGCAGTCCACCTGATGGTAAGTGGTCACTGCCGTCCTGCGACATCTGTAATCAACTACATACAGAACATGAGTTCTATCTGAAGTCAATCACAGATGCGTTGCTGCTCCCGAGGACTATGATGGTCGCCTCATGTGAAAGTGTGCCGGCAACGCTTGCAAGAAATGCTTCACGCTAGAAATAGGTGTGGCGGTGGTACTTCCCCGGTCGAACACTGGTTCTACCACCTTGAGATAGTACCGTCATTGTATAACTAATGATGTTACAACCTTAATTCCACGAAGGGATTTGCAACCTATTATAAGTTACAGGTAAGAGTTAATAAAACGTAAAAGACGGCTGATAAAACAACAAAAAGTTGCATTCCCCTGTCAGTGGTTGCTAGGCAACGCTTTGTTAATTAAACATTTCATATCGAATTTGCCCCGAGTATATAGTAAACTCGATTTGGGTAACTTTGAACATTTTTTACAATATTTGTGATATTATAATCTGTTTTATATTTATTGCACCTTGTTTTTATTAAATGAATAGTGTCCTTTTTAGCTGGTTTATTAATCTAACACAATAAATTTACGGAGAAAACAATTAAACTATCCACAATTACCCCTAAAACTCAAATTCAAAGTTATCCTTAGTTTTGGGTAACTTTGAATATAATTTTTTGAGGATATAAAATCCGTCATTCATCGAATATTTTAAGGTCTGAATAAAATTAATTAACATATTTTTGTTAATTAAAACCAAATCTATAAAAAATACATTTATTTTGATATATAAATACAATAGACAACTTGGTCTTGCCATATGAATCAAGGTCGATCAATTTGGTGGTAAAATAAGATACTAGTTTTTTTTTTTATTATTTATTCCATCCATCCATAGGATGGACGGAACATCGGGTACCTTTGGAAGGTTTCCCCCTCGAAAACAAAAAAAAAAAAAGGATGGACGGAACATGGACATAACATAGGCCTCCCCTAAATGGCGCCACTCCAACCGGTCCTGTGTCCTCTGAATCCAACGGTTTCCCGCTGTCTTCTTCAGGTCACCGATCCATCTGGTAGGGGGGCGACCGGTACTCCTTTTGCCTAAACATGGTCGCCACTCGAGGACCTTTCTTCCCCATCGGTTATCGGTCCTACGAGCGATGTGGCGGCCCATTGCCACTTCAGCCTGCTAATTTTGAGAGCTATGTCGGTAAGCTTCGTTCGTCTAAGGATTTCATCGTTGCGAATCATGTCTCGTAGCGAAATTCGGAGCATAACCCTCTCCATAGCACGCTGAGCGACCCTGAGCCTCCGAAAAAAATATTTTTTTATGATACAGGTAACTTTGAACCGTTCAAAGTTACCCGTATTACATCCAATTTCGACATCGTCAAAAGTTTAACAGTTTTACGCAAAATTCAACATGGGATACGGATAGTACAGTTTCAAAATAATAATATACAATATACATTTTAAAGATAAACACCAAAACATACCATGTTTACGGTAAGTTTTATATTATAATTGCTATTTCAAAACGGAGCATCAAACACTTGCAACAACTTCTCTACGGAAAAGGCGGTATTTTTTTAAATTATGACATTGACAGGTACCTTTTTTCACTTTCATTGCTTTAAACAACATTTTGGCGATCAATTTTACGCAGGTACGATATTGAAACAACACGAAGTTTCCATGTAATAAATTAATATATTTTTTTCACAACTTTGTTCAAAGTTACACCGCTGTTCAATGTTACCCAAATTGATTGTACATATTTTGTTTTCTATTCCAGGTCCATGTACCTGGCGGCGAAACGCGCTACGCTGATGGAAAAGGGCGCTTTGAACAAGGGTGGTACTAACGAACAGATCGAGCCTGAAGTGGACAAGGTATGTATTCGTTTTTCTTTCTTATTTTTTATTTCTTCTTATTTCATTTGACACTTTTTTATATTATATATATATTAGCATATACTTCATATTTACAGAAACAAGGTTTTTCAAATCCATATTAATGAAAAAAAAATTAACATATGAAAGTCAGAGTACAAGCGATGACTGTCAGGTTTCTGAATGATGAGTTTAGTTTCCTGTTCTGGGTCTGGGTGTTTGTGTATTCGTCTTGTGTCTATGGTATCCACGACGCGAGAAAATCCTACTGTGGGGTTTGAGTGTAGAAAGCGTGTTTTTTATTCGTTCTTAAATTAACGAAGGAGTCGGAGGAGAGAAGGAAGAAAAGAATAATAATCATTCCTTTCATTCCTTTGTTTAGAAGTAGACAAGCTATTACCCATCATTCGTTCAATTATTCATTCCTTTATTTTATTTTTTGTTTAGAAGTTATTTTTTTTCATCGTTTTTTGTTTTTAAGTACACAAAGTATTAGTTCATTAGTTGGTTCATTTAACTTTCGTTCATTTACCCATCATTCGTTCGATTATTCGTTCCTTTATTTTATTTTTTGTTTAGAAGTTCATTTCTTTCTTTTATCTTTTATTTTTAAGTACACAAGGTATTAGTTCATTATCTATCTTTTCTATTATTTATCTTTTCTTCCATTGTATTTTTCGTAGATTATTAGATCATTATTTTTATTTATTTTCAATTAAAACAATGACTTGGATCAATAAAAATCTGATTTTAATATAATGTGCTTTAATTTAATAAAATAAGTAGATTAAAGTAATGTTCTCAAGCATGTTTTCTGTATTTTTCAGTTACTTCGCGAAGGAGACAAACTGGATGATATTATTGAGAACGATAAAACAGCGAAACAGGTAAATATATATTATGCATATACATATATAGGTTACGTTACGAAAATCTTTTAGAATGTTGCTTTCCTTCACCTTAAAGCGATAATTAATTTCAAATAACCACATCTTTGTAGAAAAATGGTACACGGGATTTGATCCTTGGAACTCTATTGAAAGGCAGAGTTTCACTCATAAGGCGATAGCCTACTGGTTGAGTGATAACTCATAACACGGAGATTGATAATAACCCCTTAGGGGTCGCCTATGACCTACAGTGGACCCCAAGGGGCTGATAGAGTAACACTTTAGTGGTGCGTGGGATTTGGTCCTTGGACCTCTATTGAGAGACAGTGTTTCTAAAAGGGCGGTAGAATAATGATTGAGTGATAACTCATAACACGGAGATCGACAATAACCCCTTAGGGGTCGCCTATGACCTACAGTGGACCTCAAGGGGCTGATAGAGTAACACTTTAGTGGTGCGTGGGATTTGGTCCTTGGACCTCTATTGAGAGGCAGTGTTTCAACCAGTAGGCGGAAGCCTAATGGTTGAGTGATAACTCATAACACGGAGATTGACAATAATCCCTTAGGGGTCGCCTATGACCTACAGTGGACCCCAAGGGGCTGATAGAGTAACACGTTAGTGGTGTGTGGGATTTAAATCTCGGACCCTCAATTGAGAGGCAGATATATTATTATGTTATCACTTGGAAAGAAGTCTTCATGACGCAGAGATTGTCATTAACCCTTTAGGGGATGCCAGTGTAAAGGAGTGACCCTTGAGGGGTTGATAGATAAATAGACTTCTGTACTAATATATATTTTTCTGCCCCACGCTCTCAGACTCTGGAAGTGCCTAAGCCTAGATATTAATCTAGCTTAGTTAAGGTAACTAATATAGTAGAGTATTATTTGAGCACTATTTTAATTTTGCAATTTATTTTATATACAACTGGTCATACCTTTCGCTTTTAATAATACATAGAGTGCTTTCCATTAGACGTTCACAAAGACCACGCTCACGACCGCAGTTTATCCCGTTCCACTAGCTCGTGAGCGTTACTGACGTATTCTCTACTGGAACAATCACTTCGACCCACCTTATTAGATGGGTCGTCGTGAGCGTCGCGTGGGCGTAAGTCATGACGTCATGAGTGACGTATTCGCCGCGACCACAACGACCGATCGTCTTGTGGAACGACGTTTTGGGCGTTTTAGGCTTTGTAGGCTTCTGGAACGCGCCCATAGTAATTTAATTTAGTCTATTTTTATGTCCACACATCCACATCAACCCATTATTGGCCCACTGCTGGGCACGGGTCTTGTCCCAGAATGAGAGAGTTTAGGCCATAGTCCACCGCGCTGGCCAAGTGCGAATTGGTGGACTTCACACACCTCCGAGAACTTTGTTTTTTTTTAAGAACTCTCGGGTGTGTAGGTTACCTCACGATGTTTTCCTTCACCGAAAAGCAGTGATAATTAATTTCTAATACGCACATAAATCAGTGGCGTGCCTGGGTTTGAACCTCGGACCTCCCGATCGAGAGGGCAAGTTTCAACCATTAGGCTATCACTGCTCTATTTTTATGTAAAACTAGGATTATTTTCGTAGCTTCACCTGCCTTGGTCATGTATTTTTTATTTCGACTGAAGTAGCAAACGAGCGTGCAGTCCACCTGATGGTAAGTGGTCACTGCCGCTAAAGGGCTGTAAGCAACTTCATGTAGGACATGGTGGACCGATGACCTGAAGACAGCGGAAACCGGCACAGGACCTGGAGTGGCGCCTTAGAGGAGGCCTACGTCCAGACATCAAAGGGCTGATGGCTGGATGGTACCTCCCCGTACTACATTTTTAAAAGTACATTATAATTATTGTACTATTAAATATTTGGAAACATTGTGTTTTTGAAGTGAAACTTCTTCATCGGGGTTGTTGAAGTGAAACTTCTTTATCGGGGTTGGAAAAAAAATTAGTGTAACATTTTTTTCGTTACGCGCCATCTTTTTCTGATACGCGCCATCTTTTTTTTTCCGTTACACGCCATCTTTTTCTTATCCCTACCACGCGTGATATTAGATAGATTATTATAGATTACATAATTAGATAAAGTTTAATAAAAGTATTATTAAACTTTATCTAATTTAACTTTATTTAACCAATTTCTGTAAAGTTACATATAGTAAATTATTTTTTGAAAAATAACGTCATAAAGAAGTTTCACTTCTTACGAGTGTACGCTAGTACACGCACACATTTTTGTACTATTAAATATTTAGATACATTGTGTTTTTCAAGTAACTTAAGTATTTTTTATTATTTTTCAGTTCTCGCCGGTGTCAGCCACTCCGCAGACGAATTCTACTTTCAAGCCCTACGAGAAAGACTCCGAGGAAGAAAAACTTTTAAAGTGAAAAGGTGCAACTGTTGTAGCGAAACTTACAGATAAAAATAGAATTAAAAAAAATGTACTTCTCGAAAAAAAAATTGAATTATAAAAAAATTACTTTTCGAAAAAAAAAATTCTTGAAATCTTAAATTGTTGTATTTAGAAAATATTTGTTTTTTTTTTGTAAAATTATTTCAATTTTTTCCAATTAATAATCAATATTATAATCTTTTTTTATTTTACAAGGAATCATCGATTTTTTTTCTGTAAAATGTATTATGTGTTCATATACAAATATTTTAAATTATTGTAATCGTAAAACTGTTTTTTTTTTCATATTTTAATATTCATTTTTTTGAATAATAATAATTTATCAAAATTATAATTTTTCACCATAAAAATGATTTTTCATATATCCATAATATCTTCTATGCATATATTGCTATCTATATCATATATATATGCAAAAATCCGCTTGTCTGTAAGTACAAGTTACAACGGTAGAAAGTGGCAACACTGCCGATAAGAATTTTATGACAAACTGAATGATATGTGCTTAAAAATGGGGAAAATTGTTGCTATTATAAATATTAATCAAATCTCAGACCTTACGGTCTGTTAAAGGTTCGAATCCAACACACATAAAAGTATCCTATATCTTTTCTGGGTCCAGAACTAACACCCAGTGGTTTAGTATATAGGATAGGATATGTTTTATTTTAAATAATGATGTTTTTTTACTAATTTAATTTTTTAAAACATATAATGATTATAGCTCAAAGTTGGGAATATCTGTCCTAGTTCAGACTACCCAACAGTGATTCTCAACAACAAAACAATTACTATAAAAAAATAATATCAACATTTTTCCCAAAACGTGTATAAGATTTACAAATTAAGCCTCTGTCATATAAAAAGCGAAACGAACGCTAAGCGAGTATTTTTTTACATCGCTTGAAAAAAACTAACTCAAATACGCATTTCTCTTTCGTGGGTGCCACAAACACCCAGACCCAGAAGAGGAATCTAAATTCATCATCTGTCCTGTCTGGCCGGGAATCGACCCCGGAACCCACTGCGTGTCATACCATACCGGTTTGACACTCAGTGGCTTCCGGGTTCGATAACCGGTAACCGGTCCGCCAAGCAGGTCGTCTAAATTAAAAAAAAAATCAATTTTTCAAAAATATGGTAAACACCGCCATCTAGTGACAATTTCCTAAAAGTTACAAACGAAAATTACTTTAAGTATAAAACTAAGCTCGCTTTCAATTCGCTTCGCTGTGACAGAGACATAGCGTTTTAATTATATTATATGCGTTAATAGTATTTAATATGGCATTTGAAATGTAGTTAGATTTAGTTTGCTGTTTGAATTTGATGGGACGTTAAGCGTTCCGGCTTAGACCGTGTGCGATGTTTATTTGGCGTTCTAATGTCGTTTAAAAAGAGGCTAGCTACAAAGCGTTCCGAGTTATGTCTTCCACGCGACTAATCTAATTTAGGGAACTAAAATGGGTGGTATACCATCTATTACTTAGTAGCAAAAAGGCGTTCTAACTTAGGCAATGCAGCGAAAAGGAGTTTTATATGTCTTATATAGATCGAATCGTCTTTGAAAACTATTGACTAAGCATAAAGTAGCAAAAAGGCGTTCCAACTTAGGCAATGCAGCAAAAAAGTGATATATATCAAGACATATATATCTGATATAGGTCTATTTATCTAAGCTATTGACTAAGCATAAAGTAGCAAAAAGGCGTTCCTATTTAGGCAATGCAAGAAAAAAGAGATATATATCTTACATAGATCAATTTGTCTTTGCAAGTTGTATTGACTAAGCGTAAAGTAGCAAAAAGGCGTTCCTACTTAGGCAATGCAGCAAAAAGAGTCAATATATATCAAGACATATATATCTGATATAGATCTATTTATCTAAGCTATTGACTAAGCATAAAGTAGCAAAAAGGCGTTCCTATTTAGGCAATGCAGCAAAAAGGCGTCCCAACTTAGGCAATGCAAGAAAAAAGAGATATATATCTTACATAGATCAATTTGTCTTTGCAAGTTGTATTGACTAAGCGTAAAGTAGCAAAAAGGCGTTCCTACTTAGGCAATGCAGCAAAAAGAGTCAATATATATCAAGACATATATATCTGATATAGATCTATTTATCTAAGCTATTGACTAAGCATAAAGTAGCAAAAAGGCGTTCCTATTTAGGCAATGCAGCAAAAAGGCGTCCCAATTTAGGCAATGCAGCAAAAAAGTTATATATCTTATATAGATCGATTTGTCTTTGAAAGCTATTGACTAAGCATAAAGTAGCAAAAAGGCGTTCCTATTTAGGCAATGCAGCAAAAAAGTTATATATCTTATATAGATCGATTTGTCTTTGAAAGCTATTGACTAAGCATAAAGTAGCAAAAAGGCGTTCCTATTTAGGCAATGCAGCAAAAAGGCGTCCCAACTTAGGCAATGCAAGAAAAAAGAGATATATATCTTACATAGATCAATTTGTCTTTGCAAGTTGTATTGACTAAGCGTAAAGTAGCAAAAAGGCGTTCCTATTTAGGCAATGCAGCAAAAAAGAGTTATATCTAAGAGTTATATATAATCGATCTATACCAGATATATATGTCTTGATATAATATCAAGACATATATATCTGGTATAGATCGATTTGTCTTTGCAAACTATTAACTAAGCATAAAGAAGCAAAAACGCGTGCCAACATAGGCAAAGCAGCAAAAAAGAGTTATATAAATCAAGACATACTTATCTTATATAGATCGATTTGTCTTTCAAAGCTATTGACTAAGCATAAAGTAGAAAAAGGCGTTCCTACTATGCATTGAAGCGTTCCGACTTAGTTCGAAGGGTTGTCTAATTTAGGTCAAATAACTAATTTGAGTGAAAACCGTCCGATTTTAAGACCAAGTAGCAAAGAGAGAATAGGAGACTATAGGACGTTCCGAATTAGTATTTATTAGAAACAGCGTAAGACTGCCTAGTTATAAAGTTATATATAAGACGCCAACTTATATATAAGCGACCATCTTAGTCCTCGGGAGTAGTATATGTGATTGACTTCAGATAGAACCCATGTTCTGTATGAAGTTGCTATAAGTGGCCACTTACCATGTAGACTGCATGCTCTTGTAAATATCCTATCAAAATCGTTTATATGTGTAACTAAATAAAAATAAAGACCAGCTTATATATAAGTGACCATCTTAGTCTTCGGGAGTGGCATCTGTGATTGACTTCAGATAGAACCCATGTTCTATATGAAGTTGCTATGAGTGGCCACTTACAATGTATGCATGCTCGTTTGCTATCCTATCAAATTCAAACAGTATTATTAGGTATAAATAAAGTACTTATCTGTTGAATTTGGCGTTTACGCCATTATTTTACATAACCATTGGCTTAGTTATGAATGTATTTAGAATTTTAAGTAGAAATCACTTAATTTCATCTTTAATGCAATTTAGCTGAGAAAATTCTGATGAAAATAAACAAATTTCGTAAAAGACGAAAATAGACGAATAAGCGCGAATATGTATTCGTTAAACTATTTTGTATATTCGGTACGCGCTACGATGAAAATGTATTTAATTTTCATTATTAGTATTCGGAGAACAGAGAAGAATATGCCATACAAGAGTATTATAGCGTATTCGTGTATTCGCCACACTTGTACGTAAACAACTGTTTTTTCGAAATATAATAAAGAGTAGGTACTGCCTTTTTTGTAGCCATTTTTTGATTTGTATTACATTTAATTTTTAAGCTTTTGCATAGCTTTTAAAGCGGGCTTTGCGCGGTGACCGAATCAAGAAATTCCGTAACGAAAAAACCTAACACTCCGCCTACCATGTAGCGCGGCCGAGCGTTCGCCTAATGTGCATGTATATGGTACGACAGTACGAAGCTCGCACGGATCGAGACGAGCTGCTCGGAAATCGAATATATAAGCAGCTGTTTGTGAGAAAGTATATAGTATCAAAGAAAAAACTTAATGTTAAAGAAAATAGATACTGCATAAATAATTATAATTGCATAAGTTGATAAAAAATGCTATGCAATAGCTTTACCGCGGCGGTCCCCGAGTGAGTTTTTTTTAATCATTCGTCGCTAAGTCAAGGGAAACTAAATCCAAAATGGATGCATCACATTTAATTTTTTTGATTTTCGTAAATTATTGTAGACATAATGTTTTGTTTCTATTTTTATTTTATTTTTGAAAAATCGTATACATATGGTTTAAAAGACATTTTAGGTTTAAAGACATTTATTCTCAAAAAGACATATTTGTCACTTACATGAGAACATGGTTCATAGAAAAGATACATAAAGTTCGTCGTCACACTGTACATACATTAATGTTAATAATATATAAATGTTTACATAAATCACGAACAATATCCACAAACAATAAAATTGTAAATGCAATATTACACAGACGGCAAGCATTTAACGTTTAAGTTAGAATCCTACTATCGATAATGTATTTTGATAACTCCTTCTTATATGCATTTAAAGAATCTGCATTTTTTATTCGTAAAGGTAATCTATTATAAAATTGTGCTCCTTCATACGTTATCATTGTTTTGCCATATTTTGTGCGAGGCTTGGGTAGAACGAGAAAACTAGCGCGACGCGTGATGCACTTTGTGACTTGGCTCTGTTTTTGGAACGCTATGTTAGTATGGATGTTCCTATTTAATGTATTACGAATAAAAATGCAAATATTATAGAAATAAAGTTTTTTGACTGTCATTAATTTTGTTTCTTCATAAATTTTTTTTGTAGGTGTCAAATGTTTATAATTAAAAATTAATTTGATTATTTTATTTTGTATTATTTGAAGTTCTTTAATTCTTGTTTTTACCGCGCAACCCCATAACTCTATAAGGTAAGATAGGTGTGGCTTTACTAGTGCATTATAAATGTTATAGGAAAAATTTCGTGGTATACACCGCACTATATTACGCAATGACCCAATCAGCGATATTAATTTAGTTTTAATATGATTTATATGGTTTTTCCATGATATGTGAGTATCCATATATAGACCAAGATATTTTTCGCTTGTTTTTTCTTGTAAAGGGATATTATCTATTTGAAGTGGTGTATACGATGGTATTTGTTTATTTTTCGCCTTAAAAATAGTATAAGAAGTTTTGGAGATATTAATAGTTAGTAGATTCTGCTGAAACCAATTTTGTAAAATATTTAAATCTTCTTGAGCTCTTAAAATTAGATTGTGCATAGATGACCCAAAATAAAACAAACAAGTATCATCTGCGTATAAAGTTATGTGACCATTTAGACCTAGTTCTTGTATATTATTTATATAGGTTAAGAAGAGCAATGGCCCTAAAATTGACCCCTGAGGAATACCGCAAGTTATTGGCAATGAACTACTTTTAAAGCTATCTATTTTAACTATTTGTGATCTTTGTGATAAATATGATTTGAACATTAGTAAAGCTTTGCCAGTGATCCCGAGAACTTCTAGTTTTTGCAAAAGTAGTTCGTGGCTTACGGTATCAAAAGCCTTTTTAAGGTCAATAAATATGCCAAGAACTATATTTTTTTTATCGATATTCTGTTTTATTTTAGTAACAAGGTCGATTGTGGCTGTAAGTGTGTTGCTTTTGGGTCTAAAGCCATATTGTTGTTTAGAAATGTAGTTAATTGAATCTAAATAATTTTGTAGTCGTGTATGTAATAATTTTTCGAGTATCTTTGACAGCACTGGCAACACAGAAATGGGCCGATAATTACCAGGATCCGTTTTTGAACCGGACTTATGAACTGGTGTTACCTTAGCGACTTTCAAAGTATCGGGGAAATTACCATCTTCAAATAACCTATTGAAACAGTCAGATAATTTATCGGATATTACGTCTTTCAGGCACTTTATTGTTTTAGTATTAATGCCATCAAGGCCAACACTACAGTTCGAATCAAGGTGTTTAATTATGTTTAAAATTTCTTGTCTAGAACATGGTTTTAAGGATGACATTTGTAAGCTTTGAGCAACATTTAATGACGGTAATGCTTGTTTGCGTTGGTCATGAAATTTTTTGGGTATTTGGGACGCTAAAATTTGACCTATTGATGAAAAATATTTGTTAAAAGTATCGCATATCATATTGGGGTCTGTAATTTCTCTGGAATTGACTATAAGCGTTGGAGGAGCACAATTTTGTTGTATTTTATTTACCGCTAAAGTGTTTACTAATTTCCACATTTTCCTGGGATTTTTAATGTTTTGTGCAAATTTATTATAATAGTATACATCTTTCGTATCTTGAATCAGTTTGGTTACTTCACACCTTTTCTTTTGAAAGGCTGCCTTCAAAATATCATCATTTGGTTTTTTCTTGAGCTCACTCCACAAAAAGTTCCTTTCGTTAATTTCAGATATTATGTTTCCATTTATCCAATCATCTTGCGGTCTATTTAGAATTTTAGTTTTAGTTCCTTCGCTGTCCTCTACACAGTTTTTAATCTTTCTTTCTAATATAGTGTAATCATCTGTCACTTCTTGAAATTTATTTTTTTCCACTGAGCTTAACAGTCTAGTGTAATTTATGGTCTTATACTTAAAAGAGATCTTAGGTGGGGGTTTTACTTTCTTAATTTCCAAGTATATTTGCTTGTGGTCTGAGAATGGGGAGTCAATAGTTATCATATGAAAATAGTCATTTTTCAAATTAGTGCTGATGTGGTCCAAAATGGATTTTCTTGTTTCCCCTGCTCTGGTACAAAATTTTTTGCTGACTTTATTAATAATTCTGTGACCGGATTTTTGCAATAGTTGTTTATACTGCTTCGTCTTTTTTTCTTTCGATAAAAGATCAATATTAAAGTCACCAAACACAATTGCACGGCGTCGTTGTTCTAGCTGATATTCATATTCTTCTAGAAATTCATTAAAGTTAGTATGTCCTGGGTTGTATACTACTCCTACTTCAAGAGCGAATTTTTCTAGTTTTACCCAAAGGTAGTTGTTTCCTCCAGTACACTTAGACTCGGACTGGCTATGCTTAATGTTGTTGTGAACATATGCCGATACACCGCCTCCTCTAGAGTTTACTCGGTAGTTATAATAGTGTGTGTAATTTGGGAGTTGAAAGCGTTGCGCCTGTGATTCAGTGCGGATCCATGTTTCAGTTAACAGAATAACATGTACGGTATTTGGTATGGTCTGGAGAATGCATTTAAGTTCGTCGAATTTTCCTTCTTTACATATACTGCGGGCGTTAAGATAAAAGAATGAGAAGCGTGTTTTATTTTTTGTAATATTGTTGTAATTATCTAGTATTTCGTAGGTATTAGTGCTTAGAGTTCTATCAGAAGTGTTTATTGCTTGTAGTTTTTTGCGTTTAATTGCACTATTTTCGGTGCTCCGTTTATATATTTAATTGTGAGTCCGTCTTCTCCTTTTTTTTCGCGCAGTTGTAACTCTTCTTGCAAATTTTTAAGAAAGTTTATTTGGTTTGGAGTTTGATCAGAGTACATTCGGATTTCCTTAGAAAGTTTACCTTTATTGCGGAGTAGCTGCTTTGCGGGTCCATCTATATCAAAACACACCTTGATGCTGCGGTTCTTTCTCGGATCGAACTTTCCAATTCGATAAATTTTAATTGGATTTGGAATATCTACACTAATTTTAGAAATTATATTTAATACATCGGCTTCATCTTTTGCCATTCTCTCTTCGAGTTTGGTAGAAGTTGGTTCGGGTAATCCCACCAGTATTACATTCTTTTGACGTATATTACGATTATGAAACTCTTGAATTATTTGTTCACCAAAGCATAGTTGATTTTCAGGCTTAACAGGTGTGGTGAATGTCGATTGTTTCAAATTATTGAGGTCCGTTTCAAGTGATTTTACCCTATTCTCACTTAGTGTAATAGAGTTTTCTAATCGAGCCACGTGACTGTTTGTGTTTTTCTGTTCCGTCTGTAAGCTGGAAGTAGATAATTTAATATCGTTGATCTCTGTGATGACTTTATCTACATTTTGTTGTATAACGTGTATGGTGTGTTCATTAGAAGATTTCATATCAGAAATTTGGTTCTTAATTTCGGTAATACTTTCTTGCATTTTTTGCAAAACTTGCTCATGTGACCCAGTATATTTTTCCAATAATGAGCTTATTCGGGACATCTCCGATCGCATCTCCTTTAGATCGTTCGAACACTCACATTCATGAAGTTCCGGCTTTTTACGTTTTCGATACGTAATTCAAGTGACATTATTATATTTCCTAATTTGCACAAATATATACAGTTTTTAATTTTGGTCTTTGAGTTATGCTTAGGGGATGAAAATTAAGGGTTGAAGTTTTTATAAGATCAAAGGTATAAATAAAATATCACAGTATTCATATCATACAGTAGTCTAACTCTGCCGTGCCCTTGAATTTTATACCTACAGACGCGCTGGACGAGAGTTCGCGTTAGGGCTACCCGCCTAAAGTATTTTAATACATCTGTGTACTTGACTTTCTTTCTTACTTATTATGTATTTTATTCAGTAGATTAAGGTAAAAAAACAACGCGTTATTTTAATATTTAAGAGACTTAATAATAAATAGTACTCAAAAAATAGTTATAAATTTCACATTGAATAATATTTTACCATTATTAAAAAAAAATCCACTGCTTAAAAAACGTCACATCGCCCGCTCGCCACTACGGCACATTCGCTAGCTGTTGGGTACCGAGTGCATACCGAAATCGTGGCGCGTAGGTACAACTTGAGTTTCGTGCGTTTGTATGTAGTTAGAATACTGTAGATACTAGTACTGTGGTAATATGTAAAATATTTTTATTAACTGCATTAACGTTTAATTCTTTTTATATAACCAGTATATTTCAAATCTTTGAATTTTATGCATTTTTGAATTTATAAACATTTTTATTTTCTGTATAAGCGCAAACTTAATTTTATATAATAAAATAAATATGAAATTATTTAAGCGGTTTACTAAGCACTGACCTTTATTTTATAATTTCATTACATAATTTCTTCGGGTGACAGGAAAATCTCACTAACTACAGAAAGCAACATGGATTTTCAAAGGTGGTAGAAGTAGAACCAGTGTAGTTCGACCGGGGAAGTACCACCGCCACACCTATTTCTAGCGTGAAGCATTTCTTGCGTTTCGATAGAAGGGTGTGGTTGCCGGCCCACTTTAACATGAGGCGACCATCAGTCCTCGGGAGTAGCAACGCATCTGTGTTTGACTTCAGATAGTACCCATCTGTATGAAGTTGATTACAGATGTCCATACGGCAGTGACCACTTACCATCAGGTGGACTGCATGCTCGTTTGCTACTTCAGTCAGATAAAAAAAAAGTTATCAGCATTTAATAATATTTTGATCGCAAAATTTCATTTATATAAAATGTTCTGAAGTTATATCATTAAATACAATATCGTACAGGTTATTGTATCCATATATTATTTACGTAATAATAATATATTGTTAAAGAATAGTGTAGTGAAAAAATCGGAATTATACAATTTTGTAGTGAGTTTTTCTTGTCATCCGACGAATTGTAGACATTATTGAAAATATAGAACATATTTGAGATCACTTAGTAGTAATCTTTTCTTTTGTCTCATAAAAATATTTTTCATGCATATTTTTTGTTTAAGTTGAAGATTCACCAAAATTTGTTTACATATCACATAAGGTGTGCACGTTACAACGGTCGGACGGACTGTCGACGGTCAAGTTGAATATCAACGGACCTGCGACATGACCTTGGTCGTACAGTCCGCCTTAGGACCAAGCCATTCGATCGAACTTCTCGCATACGACCGTAGTCCGTACGACCGTCGTAACGTGAATGACCACCTATAGTGATTATGAACATAAAATTCAGAAAAGAACATATTTTTTTCCAAAATACGACCATTATTTTGGTGCATTTAATATTTATCAGGTACTAACAGTTTAGCAAATGGATTTCTGAAAGAATTAAGATTGAAATGTATCGAATCCAGGATAATATTAGCTTCAAATCACAATTTTATAAATCCCACAAAATTTCGCATCACATTTTATTCAGCACTAGCTGACCCGGCGAACTCCGTCCCGCTTAAAAGTCAAAAATCCAAAATTATCAGTGTTCTTCCACTGTATTATGCATGTATTATACATAAAAACCTTCCTCTTGAATCGCTCTATCTATTATAACAAACTGCATTAAAATCCGTAGCGTAGTTTTAAAGACCCAAGCATACATAGGGGCAGACAGCGGGAAGCGACTTTGTTTTATACGTAGTGATGCGATATTTTTATCAGTAAATTGTCACTTTTTTAATGTATTAATATTGAATGGTAAATATTACCAGTCTGCCGTCCTGCCTTGAATTTTAAAATAATTATATAAATATTGTATTTATATATTTTTTTGTAGTTTTCGGTAACTTCATATACCCGAAGCTAATCCCCAAATATCTCACATTAACAATGTATATTTACTTACTATAAAAATTAATCATAAAGCACGCTTCTGAATAATAATATGTAAAAAAATATGTAACTTCTGTCGTGTAAACCATGGATTATGAAATAAGTGAGTTATCGAACACACAAACCAAAGATATTAAAATATATATAAATAACTCTTATAAATAAATATCTAAAGACATATTATGTGGCTGCTGGCACACTAGGAGGCGACCATCAAAGTCATTTTTATATGAAGCGACCATCATAGTCCTCGGGAGTAGCACCGCATCTATAATTGACTTCAGATAGAACCCATCTGTATGAAGTTGATTACAGATGTCCATGCAGTGACCACTTACCATCAGGTGGACTGCTCGTTTGCTACTTGGATCAGATAAATAAAACAGTACTTTAATAATTAAATCCAATACATATATTTGCTAAATAATTATAATGCGTTTTCGTAGCATTTTAGTTAAAACAAATGTCGAGCTTAGACATTCATCGCTATTTGACTTATTTCTTATTTCAATGGTTTATAAATGTAAAGGTTCTTCCAAATATTGTGCCTTAAAATGTAGACCTTTGTATATAATATTTATATATAAAAATCCATATATTTGGTGCTTAAACAGCTTTTATACTATATTAAATTTATTAATTATTTTATTATAAATTTCCTAATATTTCTCTCGAATTTTGTATAAATTTCATTTCCAACGCAGTTTTAATAGATGGCTTAACCGAATTTGATAAAGTTGTATTAAAATCAGTAGAAAAGTTATTGAATTTATTATAGTGGGAAAGCTGACAAGTTTAATAAATCGCTCTTCCTCTAAAAAACTGTCATAACACAAGAAATCATTGTTCTGAGTTAAAAATGCAGTTTGATTCCAATTTTCTCTTCTATCGATCGAAAAACCGCCACAATTTTAGTGTGAGTAGTTCACAAAAGATGGCGTAAATGTCTGTAAGTGAGCATTAGCGTTCATTGGAACAAAATAATAAACACGCGATATCAAAACTTGTTGAAGTGAAACTTCTTTATCGGGGTTGTTGAAGTGAAACTTCTTTATCGGGGTTGGAAAAAAATTTAGTGTAACATTTTTTCGTTACGCGCCATCTTTTTTTTCCGTTACGCGCTATCTACGCGCCATCGCGCGTGATATTAGATAGATTATTATAGATAATATTATTAGATAAAGTTTAATAAAAGCCTTATAATAAACTTTACCTAATTTAACTTTATTTAACCAATTTCTGTAAAGTTGCATATAGTAAATTATTATTTGAAAAATAACGTCATAAAGAAGTTTCACTACTTACGAGTGTACGCTAGTACACGCACACATTTTTTTTTTTGTGTTATGACCATTTTTCACAGGATGAGCGAAATATTTTTATGTAAAAAATACTTTATTGCAATATGTATCGATTTTCGTGTCAAATTTCATTTTTAAAATATTTTAGCTATTTTAAAAATATCTTTTTTTTTATTTTGACAAATATTTAATATTAAATAAATATATTTAACGTATTAACAGTGCTATTTTGATTATAATGTTAGGTTTTGCTATATATTTTATTTTTCTTAAGTAAATACTTTGTAATTATCAAAATATCACATTTAAATAATTGTTAGGAATTTTAATTTTTAAAACTTCTTCAGTACTTATAAAGAGCTTACTGACATAGATTTTTGAATTTTTATATAAAGATAGGTAGAATTTGTAATTTTCTTGAGAACAACACTATACTACACTCAGTGCGGGATTAAACCAACTTGCCTGTAGCAAATTGACAGGAGGTCCATAGTTTGCCTTAAGGGTATTAAATAAAACAAAACTGTTACTAGGAATCTTTTCTGGATTTAATCTGGGAAAATTTAGAGATGACTTTCCTTTCAGTTTAGAATTTTGAAGTGAAACTTCTTTAGGCGCATGAGGGTAAATTTTTTACAGATGAAACGTCACGCCGGTATGCAACGGAAGTGTCGGAAAAGAGAGAGAGAGTGATCGAGACCGATTGAGAGAGAGTAAGACAGGGCGAACGTAGCATGAGCAACTAGCCGTGGAGTGAGAGTAGGGAGCAAGCGAGTGAGAAAGATTGAGAGAAAATGTGAGACAGAGCGAACGTCGTATCACGCCTTTTTCCCTTCCTCTTAATCTTGGAAATTTAAAGTTTTAGATTTGTATAAATATAAACAAGATTTATAAATTAGTTCGCCAAAGAAGTTTCACTTCTGACATGTGTACTTTGTACGCACGCATGTTTTTTTTATAACAAAGATAGTATATAAATAGCAGGTAGGTGTTGGGCCGTGGAGCCCATAGCATTTGCTAGTCTTGGTACGTGACTAATCCGGCACTGAGTGTACTACAATATTTATTAAAGCCTGCCTTAAAGCAGTGTGTGTGTTCTGGTCTAAGACAACTATAATACTTATGCGAGGTCCACCTTAGTCCTTCGAGCGTTCAAGTATTACATACACAATTTGGGGTGTCTTGTCGAATGTTACGAAGCGTTTGAACAACGCATAATAATAATAATTATTTATTTATTTAAGTAACTGGACTCAAAAATTACATTAACAGCATTTTGTTATATATTTACTTATACAGTGATTAATATATTGACAATCTAATCGATTATTGATCATTTTCGGATACTGTTAGAGCTATCCCGGACACGGTGCATCAGAGAGCTGCATTTATTGCGAATAATAGTGTAAAAATAATTGGCACGTGCTTTTGCAAACATCCCTGATGCACTACAATATCTTGGCAGCCCCATTTGCATCCTAAATACATTATTAAATTGCATTATGTAACGTTTGTTTTTAAGTACTAGTTGTACCCAGCGGCCGTTGCTACGCCATCACAAAAAATACACCAGAAACCTTCGCGAGCTCGTGAATAACAACTTTGCTAAAGATCATCACATGATCAAATGAATAGTTTACGATTATATAGAGGACATACAAACTTTTTTTTTTTGTATTTATGGTAAATCCTTATTTATGTAAAAAGCGGCCGCAGAAGTTTGCTGCATAAGTTCAGGAAGGGAGAAAGGGACGCAACAAAATGTTACCATGCGTTACATGGTACACTTTTATATGAGGCGACCATCATAGTTTTCGGGAGTGGCAACGCATCTGTGATCGACTTCAGATGGAACCCATCTGTATGAAGTTGCTTACAGATGTCGCAGGGCGGCAGTGACCACTTACCATCAGGTGGACTGCATGATTGTTACATCATCAGATTGAGGAAAAAAAATGGGGGGGGGGAGTATAAAATCTTCAATAATTGTGTTACGTAATACTTGAACGATCCTTTAAGAGTAGCAACGCATCCGTCTGACCTCAGGTAAGGTATCTTATTTGGGTTGATAACAGACCATACGGTGACCACTTACCATCAGGTGGTCTGTGCTCGTTTGCTAATAAAACCCTTGTAGTAATATGTAATTTGAATGAACAAACGTATTATCTAAAAAAAATAAGGATTTGTGCAAATGTAATTATAAATTTTGAATTTGTATATTTTTCTTTTAAAATGTAGCTATTTTGGTGAATAAACTATTATATCTGAAATTGTGTTTTAATATCCCTTATTAATAAAAACTAGTCACCCGTAGCATCGGTCGAAATTCGACCGTAATTTACATAAAAAAACTAAACTTCATATTGTCCAAAGTAGTACGAATATTTCTCAAATTCAAATAAAATGTAATAATTTTCAAGTAATTTTGAACGCGCCAGTTAGAGGTAAAAAGAGGTTTAATAACTAAACTGCATTAAAAAGCAATAGCGGGTGTTTTGACAAATACATCATACATTTTTGACGTTATATTTTTATAGTAACACATTGAATGTTCTATTTCGTTTATTATTTATGTGTTTGTCACAAATGCACGGTAGTGTGTGTAATGTGTTTTTAGTTGATTTTATGTATGTTATATGCATTATATTAAAATAATATTAACATTCTGCACACCTTCTCTACGTCCACTATAACCGTGCAAAGTTTCATACTAATCCGTCCGCGGCATATTACTTAAAAATGCGTCACAAGTTTTTGCTTCACGTATTAATATAATAATAATATCAATATCGTTGGAAAGCAATATTATTTTATCTCGAAAAATGCAACTTTACACGAAAGACAACACGCTTTCTACACTCATAACCCCACAGTAGGATTTTCTCCTGTGTCGTGGGTGCCATGGACACACAAGACGAATACACAAACACCCAGACCCAGAACATGAATCTAAACGCAATATTCAGTCTCTCTGGCCGGGAATCGAACCTGGGATCCATTGCGCGTCAGACCGGTATGGTAACCGCTCCGCCACGCAGGTCGTCAAACAACAAACTATTAAAATATTAATTTCTGTTTAAGAAATTCATAACTTTTAAGTTTAAGTGAGATAGTTAATTAGTACCTATATCATGTTGTAAATATTGAATTTCAAACAAGCCTATTACATATATTTTATGAAATCATTTTAATATTAGTGTAACTGATTTTATAGCAACTTAAATTTTAACAAAAATACACATAATTATCATTAACTAGCTGTACCCTGCGCGCCTTGCTACGCCATCACAAAAAAAATACACCAGAAACCTTCGCGAGCTCATGAATAACAACTTTGCTAAAGATCATAACATGATCAAATAAATAGTTAACGATTCTATTGAGGACATACAGACAAACATTCATTTTTATAAAGAAGAAAAAAAAAAGGTATACACGCTTTATACACTCATAGCCCCACACTAGGATTTTCTCCTGTGTCGTGGGTACCATGGACACACAAGACGAATACACAAACACCCAGACCCAGAACAGGAATCTAAACTCATCATTCAGGTACCTGTCTGGCCGGGAATCGAACCCGGGACCCATTGCGCGTCAGACCGGTATAGTAACCGCTACGCCACGCGGGTCGTCAGAAGAAGAAAAGAAGACTTGAGCATTAGCGCCAAGTAAAAATAATAACTTTTATTACTTTTAATGACATAAGGTAGTTTGAATACGCTTGGCGTATTGCTAAAACCGCGATATTTAATAAAACACGCTGGCGTGTAGGTTGTACTGTGTTAAATATAGGCGTAAACAACAATGAATTAAAGATAACAAAAAATAAATAACACATTGGGTACAATCCATTATTGGCCCACTGCTGGGCACGGGTATGCTCTTAGAATGAGAGAGTTGTAGACCACAGTTTTATCATCGGTGGACAAATAACACATTGAGATTGAATTTAATGACTTGAAAAAATGATAAATTGACCTATAAAATAAATATCATTGGCAACGGAAGATGTATGTGCAGTTAAGACAATCATGCCTGGAGGCGGTCATGTCTCGACAGTCATTGTTCGGAACTATACAAGTTCCGAAAGTAGGATATTGAGAATACTTCGATGCGAAAAATCGCCACATCCTGGTGGCGCCATCTCTTTACGAGATTAGGGAGATCGCCACAATTGTAAGGTAAAATACGAATTTATACTAAAGGTAAGAGGGTAGAACGAAATCGAGACACTGACTCAATTCGCCGGTGTAAGGGTACTATATAAAGCATTTGTAAGCTAGGCTCGGGTTTTCATTCTATGTCCAGCTCTCGTCGCGAACGGTCGTGTCCCTGTGTCCGTGGCGTGAGTTACCGCTAGATAACGCCCGTGCGTCATCTGCGCGCCCGCACGCGCCTGGCGCGTCACCCTTCGCCACATGGCGCGACCTAGGTATGCTACCTGGCACGGCAAAGTGTAACGCGTGTACGGTGTTGTGAGTATTACGCTGTACCTCGGGGTGCAGTGTAAAGTGTGTGTAGTGCAATGTAAAGTATGTGTAGTGCAGTGTAGTGTGTGTAGTGCATTGTAAAGTGTTTATAGTGCAGTGTAGTGTGTGTAGTACAGTGTAGTGTGTAGTGCAGTGTTTGTGTCTCCGCTGTTATTATAGTGTAATCCGGTCGCCGAAGGCTCTGTTCGAGCAGCCCGTCAGCGCGGTTTTCCAGTCCGCACGCCGCACACTGGTAAGTCCTAGTATTAATCGCACTATTTTTTTAATAGAAGTAGCAAACGAGCACGTTCCATCTGATAGTAAGTGATCTATGCCGCCTATGGACAATTATATGAGCAACTCTATACAGCACATGTATAAAAGTGTGCCGGCAATCACACCTCTCTATCGAAAACAAGAACTTCTTCGCGCTAGAACTAAGTATGGGGTTGCACCTTCCCGAGCAAATACGCTGGTTCTACCACCTCTCGTCAACCCATTATTGTCCCACTGCTGGGCAAGGGTCTTCTCTCTGAATGAGAGTTTTAGGCCTCTTAGGTCCCCCGCGCTGGCCAAGTGCGAATAGGTGATGGTGGTTCTATCACCTACCACCTGAAAACTTTCCTAAAAGTTAGCTTCCGCAACGCCCTCGATGATTTCTAACACTGCAAAAAGCACGAGGCGAAAGCTCCACCGCCCTAACCGCTCTCAAAAAGCCCTCTGCTACGGAGGCAACGAACCCAATGCCGTCTTTACGTCCATCCTCAGAGGGCGCCAAAGGACCGACAATTTTTCTCACATATAATATAAAAATATTATGGTAGGGCGCATTAGCTTTTCTCGTTGCACGAACGTCGATCATTTTCAGATTTATTCAAAGCAATACTTTATATGAATAATTTGAATGATTCTATCACCATTATTATAACCACATAAAGTACTTATCTTATGGTCTATTTTAAGTTACTTATTTGTTTTTTAGATTCGGTAATTTGAAAGTTAAATAAGTGATAATTACGCACACGCTTTCAACACTCATAGCCGCACACTAGGATTTTCTCCTGTGTCGTGGGTACCATGGACACACACAAAGACGTTACACAAACTCCCAGATCCAGAACAGGAATCTAAACTCATCATTCAGATACCTGTCTAGCCGGGAATCGAACCCGGAACCCATTGCGCGTCAGACCGGTATGGTAACCGCTCGGCCACGCGCGTCGTCAAATGTCGTCAATGTCAATTGAATGTCGACTTTGTCTATGGTTGGAGGAATCCCCGGATGATTTCTTTAAATTCGAAAAGCGCCTGGATTTCTTGTGTGCCCCGGGCCCTAGCTTAGTCTAAGACGGCCCTGAACGAACCCCAGCTCCGTTCGCAAGCCCCAAACGTCTGGCAAAGAAAGGCACGCCCGTCTTATCTTTTTAGTAGTCATAAGGATCAGTCCAAAGAAAAGACAAAGCTAAGCGCATATTTATCACCATTTATTTAACAAAACAATACATAGATTATTCTTACAATATTCGATCTCATATAAAATATCTACAACTTAAATGCGTCTAAGTACATAGGCCGTACACATAGGATGGACTGTGTACCCTAGGGGTTAGTGTAAAGCTAGGTACTGACATGAGTGTAATATGATTGTCACGAGCATTACATAAAAATTCGTGATTTACTAGTAGTTACAAGTAGGCGTCAAGAGGAAAACTATCTTGAATTAGTTTTATGTGACTTAGATGTCATCAGCCCATTATTATCCCACTGCTGGGCACGGTTCTTCTCTCAGAATGAGAGAGTTATTGGCCATAGTCCACCGCGCTGGCCGAGTGCGTATTGGTGAACTTCACACACCTCTGAGAACTTTTTTTTAAAAGAACTCTCGAGTGTGTAGGTTTGCTCACAATGTTTTCCTACACCGAAAAGCAGTGATAATTAATTTCTAATACGCACATAATTTTAGAAAAATCTGTGGTGCGTTTTTGCCTGGATTTGAACCTCGGACCTCCCGATCGAGAGGGCAAGTTTCAACTATTAGGCTATCGCTATTCTGTGATGTGATTAAGATAATAGTACGTAAGGTGTATCAATAATTTGAATAGCGACATTCGAATGCGATTATGTGTAATTAACTGCAACTTATTTCCATAATCTTAACGAGATAAACTCACCAGAAGAGAACTACAATTTTGCCAAATTACCTCATTTTTTCATCTTCATTATTTTACATATATGTCGGAGATTAGCCAGTTCTCGTCATCATTAATAATCAGTGGGTTTTGTGGGTGTCATTAAAGGGTAAATGCGGGCACAAATACAGCATTAATTGTTCTTTACACTTTATATTCCACAAAATAATGGTTTGAAATACTCGTAGGTTATAATCTAATACAATTAAGATATTTCAGCAGCGGGTTCAAGGCAGTGACCGCACACTTCCACACACAACGAAATTATGATCCACCTCGATCGCTCACATCAGTATTTATCAATGTTTCCCCACCGCGCGGCCACCATACCTCGACTCCACTAGAGACAAAAGTCTCTGCTCTGATTGTAAATCATACACCATGACAATGTAACTCAAACACAATATAAAACAATAGTTACTTTGTCTAATCTATAATCATTTATTCATTCTGTAAACTATGAATGTTATAAGCCCAGCCATCTTCAGTAACCTCTAAGTTGTATTCATCCCTTCCTCCGACATATATTATTATTCGGTTATCAAAAACACTTATTTCTTAAAATTAATTTTAAGCACAATTTACGAGAGTGAAAGTTGGTGCAAGGAACCTCGCAGTTCCAGGATCAGAACAGGGCTACGGCATCCCCTGCCTGTCGTAAGAGGCGACTAAAAGGGGCTTCCGGGGTTGCAGGCGGCTAGAGTGGGAGCTCGAACCGTTCGGTCAGGCAATCCCGGGAAGGACGGCGGTATGTGTGGTCGTATATCGTCGTAAAGACTAGACGGAGCGGTGGGCCCAGCCGCCCATCTGGGAGGAGCCCGATGGGGCAACGCGCTCGGAGGATTCCGGTTGAAGTCGTTGCGAGATCCCGGAGTCCTCCTTTTCAGCACCGAGGACGGCCACCGGGGGGGTTTTAGTGCGGTAAAAATCCCACATAACCCTGCGTCGCTCCCACGGCGTCGAGTACCTTTTGAAGGTTCCCCCTCGAAAACAAAAAAAAAAGTGCAAGGAATCTCTGCATCTGGTATTGTTCCATTACACTCTTTGTCAGTACCCAGCATAACATAAAACACAGAAAAGACAAACTACCAATAAATATATTTATACATCTCTTACATTATTAAATCTAAAATGTATTATTGTTAATTCACTTATTTTTTAAGCGAGAGGTAAACAAAAAATAATTAGACCAATTATTTAGTAAGTTATACATTATATATTTGTAACTGATTATAAAGGTAAATCATATGTCTTAGGTATTTTATTTATATAATTTTAACATTCGTGCAAAGGATATAAAACGCGCAGACCGCCCATACGGATATCTAATATATAAAATTCTCGTGTCACAATGTTCGTTCCTGTCCTCCGAAACGGCTTGACCGATTGTCATGAAATTTTGTGAGCATATTGAGTGCGTCTGAGAATTGGCCAACATCTATTTTTCATACCCCTTAGTGATAAGGGGTTAACAATTTTTTAGCTTTTATATGGCATAACAACGTTTGCCGGGTCAGCTATTCAACCTATAACATTAATAGCAAACGAGCATGCAGTCCACCTGGTGGTAAGTGGTCACTGTCTCGCGCTCACACGCCCAGACCCACACACATGCCCACAATATTCACAAGCACTCACAAACTTATTTAAAAATTCTCGTTACGTTGACCTTAACATATATTTTATTAATAACTAGGATAATTTAGTTTTTTCTTAGTTAACATATCTAGTAAATGTATTCTGAAATCTATCCGAGGGAGGGCACTGGTGACCTGTAACACAGGTTACTACCTACTTCAGGCACCAGTCTCTCACAACGTTAGGCTTACAGATTATATTGTTTCACTCTTGTTTCATGTCTATAGATTAAGTGCTTATTTGTGAGAGAAAATAAATGGGTTTTTATTATTATTATTATTACTGTCGCCTTGGAAGAGGAGTCCCACCTCAAATCGATCACAGATGCGTTGCTACTCTCGAGCAGTAAAATCGTCTCTTCGTACAAGAGTCAGCCAGAGAGCTAGAGACTTATAAACAAATTATTAAAAAAACAGATCAATTGATAAGGTTTCGTCCCAAAAATATCTTTGTTCTAGAAAAATTGATATCCATTCAAATACTTTCTATTATTTTAATTTTACGATAATTTGCGTTTTTCTTATAATTTTCGTAAAGTCAATGGTGAAAAATCACTTACACCCAGTGTTTCTATGAGCTCATATGAGTTAACAATAAGTATTCTTCACATAACATTCCTTTTTAAAATATAATACAGTAAAATCAACAACATAAATATAATAATGTTTTTCATTATTTCTAGATTCACTTAAGTTTAGGAAAATTACAAGGGAATAATAAATAAGAGTAATATCTAAAAATGAGATATTTATTGAGACTTTTTCAACTACAATTTTTGAAGTAATCTGCAAAATTATGTACGATTTTTTATTATATTTAATCAGACTACAATGCTGCCTTCATACTAAAAACACAGTAATCGTTATTTTTATCTTTTTTTGCGGTGACTGCATTAAAAGTATGTTATTTACACGTGGATAGAACAAAATAGTTTTTTTTTTTATTAAAAGTCATTCTAAACTTACCGAAAACTGAGATGACTTGCGCTGTAATATTAACGTAAATACAGCAAATGACTTTTAAAATAATAAAATACAGCATTGTGACTTTTAAAATCATACAATACAGCATTATGACTTTTAAAATAATAAAATACAGCATTGTGACTTTTAAAATAATAAAATACAGCATTGTTACTTTTAAAATAATAAAATACAGCATTGTTACTTTTAAAATAATAAAATACAGCATTAATTTAGCTCTTTTTTTAAAAAAAGGTTATCAAACCAAATATTTACAGATATTTACTAAAATATCAGTGTGGTGAACTTGACTTGAAAAAAAACAATTACGAAATTATCTTAAAACTATTGTTTTGCAATTACTGCATTTTTCATTGACGGCAGAATGATTTCGAACGTATGTGTATGTCTATTTCTTTGGCACGGGTTTTTGGTGGAATCTATTTAATGTTTAGATATTTAGTTATGGTAATATGACACTGGATACATAAAAAATGAAAAGAGGCACAATGGGGTCTTTAGCAAACTGTAGTTTTAAGTTAAAAGCTGTCAAAAAATCTATCAAAAACCCAATATTACATATTAAATAATATAATAGTGCCGTGTATTTATGAAGTGTATGTCTTAACAGCACCCTCTGCTGTGGATGTAGAAAGCGACTGAGAGACAGACTCCAGGGTATGGGCAGTAGTCTTCCCGTGTCATAACAACTCTCTGACGGGGACTATTGATAACTCATGAGATAAGTCCTGTCAGGCAGTTAAAGGGTTGTACCTGGGTTTATATAGAAACTAGTTGACCCGGCGAACTTCGTTCCGCCTAAAGGTCAAAAATCTAGTAGTAAATAGTGTTACTCTATAATATTATACATAAAACCTTCCTCTTGAAATACTCTATCTATTAATAAAAACTGCATTAAAATCCGTAGCGTAGTTTTAAAGATCTAAGCATAAATAGACAGATAGCAAGAAGCGACTTTGTTATATACTATGTAGTGATATCCTCAAATTGACAGGATATTCGGGTCTGAAAAATAATGTCAAATGAAATACTAATTTTGATAGTAATTTGTTTATTTTTTTCTAATTAACAACAATTTGACAGCTTTTAACTTTTTTCCTATTGTATAGTTGTTCTAATGAAAGAGATATATATTTTATTATCGACACTAAAATGAAATAACAAAACATCAATGATTACATAATTTTCGCATTTTTATTAACACTACATTTTGAAGATAACCAAAAATACTTTTAATAATAAATTTGAAACAGACAGGAACCGTTTTATCAAATAATATTTATTTCGACTTTATCTTCAAAATAACTGAACCGATTTCTATGAAACTTTAACATAACGATAGATGACTTTATTACCTTCAAATTTCTGTGCTTTCAGTAGAATATCCACGGTAATTTTCTTTTCAAATTTATTATGAACGTACATAATTAAAAAACAATACAATTTATTGTCATATCATTATACTAAGTGTAGGCCGATTCACGTAAACAAACATATAGGAGATTCCGGTTTTTGTACTAAAACACCTGTTTTTAATTGAAGCAGCCGCTCTGATGAGTGCCAAACGACATAAATGAATATAGTAAACAACCCCTTTTAAGATTATCTTATCTGTTTCGTCGCCGTAAAACGTAACAAATCTATAGAATATTGTCGATGCTCTCATCTCGCCTACTGATTGGCCACAACGGTGACGGATAACAGCTGCATCTATCAAGCACTGACGTACATTACCACACGTACGTATCCTTTTCGATCGTTAACGGACCACCGAACGGACGCGCGCTGTTAATCAAATTTCGAATCTCAACCGTTATAAGACATTCAAAAGTGTTTGATATTCGGAGTTATGCTTGAGGAGTTATTTTTTTCGGTAGCCATAAAACAATCTTGTTCAATACGATCCACGAGTTAAGTAGTTTACTTCATGATTATAAATAAGCTACAACAGTTCATATTTCATTTTTCTTTACTTTTTGGAGCGATTTTCAGTATTTACTGAGTTTAAAGTATTATTAAGACATTACATTTTTTTATTATAGCAAATACTAAAATTAAAAATAAGACTAGAATTTATTATTTGAGATTGAAACTGACCAGAATAATGAGATTAGCCGTCTATACCATAAGGTTTACCATAAGGCATCGGGGCCAGTGGGCCCCTGATGGGAGCCCTGGGCCCTCCCAGAGGGCCCCGAAGGGCCGCTAATTCTTCTCACATTTAATATCAAAATATTACGCGCATTACATTTTTGTCGTTGCACGAAAGTCGTCGGGGCCCTTTTGGAATGTTAAATAAGTACATGATACTTTACATTCCAAAAGGGCCCCGAATTCTTGTGCCCAAGGGCCCCAGCATAGTCTAAGATGGCCCTGCGTGACGTCATATATCACACAGTAAAAAAAAAGGAACTTTTCATTTCGTAGAAGTAACATTTTTTTTTATCTGACTGAAGTAGCAAACGAGTATGCAGTCCACCTGATGGTAAGTGGTCACTGCCGCCCTGCGACATCTGTAAGCAACTTCGTACAGAACGTAGGTTCCATCTGAAGTCACTCACAGGTGCGTCGCTACTCCCGAGGACTATAACGGTCGCCTCATGTGAAAGTGTGCCGGCAACCACACCCTTCCATTTCGCGCAAGAACTGCTTCACGCTAGAAATAGGTCTGGCGGTGGTACTTCCCCGGTCGAACTACACTGGTTCTACCACCTTGAATTTGTTACGAATTCGGCACACTGCATGCTCGTTTGCTACTTCAGTCAGATAAAAAAATGTGTGCGTGTACTAGCGTACACTCGTAAGAAGTGAAACTTCTTTATGACGTTATATTTCAAAAAATAATTTACTATATGCAACTTTACAGAAATTGGTTAAATAAAGTTAAATTAGATAAAGTTTAATAAAAGGCTTTTATTAAACTTTATCAAATAATCTAATCTATAATAATCTATCTAATATCACGCGTGGTAGGGATAAGAAAAAGATGGCGCGTAACGGAAAAAAAAGACGGCGCGTAACAGAAAAAGATGGCGCGTAACGAAAAAATGTGACACTAAATTTTTTTCCAACCCCGTTAAAGAAGTTTCACTTGAAAAAAGTGACAAATCAGTGTAGTATATTTTCCATATCAAAGCATGTTTAGTTCGCTTTCAAACATGACGCAAAGTCTGCAAATCAATTACATCTTAGAACAACACTTGAAATAAATTAATAAAAACTATTAGTTATTATTGTGTTACAAGCACCTCTGTAATAACTAAAAATATAAATAACTTATATTAAAAACACGAATAACCCCATAATCTTACTTCATACTATTGTAAAGGCGAAAGTTTGTGTGTGTGTATGTTTGTTATTTCTTCACGTGTAAACGGAGCGATATTCAAAAAATTTGGTAGGAAGTCAGCTGACACTCTGGATTAACATATAGGCTACTTTTTGTTGTAGAAATCATCATACTAATATTATAAAGGCGAAAGTTTGTGTGTATGTTTGTTACTTCTTCACGTGTAAACGGCTGGAGCGATTTTCATAAAATTTGGTAGGGAGTTAGCTGACACTCTGGATTAACATATAGGCTACTTTTTACTGTGGGAAAATATGTCCCACGGGACAATCGATACATCGATTTTTGTTAACGCGGACGAATCTGCGAGGTTCACCTAGTTCTTCAATAAAAGATAATCATAGTTTTATCCAAAAAAATGCTTAGTACTCTACCAAAACAATTAGGCGTATGACAGTTGAAACGTCATTACAACTAGAGATTTCCCGTCCCGATACGAAGTATATTCTATTACCAAATACCAAGAGTATGTAGGTATACCATTATTAAAACATACGCCATAGTGGTGTATGTTCAATAGTCACGTATTTTTAAAGCTCTTTCATGTGTTTAATATATTCGCAGACATGGAATATTTTCTTTCTTTTTTTCTTTGTGTAAAAGACTGATGCCTGTTGCAGCACACACTCGATGATCGACTTGGGAGACAGGAATACTGAGCCCATGCATCTTCTCTTGTTAAAAAATGCATATTTTGAATGTAAGAGTCCTTTCTCCTCTACGAAAGGTCTTTTTCCTACCCATTTGGAGGTTTATTGACGAATAATCAACTAATTTAATAATAACTTTAAAAATTCTACAATCACTCGCTAAACTTACATTTTAACGAAATAACATTAAACACGTGCTGGCTAACGTAAACACCTAGACGATACACGACTGCACGTCACTAGGGGCCGCGCGGGGACAGAAGCGAGGTGCGGGGTACGGAACCGCTTTTGTTTCATGCGCCTAATTGTTGTGGTCACGTAATAAATTTGAATTCCGTATTTTACTAGAGTGACAGCATTCCGCCAATTTCTGTTAGGGGGTGGCAAAATTTTATTTTTTGCGTATTTATAATCTATATTTGTTTCACCGATAAACATTTCTAAGCGATAACTTCTACTTCCGTCCAGAGCTGCATGACAATGATGGCTTTAAAAATCACTACTGGTGCGTTCCATTAGACGTTCACAAAGTCGAAGTCACGACCGCAGTTTATCCCGTTCCATTAGCTTGTGAGCTTTACTGACATAATCTCTAGTGAATCGATCACTTCGACCCACCTTGTTAGATGGGTCGCCGTGAGCGTCGCGTGGGCGTAAGTCATGACGCCATGAGTGACATATTCGCAGCGACCACAACGACCGCAGTCGTCTTGTGGAACGACGTTTTGGGCGTTTGGGGCTTTTCGAGCGTATTCTGGAACGCGCCCTACGCGAACAGTTAGTTGCAAACATGAAAATTAATTTTAAAAAAGAACACAAAGCATAGCACAAAATTTAGGCACAATTCGAAAATAGTAGACGAAGTAACCGTTTAGACTTCTAAAGTAACAAATTACCGGCGAAATACTACGAATCAAACTCATACAAAGTACACGACAAAGCATCGTGGCATGTTAAGGGGGTCAAATTTTCAGTTACATATTTCAGCAAATAATGCAGCATTTCGATAAATACGGGCAAGAAAATGTACTAGAAAATGGAATAAAAAAAACATATTTTTTTTTATTCTTCCTAGACCTACACCCTTAAGACGTCGTGTCGTGGATACATCTCTTACGTTTACAGAAACATATGGATATATTCAAAACTTACAGTTTCCACATTTGGGTTTTTTTATTTTAAAACTTAAATGTATAACAGTATAATCTCGCTGCATAATTATTTTTTTAGCCGCAAAAACTCGCCATTCCTACCAAGTTTAATTACAACAAGTTGACCCGGCGAACTTCGTTCGTTAAAAGCCAAATCTAAAATTATCAGTGTTCCTCCACTATATTATGCATGTATTATACATAGAAACCTTCCTCTTGAATCACTCTATCTAAAAAAAACACATTAAAATCCGTAGCGTAGTTTTAAAGATCTAAGCATACATAAGGACAAACAGCGCGAAGCGACATTGTTTTATACTATGTAGTGATTAAAAATATAAATACTGATAAATTAATATAAAAAAACAATCAGTTGGATTTTAGGTCAACTTATAGTGAATATACCCCCCCCCCCCCCCCGATAAGACATATATAAAGAAAGAAAAAAGGAAAAATAGAAGGAATTCATTTATATTTATCGTTTAATGCCTGTAGATGTAAATAGAGCTTTAAGAGTCTAAATTGTTACTTAGTCGTCGATACATTTGACAGAGTAACTTAGCAAAATTTGTAATTTTTATAATAATCTATAATAACCTATAATATATTTTATTTTTAGTATTATCATATTATCAACATTATATAGAAATGGACGATCACATGTAACTAATGACGAAGAAATTGAAAGGCGGAATTAAAGTAGTTTGTTTTAGAAATTTCCTAAATATAATCTGAATTAAAAGACTGGAATCAAAAATGGCGTCGTTTAGTTAGAAAATTTGCAATACTGTCAGAACATTACAATTGATATTAAATATAATTTTTTTCAGAACAGTGATAGCTTAATGGTTGAAACTTGCCCTCTAAATCGGGAGTTCCGAGGTTCAAACCCAGGCACGCACTACTGTTTTATGTGCGTATTAGAAATTAATTATCTCTACTTTTCGGTGAAGGAAAACATCGCGAGGAAACCTACACACCCGAGAGTTCTTTAAAAAAAAAAGCTCTCGGAGGTGTGTGAAGTCCACCAATTCGCACTTGGCCAGCGCTGTGGACCATGGCCTAAAACTATCATTCTGAGAGAAGACCCGTGTCCAGTATTGAGACAATAATGGGTTGTACCTAGGGATTGCAATGCGGCCTCATTTTCAATCCGGCCGGACCCGGCCGTTTTTTTCTCAATCCGACCGGATCCGACCGGATCCGACCAGATTAATCGAACGGTTAAAACAGTGTAAAAAAAGGATCGATTTCTAACGGTAATTATTTTTGTAATGTGAAATCTTTGTCAAAATATACAATCACCGGATCCGGTGGTGAATTGGTACCGGATCGGGTTTATGTAAATCTGTGCCGGATCCGCCGGATTACCGGATCCGATTTTCCGGATTGCAATCCCTAGTTGTACCCCATAAAATTTTTGAATAATTAATATTAAGCACAACAAGTAGGAAACAACTCAGTTTTTTTTCTTCAAATTTCATTTTTTTTCTACCAGTACATACATGTTGCTTCTAATAGGGAGAGGAATTTAGAACCCATAAGACCCCTTGCCTGAAGCCATAAAAACCTTTTTAAAAATTGCTTTATTTAAATAACTGTTAGTTTATTTAAAGCCAAAATCGTTTTTTGAGTTCTTTTTCGCCGCCATTTATTGATTCTAGTCTTCACTAAGTCAAAAAGTAAAATTGAAAGTACCTTCTAGAAATATTTTTTGAAAATCTTTGGCAAACGGAGTTTTTTGTGACCAACTGTGTACTTAAATTGTTTATTTGGATACAATAAATTGTTTATGTGTAAAAATATATCCATTTTATTGACTTACTCAAATGAAGAAATGATAATAATGTTAACTAAGAAAAAATGTAAATTTAAATTTCAATATATCAATGACATATTTTGCATGCCTTATGGGTAGAATAAGAGGTTGAAATATTTAATCATAAGACCAATTTGTATTACCTTATTCAAAGCAAATAAAGAAATTATTATTATTATTAATACTGAATTTAACCTATTTAAAATATATAGGCATAAAGTGTAATTCTGATAAATCCAAAAAAATGTGTGTGTACTTATGTACATGCGTTAGAGGTTATACTTCTTTGGCGTAACGAGATAAACATGTTTAAGTAAGAATCTTTTTTCTTTCTAAATTTGCATTTTTTCTAAGCTTTTATCAACACTAACCCGTCGCATCGGTCGAAATTCGACCGAAATTAAAATTAAAAATAAAACTATAATTCATTTTCCGAGCATAACCTTCTTCATAGCATGCTGAGCGACCCTGAGCCTTCGAATGAGGCCTACAGTGAAAGACCACGTTTCGGCGCCGCAGGTCATCACTGGCTGGTTTATCCCTGTAGTTCCGGGATCAGAATAGGGCTACGGTATCCCCAGCTGTCGTAAGAGGCGACAAAGGCAGTGGTCCGACCGGCGACGATGAACGAGAAACGAGTAGAACTAGAAACTATAAACGAGTTGGCGATCAGCGGGAAGCGAGTGTAGTTTCGATAGTTTTGTCGCCGGTCTATAATTACTATCGTAAAATACATCATCGTCGTCTGAGCTAGACATAAATGAGAGTAGCAATGATTTCTTAACCATCGCACGTCTACTTTCCATGCCGCACTGTGTAGAAATGATGAAGCGGACGAGTATCGCTGAACGAGTCTGAGTGAGTTTATTTTTGAAGGCTCGTCGCTTAGCGATAAAACTAGTAAAGCGAGTCGTCGCCGGCAGTGTGAACAGTCAGCGATCAACTATTTGTATATGCATCTCTTTTATTTACACGGAATGTTATATTGTAAGTTTCTTGAGCGAGAAAATTGTCGATAGTTAATCGTTTACTCGCCGTTGGTGGGACCACTGCCTAAAAGAGGCTTCCGGGGTTGCGGGCGGTAAGAGTGGGAGCTCGAACCGTCCTGCCAAGCGACTCCGTGTAGGACGGCATGTGTGGCATGTTGAAATGAATTTACGGGACAAAATTGATTTATCAGAATTAATTTTAGGCCGTTAAGATGCATTTAGATGGGTAAAGTTGAAAAAATAATAACTACGAGCATATAATTTTGTAATAGTTAATGTGCATCAATCATAATTTAACCATATTTATTTTGAAGGTGAACCAGTGTAGTTCGACCGGGGAAGTACCACCGCCACACCTATTTCTAGCGTGAAGCATTTCTTGCGTTTCGATGGCAGGGTGTGGTTGCCGGCACATTTTCACATGAGGCGACCATCATACTCCTCGATAGTAGCAACGCATTTGTGATTGACTTCAAATAGAACCCATGTTCTGTATGAAATTGCTTACCATCTGTAATCAATTTTTCCATGCGGCAATTTCCATACGGCAGTGACCACTTACCATCAGGTGGACTGCATGCTCGTTTGCTACTTCAGTCAGATAAAAAAAAACTATTTATAAATGGGGGAGAGGGTTGGTCCTAGATATTTTTGCGTATACTTTTTCAAATAGGAATTTGACTTATCTAAATGCATACTTCAATCAGATAAAAAAAACTTTTTGTAAAGGGGGAGGGGGTTTTTCCTGGATTTTGCATATACTTTTAAAATAACAGTTTGACTCATCTAAATGCATCTAATCAACAAATTTACATTAAACAAGTGCTATCTATCTACATAACAGTGCTTCTAACGCCTTGTTCGGTTCCTTCCTTAGAGCGAGATAGTATCTTAACTCTACGTTTTTATTACACGCACGACTTTAATTTCCATTATCAAATAAAAAATAATAAACTTCAATTTTCTTTATATATTAAAGAAAATGTACGAAATTAACTTTTTTATGCCAATAAAAACTCTACTCAATTTCTTTTTTATTAAAGAAATATATTCAAGAAAATGTATTAAATTTCATTTCTTAGTTAATGTTAACGTTATTTGTCATGATTAATTTCCTTTTCGATTAATATTTTACTTAATTTTATCAACGGAAGTGACTATTAATTTCCTTTTAAGAAACTAGTCATTAAGTGGTTTTGCCAGCAGCCGAAGGACCGCTAACCGATGGGGAAGAAAGGTCCTGAAGTGGCGACCACGTTTAGGCAAATGGAGTACAGGTCGCCACCCACCAGGTGGACCGATGACCTGAAGAAGACGGGAAACCGTTGGATTCAGAGGGCACAGGACCGGTTGAAGTGGCGCCATTTAGGGGAGGCCTATGTCCAGCAGTGGACATCAAAGGGCTGATGGATGGTAGAAACTAGCTGTAAGTTTTTTAATAAAAAAGAAATAATTACAGTCACAAAAAAAAACAATAAAAAGTACACCACAAACCTTCGCGAGCTCTGGAATAACATCTGATGTGACCTTGAATAACATCTTGAATAAAATCATAAAGATCACATGATCAAATGAATAGATTACGATTCTATAGAGGACATACGGACAAACATTCATTTTTATAAAGAAGAGAAGATGTTAATGAAATCTGTAAATCGATTGGCTGCACTTTTTTTTGTTTAAAAAAAATTAAACAAAAAGTAAACAGAACTACAATTTCAATAGTAAATTTTGTATTTATTTTATTATTGTTTATATAGAACATTTTTATTACAGACGCTTTTTAGCCTACTTTATATGGAGATTTTGTTATTCTTGAAAAATTAGTTGAAGTTTTTCTTTTTGAAAATATTTTTTTTTTTTGGAAAATTCTGATTTTGCATTTTTTATTTTGAGCCCCCCACTAGATTTTTTGAGTCAACAATCCTTTGTTCTTTATATACGTTTACTATTCTCTCTAAATTTTTATATTAATATAGAAATTAATTACGAAAAAATCATATTGCATTGTATTTTTAGTATATTTTGTATTGTTTAATAGTGCACTAGTATATTTATTTATACCTATTTAATTATACGTTTTAATAATTCGTCTCTTATTCATCTACGTATTTAGGCAATATTTATATAATTTATATTATTGTTTATATATTTTTATGTATATTTAGAAAATGGCTGTACATCCGTCTTTTTCTAGACTTACAATTTATAATATCGACTCTGGAAAGCAATCTTGCTGTATCTCGAAAAAGGCAACCTTACACCAAAGCCAAAGAAAGCATTAAAATCTCATATGCTTTAAATAAGCTAGTTTATTACTATCTTTTGTTGTAAAATATTTAATTTTGAAGCAAAAAACAAATATATATGAGCTATGAAACCATTCTAATATTAGTGTAATTAAAAAAAAACACGCTTTCTACGCTCATAGCCCCACTAGGATTTTCTTCTGTGTGGGTACCATGGACACACACAAGACAATACACAAACACCCAGACCCAGAACAAGAATCTAAACTCCTCATTCAGTTACCTGTCTGACCGGAAATCGAACCCGGGACCCATTGCGCGTCAGACCGCTAACCGCTCCGCCATGCGGGTCGTCAAATTGATTTTACGTATTTAACTTAAATTCGCACTTTTTCGAGATACCACAATTTCTCTTTCCCACGTCGATATATTTATTTATTTATAATCCAGACTACTTCTATGCATAGGTATATGGTTTTAGACTAATTATCTGGGAATTGGTACATTTTTATATGCAACTGTTTCTAAATATGTGTACCCGCTACATATTAAAATGCCTAACTATAATACATTATAGTCATATTACTTTGTATTTGTATGAATGTATTTTACATGTATTTTTATAGTAGTATTATGCAAAATCACGGAATAAGTTAGGAAATATTTCTTATTAATTTATTATTATCTCGTTTATTATTCATATTTCATAGATTTTATTGTATATTGTATTGTATTTTTTAGTTTTTCTTAACGTGTTTAGATTATTATTTATAAGTGATTAAGTATTTAGTTATTAGACGCTATATTGAAACCTTTTTATAAATCTTTACTTAGTGTTAGTACATTTAGATGACTGTTTCTTTCTTATTCATTCAATGTTGGATGGGTGACCGAGAGTGGAATAATTTCATTCAGATTTATTTTGAATGGTTAATCAAGTGGTAATTTCTTGTTGTTATAAGATACGGTACTCAATGCCTGATGTGCTTTAGTCGCGGTCCAGAGTTAGATGGGTGACCGATGGTGGCAGAATTTTATGCATATTTTTATGCATAGTTAAGTCGCCGTTTCCGATTATGTTAGATCATATAAGCGGTTTGAAATCATGTCTGACTTGGCCTTTAATCCGAAACTTTTTCATTAAAACTTATTGAAGCTGGAAATACACTTCAGGCCGTCTACCGCGTGTTGGAATCGACGCTTGCCCAGCAGTGGAGCCTAAAGTGTTACAGCTATTCATACTTTTTCAATAACGCGTATCGAAAAATTTGCATTTGCCTTTTTTATTCATTTTGGACGTAAGTCTAGCTTGTATATCTAACAAAGCTACTCAAATTGCATTAAATAGAATTCAATAATTCCGGAATTCGCTACTAAATAAAAAATGAGATTCGACAGTTAAAATAAATTTTATACCGTTCAATTTGTGGTAAAATTCGCTAATAAACCACTTCCATAAATTATCTACTGGCATTTACCACAAATTAAATAAGTTAATTTTTATTTTTAATTTCACTACATACAATTTATATTTAACATATATTGTTGGCTAACTTCTTAACACATATTGTATAAATACATATTTAAGTAGTATCCCGCTTTATACTAAGTGTATATTTAAATACAATTCAGACTGGCATTTACTACGTGATTTAAGTACTACTTTGACTTTGTTCAAAATTAGTATACATTGCAATATGACATTGACAATTCAGGTTACAATATTATTAATATTGTAATATTTTAGTAATATATACATTATACTTTAACGATTATATCTTGTTTTAGTAGACACCACGGTAAGTGAACTTGTAAAGATATATACTGATTATTTACTCTTCATATTGCGTTGTATATATTTTTTGTATAATATGTACATTTAATTTAACGGTTGTTATAAGTTGAAGTAGACAGATGAAGCATAGTTATACTTTTCTTTAAAATCTACATAGATTTTTATTCATATTGCATTGTATATATTTTGTATACATGCTTTTTTCAAGGCTGGAGTAATTTGCTACATCTACATAATTATTCAAAGAGTATTATTAATTTCGTTGTTCACGAAATTTCCTGCAATTTTCTTAACCCACTGTATACAATGTATACCATCATATAGAACTGTATATTTTGTATACATATCTTCTAATTCAGTTATCTTATTCATTCCGTTGTGAACATTTCTTTCCTGAAATCTTACCAAGTTTTATAGGTTGACCATATTGTATTGTATATTTGTATCTATTTGAGAAGTTTCTCTTGTTCATCCCGCGTGGTGTAGTTGTCGCGTGCTTCGGGCGACGCGCGCGACGTGAAGGAAGCCCGTGTTAACGGCGATGCTGACGCCGGCACAGGGTTTGGAGACACCTGGACAGACAGTACGTTTTATATATACACAAAAATATATGCTATCGGAAACTAAAAACGTTTATACAGTAATCAAACTTCGACAGTTTGAGGTCGTGTTCCGATCCGGTGGCAGTGTAAAAAAATATATATGTAACTGACAATTTGGAAGTGCCTCCGTAGGCCTGTGCAAAAGACATTTCAACACTTCATTTCACATTACTTTACTGACAGTGAAGGAAAATATCGGATACTGAAAATCCTTAGTTTAATATTTTTGTGTGATTTCTCAGTAAGTGAATTATGTAATTCTTTATAAGAAATAAAGTTCTTCTTAAACCATAAAAAGGTATGTGAAGTTTACAAACTGCACTTGGTTAGCGTGGTGGAGTTTAATTTTTTTCTATTGAGAGTAGGCCCGTTTAGAAGTGGGTCAACGGGCGTATATTGTCATGATATCGCATCAACCCATTATTGGCCCACTGCTGGGCACGGGTCTTCTCCCAGAATGAGAGAGTTTAGGCCATAGTCCACCGCGCTGGCCAAGTGGCCATTGGTGGACTTCACACACCTCCGAGAACTTTTTTTTTTTTTTTAAGAACTCTCGGGTGTGTAGGTTTCCTCACGATGTTTTCCTTCACCGAAAAGCAGTGGTAATTAATTTCTAATACGCACATAAATCATTGGTGCGTGCCTGGGTTTGAACCTCGGACCTCCCGATCGAGAGGGCAAGTTTCAACCATTAGGCTATCACTGCACTGTCATGATATAAACTACATTAATTAAAAATAGAATATAACATTTGATCAAATTCTAATAAATGATAAAAATCTAATTAAACCACCCAGGTTTCTATAACAAAAACGCTAAGATTCTAATCTTATTCAGACAAAATGGGGATTTCCATAATACTTTGCTTTGTTTAATTTGTGTATGTACTATATGTATAACATGTCAGTAATGCCACTTATCGTTTCCTAAAAACAAATATAGATGGCGTTGTGTCATTATGAAATTCACAAAATCCATGCATATGAAAACATGTAAACCGTATTTCTGTATGTTGCTTATATTTGTAAAAAAATGAGCCACCGTAAATAATTATTACTGGATATTTATATATTTTTTAGAACTTTTGTCGGTGTGTTTGTCCGTGTTTTTGAAGTCGTACCGAATTTCCTGTAAAGTATTGATAATATATTTATAGGCTGTATCTCGATATTAAATCAATAATTAAAGTTAATTGAAATTTCACTAAAATCTAGGAGGATTTTAATGTAGTCTACCAAAACGTAATGCAATTTAAAATTATACTAATCTTTTTTCATTGTGAGAGAAACCGTAAACACACCCTTTCACGCTTTCTACCCTAATAGCCCCACACTAGGATTTTACCCTGCGTCGTTGGTCCTATGGACACACACAAGCCGAATACACATACACCCAGACCCAGAACATTAATCTAAACTCATCGTTTAGATACCTGTCTGACCGGGAGTCGAACCCGGGACCCATTACTCGTCAGACCGGTATGGTAACCGCTCCGCCACGCGAGTCGTCAAATTGTCGAAAAATACAGGTGAATACATAATTAGAAGCTACGCTTACTCGATACATGTAAGTTAATGACTTCGGAATTCAAAACCTATGGTCCTAATAGCTACCCGTGCTTTTATGGGTAGTTTGCATGCGACATGAGTTGGGCACTATTTCGTACCTTCCTCCCATCCGAGATAGAACACGTCGCCTCCCAGCAGTGGGACATAAAACGATATTAACGCAAAACATATACAAGTTATTAGTTGATTGTTTCATGCAAAATCCACTAAGTATACATAATTTTGTATACATTTTATTAAAATACATCAAAAATACACGGCAATATGACCTTGGTGACATTGTTAATTAATAGCAAAATATCTAATATAATGAATTGTATTGTATGTAATTATAATGCTTGATATTTTTTTAATATAATAAAAATAAAAGATAATATGAGCTTGAACTATTAATTAAAAAAACGTGTGGCACTCGGGGACTGCCGCGGTAAAGCTATTGCATAGCATTTTTTATCAACTTATGCAATTATAATATTTTATTTATTTATGCAGTATTTTTTCCTTGATATTAATTCAAGTTTTGATTTTGATACAATACACTTTCTCACAAACAGCTGCTTGCATATTCGTCTCATTTCCGAGCAGTTAATTTCGATCCGTGCGAGCTTCGGACGACGAGCTTGCGATGCGAACGCTTGGTCGCGCTACATGGTAGGCGGAGTGGGGGTGTTAGGTTTTTTCGTTACGGAATTTCTCGATTCTGTCGCCGCGCTCAAAACCCGCAATAAAAGCTATGCAATAGCTTAATAAATACGAAAGTTTGTGTGTATGTGTTTGTTACTGTTTAACGTAAACTCTTGCTTGCTTGGTGCTTGGTGTGTTACTCGAAACTAGACAATTTAAGCTTTACGATGTTATAATTAAAGTAGATATGGTTTATACGATTGATATAGCAAACGAGCATGCAATCCTCCCGATAAATAGTGCTGCGTGAGTGATATTTGCAAGGAACCCCAAATATATTTCATCAAAGGCACACTTTATATGAGGCGACCATCCTAGTCCTCGGGAGCAGCAACGCATCTGTGATTGACTTCAGATTGATTCAGATAAAACATGTTTTATATGAAGTTGCTTACAAATGTCCATCGGCGGCAGTGGCCACTTACCATCAGGTGGACTGCATGCATGTGGACCCATGGACATTTGCGAGCAATTTCATACAGAACATGCATTCTATCTGACGTCTATCGCAGATGCGTTGCTACTCCCCAGGACTATGATGGTCGCCTCATATAAAAGTGTGCCGGCAACCACACCCTTCCATCGAAACGCAAGAAATGCTTCACGCTGGAAATAGGTGTGGCGGTGGTACTCCCCGGTCGAACTACACTGGTTCTACCACCTTGAAAACCTCAATGGTTTTATCTCCCTAATCAAATCATTCTATTCAGAGTTCTACCTTTCAAATGACTATTAATGAAGTAAAATGTTATAAAAAGGAGCTTAAATTACCTACCTGATCAAATGATTAACATTTTCAGTATAACTATATGATATGGAGGTTTTCAAAGCAAGGGGGCGCACGACAGTGCAACAGCCAAGTTTACGGAAAGTGCTTTCCATACCCAACTCAAACGATTACCATGTCATCCTCGCTGCAGTCTAAGCTGCTTATATTGCACAAATCATTAAATTCGTTCGCATCTATCTCATCGAAGTCCTGAAATTATTAATAAAAAGACGTTTTCGACGACCCTTTGTATATCGATCTACACAGTGAAGCAATGTCGTACGGTCAGCTAATAGTGGACGGTATATAAAGTAGAAAGGCCAGAAAATAATACATTTATAAACGTCAAAAAAGTAACACATATTTTATCATATCTATAGAATGATAGATATCTGATTAAAACATAAGTAGTATTTATATAAATCAACTGTCGGCAACCTTTTGGCAACAACGCATATATGTTTACCTCGGCAAGACTTACCAAATTTAATAAAAACTTAACAACAAATAGGAATCTTATCAAAAGACGGTCAGATTCTTTCCTGAGCCTTTTTTTGTTGTCGAGGGGGAAGCCTTCAAAAGGTACCCGTCACCGTGGGAGCGACACAGGGTTATGTGGGATTTTTACCGCACTAAAACCTGCGCCTGGGAAGTTGGAATAACTACCGCTCTGTTACCACGTACTAGAAATCCTACCATCTTAAATATTTATATATATAAAATATTATTTACCTGTCTGGACGGTGTCTTGTGTTCCCCACTGATGCTTATGTCTTCATCTACCGACTGCAATAACTGTAAAGTTAAACGTTTAATAAGTTATCAAAACAATTTATTTGTAAATAAAATTATTTGGAACATAACTACGAGTACAGTTAGTTGGTAACTAAACAGTTTAGTCCAATCGCTTGTCACTGACTGGCTTAAAAGACATGACGATAGACGGAAGATCGAATTTTGATTAATACAATAAAATAATAATAAATATTACATGAAATTGAGTTAAGATTATTTAACAATAGTTCAAATCGAACTATAACACGAACTTAATAACACGTTATATCCAGCCACTATTGTCACTCAACTTGTATGTTAACTGTCGTGCGCCCTAATTATGTGACTAGTAAAATGACGCAAAGTGGGATGTTTACCCTGCGTTCAAATAAGATTAAACGCTTTCTACACTCATAGTCCCACAGTAGGATTTTCTCCTGTGTCGTGGGTGCCATGGACACACACAAAGACGAGTACACAAACACCCAGACCTAGAACAAGAATCTAAACTCATCATTCAGATACCTGTCTGGCCGGGAATCGAACCCCGGACCCACTGGCTGTCAGACCGGTATGGTAACCGCTGCACCACGCGGGTCGTTTAAATAAGATTGAAGTAGCAAACAAGCAAGGCGTCCACCTGATGGTAAGTGGTCATTGCCGCTCATGGACACCTGTTATCAACTACAGGTAGGATTAATCCTGAGATCGGAAACCCAAGGTCGATCACAGATGCGTTGGTCCTCTGATTTTTTAAAAACTGAAGTAGCAAACGATTATTATTATATTAATTATATTAATTTATATTCATTGAAATTTTTAACACTATTTTCTTAATTTGAATTCATTTAAATTTCTTTTCTATTTTTTGGTTCGGTTTTCTATAAAAAGCGTGTTTTTTAGTTTTTTAAACTATTATTTATTAACGACAGTTACTTGGCATTCTATTTTCCGTGACCTATGGTTATTTACGTTCTCATAGTTTGTTTTTAATTTTGAAAAAATTAAACCATAGGGGTGGGAAAGTAGACATCTAAATTTGTTTGTTATTTGAGCTACTTTACTTTAGATAACTTGAAGTCGGTCCTTCCTCTTCTTTCTATGCTAAAATATGTATATTAGTTATTAATTATTATGTTTCTACAACTAGCATGAAGTCTACGCCTATAATTGTAATGGCATTAGGCTAGACCTTTATGTACTTTCTGTTTTTGTGAAATGTATTAATGTGCATTATGTTGGCGTTCAATAAAATAAATAATTAAGTTACGCAGTCCACCTGATGCACTTATCATCCACTTCTTATCATAAGTCCCGTACATGGACATCTGTAACCAACTTCATACAGACAAGGGTTTGACGACCCGCGTGGCCGAGCGGTTACCATACCGGTCTGACGCGCAAGGGTCCCGGGTTCGATTCCCGGCCAGACAGGTATCTGAATGATGAGTTTAGATTCATGTTCTGGGTCTGTGTGTTTGTGTATTCGTCTTGCGTGTGTCCATGGTACACACGACACGAAAATCCTACTGTGAGACTGTGAGTGTAGAAAGCGTTTAATCTTATTTGAACGCAGGGTAAACATCCCACATTGCGTCACTTTGTAGTCACTTAATTAGGGCGCACGACAGTTAACATACAAGTTGAGTGACAATAGTGGCTGATATGACGTGTGATTAAGTTCGTGTTACAGGAGAAAATCCTACTGTGGGGCTATGAGTGTAGAAAGCGAGATTATCCGAACTCAATCACAGACGCATTGTTACTCCTTTGGACGTTATAAATGTGACCATTATTATTTCTTGACCCATTTTTGGTCTTTCTATATATATTTTTTATAGTTGGTCCTTACGATAAGGCAGACGGGCCACCTGATGGAAAGCAGTCACCTTCGCCTATGGACATTTGCAACACCAGGAGAGTCGCCAATGCATCGCCGGCTTTGAAGGAGAGCTCTATAATGGAAACAGCAAACCGGTCTAACTGGCAGTTCGCCTGATTGTAAGTGGCAACTGCCAACCATGGACATATATAAGCAACTGTATACAAAAGGATGTTATCTTTTTTTTTATAAGACTGAAGTAGCAAACGAGCATGCAGTCTGTTGGTAAGTGATCACTGACGCCCAAGAACATCTGTAATCAACTACATACAGAACATGGGTTCTATCTGAAGTCAATCACAGATGCGTTGCTGCTCCCGAGGACTATGATGGTCGCCTCATATAAAAGTGTGCCGGCAACCACACACTTCCATCAAAAAACTGCTTCACGCTAGAAATAGGTAAATTATGTCATAAAACCTCTTATATAATAACTTATATATAGGGAAGTTAGGATTGGAGAAGGTATATAAGGAAAGGAATAAGGTTCTCACATTTAAGTCTGATCTTTTTTCTCCAGTAGCCTTATGATTTTTGAGAGTTGCATCAATATCAGCTGATCCGTGGTCCAGTCTTGCATTGAGTCTCGTGTGTCATTCTCAAATTCTAGAAACATATCGTCTCATAATGTTAGGTTTTTGACTTTTAGGTGGAACGAAGTTCGCCGGGTCAACTAGTCAAAGATAAAGCGGGTGACAAACATTAAACATTAACCATTATATGTACATGATACTTTTGTTTTTGCACTTCATCTTGAAAATGCTTCAAAGCTTGAAGAGAAACATAAATGTACACTATTCTAACCTAACCATCCCTGTTTCTTCCACTATATCTGTATATGCGAGGCCTCAAAGTCAGAAAGAGATATCCATTATTTGACCAAAACGTGAGTTTCACTCTCTCAACGACGGAATGAAATCAGATAATAACCAAATTACTATGGGCGCGTTCCAGATGACCCTCACAAAGCCCTAAACGCCAAAAACGTCGTTCCACAAGACCACGGTCGTTGTGGTCGCGGCGAATACGTAACTCATGACTTACGCCCACGCGACGCTCACGACGACTCATCTAACAAGGTGGGTCGAAGTGATCGTTCCAGTAGAGAATACGTCAGTAAAGCTCACAAGCTAATGGAACGGGCAAAACTGCGGTCGAGAGCGTGCGCTTTGTGAACGTCTAATGGAACACATCCTATATAATCGCTTACTACACTATCAACTGCTCTTTGCTGCCCTTAAAGACAGAGATTATGTGCCTTGTGCTTGTGCACAGACGATTGTCTTGTCTTTGAAGCACAAGACAAGACAATCGTCTGTGTAACCTAACCTAGCCTAAACATTGCTTCCTATAGTATTAGTGTCTCTTTCAGACTCTTAAAGACAGAAAAGACACTCAATACTACTCATATAATTTTATTTCCATGTACTAACTTTCATACGATTAATTTGTATCTCGTTCCATGTGCTTCTTTTAATTTAACTGTCTCTCTCATGCTCTTTACTGTATCCGTCTCTTTCACACGTATAAAGCTAGAGAGAGACAATATTACCGTCCGCAGCGAGCTGGTCCCGCGTGTCCTCCCGCTCCTGGAAGCTCGCGGACCGTCTCCGCGTCACGGCGTCCGATATGCGGACCGTTCTCTCTGCGGGGAGTACCTGACTGTAGGACCTTAGTGATTCTAACTTGGCACTACCGTCATATTTATTTTGGGTACCTGACTGTGTTAGAGCCTTAGTAACGCTACCGTGGCACCACTGTCACTTCTATTTCTGATACTTGACCGTGTCAGAACCTGAAAGATTCCAACGTGGCACCCCCGTCACACTTATTTTGGGTACCTGATTGTGCTAGTACCCAACTAACAATTCATTTCAAAGTGGTACCACCGTCACACTTATTTTAGGTACCTGATTCTAGAACCTTAGTGATTCCACTAGGGTACTACCGTCACATCTATTTTTGGTACCCGACTGTGTTAGAGCCGGAATTTGACGTAGCACCGTGGTCACACCTATTATGGGTACTTGACTGTGTTGGAACCTTAGTGATACCACCATGGCGCCACGGTCACTCCTAAATCGCGTTTTAACAATTTATTTATATCTTACGTCTGTGTACTATCCTATCTCTTTCACACGTATAAAGCTAGAGAGAGACAATATTACCGTCCGCAGCGAGCTGGTCCCGCGTGTCCTCCCGGTCCTGGAAGCTCGCGGACCGTCTCCGCGTCACAGCGTCCGATATGCGGACCGTTCTCTCTGCGGGGAGTACCTGACTGTAGGACCTTAGTGATTCTAACTTGGCACTACCGTCATATTTATTTTGGGTACCTGACTGTGTTAGAGCCTTAGTGACGCTACCGTGGCACCACTGTCACTTCTATTTATGGTACTTGACCGTGTCAGAACCTCAAAAGATTCCAACGTGGCACCCCCGTCACACTTATTTTGGGTACCTGATTGTGCTAGTACCCAACTAACATTTCATTTTAAAGTGGTACCATCGTCACACTTATTTTAGGTACCTGACTCTAGAACCTTAGTGATTCCACTAGGGTACTACCGTCACATCTATTTTTGGTACCCGACTGTGTTAGAGCCGGAATTAGACGTAGCACCGTGGTCACACCTATTTTGGGTACCTGACTGTGTTTAAACCTTAGTGATACCACCATGGCGCCACGGTCACTCCTAAATTATATCCATTACATTGTACCCATATTCTACAATAATAAATGATTTGATTTGATTTGATTTGAAATCGCATTTTAACAATTTATTTATATTACGTCTGTGTACTATCACTATCTCTTTCACACGTATAAAGCTAGAGAGAGACAAGATTACCGTCCGCAGCGAGCTGGTCCCGCGTGTCCTCCCGGTCCTGGAAGCTCGCGGACCGTCTCCGCGTCACGGCGTCCGATATGCGGACCGTTCTCTCTGCGGGGAGTACCTGACTGTAGGACCTTAGTGATTCTAACTTGGCACTACCGTCATATTTATTTTGGGTACCTGACTGTGTTAGAGCCTTAGTAACGCTACCGTGGCACCACTGTCACTTCTATTTCTGATACTTGACCGTGTCAGAACCTGAAAGATTCCAACGTGGCACCCCCGTCACACTTATTTTGGGTACCTGATTGTGCTAGTACCCAACTAACAATTCATTTCAAAGTGGTACCACCGTCACACTTATTTTAGGTACCTGATTCTAGAACCTTAGTGATTCCACTAGGGTACTACCGTCACATCTATTTTTGGTACCCGACTGTGTTAGAGCCGGAATTTGACGTAGCACCGTGGTCACACCTATTATGGGTACTTGACTGTGTTGGAACCTTAGTGATACCACCATGGCGCCACGGTCACTCCTAAATCGCGTTTTAACAATTTATTTATATCTTACGTCTGTGTACTATCCTATCTCTTTCACACGTATAAAGCTAGAGAGAGACAATATTACCGTCCTCAGCGAGCTGGTCCCGCGTGTCCTCCCGGTCCTGGAAGCTCGCGGACCGTCTCCGCGTCACGGCGTCCGATATGCGGACCGTTCTCTCTGCGGGGAGTACCTGACTGTAGGACCTTAGTGATTCTAACTTGGCACTACCGTCATATTTATTTCTGGTGCCGTACAGTGTAGTATCTTATACTCATGCGTGGCACCAGTGTCACGCCTTTTTATAACAGAATTAATTTCGTACAATCAAGTAATTCCTAATTAGGTATTTATAATAGATTTCCCAATTTATCGAGGTCGTTTTGCGATCCGGTGGTATAATTATAAGTAAAAAAATTATAACTTACACTTTACAAGTGCCCCCAGTAGACCTATATAAAATCTTATAACTGACAATTTGTAAGTGCTCCCGTAGACCTACGCAAAATATTGTAAATGACATTTGTACCTCCCCCAACGCCTATACAAAATATTATAATAACTGACAATTTGTAAGTGCCTCCGTAGTTCTATACAAAATATTATAACTGACAATTTGTAAGTGCCCCCGTCGGCCTATTTAAAGTATTGTAACTGACAATTTGTAAGTGCCCCGTAGTTCTATACAAAATATTATAACTGACAATTTGTAAGTGCCCCCGTCGGCCTATTTAAAATATTGTTACTGACAATTTGTATGTGCCCCCGTCGGCCTATTTAAAATATTGTTACTGACAATTTGTAAGTGCCCCCGTACGCCTATACAAAATATTATAACCGACAATTTGTAAGTGCCCCCGTAGACTTACTCAAATATTATAACTGTTTCGTAACTGCCTCCGTCGGTCCATTTAAAATATTGTAACTGACAATTTGTAAGTACCCCCATAAGACCTATACAAACATGAATTTACTGATAATTAATTAACCAATTAACCTCTTTCTACTGACGATTCGTTAGAAACGGGTACGTCCAAGTTGGTGCCAGTTATCGTTTCGATGTTGACCATTCGTTTCGACTCTACGCTCGTCGAATCGCCATTTGTCACTTGCATGAGTTCTATCATATTCGGTTTAGAGAACTGAAAATTTATTAATATATTAAAAATGTATGTTTTTCATCTGTCTGAAACAGCAAACGAGGATGCAGTCCACCTGATGGTAAATGGTCACTGCCACCCATAGACATCTTTAAGCAACTTCATATTTCAAGGTGGTAGAACAAGAAAGTACCACCGCCACATCTATTTGCATGAAGCGTGAAGCATTTCTTAAGTTTCGAGAGAAGGGTGTGGTTGCCGGCACTCTTTCACATGAGGCGACCATCATAGTCCTCGGCAGTAGCAACGCATCTGTGATTGACTTCAGATGGAACTCATGTCCTGTATAAAGTTGATTACAGATGTCGCAGGGCGGCAGTGATCACTTACTATCAGGTGGACTGCAAGCTCGCTTGCTACTTCAGTCAGATAAAAAAAACGGCACTCGGGGATCGCCGCAGTCAAGCTATTGCAAAGCATTTTTTTTTTCATTTTCATTCTCATTTAAACTATCGTGTACGAGCTACTGCACGTACACGTGAATATTTTACGTATGGAGTGCTTTACTTGCACACATGCAAACATTTTCCTTCATACGAATATAATTTTATAGTAAGCACTTTTTACGTGTCTTATATCAATAAATCAGTGTTAAACTTGTGTTGGGTTTGGTTTTCGTACGCTACCTTTCCCCGCAAACTGTTACCTTAGTTCCTAATACTTAGTGAACGGTACATATCGTACTATACATATACGTATACGTTAAGAGAACGCTCGGCCACGCTACATGGTAGGCGGAGTGGCTTTTTTCGTCACGGAATTTCTTGATTCGGTCGCTGATTCGGTACTTCCCCCGAACTACTCTGTTTCTACCACCTTTTATATTTTTTACAGATTTTATACTTTAACTTTACTGTTCTATCCGTCATATTCTTATATCTACAATTTATAATTATAATTTCTATATATTCTACTATACTTCGAACACTACCACGTTACAAAAGCACTTAATTTTTTTTACCAATTATTTTATATACTTTTACCTTACTGTTCATTCTAAATTAGGACTTCTATATAATACTTTTTAATACTTAACGGGTACTCACGGCGAAACTCGTTGCATGAATGCACGATTCATGCAACTAGGTCGAAATATCGGCAAAAAGATTTCGAAAAGGATTCTAAAACCGCATATCGTGAGTACCCGTTAAGTATTAAAGTGTGTCAATTCCGCGATAATATTAGTCTAAAATCATATATTCTATATAATATACTTTCTTTCTACATATTTTCTTTTATAATTCTCGCATACCTATATTTTTACTTATTTGTACATTCCTACGATCAAATGTTCATTCCAACTGCTTCACGACACCTTATTCTAACTACAGGAGCCAGTACTGTCGCCTTTACTACTAATTACTCAATTGTACATTTCTACGCTCAAATGTTCATTCCTATTACTTTACGACACCTTATTCTAACCAAAGGAGCCAGTACTGTAGCCCCGCTACTATGTACTATGAATTACTCGATACTACATTCCTACGCTCAAATGTTAATTCCTTCTATATATTCCACGGAACCTTATTCTCACTACAGGAGTCGGTACTGTAGCCCCGCTACTATGTACTATGAATTACTCAATTGTACATTCCTACGCTCAAATGTTAATTCCTTCTATATATTCCACGGAACCTTATTCTCACTACAGGAGTCGGTACTGTAGCCCCGCTAATATGTACTATGAATTACTCAATTGTACATTCCTACGCTCAAATGTTAATTCCTTCTATATATTCCACGGAACCTTATTCTCACTACAGGAGTCGGTACTGTCGCCCCGCTACTATGTACTATGAATTACTCAATTGTACATTCCTACGCTCAATGTTCATTCCTACTATATTTCACGCTACCTTTTTCTCACTAGAGGAGCCGGTACTGTAGCCCCACTACTATGTACTATGAATTACTCAATTGTACATTCCTAAGCTCAATGTTCATTCCTACTATATATTTCACGCTACCTTTTTCTCACTAGAGGAGCCGGTACTGTAGCCCCGCTACTATGTACTATGAATTACTCGATTGTACATTCCTAAGCTCATGTGTTCATTCCTACTATATGCTTCACGACACCTTATTCTAACTACAGGAGCCAGTACTGTAGCTCCGCTACTATTTACTATGAATTACTCAATTGAACATTCCTACGCTCAAATGTTCATTCCTAATATATATTCCACGGAACCTTATTTTCACTAGAGGAGCCGGCACTGTAACCCCGCTACTATGTACTATGAATTACTCAATTGTACATTCCTACGCTCGAATGTTCATTCCTACTATATATATCACGCCAACTTATTCTCATTAGAGAAAGCGGTGCTGTCGCCCCGCTACTATATATATTTTTTATCTGACTGAAGTAGGAAACGAACATGCAGCCCACCTGATGGTAATTGGTTACTGCCGCTCATGGGCATCTGTAATCAACTACATACAGAACACGGGTCCTATCTGTCAAGTCAATCACAGATGCGTTGCTACTCCCGAGGACTATCATAGTCGCCTCATGTGAAAGTGTGCCGTGTTTGTGTGAATTACTCAATTGTACATTCCTAAGCTCATGTGTTCATTCCTTCTATTATATTCCACGGAACCTTATTGTCACTAGAGGAGGCGGTACTGTCGCTTCGCGGCTGCGGGACGCCGGCGAGGGCGCGTCGCGACGTCGACGGTACGCCTATGTCCAGGCGTTCCAGCAGTTGCTAGGGGGTGGGTGTGATTTACTTTTTGCCCTTTTTTGGTTTTCGAGTGTTTTTAATTTTACCTTTGATGGGTAGGATTTTTTTCTAGTGTTTATTGGTTTTAGCTTTAATAAGCATTTACATTTTTGTTTTTTTTTTGTTTTACCTTTGGTAGGTACTCGTCATTTTGGGAGCTAAGCCGGATTGTCTATGCCGGAGTCCCCTGGTCCTCCGTTTACCAGAATTAGTGTACACTCCGAAAACCGCATAAATAAAAAAAGGTTTAAATTTTGTAATTTTGTCAGCTAAATTAATTAATTAAATTTAATTAATTAATTTAATTAATTTATTAAATATAATTATTAAATTTAATCAATTAATTTAAGTTTAATTAATTTAAGTCGACTTATTAATTAATTTAATTTAATTAATTAATTTAAGTCGACTACGCGAACTGCTCGGGCAGCGCTCGCGGTGGACCACGCTTGTGCTGACGCAGCACTGCCCATTGTACGGGTTGTGCACCGCACAACTAGTAACAGAAGAAACAAATACCCAATTATTTTCACACTTTTACTTAATTGTACATTCCTATTCCTTTTTTTGTTTTCGAGGGGGAAACCTTCAAAAGGTATCCGACGCCGTGGGAGCGACGCAGGGTTATGTGGGATTTTTACCGCACTAAAACCCCCCGGTGGCCGTCCTCGGCGTTATAAAGAGGACTCCGGGAACTCGGTCCGACCGCAACCGGAATCCTCTGAGCGCATTGCCCCAACGGGATCCTCCCAGATGGGCGGCTGGGCCCACCGCTCCGTCTAGTCTTTACGACGGTATGCGACCACATATATCGCCGTATTTCCCGGGATCGCCTGACCGAACGGTTCGAGCTCCCACTCTAGCCGCCCGCAACCCCGGAAGCCCCTTTTAGTCGCCTCTTACGACAGGCAGGGGATGCCGTAGCCGTATTCTGATCCCGAAACTATAGGGACGACATTCCTATTCCTATTTCCATAGTACTGGCCATAGTAGTTTCCATAGTAGTGTGTACTGTAGATTTTTTTTAAAAAAGCGTGATTTTTTAGTTTTGGAACGAAATTCCTGATCGCGCGTTACGAAGGAGGGTAGACGAAAAAAAATTTGACGAAAAGTTGTCTCGACATTTTTTGCTATAGTGTTTCTCTCTCTCTCTCTCTCCCTCTATCTCTCTCTGTCTCTCTCTCTCTCTAATAGAAAGCACGCCAATTATTTTCGTTTCGTCTTTCTATTTTACTTTAAACGGTGTAGTGTCGCGATTATTCTTGTTTTGTTAAATTTATACAGGTTTTTTATACATAATAAAATAAAATTAACTAAAAGAAAAAAATATTTTTATTACAATCCCTTCACTAATTAATCGATAAGAACTTCGTCCCATCCGGGTGTTAAGACACGTCTTAACTTTTTTACTAAAATTTATATTATTATGACACTATTTACGTTTAACGCACTTTTCTATATATTTGCAACTAATTTTGAATAACATATACGCATCACATTTTGAATATGTTATCGCCGTTAATAATAAGTTGATGGAAAAGTATTATAGACTGATATAACGATAACATTGGTCTACTTATCAAACTGTACAACAGGTGGCACCAGTAGTTTGTATTAGTATATCCGACTCAAAAGAGATGGCGCTACCGGCATCCGGTTTGTACTAGTACCGTTATTTATTTTATTTTTTTTATTTTTTATTTTTTAATCATGTCTGTTAAAAATATGTAGTGAATGTTAAAAAAACTTTTTACTATATTCATTTAAGCTGTCTATTAATAATTTTTTTTTATGTTTTATTTTTTCACATAATTTCGTTGTTCTTTGCCTTAGTTTAGTATGAAAGATTTTTATTATTTTCTTGTTTTTCCTTTTGGTAACATTTAAAACGAGTAGCAGCAGGAGGGGACCTTGACCAACAATTCCCGCTTAACATCTCAGGGAAATTGGGGTGACTGAAAATCAGCGCAGTTCAGGACTTAGATCCTGGTTCTGCATTAGCTGAGTCACTTCCTTTTGCTCTCAACAATGCTATTTAACTAATCTACATTAATTGTTACTTTTCATTTGTAATGCATTTTGAGGCAATAAACCATTATTATTATTATTATTATTATTTCGTGTTACAGAACAGCTCGGCCTGAATTCATTCCGCAAGCAGCGTTCGTGGAGTGCAGATCGTTTACTGATAGAAATGTGTTAACGTTGTATTAATTAGACGAATATATTAGTGGTTGAATATTTATTACTTGTACAACTTAATAAATCATTCTACGTAGAATACAGTGTTTATTTCAAATACACTAGTCACCCGTAGCATCGGCCGAAATTCGACCGTAATTTAAATTAAAAATCAAATGTCATCTGACATTCTTGACGTTGTGTCTTTTCATTTTCATTTACTAAGTACATATGTGTTTGTGACAAATGCAAGGCAATGTGTGTAATGTGTTTTTAGTTGATTTTATGTATGAAAAATGCATTATTTGAAAAAAATATTAACATTCTGCACTCCTTCTCTACGTCCACTATAACCGTGCAAAATTTCATACTAATCCGTCCGCGGCATATTACTTAAAAATCCGTCACAAATTTTTGCTTCACGTATTAATACAATAATTTCTTGAAAATGGATTTCGTGAGAAGGATCGGATAATTATTTGGAAAGGGATTTGTACGTCTGATCTGAGACCTTAAGGGTCCAAAAATACCTAAAACTTACCTTATCAACTTCCGTGTCGAACTGCTCGTTCGTAGCGCCCTTCGAGAGCGCGCCCTTCTCCATGAGGGTGGCCCTTTTGGCCGCTAAGTATAGAGATCTGAAAATACAGGTCCAAATTGTTAATCAGTTAAGACTTTCAGCTAAATGAACGTCCAAAAAACTTGATACGTATCTTATAATGTCCAAAGTAGCACGAATATTTCTCAAATTCAAATAAAATGTAATAATTTTCAAGTAATTTTGAACGCGCCCGTTAATTAATATAAAAAGAGGTTTAATTATCTAAAAGTAATAGCGGGTATTTTGACAAAGACATCTGACATTTCTGACGTTATGTGTTTCCATAGTAAGACATTGAATGTTCTATTTCGTTTATTATGTATGTGTTTGTGACAAATGCACGGTAGTGTGTTTAATGTGTATTTAGTTCATGTTATGCTTGTTTTAAGCATTATTTGAAAAAAATATTAACATTCTGCACTCCTTCTCTACGTCCACTATAACCGTGCAAAGTTTCATACTAATCCGTCCGCGGCATATTACTTAAGAATGCACCACAAGTTTTTGCTTCACGCATTAATATATAGATACAAATTTGCTTCTATTACTTTGTTGAAGTGAAACTTCTTTATCGGGGTTGGAAAAAAATTTAGTGTAACATTTTTTCGTTACGCGCCATCTTTTTCTGTTACGCGCCATCTTTTTCTTATCCCTACCACGCGTGATATTAGATAGATTATTATAGATTAGATTATTAGATAAAGTTTAATAAAAGCCTTTTATTAAACTTTATCTAATTTAACTTTATTTAACCAATTTCTGTAAAGTTACATATAGTAAATTATTTTTTGAAAAATAACGTCATAAAGAAGTTTCACTTCTTACGAGTGTACGCTAGTACACGCACACATTTTTTATTCTTTTGTGATTTAAAGAGTTTCGACCCGTAAGTAGCAGATGCTTTCCAGTACTCTTTATCCCAATCCCAATTTAGCCCAGCAGTGGGACTGACCGTTTCACAGTGAGGTAGTAAAGCTCGGTGACGGCCCGCACGGAGTAGTCCGGCACGAACGTGTGGCGTAACATCGCGTCCATGTTGATGTTCTGCAGGGAGCCCATCGCCGAGGGGGTGGGGGATTCCGCTAGGGGGGGGGGGAGAATTGTGATTAGATGATTAGATTAAAATTTATAAAAAAAATAAAAGTTTAAAAAGGGTTGTTGTAACGTTTTTTGTAACGAAGATGGTTACGCTGGAGCGTTACGATACAATTTTAAAACTGAAGTTATTTTGACAAACACTGAGGAAAAAGTATTTGTCTAACCGTTTACGTAACGGAGGGTTACGCTAAAGCGTTACATTCAGTATAAAACTACGAATAAGAACATTGCATTACGCTTTAGACACAAGGAAATGTCAGTGTGCGTGTGTACGCTCAACCCAGAGTTGTCGTGTGAGCTTGCGAGACCCAGAGCGGGCGCATGAGACCCAGAGACACTCACCCACGCCGATGTTCTGCGTGAGGGCCTGCACGCCGAAGTACGTGAAGGGCCCCGCCTCGAACACGAGGTTCGTGTGTGAGCGTGCGAGACCCAGAGCGGGCGCACGGGACCCAGAGACACTCACCCACGCCGATGTTCTGCGTGAGGGCCTGCACGCCGAAGTACGTGAAGGGCCCCGCCTCGAACACGAGGTTCGTGTGTGAGCGTGCGAGACCCAGAGCGGGCGCACGGGACCCAGAGACACTCACCCACGCCGATGTTCTGCGTGAGGGCCTGCACGCCGAAGTACGTGAAGGGCCCCGCCTCGAACACGAGGTTCGTGTGTGAGCGTGCGAGACCCAGAGCGGGCGCACGGGACCCAGAGACACTCACCCACGCCGATGTTCTGCGTGAGGGCCTGCACGCCGAAGTACGTGAAGGGCCCCGCCTCGAACACGAGGTTCGTGTGTGAGCGTGCGAGACCCAGAGCGGGCGCACGGGACCCAGAGACACTCACCCACGCCGATGTTCTGCGTGAGGGCCTGCACGCCGAAGTACGTGAAGGGCCCCGCCTCGAACACGAGGTTCGTGTGTGAGCGTGCGAGACCCAGAGCGGGCGCACGGGACCCAGAGACACTCACCCACGCCGATGTTCTGCGTGAGGGCCTGCACGCCGAAGTACGTGAAGGGCCCCGCCTCGAACACGAGGTTCGTGTGTGAGCGTGCGAGACCCAGAGCGGGCGCACGGGACCCAGAGACACTCACCCACGCCGATGTTCTGCGTGAGGGCCTGCACGCCGAAGTACGTGAAGGGCCCCGCCTCGAACACGAGGTTCGTGTGTGAGCGTGCGAGACCCAGAGCGGGCGCACGGGACCCAGAGACACTCACCCACGCCGATGTTCTGCGTGAGGGCCTGCACGCCGAAGTACGTGAAGGGCCCCGCCTCGAACACGAGGTTCGTGTGTGAGCGTGCGAGACCCAGAGCGGGCGCACGGGACCCAGAGACACTCACCCACGCCGATGTTCTGCGTGAGGGCCTGCACGCCGAAGTACGTGAAGGGCCCCGCCTCGAACACGAGGTTCGTGTGTGAGCGTGCGAGACCCAGAGCGGGCGCACGGGACCCAGAGACACTCACCCACGCCGATGTTCTGCGTGAGGGCCTGCACGCCGAAGTACGTGAAGGGCCCCGCCTCGAACACGAGGTTCGTGTGTGAGCGTGCGAGACCCAGAGCGGGCGCACGGGACCCAGAGACACTCACCCACGCCGATGTTCTGCGTGAGGGCCTGCACGCCGAAGTACGTGAAGGGCCCCGCCTCGAACACGAGGTTCGTGTGTGAGCGTGCGAGACCCAGAGCGGGCGCACGGGACCCAGAGACACTCACCCACGCCGATGTTCTGCGTGAGGGCCTGCACGCCGAAGTACGTGAAGGGCCCCGCCTCGAACACGAGGTTCGTGTGTGAGCGTGCGAGACCCAGAGCGGGCGCACGGGACCCAGAGACACTCACCCACGCCGATGTTCTGCGTGAGGGCCTGCACGCCGAAGTACGTGAAGGGCCCCGCCTCGAACACGAGGTTCGTGTGTGAGCGTGCGAGACCCAGAGCGGGCGCACGGGACCCAGAGACACTCACCCACGCCGATGTTCTGCGTGAGGGCCTGCACGCCGAAGTACGTGAAGGGCCCCGCCTCGAACACGAGGTTCGTGTGTGAGCGTGCGAGACCCAGAGCGGGCGCACGGGACCCAGAGACACTCACCCACGCCGATGTTCTGCGTGAGGGCCTGCACGCCGAAGTACGTGAAGGGCCCCGCCTCGAACACGAGGTTCGTGTGTGAGCGTGCGAGACCCAGAGCGGGCGCACGGGACCCAGAGACACTCACCCACGCCGATGTTCTGCGTGAGGGCCTGCACGCCGAAGTACGTGAAGGGCCCCGCCTCGAAGACCAGGTTCTCGCGGCCCACCGTCACCTCCACGCGGCCCTCCAGGATCAGCACGAAGTAGTCCACCTGCAGAGAAATAAAAAAAATGTGTGCGTGTACTCTAGCGTACACTCGTAAGAAGTGAAACTTCTTTATGACGTTATTTTTCAAAAAATAATTTACTATATGCAACTTTACAGAAATTGGTTAAATAAAGTTAAATTAGATAAAGTTTAATAAAAGGCTTTTATTAAACTTTATCTAATAATCTAATCTATAATAATCTATCTAATATCACGCGTGGTAGGGATAAGAAAAAGATGGCGCGTAACAGAAAAAGATGGCGCGTAACGTAAAAATGTTACACTAAATTTTTTTCCAACCCTGATAAAGAAGTTTCACTTCAAAAATGCATCACACTCAGACTTGACACTTTCTTAACTCACAGCCCCACAGTAAGATTTTCTCCTGTGTCGTTAGTGCCATGGACATATAGATAAACGACCAGGACAGAAATTCAAATTCATCGTTTAGATACCAAACAGGTTCAACCATTACCAGGCCTTTTTTTTTTGTTCTCGAGGGGGAAACCTTCAAAAGGTACGCCGTGGGAGCGACGCAGGGTTATGTGGGATTTGTACCGCACTAAAACCCCCCCGGTGGCCGTCCTCGGCGCTAAAAAGAGGACTCCGGGAACTCGGTTCGACCGCAACCGGAATCCATTACCAGGCCTTCTCTCGTCTCTGTAGTTCCGGGATCAGAACAGGGCTACGGTATCCCCTGCCTGTCGTAAGAGGCGACTAAGAGGGGGTTCCGGGGTTGCAGGCGGCTAGAGTGGGAGCTCGAACCGTTCGGTCAGGCAATCCCGGGAAGGACGGCGGTATGTGTGGTCGCATACCGTCGTAAAGACTAGACGGAGCGGTGGGCCCAGCTACCCATCTGGGAGGAGCCCGATGGGGCAACGCGCTTAAAGGATTCCGGTTGCGTTCCTTTAGAGATCCCGGAGTCCTCGTTTATAGCGCCGAGGACGGCCAACGGGGAGGTTTTAGTGCGGTAAAAATCCCACATAACAGCGTCGCTGCCACGGCGTCGGGTACCTTTTGAAGGTTTCCCCCTCGAGAACAAAAAAAAGGCCCACACTCTGCTCTGCTACATACATAAATAAGGAGTCTTGTACGGGAGCATTATTTACAACTGCGATGAGAGTATCGACATTTTATATCAGTCCATAATATAAATTATATATATTATTATATTAATACGTGAAGCAAAAATTTGTGACGGATTTTTAAGTAATATGCCGCGGACGGATTAGTATGAAATTTTGCACGGTTATAGTGGACGTAGAGAAGGAGTGCAGAATGTTAATATTTTTTTCAAATAATGCATTTTTCATACATAAAATCAACTAAAAACACATTACACACACTGCCTTGCATTTGTCACAAACACATATGTACTAAGTAAATGAAATAGAACATTCAATGTCTTACTATGAAAAGACACAACGTCAAGAATGTCAGATGACATTTGATGTTTAGTTTTTTAATTTAAATTACGGTCGAATTTCGGCCGATGCGACGGGCGACTAGTATTAATTATTACGTATTATTAGTATTATTGTATTTATAGATATCTTGTATATTTTATTTAGAGATATAGGAATATGTATACATATAAAGTATATATATTTGTTTTATGTTTTATATTTTAATAATTATTTTAGCAAAATTTCTTTTTATAACATTTATATGCCTACCACAGATTATCGTCATCGCCCAGGTTTGACTGGCAGAGAATGCCATTAGGCATTAAGTTCACCCTTGTAACCCTTAGTTTAAGGTGTTTCAAAAGTTTAAATAAATAAAAAGTAAAAAAAAAAAAGTTCTACCACTCACCGCTTTCCCCTGCTGGTAGACATAAGTGCTTGGTTCCTTCTTCGTCTTCCCTTTCAGCTTGATGTGGTGAATCACGTCCTGCTTCAGAAGTCTCCGGAGCACCGTCTCCGAGACCGTGTCGGGACGGAACGCGTCCACACCTGGACAAAGGTATTTATAAAATTACAAATTTGAAAAAAAAAAATGTGTGCGTGTACTAGCGTACACTCGTAAGAAGTGAAACTTCTTTATGACGTTATTTTTTAAAAAATAATTTACTATATGCAACTTTACAGAAATTGGTTAAATAACGTTAAATTAGATAAAGTTAAATAAAAGGCTTTTATTAAACTTTATCTAATAATCTAATCTATAATAATCTATCTAATATCAAGCGTGGTAAGAAAAAGATGGCGCGTAACGGAATAAAAAAGATGGCGCGCAACAGAAAAAGATGGCGCGTAACGAAAAAATGTTACACTAATTTTTTTTCCAACCCCGATAAAGAAGTTTCACTTCAAAATTATGCAAAAAAATGAAAATGAATAAAAAAACATTTCAAAAAATAGAAACGAAAATGTCAATTGAGAAATAATGAGTACCATAAAAACAAACCTAAAAAAGATAAATAAAAACGTGCGGCACTCGGGGACTGCCGCGGTAAAGCTATTGCATAGCATTTTTTTTATCAACTTATGCAATATAAAATTATTTATTTATGTAGTATTTTTTTTTTAACATTAATTCAAATTTTTCCTTTGATACTATATACTTTCTCACAAACAGCTGCTTACATATTCGTCCGATTTCCGAGCAGCTCGTCCCGATCCGTGCGAGCTTCGTACTGTCGTACCATATACATACACGTTAAGCGAACGCTCGGCCGCGCTACATGGTAGGCTGAGTGGGAGGTGTTAGGTTGTTTTCGTTACGGAATTTCTTGATTCGGTCGCCGCGCTCAAAGCCCGCGATAAAAGCTATACAATAGCTTAAAAATAACATTTCAAAAAATAGAAACAAAAATGTCAATAAAAGTAGAAACAATGAGTATCATAAAAATAAACCTCTTAAAAAACATTAAAAAAATTATAAAAACTGGTACTCAAAAACTGGATGGTGGCAAACTTGAAATGAGGTGAAATGGGTATTCGTTGGTTGGTTTGGATTAAACAAACACGCTTTTTACACTCATAGCCTCACACTAGTTTTTCTCCTGTGTCGTGGGTACCATGGACACACACAAGACGAATTCACAAACACCCAGACCCAGAACATGAATCTAAACTCGTCATTAATATACCTGTCTGGCCGGAAATCGAACCTGAGACACTTTGCGCGTCAAACCGGTATGGTAACCGCTCTACCACGCGGGTCGTCAAACAACAATACACGATAACAATAACAAAAAAACTAATTATATATAAAAAGCCCCTCGTTTCATTTTTTTACGACAATAATATAGCAATAAAAAAACTAAACAGTATCGATTAACAACCCCCCCCCCCCCCACTTACTTGTACTCAAAAACTGGAAAGTGGCAAGCGTGAGCTGTGGAGATATATGAATCCGTTGGTTCTCGTGGCGCTCCGCGAACGCTGCGAAGTCTTGCAACTTGTTCTGCGGGCGGTTGCGACGACGTTTCGTCCGGTTGTCCACTGTTGGGAGGCGTGGGCTTAGTAGTGGGATAGGGCTTAGACAGATCAATAAAAATTATAATGATAGCAGTGAATAATGAAAGGGTGTGGTTAAATCACCTTCATTTGAGACGATCACGTTAGTCCGTGAGACCAGCGCATGTACGAAATCGCTTACTGCATTTGATTGAGATTGACTGCTATTGGTGTATGTGTGTGTGTGTGTGTGTAAACAGTTTTACACACACACACAGTTAATACGCGTAGTTAATTCAAGGTGGTAGAACCAGTGTAGTTCGACCGGGGAAGTACCACCGCCACACCTATTTCTAGCGGGAAGCATTTCTTGCGCGAGATAGAAGGGTGTGGTTGCCGGCACACTTTCACTTGAGGCGACCATCATAGTCCTCGGGAGTAGCGACGCATCGGTGATTGACTTCGGGTGGAACCCATGTTCTGTATGAAGTTGATTACAGATGTCCATGGGCGGCAGGAACCACTTACCATCAGGTGGACTGCATGCTCGTTTGCTACTACAGTTAGATAAAAAAAAGATATAAAATAGATATAGATAGATAAAAGATATACTCACTAAAAACATCAGTCTCATCAACAATCTCCGCTTGTATCATCTCCTCGATGACGTCCTCGAGGGTCACCAGCCCTATGGTCTCGTAGAAGGGGTCGCCCTCCCCCTCGTTGTTGATGCGGTGCACGAACGCCATGTGACCCTTGTGCCCTGGGGACGTGGAGAGCGAATAACTCAGTTTTTTCTTTTTAGACCCTGAGGGGTTGTTCAGACACTCGTTTTTCAATTATTTTTCTTTTTCAATTTTTTTCTTTTTAGACCCTGAGGGGTTGTTCAGACACTTGTTTTTCAAGTGGGACCTGAGGGGCTGACTAAAAATCAGCGCTGCACAGGTTTATAATCTTTTTCAAAAACTGAGTCACGTCCCTTTGCCTAACGGTATTTTTAAGTTATCTATTTGTGTTTTTATTATTTAAAAAGGCAATAAACAATTATTATTATTATTATCTAAAATGGAGTCACGGGGGTTGAGGGACTATTCAAATAAACCAGTGTTTTTAAGTGGACCCTGAGGGGCTATATACTCTTAATGGGAGTCGCGGGGCTTGTGCTCTGTGTAAATAACCAGTATTTTTTAGTAGACCCTTAGGGGTTCATCGTCTAAAAAGCGGTCGCAGGGTCTCGTTACGAGTCAGTGAACATTGGTAAGGGCGCGGTAAATGATTAAGTATATCATCAATTTCTATTTATAAAAAGAAATTATTATATTAATACGTGAAGCAAAAATTTGTGACGGATTTTTAAGTAATATGCCGCGGACGGATTAGTATGAAATTTTGCACGGTTATAGTGGACGTAGAGAAGGAGTGCAGAATGTTAATATTTTTTTCAAATAACGCATATATCATACATAAAATCAACTAAAAATACATTACACACACTACCATGCATTTGTCACAAACACATATGTACTTAGTAAATGAAATAGAACATTCAATGTCTTACTATGCAAAGACACAACGTCAAGAATGTCAGATGACATTTGATTTGAATTAGAGAAATATTCGTACTAATTTGGACAATATGAAGTTTAGTTTTTTAATTTAAATTACGGTCGAATTTCGGCCGATGCTACGGGTGACTAGTTAAAATAAATAGGTGTATGATTATGTATTTGGAATAAATAAATAAATCAAAATATACAGATTTGAAATTGGCAACATAATAAAATACAAATAGAAAACGGAGAGAAAACACATATACATATTTGAGACTATATCTTCGTATTGTCCACCCATTATTGTCCCACTGCTGGGCACGGGTCTTCTCTCAGAATGAGAGAGTTTTTAGGCCATAGTCCACCGCGCTGGCTAAGTGTGAATTTGTTATTTGAGAATAAAATGGTTTAATTTCACTCTGTCCTTCGAATCTCTTGGTTCTTTGATACGTGGTCTTTCACACATCACCCACCTTCCTTAAACTGCTTGAACATGACGTCCAGCGTAACATCCTCGAAGACGAAGTTGCAGGGGTTCTGGTAGTACTGGCAGAGGGTCCGCAGCGGCGTGTTGTCGTCGGGGTCCACGAAGGCCAGGTCCTTGATGAACAGCACCGTTATGATGTTGCTGCGGCTGGCCTCGTACACTGGGATGCGGGAGTAGCCTGGAATTATGGGAAAACGATTTAGCCCCAAAGTATGATTTTTTATGGGCGTCAGCGACCACTTACCATCAAGTGGACTGGATTTTTTTTATCTGCCTGAAGTAGCAAACGAGCGTGCAGTCCACCTGATGGTAAGTGGTCACTGCCCCATGGGTGGCAGTAATTAACTACATACAAAACATGGGTTTCATCTGAAGTCAATCACAGATGCGTTGCTACTCCCGAGGACTAGGACGGTCGCCTTATGTGAAAGTGTGCCGGCAACCACACACTTCTATCGAAACGCAAGAAATGCTTCACGCTAGAAATAGGTGTGGCGGTAGTACTACCCCGGTCGAACTACACTGGTTCTACCACCTTGATGAATGCCTTGCTACTTACAAATATTATTTAACATTGTTAAATTATTAAAACAAAAAACCAGCCTACTTAAAATATAATCATCATTTTTTGATAGGTGCATTTAATTTAAGGTTTTGTTTGGCTTTTACACCTAAAACGTGATAATGTGTATTTATTTGCAATGGTCTTTTTTTGGGCTCAAGTCTCAACCTTCAAAAAGTACCCGACGTCGTGGGAGCGACGCAGGAAATTATGTGGAATTTTTACCGCACTAAACCCCACCGGTGGCCGTCCTTGGCGCTACACAGAGAACTCCGGGATCTCCAAAGGAACGCAGCCGGAGTCCTTTGAGCGCGTTGCCCCATCGGGCTCCTCCCAGATGGGCGGCTGGGCCCACCGCTCCGTCTGGTCTTTGCGCCGGTATGCGAACACACATACCGCCGTCCTGCCCGGGGTCGCCTGACCGAACGTTTCGAGCTCCCACTCTAGCCGCCCGCAACCCCGGAAGCTTTTTTTACTCGCCTCTTACGAGGATCTTAAACGTCTAATGGACCAATTATACAATTCATGTGTTCTGCTAGTACAAACATAAGCTCAAAAAACATTAAGCTTCTGACGTATTCGGGTAAAAGAATTCAGTACTGAACCAGACGTCCAATAAACTAGGCCATTGGTAAGAATATCTATAAATTATTTTTATTACAAACGGCTTATATAACACGTCCTTGAGCGTTTACGAGTTGACTAAAAACATAATTCTATGTATAGAATTTTGTTTGCATCTCCACGTCTGTGAGAATTGGACGTCGCCCAAAACAGCTGTTCTTAGTAGAAATATAAGGATAGGTGTCCTCTATGTGATATAATATTATTAGTTGATCGGACGTCTTGAAATCGTCTTTACAAAAAGGGTAAATCCATCCATCAATCAGCCTTTGAAAGACCACTGCTGGACATAGGCCTAATATAATCTGCGCCACTTCAACCGGTCCTGAGCCATCTGAATCCAGCGGTTACCCGCCGTCTTCAGGTCATCAGTCCGCCTGGTCGGCTGGCGGCCTACACTCCTTATGCCTAGACGTGGTCTCCATTCGAGGACTCTACCCCATCGGTTGTCTGTCCTACGAACGATGTGGCCTGCCCATTGCCACTTCAGGTTACTAATTTTGAGAGCCATGTCGGTAACTTTTGTTCTCCTACGGATTTCATCGTTACGAATTCTGCCGCGTAGGGAAAAAGGTAAATGCGGAACCTTATTACAAAGACTTCGCTGTCCGTCTGTGCCCTGTGAACCCTGATCGGTTCATGAGATACAGCCGAGAGAAAAGAAATATCCCGTCAACAAAATCTTAAGTTAAAACTATTGTTTTTATTTTTGAAGTGAAACTTCTTTATCGGGGTTGAAAAAAAATTTAGTGTAACATTTTTTCGTTACGCGCCATCTTTTTCTTATCCCTACCACGCGTGATTCGAAGTATACTTTCTCCAGCGGAGTAGGGCATATCGTTTTAACGGACTTACTCCTACCACTATACTTGACCGTTTTTCTATTACACGCTTATTTATTCCCAACGCTCTAATTAACCTCAGTTTTTGATTGTATTTTTCAATACACTAACACGTGGGTGTAATTATGGTATCAAATTTTTCTTATACTTGAATGTTGATTGTGGTATTTATTTTTCTAAAATATTCAAAGTCAACCTCAGTATTAGATTGCATTTTTCAAAACACCAACACGTGGGCGTGATCATATTATTTATTTTTCAAGTTTTCAAGTTATTTTTTTGAAAAATAACGTCATAAAGAAGTTTCACTTCTTACGAGCGTACGCTAGTACACGCACACATTTTTTTTACTAACTGACCGAACTTCGTTCCGCCTAAAAGTCAAAAATCTAAAACTATCAGTGTTCCTCCACTATATTATGCATGTATGTATAAAAAAGTTTCCTCTTGAATCACTCTATCTATTAAAAAACTGCATTAAAATCCGTAGCGTAGTGTTAAAGATCTAAGCATACATAAGGACGGACAGCGGGAAGCGACTTTGTTTTATACTATGTAGTGATATTTATTATTGAAGTGAAACTTCTTTATCGGGGTTGGAAAAAAATTTAGTCTAACTTTTTTTCGTTACGCGCCATCTTTTTCTGTTAAGCGCCATCTTTTTTTTCCGTTACGCGCCATCTTTTTCTTATCCCTACCACGCGTGATATTAGATAGATTATTATAGATTAGATTATTAGATAAAGTTTAATAAAAGCCTTTTATTAAACGTTCAATCAAACCTATTGTTCTCTTATTAAGTTTCAATTCCAATAATGTTTAAGGTAAGTTTCAGTTCAAAGGCTTATTATAAACTAAGAGCAGTGATATATGAGTGAGCAGTGATATGCCCTCTCAATCGGGAAGTCCGAGGTTCAAACCCAGGCACGCACCACTGATTTATGTGCGTATTAGACATTAATTATCACTGCTTTTCGGTGAAGGCAAACACTTCACGTCCACATAGCCATTATATGATATGGTTTATATGCTGGGAGATAGTTAGGAGGGCGGAGAGTGACGTAGGCTTTTTACCGCTCTCTCTCATTCCCATTAGAAATTCGATGTTTTATTAGTTGACACATATTTTATAGTTCCAGACGTTGTTAATAGATGGCATAGTAAAATTCATTCGCAAGTTCTGCATCATGCTATCAATCAATTCCCTTGGACGTGCGGCCGAATCCGCGGGTAAGAGTTAGTAGTAAAATAAAAACTAATATAAGTGAAATAAGAAGACGATTTTTATTATCTTCACATAAACACCACATTTTTTTTATTGGACTGAAGTAGCAAACGAGCATGCAGTCCACCTGATGGTAAGTGGTCACTGCCGCCCATGGACATCTGTAATCAACTTCATACAGAACACACAGATCACAGATGCGTTGCTACTCCCGAGGACTATGATGGTCACCTCATGTAAAAGTGTGCCGGCGACCACACCCTTCTATCGAAACGCAAGAAATGCTTCACGCTAGAAATAGGTGTGGCGGTGGTACTTCCCCGGACGAACTACACTGGTTCTACCACCTTCAAAACTTTAATTATTATTACGTAAATAATATATGAATACAATAACCTGTACGATATTTATTTAATGATATAACTTCAGGACATTTCATATAAATAAAATTTTGGGATCAAAATATTATTAAATGCTGATAACTTCATGTTTCATATTCTGTTGTTAGTGAGATTTTCCTGTCACCCGACGATAAGTGAAATATGAAGACGATTTTTATTATCTTCACATAAACACCACATATATTTATTCTTTTAGTGTAACACCGTCGTAATACGTAATATGTCGTCAGATTATTTAAGAGTTTCGCGTGTCGCCAGTGAGTCAGGCTCGATCTAGATTTTTATTTCCGAATAGGCAGACTTTCAGTCTAGACACTAGACTATTACGTTAATGAAATTCATTGACATTTTTTTTGTCTCGTGCCGCGTCACTAAATCTGAAATTCAGATCAAAAAAGTAGACTAAGCTTCTCGGCTAAATATCTTTTATTTTCTTTATCTGACTACATTAGCAAACGAGCTTAGTCCACCTGATGGTTAGTGGTCACTGCCGCTCATGGACACTAATCAACTTCATACAGAACATGGGTTCTATCTGAAGTCTATCACAGATGCGTTGCTACTCACGAGGACTATGATGGTCGCCTCATGTGATAGTGTGCCGGCAACCACACCCTTCCATCTCGCGCAAGAAATACTTCACGCTAGAAATAGGTGTGGCCGTGGTACTTTCCCGGTTAAACTACACTTGTTCTGCCACCTGCACCGTAACTTCCGTTAAGACGGCAAAATAGGACATTTGGACTATTCTAAAAAAAAAATGTGTACGTGTACTAGCGTACACTCGTAAGAAGTGAAACTTCTTTATGACGTTATTTTTCAAAAAATAATTTACTATATGCAACTTTACAGAAATTGGTTAAATAAAGTTAAATTAGATAAAGTTTAATAAAAGGCTTTTATTAAACTTTATCTAATAATCTAATATATATTAATCTATCTAATATCACGCGTGGTAGGGATAAGAAAAAGATGGCGCGTAACAGAAAAGATGGCGCGTAACAAAAAAATGTTACACAATTTTTTTTCCAACCCCGATAAAGAAGTTTCACTTCAAAAAAAAAAAGATCACCTATACTCAACCTGCGGCCCGCCCGGCCCGTTATCATTAGATTTGGCGACCTTTTTTTGGCTGAAAATTTAGCCCTTTAATAAGAAGCCTAATGGTGAGCAGTGATAGCCTAATGGTTGATACTTGCCCTCTCGATCGGGAGGTCCGGGGTTCAAACTCCTGATTTTTCTAAAATTATATGCGTATTGGAAATTAATTATCACTGATTTTCGGTGAAGGAAAACATCGTGAGGAAACCTACACACCCGAGAGTTCTATAAAAAAATACGGTGGTGTGTGAAGTCCACCAATTCGTACTTGGCCAGCACGGTGGACTGTGGCCTATACCTCTCACATTCCGAGAGAAGACCCGTGCAACAGTGGGACAATAATGGGTTGACGAATAAAAAGGTTGAGTAACGCTGGTCTAGACTTTCACATCAATCAAGTACGGAAACCATACTCACATCGCTATAATATTTTGTAATGAAATGAAATGTCTTTATTTTGTATAGGCCTACGGGGGCACTTACAAATTGTCAGTTACATTTTTTTCTTACACTACCACCGGATCGGAATACGACCTCAACTGAGAAGATCCAGCTAGAAACTCAGTGGGTTTGTCTTTTTTTCTTATTTATATTCAATTTTTTTTAATATTATTACAATCATGTTTTTTTTACATGGTAATGAAAGTTAGCTCCAGTATCTTGCCTTAGAGTTCAGTAAAAGAGAGCCCTGTTTCGCAAGATACGCTGGAAATTCTAGATCTAGGAATTCTAGATCGTAAATCTAAATATATGCGTGTGTAATAATTTTCGTTAATCAGTACATAGCATAAAACGAAGTCGCTTCCCGCTGTCTGTCCCTATGTATGCTTAGATCTTTAAAACTACGCTACGGATTTTAATGCAGTTTTTTTAATAGATAGAGTGATTCATGACAAAGGTTTTTATGTATAATACATGCATAATATAGTGGAGGAACACTGATAATTTTTGGATTTTTGACTTTTAGATGGGACGAAGTTCTCCGGGTCAGGTAGTCTAAATACATGCGTGTGAGATAGTTTTCGTTTTTTATTTAAGACTTTATTTCGAGAAAGGAACACATTAGTATTACAATAGGTTATCATTAAAGTTAGTACGTTTTCACTTATATGAGCAGACTCCTCATGCTGTTTTTTTATCTCTTTACATAGATGAGATTTCATAGAGACGCACACTCACACGCACGATTTCTACCCTTTCTTTTCAGACCCAGAACATGACACTAAACTCATCATTCAGATACCTGTCTAGCTGGGAATCGAACCCGGGAAACATTGCGCGTTAGACCGGTATGGTAACCGCTCCGCCACGCGGGTCATAAAATCATCCGCTTACCAAACTAGACAAACTCGGACAGTAGCACACTAATTGGGTTTCTTTGAGTACGGAACCCTAACTGTACCGTTTTTCCCCTAAGGGACCCTAAAACCAGGAAACTCACTAGACTTGACAATCTCGGACAGTAGCACTCGAATAGGGTTCGGGTTCGGATACAGAACCCTAGAGCGCAATGTCCCTTTTGGGCCCTTCCCCGGTGACCGATTGATGCTCACCGTGTCTCTCGGTGTTTACGACGGTATGCAGCCACACATGCCATCGTCCTTAGCGGGGTCACTTGGCTGGACGGTCCGAGCTACCACTCACCGCAACCCCAGAAACCCCTTTTAGTCGCCTCTTACGACAGACAGAGGATACCGTAGCCCTATTCTGATCCCGGAACTACAGGGACAACCGTTATACCCCTAAGGGGCTCTAAACACAGTAAACTCACCTGACTTGACAATCTCGGACATGGTCTCAAAGTCCAACACGGAGGTGATGGGCAGCATGAAGACGTCCTCCAGCTTGGTCATCACGTCCGCCACCGTCTTCTTGCGCAGCTCCAGGGCGCCGGAGATGATGTTCACCTCGTCCTTGTCCAAGTCGTTCACGTGGCTTGTTACAGTGGCACACTAATAGGCTTTGGGTACGGAACCCTAACGGTACCGTTTATATCCCTACGGATCCCTAAGTAAACTCACCAGACTAGACAAACTCGACAACAAGACAAACTCGGACAGTAGCACACTAATTGGGTTTCTTTGGGTACGGAGCCCTGACGGTACGGTTGTCCCCTAAGGGGCCCTAAAGACAGGAAACTCACAAGACTCGACAATCTCGGACAGCAGCACACGAATAGGGTTCCTTTGGATACAGACCCCAAACGGTACAGTTTATACCCCTAAGGGGCTCTAAAACAGTAAACTCACCAGACTTGACAATCTCGGACATGGTCTCAAAGTCCAGCACGGAGGTGATGGGCAGCATGAAGACGTCCTCCAGCTTGGTCATCACGTCCGCCACCGTCTTCTTGCGCAGCTCCAGGGCGCCGGAGATGATGTTCACCTCGTCCTTGTCCAAGTCGTTCACGCCTGTGGTTACCTGGAAGAAAAGACGTCTGGATGAAAGGGTTTTTGGTAAAGGGGGATCTGTCACCGGGTATTTTATTTATTTATTTATTTAGATATACCATTGACTTACCACTATACATTGTTAAAAAAATATACAATTCGTTTGGTTCAGTGTGAACCGCCATTACAGGTATATACAACTCACATAATGTGTACGAAGTGTAATATCTAACTAAATCTGAGAACAAAAAAGATAAACATAAAACAAAATAAAAACTAAATATAGTTATCTATACTAATATATAAAGCTGAAGAGTTTGTTTGTTTGTTTGTTTGTTTGAACGCGCTAATCTCAGGAACTACTGGTTCGAATTTAAAAATTCTTTTTGTATTGAATAGACCATTTATCAAGGAAGGCTTTAGGCTATAAAACATCACGCTGCAACTATTAGGAGCGAAGAAATAATGGAAAATGTGAAAAAAAACGGGGAAAATTATTCATCCTTGAGGGCTTCCGTTGCGTGCGCTGCGAAAACGGTACAAGATACCAAAAATATATGTATGAAAGAATGATTTGTTTTTGCGTCGTTATATCGTCGTGTAATAATACTTTTTAAATACGCGGACGAAGTCGCGGGCACAGCTAGTTTATGATAATTTAAAAGGGACAATTATAAATGAATGGGTATGCTTGAGGAACGGCCGTGCTCCGACAGTCTTTGTTCGTTCGACAGTTCTTGCATGCATCCATCAGCCCTTTGAGGTCCACTGCTGGACATAGGCCTCCCCTAAATGGCGCCATTCCAACCGGTCTTGTGCCTTCTGAATCCAACGGTTACCCGCTGTCTTCTTTAACCGTAATTTAAATTAAAAAACTAAACTTCGTATTGTCCAAAGTAGGACAAATATTTTTCAAATTCAAATAATTCGTAATAATTTTCAAGGTATATTGAACGCACCTGTTAAAAGTATAAAGAGGTTTAATTATCTAAGCCGTATTTAAAAGCAATAGCGGGTATTTTGACAAAGACATCTGTCATTTTTGACGTTATGTGTTTTATAGTAAGACGTTGAATGTTCTGTTTCGTTTATTATGTATGTGTTTGTGTCAAATGTAAGGTAGTGTGTGTTATATGTTTTTAGTTGATGTATGATAAACGCATTACTTGAAAAAAATATTAACATTCTGCACTCCTTCTCTACGTCCACTATAACCGTGCAAAGTTTCATACTAATCCGTCCGCGGCATATTACTTAAAAATGCGCCACAAATTTTTGCTTCACGTATTAATATATAGAGATAAAATTCTTTTTGACGTTGTTTGGATATAATAGTCAGGTTAAATTTTAATCGTAGACGATATATTAGTAGTTTCTTCAATAAAGAGCCAATGCCAGGTGTTGAAAACATAACACGATAGATTCAGCTGTTATTAAATTTGGTGCTAATTCCGAGCCGAACACTTGCCAAGAGGTATGGCGTATTTGTGAGAGAATTCTGACCATTTGTTGCGTGCTTTACGTTTGAGTTATATTATAGTAATTGAATCCCGAAGCTTTTTTTTTTCTCTAACTGAAGTAGCAAACGAGCATGCAGTCCACCTGATGGTAAGTGGTCACTGCCGCCCTGCGACATCTGTAAGCAACTTCATACAGAACATGGGTTCCATCTGAAGTCAATCACATGCGTTGCTACTCCCGAGGACTATGATGGCCGCCTCACGTGAAAGTGTGCCGGCAACCACACCCTTCTATCGAAACGTAAGAAATGTCTCACGCTAGAAATAGGTGTGGTGGTACTTCCCCGCTCGAACTACACTGGTTCTACCAGCTTCAAATGCAGCTTCGCGCGCGTTAACAAAAATCGATTGTCCCGTAAGAATAAGATATATTCCAAGCAAAAAAGTAGCCTATATTTTAATCCAGAGTATCAGCTAACTCCCTACCAAATTTTATGAAAACCGCTCCAGCTGTTTACACGTGAAGAAGTAACAAACATACACACTCACAAACTTTCGCCTTTATTATATAGTTTAAGGTGGTAGAACCAGTGTAGTTCGGGGAAGTACCACCGCCACACCTGTTTCTAGCGTGAAGCATTTCTTGCGGGAGATGAGTGTGGTTGCCGGCACACATTTATATGAGGCGACCATCATAGTCTTCGGGAGCAGCAACGCATCTGTGATTGACTTCAGATGGAACCCATGTTCTGTATGAAGTTGCTTACAGATGTCCATGGGTAGTAGTGGTCACTTACCATTAGGTGGCCGTAAGTTCGTTTGCTACTTTTATATAACAAAAGCAATACAGTACAATACAAAATACAGACATACATATACATAAACTAGTTGACCCGGCAAACTTCGTTCCGCATAAAAGTCAAAAATCTAAAATTATCAGTGTTAGGGGCCATCCATTAATCACGTGATGTTTTTTTTTGGTATTTTTTGACCCCCCCTCCCCCTTGCTGATACGTGGTGAGGACTGTTATTCGTACCTGGAAGGAATCTATTTTTTTATTTGTAAAAAAACACTGGTATAAGTATCATCTATTTTTTTTTATATATTGTACGCGTTTGACTAAAAATAAATACATGTAACGCCGCTTTTCGGTTGAGTATCGCGCGCTTGCCGAAAAAATAAGTACACGTGATATATTACTTTATTCTCCCTCCCTCCTTGTGACATTTCGTGATTTTTTATGGACGCCTCCCCCCCTTTCGAGCCTTACATGATTAATGGACAGCCCCTTACTCCACTATATTATGCATATATCATACTTCATACTAATATTATAAAGGCGAAATTTTGTAAGTGTGTATGTTTGTCACTTCTTCACGTATAAACGGCTGAAACGATTTTCATAAAATTTGGTAGGAAGTTAGCTGACACTCTGGATTAACATATAGGCTACTTTTTACTATGAGAAAATATCTTACTCTCACGGGACAACCGATACATTGATTTTTTTAACGCGGGTGAATCTGCGGGGCTCAGCTAGTTATACATAAAAGCCTTCCTCTTGAACCACACTATTTATAAAAATAAACTGCATTAAAATCGGTAGCGTAGTTTTAAAGATCTAAGCATACATAGGGACAGACAGCGGGAAGCGACTTTGTTTTATACTATGTAGTGTTACCTAACCCTTCTTTGTAATAGGGTTAGTATATTTTAAGCCAATCACTTGATTGACAATCACCAAATGGACAGATAATACCAGTACCGGTGAAAACGCGTATAAGTCAGAATTTTGGTTTCTATTTTTTATCCTATCGATAAATCCTTTCTTGTAACAATCTATATCTATACTTCTATACTAATATTATAAAGAAGAAAATTTTGTACTTTTGTATGTTTGTTATGAAATAGCTTAAAAACTACTGAACCGATTTTAAAAATTCATTCACCATTAGAATGCTACATTATTTCTGAGTAACATAGGCTATTTTTATTATATCGGCAACCCATTATTGTCCCACTGCTGGGCACGGGTCTTCTCTCGGAATGAGAGAGTTTTAGGCCATAGCCCATCGCGCTGGCCAAGTGCGAACTGCTGGACATATAAGGCATATAAGGCGTCCTTTCTTAAACTTCAGTAACGTGCATCAACATGAAAAAATTAGCTTAAAAATCTTTCATCGCATACGCTGCGGTACTCGGCGAGGGCCATGACCAGGAGTGGTGCTCAAATGTATAATGGTCAGATAGATTACATTATAGCCTGCGCGAACGAAGTCGCGTGAAATTGCTAGTTTTGGTATAAAATTCTTCGTTTCTCTACACGTTTTTCTAAAACGAGACCTATGAATAGATCTCCGCTTTACAATTTTTTGAAAATAATTCTGTTCTTCAATGGCTTTTGAAATTGATGTCCCTTGGTTTATGGTGCTATCTATATATTAATACGTGAAGCAAAATTTTTATTTGTTTTTAAGATACTTGCCGCAGGCGGAGGAGTATGAAATTACGCACGGTTATAGTTGATGTAGAGAAGGTTTGAGCAATACTATTTTTTTTTTCAAATAATACATTAAACATGGTGACAACCCATTATTTTCCCACTGTTGGGCACGGGCCTTCTCTCAGAATGAGAGAGCTTTTAGGCCACAGTCCACGACGCAGCATAAAACATACATAGAATCAACTAAAAACACATTACACACACTACCTTGCATTTGACACAATCACATACATAATAAACGAAATAGAACTTTCAATGTCTTACTATGAAAACACATAACGTCAAAAATGTAAGATGTCTTGTCAACATAACCGCTATTGTTTTTTACCTTTAACTAGTACGTTCAATATAACTTGAAAATGATTACAATTAATTTAAATTAGAGAAATATTGGCGCTACTTTGGACAATATGAAGTTTAGTTTTTCAATATAAAATTACGGTCGAATTTCGACCGTTGCGACGGGTGACTAGTAAAATCTCAATTTGTCAAAAACCAAACTTACACCCTTTTCATCAGAGCCACAGATATTTCGTTCGACATTGACCTTTAAGACTAGTTTTGCAAATTCCACCCTCAAAACCATGTCAAGGTGAGTATTAAAAATAGGTCTAGACTTGCTGATAGTTCTTTGAAACGCCTAAATTTTCATATTCTGTCATCCATCAGCCATTTCAACTAAACTGCTGAACAATTTTCTATTATTTTATCTATTAGCCCCTTGGGGGCCACTGCTGGATATAGGCTGCCCCTAAGGGGTTAAACCCATAACTTAGTGACTAAGTTAAGGAATTGATATCTCAAGGTACGTACGTATTATATCGGATCTTAAAGGTGGTAGTATTGTGTATTTCGACCGGGAAAGTACCACCACCACACCTATTTCTAGTGTGAAGCAGTTCTTGCGTTTCGATGGAAGGGTGTGGTTACCGACACACTTTCACATTAGGCGACCATCATAGTTCTCGGGAGTAGCAACGCATCGGTGATGGACTCTAGATAAAGTCAGTTGTGTAAATAAAAAAACGTGCGGCACTCGGGGACTGCCGCGGTAAAGCTATTGTATGACATTTTCTCAATACTTTCTCACAAACAGCTGCTTACATATTCGTCCGATTTCCGAGCAGCTCGTCTCGATCCGTGCGAGCTTCGTACTGTCGTACCAAATACATACACGTTAAGCGAACGCTCGGCCGCGCTACGTGGTAGGCGAAGTGGGGGCGTTAGGTTTTTTCGTTACGGAATCTCTTGATTCGGTCGCCGCGCTCAAAGCTCAAATAAAAGCTATGCAATACCTTAAAAAATATCATCCCTCACCTTAACAAGTTCCTTTAGGCGTTCCCGATTGTACACGCTCCCGATTTCCTCCCCTAGGAAGTAGTCCAACAGCTTACTGACTGGGAAAGCCAGGGGTGCGGTTAGAGCCATTACTGCCTAGAAAAAAGACACATATATATCAAATTTAGAACACAGTGTATAAGACGGTTTTTGAAGTGAAACTTCTTTAGGCGCATGAGGGTAAAATTTTTACAGATGAAACGTCACACCGGTATGCAACGGAAGTGTCGGAAAAGAGAGAGAGAGTGATCGAGACCGATTGAGAGAGAGTAAGACAGGGCGAACGTAGCATGAGCAACTAGCCGTGGAGTGAGAGTAGGGAGCAAGCGAGTGAGAAAGATTGAGAGAAAAAGTGAGACAGAGCGAACGTCGTATCACGCCTTTTCCCTTCCTCTTAATCTTGGAAATTTAAAGTTTTAGATTTGTATAAATATAAACAAGATTTATAAATTAGTTCGCCAAAGAAGTTTCACTTCTGACATGTGTACTTTGTACGCACGCATGTTTTTGTTACTAATTCATGTTCGTTTAGAGCATACAGAGTACTTAGTACATAGTTCCGAAGTCGGCGCTCATATAGGACAGATGTAGTTTCGTCGTGATTCAGCGAAATATGGTGAGCGCCGACTTTGGGACTATGTACTAAGGACTGTGTTTGCTCTAAACCAACGTGTATTTAAATTATTTTTTACTTTTATGTGGCATGGAAGTTGTAAATTTTGTTTAAATTATTTTTTAAACGTAATTGTATCTATCAATCTTCATTTTTCTTAATGCTTTTTTAAACGAGATCTATCTATAGAACTGAATATTTCTAAAGGTTTTGTAATAGAAATTATAGTTTTTTCTCAAAAACCAAACTTTATGCAATTCAATAACAAGTTAGACGTCAAAACGATTCCGTGTAGAATTTACTTCAAGATAAACAATTTTAACGCAACATCCACGAATTCTATTGTAGTTATTTCGAGTACATTTACACTAAACATTAAACTATTTATGTATCCAATAACTTCATATTATTATGGTAGCGTCAATTTTAAGCAAATATTACGAAACTAGGTATCATAGCCTAGGTTGAAACTTGTTCCTAATTGAGAGTCCTAAGTTCGAATGGTGCGTGCCTGGGTTTGAACCTCGGACCTCCCGATTGAGAGGGCAAGTTTCAACCATTAGGCTATCACTGCTGTTCGAATCCCAGTCACAAATGATTTTTCAAAAATTTTAGAAACTAATTATGATTTTTTTTTACCTCTCGCCAAAGACAAGTAGGATTGCAATTTTATATGGGCGGCCTTGGTCAGGATTTCACAGGGCGAACTACATTGGTGCTACCACCTTCAAATAATAAATTAATGCCACCAAAATCAGCTAATACCTATTCTAAAATTTTATAAACAGACGATGGAGAGAGGGAAGTACACTTTAAATGGAGGAAGGGAAAGGGGAGAAGGAAAAGACTAAGGGGTTACTTTACGGCTAATCGGCACACTTTCACATGAGGCGATCATCATAGTCGTCGGAAGTAGCAACGCATCTGTGATTGACTTCAGATGGAACCCATGTTCTGTATGAAGTTGCTCACAGATGTCACAAGGTGGCAGTAACTACTTACCATCAGGTGGACTGCATGCTCGTTTGCTACTGCAGTCAGGTAAATAAAAATCAAATAAAAATACCAATAGCTTACCTTAGTCACCATTATACTCCTCGCCCCTATCATGAGTCCGTGTCGCGAGCAAATCGCTTGCGGCGTAATCTCACCCAATAGCACAATCGAGAGAGTCGAAAATATCACCGCGAAGAGACCCGACGTTAGATCGTCGAGCAATATCGTAAACGTTGAATTAACAGCAACATTTCCGAGTAGAATGCTGCATAGCAAATAGTTCCCGTGGTCGCGAACCGGCATGATCGTCCTCGCATATTTCCTCTCCTGCTCTGTCCCTGTGTTTGATATTATCTTCAGTTCCGTTCTATCCAGCGACATCAGACCTAGATTTAGCCCCGAGAAAAGCGCTGAGAACATCAGGCACACCAGAATCAGTATCAATGAGAACCACAGAGGCAGTAGCTTGTTGTGAGTGGCTATAACTTTGAAGGTATCTGTGCCTTGGTGGAAATATTTCCCTTCGTCCATCGCTGGGTCCGTAATACCCAATGGAAGGTTTTTCGCACAAATGTACAGTTTTGACCCGGTTATTGGCGATGGCGCCCACAACTCGAAGAGTGCTGTGTACGGTGTCACAGTGTTGCTTAGAGCCTGTAAACGAGTTTTGGGTGAGTTCGAGAAACAATAGTAATTATTTTTATATAGATTACGATTTCATACGCATTCACTGAATGAGTATCGGTTCCATAAGAGAGGTCATCTCAGAACTCATTCATTCTGAGGGAAGTCCCTTAACCCCGCAATGGAACAAAAAACGTGTGCGTGTACTAGCGTACACTCGTAAGAAGTGAAACTTCTTTATGACGTTATTTTTCAAAAAATAATTTACTATATGCAACTTTACAGAAATTGGTTAAATAAAGTTAAATTAGATAAAGTTTAATAAAAGACTTTTATTAAACTTTATCTAATAATCTAATCTATAATAATCTATCTAATATCACGCGTGGTAGGGATAAGAAAAAGATGGCGCGTAACGCAAAAATGTTACACAAATTTTTTTTCCAACCCCGATAAAGAAGTTTCACTTCAATAATGCAGTGGGACAAATACATTACATTATAGTACGTAATATTACATTACAGTAGGGCATCAGCCGTTAACTTAATTACACACAGTATAAACTAGAAGAAAAACATTATATAATATGTAATCGCAATGATAGCCAAATGGTTGAAACCCGGCCTCTCAATCTAGTGTCCGAGGTTCGAATCTTTGGCAGGCTACACTGATTTTTCTAAAATAATGTGAGTGTTAGATTTTTTCTTTATTTTTTTGACTGAAGTAGCAAACGAGCATGCAGTCCGCCTGATGGTAAGTGGTCACTGCCGCCCTGCGACATCTGTAAGCAACTTCATACACAACATGAGTTTCATCTGAAGTCAATCACAGATGCGTTGCTACTCCCGAGGACTATGATGGTCGCCTCATATAAAAGTGTGCCGGCAACCACGCCCTTTCGTCTCCCGCAAGAAATGCTTCACGCTAAAAATAGGTGTGGCGGTGGTACTTCCCCGGTCGAACTACACTGCTTCTACCTTCAAATTATCACTGCTTTCCGTTGAAGGAAAACATCGTGAGAAACCTACACACTTGAGAGGTCTCTAAAAAGTTCTCAGAGGTGTGTGAAGCTACCATTCACAGTTGGCCAGTGCGATGGACTAAAGCTTTTTTGATGACCCGCGTGGCGCAGCGGTTACCATACTGGACTGACGCGCAATGGGTCCCGGGTTCGATTCCCGGCCAGACAGGTATCTGAATGATGAGTTTAAATTCCTTTTCTGGATGTGGATGTTTGTGTATTCGTCTTGTGTGTGTCCATGGTACCCACGACACAGGAGAAAATCCTAGTGTGGGACTATGAGTGTCGGAAGCGTGTGTGCTTCTTACTTGCTACTTCTGTATGATCTAATAAAAAGTCCGACTATATGCTTTTTATAAGTATGTTTAAAACAATAAAGATAAAAAGGTTAATTACAAATTACGACATGGAGATAACAATTTACTAAACATATTAATACTATTAAGAGAAGTTTTTTCTTATATTATTTCAGATACAAATACTTGAAGTTTAATTTAAGAAAAAAAAAATTAAGTAATAGTTATAGTTTTTGACGACCCCCGTGGCGCAGCCAGGCCAGACAGGTATCTGAATTCAATCACAGTTTAGATTCTTGTTCTGGGTCTGGGTGTTTGTGTATTGCACCCTGTAGTTCCGGGAACAGAATAGGGCTACAGCATCCCCTGCCTGTCGTAAGAGTCGACTAAAAGGGGCTTCCGGGGTTGCGGGCGGCTAGAGTGGGAGCTCGAACATTTCAGTCAGGTGATCCCGGGAAAGACGGCGGTATGTGTGGTCGCATAGCGTCGTAAAGACTAGACGGAGCAGTGGCCCAACCGCCCATCTGGGAGGAGCCCGATGGGGCAGCGCGCTCGAAGGATTCCGGTTGAAGTCGTTTCGAGATCCCGGAGTCCTCCTTTTCAGCGCCGAGGACGGCCACCGGGGGGGTTTTAGTGCGGTAAAAATCCCACATAACCCTGCGTCGCTCCCACGGCGTCGGGTACCTTTTGAAGGTTTCCCCCTCGAAAACAAAAAAAAAGCTCAACCTTCTACACGTGAGTGTTAATATCCTGCGGAGCTCCCTTATGGGACTTCGCCAAAGCCCCTTGTCCTGCCCCTTGGGGCCATAATCCGATGAAGACTTAAAAGCCTCATAATAGGCTAAAGTCAACCTCTGGTGGTGTTTAGTGGGTAGGCACGTAAGTTATTCGTGAGTCCCACATAACCAATGCGGACGGCCGCATTGGTATGCATAAGCATTCACTACCACCCTCCCAGTCTGGGCGCAAAAAAAAAACATAAACTCCGATGACTTGGTCCCCTTGAGATAATGGGAGAAGATCGTGGCGAAAAAGAGCCTATGTAGGTCCATCAAAGGATCGTCGACCAGTCAGGCGCCCCAGATATCGTTGGGGCGATGTTGCCGCAGATCTCCGCGAGCTTCAGAATAGCGAATGGCATGAAACCGCACAACACCGGAGGCCAAGACTCACTTTGGGTCGCTCAGCCAGCGAAGTAAGGAAGTAAATACACCCTTCCACCGAAACGTAAGAACTCCACGTTAGAAATAAGGGTGGCGGTGGTACCTCCTGATGGAACCGTATATGTTCGTTTTTTTATCTGACTGAAGTAGCAAACGAGCATACAGTCCACCTGATGGTAAGTGGCCACTGCTGCCCACGGACATCATTCAATAAAAGACAGAAATAAAAAATCTTTTTTTTTATCCGACTGAAGTAGCAAACGAGCATGCAGTCCACCTGATGGTAAGCCGTCACTGCCGCTCATGGACATCTGTAATCAACTTCATACAGAACATGGGTTCCATCTGAAGTCAATCACAGATGCGTTGCTGCTCCCGAGGACTACAATGGTCGCCTCATGTGAAAGTGTGCCGGCAACCACACCCTTCTATCGAAACACAAGAAATGCTTCACGCTAGAAATAGGTGTGGCGGTGGTACTTCTCCGGTCGCACTACACTGGTTCTACCACCTCAAATTGCTTACAAATGCCCATAGCCGGCAATGACTTACCATCAGGTGGACTGTATACCCGTTTGCTACTATTCAATAAAAGACAGAAATAAAAAACTTACCATATATTCTCCTTTCAGTAAGAATTTGCATGGCTGACCAAAGTCCATTGGGTCATGCGTGAACGCTATGACCGTCCTTGAGCTTAAACCTTGACCGAAGAGTCTGAAAAATATTATACTTTGAAGATGGTAGAATGTTGAGATGCCACGAATATTCGGCAAATATTCGTTATTCGTTTTCGGCCACGTTTTCGTTACTATTCGGTATTCGGCCGAAGTAAAAAAAAAAGGTGACAGAATACCTGAATAGCGAATAATTTTCGAATATTCGTGTCATCTAATTCTATCATACATAGAAATTTTTGGAATGACGACCCACATTGGTGGGGAGGGGGGCGGCCAATATATCTGTCTGACACCTAGTGGCATCCAGGTTCGATTCCCGGCTGGATAGATGAACAGAATGATTAATTAAAATTTTTCTTCTCCGTTTTGGTGCTATTGCATTCTTTTTATGTAAATGCCACCCATAGGAGAAAATTCTAGTATTGGACTACATAATAATAATAACTACGTAATAATAAGTATTGAAATATTTATTATTATTAGAGCAGTGATAGCCTAATGGTTGATTTGCCCTTTCGATCGGGAGGTCCGAGGTTCAAACCCACAGATTTTTTAAAATTATGTGCGTATTAGAAATTAATTATCACTGCTTTTCGGTGAAGGAAAACATCGTGAAGAAACCTACACACCCGATAGTTCTTTATAAAAAAGTTTTCGGAGGTGTGTGAAGTCCACGAATTCGCCAGCGCGGTGGGCTATGGCCTCTCTTATTCTGAGAGAAGACCCGTGCCCAACAGTGAGACAATAATGGGTTTGCGAGATTATTACTTACCTCAAAACTATTTTAGTATCAGCCAGAACGCTAGGTATTCCATCATCGATAATCTTGGGCTCCTTATCAGAATCTTCTATCCTCAGCCCTTCCACCACTATTGGCATTTGGTCAGCTCTCACCACCGAGAAATCATCTCCACCTGCCTGCCTCTGATTCCTCGTAACCATTGACAAATCTTCTTTTTCAGGCCTTTTTTGATCATCGAAGCTCTCGCCTTTCCCTACAAATATCTCGAAGCCAGTTTTTGACGCATCTCCAAGTTTCGGATCGCTTATAATCTCTCTCTTCTTTATCGGTGCTTCATCAAAATCATAATTCACTTTGAATTCTGGGTCTATATTCCTTTTCCTTCTTTTAATGTTATTACTATCTACATCAGCGTAATCTGAATGCTTCTTGTACAGCGGTTTAGCTAACACATCTAAAACTGAATGGTCTCTGTATATAATTTCAAAATTAGGGCTTTTTGTCGTAACTTCAGTGTATACATCATCTAGGCTCTCTATTGGGACATATTTGTCTTTGTTCCTGAACAAAATTTCGAATTTTGGACCTTTTACTGCCCTATTACTTTGAGCATCATCTACGTTGCTCAAGGGTATATATTTTTTCATCAACGCGTACTTCTATATCGTCTCGCTCTTGTCTTGTGGGTTTGGGTGGATTAGGGAGATAGTTTACATCTGTATCATGTGATAAATCACCCCAATCATTTGTTGTCTGTCCCAGATCATTGTCGACATCATTTAGCGTTGTATCCCGTTGTTTGGCTGCTTGATGATTTGGTTGTCTGTGAACGAAAAATTCCACTTTAATTCTAATATTTTATGTAGTGTTATTTAAAAGGAGAAAAATCAGTATAGATGTAGCCTTGATTACGTAACTGAATAATTCATTTATGGACTGATTGTCTGTCTCTACTATAATGTTTGACAAATAAAACATATCGTTTAAATCTATATACTACAATGTAACTTATTATTTTTCTTATATGTTTGGTTGGGAATTTGGTTCATTACCCGTGTAATTACAATACAATCAATTACCAATCTTACTACCGGTAGTAACACGGGTAATTTTATTACCGTTGTTACTACTGCTGCTAGTAGTAGCACGGAGAAAAAAAAATAACCTTCTTACTACTATCTTAAATCGCAAACGAAAAATCCATTTGGGCTCTGGGCTGTAGAGCAAACCAAAGAAATGGACATTTATACACATATGCTCGCAAAAATTTACCCTCAACACGATGCAGTCAGGTAATGAAGTTAAGATTAAACTTTTTTTATGCGACTGTAGTAGCAAACAAGCCTGGCATCCACTTCATGGTAAGCGGTCACTGTTGCACATAGAACAGGGGTTCTATCAGATGTAGGTGGTAGAACAGGAAGCACCACCGCCGCACCTATTTCTAGCGTGAAGCAGTTCTTGCGCGAGATGGAAGGGTGTGGTTGCCGGCACACTTTTATATGAGGCGACCATCATAGTCCTCAGGAGTAGCAACACATCTGTGATTGACGTCAGATGCAACCCATGTTCTGTATGAAGCTTACAGATGTCCATACGGCAGTGACCACTTACCATCAGGTGGACTGCATGGTATTTAGCTACTTCAGTTCAGCAGTGCTAACTTCACATCGCTTCTTGGTAGAGTCGTGAAGTCAGCAGAGGGTGGTATTGTTAACGTCACTCAAAGCTACAACACGGAACTATCTCTTCGTTTCGTTTTTTTATAAAATTTATTACCATTGCTGTATTTGTGATCTTTTATCCACATCAACCCATTATTGGCCCACTGCTGGGCACGGGTCTTTTCCCACAATGAGAGAGTTTAGGCCATAGTCCCACCGCGCTGGCCAAGTGCGATTGGTGGACTTCACACACCTCCGAGAACTTTTTTTTTTAATAACTCGGGTGTGTAGGTTTCCTCACGATGTTTTCCTTCACCGAAAAGCAGTGATAATTAATTTCTAATACGCACATAAATCATTGGTGCGTGCCTGGGTTTGAACCTCGGACCTCCCGATCGAGAGGGCAAGTTTCAACCATTAGGCTATCACTCTATCAATCTTTTATCACTCTGTATTAATTATATCAAGTGAATTGTCCTCAAGAGTTATTATTTTGCAAGAGACCCATAGTCGCCCACAACACGTCTGAAGAAAATGTTGTCAAGAGTAAACAAATGCCGACATAGGTTTATGTATATCAAGCGCTGCTGTTATGGTACGGCCAGACTTGATAGCGAAGATTCGTGTTCGCGTTGTCACGATAAAAGTTCGTGTTCGATCTATGACGTGCTTGGCCACATTAAAAAATAAACTTCACCGCGTCGCGATAGTCAAGAACGTCGCGATAATTAATTCATTCATAATTTTGTATGAATTCTAATGCGCGCGACGTGTAGCCAACCGCACGAACTTTGTCGCGACAAAACTCTTTGATGTGTTGCAATTTACCGACAGCGGCGCGAAGGGCATTCGTCTTCGCGAAGATGATTCGCGATAGGACGAAAACTTTGGCCAGACGTGTCGCGACAACGCAAATCTTCGCGTTATCGCGATAGTGTGGCCCCAGCATTACAGAAAAGCGCAAGCAACGTTCTTTCAAGAATACACTCGCGATTTTCACTCATTCACAGTTGGAGCATGACGATTTCAGCTGAAAGTATTTTTATTTAGATATACTAATATAAAAAATACAAGTATGTCTGTAAGTTCAATACGTGTCTGTACAGGTGAATTATGAAGGTTTTGTATATTGAATTATTATAATATTAGTTTTTTTTCTGCTTTGACCAAGTTTGTCACTGTAATCTAATACAGATCATAGCGAAATTCGACCTGTAGTTTAAGTGAAAGAGTAAGAAACACATACACACAAACTTTGACGTTTAAAAACGCTTTCTACACTCATAGCCCCACAGTAGGATTTTCTCCTGTGTCGTGGGTGCCATGGACACACACAAAGACAAGTACACAAACACCCAGACCCAGAACAAGAATCTAAACTCATCATCCAGATACCTGTCTAGCCGGGAATCGAACCCGGAACCCATTGCGCGTCAGACCGGTATGGTAACCGCTCGGCCACGCGGGTCGTCATAATACGTGTCTGTACAGGTAAATTATGAAGGTTTTGTATATTGAGTTATTATAATATTACTACTGTATTATTACTGTAATAATTATTCCATTTGTCAATACAGATCATAGCGAAATGCTACCTGTAGTTTAAGCGTGAAAGAGTAACAAACACATACACACAAACATTCACGTTTATAATATCAACTAGCAGAACGAACGCGACTTCATTCGCGCAAAATATGATGTAATCTATCCAATCATCATACATTTAAAATCCACTCCAGGACTCCCCCATCCGTAATGGGGTTTGGGTCAGTAGTCACCACGCCTGGCGCGAGTTGACGACAACAGTGGGTGCTGATGTTATTTTTATAGTAGTCCGAAAAAACTTAACGTAACATAAGCGCTCTACGGCTGCTTTGCGAGGGGACACACTGGCCATTGCGCGGCGGCGGTATCCAAGTATTTCGTAGATGATATGTTTTCATATATTGTAGAGCATTTTTAAGCTATTACATAACTTTGCACTTTAACTAGAGCAGTGATAGCCTAATGGTTGAAACTTGCCCTCTCGATCGGGAGGTCCGAGGTTCAAACCCAGGCACGCACCAATGATTTATGTGCGTATTAGAAATTAATTATCACTGCTTTTCGGTGAAGGAAAACATCGTGAGGAAACCTACACACTCGAGAGTTCTTAAAAAAAAATCTCGCATGTGTGTGAATTCCACCAATTCGCACTTGGCCAGCGCGGTGGACTATGGCCTAAACTCTCTCATTTTGGGAGAAGACCCGTGCCCAGCAGTGGGCCAATAATGGGTTGATGCGACTGCGACTGCGCATAACTTTCATAGCGGGCTTTGAGCGAGGCAACCGAATGAAGAGATTCCGTAACGAAAAAATCTAACACCCCCACTCCGCCTACCATGTAGCGCGGCCGAGCGTTCGCTTAACATGTATGTATATGGTACGACAGTCCGAGGCCCGCACGGATCGAGACGAGCTGCTCGGAAATCGGACGAATATAAAAGCAGCTGTTTATGAGACAGTATATAGTATCAAAGAATAAACTTGAATTAATTACAAAGAAAAAAAACAATGCATAAACAAATAATTATAATTGCATAAGTTGATAAAGAATGCTATGCTTTACCGCGGCAGTCCCCGAGAGCCGCATGTTGATTTTGTTCTATTATCCATAGGTACCGCGGCATCGTCCCCGTAGTTCCGGGATCAGAATAGGGCTACGGCATCCCCTGCCTGTCGTAAGAGGCGACTAAAAGGGGCTTCCGGGGTTGGGCAGGCGGCTAGAGTGGGAGCTCGAACCGTTCGGTCAGGCGATCCCGGGAAGGACGGCGGGACAACGCGCTCAGAGGATTCCGGTTGCGGTCGGACCGAGTACCCGGAGTCCTCTTTATAGCGCCGAGGACGGCCACCGGGAGTCCACGGCGGCGGGTACCTTTTGAAGGTTTCCCCCTCGAGAACAAAAAAAAAAAAGGTACCGCGGCATATACGATGAAATACATTTTAAGCAAATTTTTTTTATACCTTGATTAACGTTACTGAATTTTAAGCAAGGACCCCTTACGTATTCTAGTTATAAAGATAGCCTATGTTACTCAGGGATAATGTAGCATTCTAACGTTGAAGGATTTCTTAAAATCGGTTCAGTAGTTTTTAATTTAATTCATAACAAACATATAAAATACAAAGTTTTCCTCTTTATAATATTAGTATAGATAAATTTCCTACACGCGAAAGCTTTACCATTAAAAGTCGAATTTAAAATTAAATCAGTATCAGTATATTGTCACCGCATTTCAAGCGACGAGCGACATCAGGAATTTCAACTAGTATCGTTCGCGGTTGGTCGCGTGCCAAACCACAGTATCGATTAACTAATCAACATTAGGATTCTTACTACGGTTACCGTTTTAACCAAACAAGATTATATTATGCCGATCTCCGTTTCTGCGGTTGTAGGAGGATAATGGTGAGAAATTATAGCCTAATGGTTGAACCTCAAAATCGGGAGGTCCGAGGTTCAAACCCAGGCACGCACCACTGGTATATGTGTGTATTAGAAATTAATTATCACTGCTTTTCGGTGAAGGAAAACATCGTAAGGAAACGTACACACCCAAGAGTTCTTTGAAAAAAAAAGTTCTCGGAGGTGTGAGAAATCCACCAATTAGGACTTGGCCAGCGCGGTGGACTATGGCCTAAACTCTCTCATTCTGAGAGAAGACCCGTGCCCAGGAGTAGGATAATAATGGGTTGACGACGACATATAATCCGATGTCTACTCATGAGGTATGTGTAGGGTCTCCATATAAGAATTTACGGATGGCTTGGTTCATGAACATAGCAATTTTGTGGCTTATGTGGCTTATGTCCCCCACCATACTTGGGTTGTACCCTAGGAGGATAATGAGGGATAGAATACAAGGACAGGCAATACTGCCTTTAGAGGCAGATTTAGAAGAGGCCTCTGACCAAAAATCTAGTAGAGTCCTATCTCCAAGATATATTTTATTAGAGCTCCGTGTAGTTCCGGGATTAGAATAGGGCTACGGTATCCCCTGCCTGTCATAACGACTAAAAGGAGCTTTCGGTGTTGCGGGCGTTGTTGTTGTGTTACTAGAGTGGGAGCTCGAACCGTTCAGTCAGGCGACCCCGGGAAGGACGGCGGTATGTGTGGTCGCATACCGTCGTAAAGACTAGACGGAGCGGTGGGCTCAGCCGAAAGGCAAAAACGGCTCAGTCTTAGTACCAAGGGTACCGTTAGTACTTAGGGTACCGTAAAAACGGGACCCTATTACTAAGACTGAACTGTCCGTTTGTCTGTCCAGTTAGACTTGAATTTTACTCAGATGATGTATTTCTGTTGCCGGTATAACAACAACTACTAAACACAGAATAATATAAATGTTGAAGGAGAGCTCCCATACAACATAAGCGATCTTTCACCGTGTTGTTAAGAATGATACGGAACTCGTGCGCGAGTCCAACTCGCACTTAACCGGTTTTTACTCTTCTGATACGACACGCCACGACACATCAGACAAATATAACCACCTTAATTACGCAAATTAGAAAAAAGCGTAACTGTTTGCGTTTTTACCGACAAGTAGTTCTAAACTCATAGCCCCACACTAGGATTTTTCTCCTGTGTCGTGGGTACCATGGACACACAAGACGAATTCACAAACACCCAGACCCAGAACATGAATCTAAACTCATAATTCAGATACCTGTCTGGCCGGGAATCGAACCCGGAACCCATTGCGCGTCACACCGATGTGGTACCATGGACACACACAAGACGAATTCACAAACACCCAGACCCAGAACATGAATCTAAACTCATAATTCAGATACCTGTCTGGCCGGGAATCGAACCCGGAACCCATTGCGCGTCACACCGATGTGGTACCATGGACACACACAAGACGAATTCACAAACACACAGACCCAGAACATGAATCTAAACTCATCATTCAGATACCTGGCCGGGAATCGAACCCGGAACCCATTGCGCGACACACCGATATGGTAACCGCTCTGCCACGCGGGTCGTCAATCGTCAAACAGTAACGCACACACATCCTGAGACTTACGCCTGTATTCGCATCAACCCATTATTGGCCCACTGCTGGGCACGAGTCTTCTCCCAGAATGAGAGAGTTTAGGCCATAGTCCACCGCGCTGGCCAAGTGCGAATTGGTGGACTTCACACACCTCCGAAAACTTTTTTTTTTTTAAGAACTCTCGGGTGTATAGGTTTCCTCACGATGTTTTCCTTCACCGAAAAGCAGTGATAAATAATCGCACATAAATCATTGGTGCGTGCCTGGGTTTGAACCTCGGACCTCCCGATCGAGAGGACAAGTTTCAACCATTAGGCTATCACTGCCTGTATTAGTAGTATTATGTAGATCGATATTGTGTCTTATATCGCTTAGCCAACATTTCAGGCAAGGTCGCGTGACGTCACGCACATAAAATATGAAAATAACGTTATGGCGTCTCGTAATGGATAACCTCATCCGAGACGTGCTCTGTGCCACTAGAAATAAATAAATATACTTTTTGTACAGTCACAAGCAATAAGATGTGACTATGGAAGATTGGCAAGAGTATCTGACCCAAGAAGGAGTTCAATAATATCTGACTACACGAACGCAGCAAAAATATCTGACATTGATCTTTTTCTTTTTGTGCCTCTTCACTACTGAAGGTTGGCCGTTAGTTCCTTGAATCTCTCTATATCCATGATACTCTATCTCTGACATTGATAGGCAGCATAATGCAGTAGCGTCAAAATTATGTGATTTGACGTTCATCTACATAATTTTGACGTTACTGCACATGTCACATCTTATTGCTCGTGACTGTACATACAATTCGCACTTGATCAGCGCAGTCAACTATGGCCAAAAACTCTCTTATTATGAGTGAAGACCCTTATCTTTTTTTTTTTGTTGTCGAGGGGGAAACCTTCAAAAGGTACCCGACGCCGTGGGAGCGACGCAGGGTTATGTGGGATTTTTACCGCACTAAAGCTGGCCGTCCTCGGCGCTGAAAAGGAGGACTCCGGGATCTCGAAACGATTGCAACCGGAATCCTCCGAGCGCGTTGCCCCATCGAGCTCCTCCCAGATGGGCGGCTGGGCCCACCGCTCCGTCTAGTCTTTACGACGATATGCGACCACACATACCGCCGACCCTTATCTAGCAATGAGATAATAATAAGGAGTCACCCGTCGCATCGGTCGAAATTCGACCGTAATTTGAATTAAAAAACTAATCTTCATATTGTCCAAAGTAAACTATTTCTCAAATTCAAATAAATTGTAATAATCAAGTTATTTTGAACGCACCCGTTAAAGGTAATGTATAATTAGCTAAGCTGCATTTAAAAGCAATAGCGGGTATTTGGACCAAGACATCTGACATTTTGACGTTATGTTTTTTCATAGACATTTCGTTGAAATTTGACCATGACCTCGATAGAAACATAGGTTATTCATTAACGATATGACCAAAGGGGGCGAAGCCGTGGGTATACGCTAGTATGGGATGTATATAAAATTCTCGTGTCACAGTTTTTGTTGCCATACTCCTCCGAAACAGCTTGACCGATTTTTACCAAATTTTATATTCTTATTCAGTAGGTCTGAGAATCGGCCAACATCTATTTTTCATCCCCCTTAAGGGTTGTCCACCCTTAACATTTTTTTTTTATTTTTTATATGGCAAAACAACGTTTGTCGGGACAGCTAGTAAGTTGTGAAAATTATGTGCTCGATTGTGATTCATAGTAACGAGCGTTCGGTATGGGGGTTACATAACGCGAAACGAGGCGCCACCGAAATAGATTTCCATGGAGATATGGAAGACATTTCTATAGTTGTTTTTCTCATCGTTCGATTTTTATGTATCACGAATTGCGAAAATAACTTTTAGTTATTCTTATTCCATTGTAGCCAAGGAGCATGCAGTCCACCTGATGGTAAGTGGCCACTGCCGTCCATGGACATCTGTACTCAACATTATTAATGTATATGATTTTAGACTAGTATTATCGCGGAATTGATACATTATAATACTTAACGGGTACTCACGATACGGGGTTTATTTTTCCCTTTTTAGTTTATGTAAATCGCAAATAGTGCAAAGTGTGGTGCGTAAGGATACAGTTAGTGTTGTGTGTCGTGATATGGAACCTAAAAAAGAAAAACGAACTAGACGTAGGGTAGATAGGTTATTTTACCACTAGTGCTTGTCAACGGTTTCTCCCCGCTACCGCAGTTTGGCCGTGACCACGATCCATGCAACTGGGTCGAAATATCGGCAAAAAGAATTCTATAAGAATTCATAAACCGCATATCGTGAGTACCCGTTAAGTATTATAATTATTATTGTACACTTCGAAAAAGTTACGAAACGAAATCTCCTTCAAAGCCGACTCAACTCCGGGTCGTGGTCACGGCGAAACTGCGGTGGCGGGGAGAAACCGTTTACAAGCACTAGTGATAGATTAACCTATCTACCCTTCGTCTAGTTCGTTTTTCTTTTTCTTCCATATCACGACACATAACACTAAGTGTATCCTTACGCGCCGAACGTTGTACTCTTTTTTTTTTTGTTAAGGGGAGGAAACCTTCAAAAGGTACACCGAATCCTTGGGAGAAACTCAGGGTTATGTGGGATTTTTACCCACTAAAACCTCCTCGGTGGCCTTCCTCAGCGCTTGTAGTAGGGGACTCGGAAACTCCAACGGAACGAACCGGTGGCCTCTAGCGCAGTGCCCCTCACGGGCTCATCTCTTGGGGGACGTGTACCATCCCCCTTCATCATCCGGTGCTTACGGCGAGATGCAGCCACACATACCGCCGCCCTTCTCGGGGTTGCTTGTTGGACGGTTCGAGCTCCCACTCTAGCCGTCCGCAACCCCAGAGGCCCCCTGTTAGTCGCCTCTTACGACAGGCAGGGGATACCGTAGCCGTATTCTACTCCCCGACTATAGGGTCGAACGTTGTACTCTATGTGATTGACATAAACTAACCAATTATACTATGTAGTGATGACAGGCCTACGGGGCCACTTACAAAGTGTCATTTAGGTACAATTGTTTTTTCCTACACTACTACCGTATTGGGACCCGAGCTCAACAGAGAACAACCCCTGACGACCCGCATGGCCGAGCGGTTACCATACCGGTCTGACGCGCTATGGGTTCCGGGTTCGATTCCCGGCTAGACAGGTATCTGAATGATGAGTTTAGATTCCTGTTCTGGTTCTGGGTGTTTGTGTATTCGTCTTGTGTGTCCATGGTACCCACGACACAGGAGAAAATCCTAGTGTGGGGCTATGAGAGTAGAAAGTGTGTGTTTTTTTTATCCTTATTTCCCAAAATGAACGAGGATTCTCAGGGTTCCACGGGAGAGACGATGGGAGTTTAAGTTGGCGTGACAACTAACCACATTTGGTCTGCATGGGTCCACGGGCATTTATCTTTTCAATAGTAAACTTAAATTGGGTTCCACCTATCAATGTAGGCACATTAAGAATGTTTAGACGACCCGCGTGGCCGAGCGGTTACCGTACCAGTCTGACGCGCAATGGGTTCCGGGTTCGATTCCCGGCCAGACAGGTATCTGAATGATGAGTTTAGATTCATGTTCTGGGTATGGATGTTTGTGTATTCGTCTTGTGTGTGTCCATGGTACCCACGATACAGGAGAACATCCTAGTGTGGGGCTATGAGTGTAGAAAGTGTAGAAAGCGTTTTTAGACTTTACGGCCTTTTCAGTCTAATTGCAGTGAAACTTCTTTATCGGGGTTGGAAAAAAATTTTGTGTAACATTTTTTCGTTACGCGCTATCTTTTTCTGTTACGCGCCATCTTTTTCTTATCCCTACCACGCGTGATATTAGATAGATTATTATAGATTAGATTATTAGATAAAGTTTAATAAAAGCCTTTTATTAAACTTTATCTAATTTAACTTTATTTAACCAATTTCTGTAAAGTTGCATGTAGTAAATCATTTTTTGAAAAATAACGTCATAAAGAAGTTTCACTTCTTACGAGTGTACGCTAGTAGGTACACGCACACATTTTTTCTCTCCTTCCTCCTTCTCTCCAATTTCCTAATGTTAGAAGCATATTAATAAAATCTAGTCACCCATAATAACGGTCGAAATTCGACCGTAATTTAACCCAAAAACTAAACTTCATATTGTCCAAAGTAGCACGAATATTTCTCAAATTCAATGTTTTTTCATAGTAAGACATTGAATGTTCTATTTCGTTTATTATGCATGTGTGTGTCAAATGCAAGTTAGTGAGTGTAATGTGTTTTTAGTTGATTGTATGTATGTTTAATGCATTATTTGATAATAATATTAGCATTGCGCAATCCTTCTCTACATCAACTTTATCCGTGCATAATTTCATACTCCTCCGTCTGCGGCAAGTATCTTAAAAACGAATTACAAATTTTTGCTTCACGTATTAATATATAGATAAATTAATCATCATTACAATCAACTTTATAGCCTTCTAATATTCTCTCATCTATCGTGGAATAATTCTCCTACGTCAGGGGCCGTTCGCGAACCCCGAATGCCTCCACGAGTGACCTACTTGATTTGACATTTCACGGCTTATTAGCAGATGTTATGGATATGAAATTTCGGTTCTAGATATGCATATAGGAATAATATTTTAACGATTTCGGGAATGATTAGGGACATAGTTCGTCCCTTTAGTTTCGGGATCAGAATAGGGCTACGGCATCCCCTGCCTGTCGTAAGAGGCGACTAAATGGGGTTTCCGGGGTTGCAGGCGGCTAGAGTGGAAGCTCGAACCGTTCGGTCAGGCGATCCCGGGAAGGACGGCGGTATATGTGGTCACATACCGTCGTAAAGACTAGACGGAGCGGTGGGCCAGCCGCCCATCTGGGAGGAGCCCGATGGGGCAACGCGCTCAGAGGTTTCCGGTTGCGGTCGGACCAAGTTCCCGGAGTCCTCTTTTTAGCGCCGCTCTTTAAGGGTGTGGTTACCGGCACCATTTCACATGAGGCTACCATCATAGTCCTCGAAAGTAGCAACGCATCTGTGATTCAGATGGAACCCATGTTCTGTATGAAGTTGATTACAGATGTCGCAAGGCGGCAGTGACCACTTACCATCAGGTGGACTGCATGCTCGTTTGCTACTTCAATCAGATAAAAAAGACAACTCAAATCTAAAATATATCGTACACTTCAATATTCGCCCATATAACATCTGTAGAGCTCTCAAAAAATACAAAACCGGTATCGAACTACAAAGCTACACGAGGTAGCTCTTTAAAATAAATGCTTCATCAATTCACTATGTAGGTCGAGGGCCGGAAGTCCGGGGTACCGTGGCAAAATACGAAAACCATCGGAATAAATTATGACGGTCTTACGACCTTGGTATGAGGGTCCCTCTACATAATTAATACAAATGAGCACGCAGTGTTGTTTTGGGTTTTTGTCCGAAATTCACCTGATAAATGGATACTGCCGTCCATGGACGTCTGTAAACAGAACATGGGTTCTACCTGAAGTCAATCAAAGATGCGTTTCTACTACCGAGGACTACGATGGTCGCCTCATATAAAAGTGAACTAACCCAACCTTTCCACCGAAACGCAAAGGCTCCACGCTAGAAATAGTTGTCATACACAAATGGTGTATTTATGAGTATGCACTCTTCTCTTAAATCAAGTGTCAAAATAGTTTATTAATGTAGGTTTTACTTGTTATCTTTTCTATATTTTATTTATTATTACTATTATTTTGTGTTTCAATACTTATACTGTCACTTCTAGTTTCGTTCTTCTTTTATTTAATTTCTCTATTTTATCTTTTACTTTATTTTCTTCTTTTTTTTCTATTATCTTTCTTTTACTGGTACCGACTTCGATTTTTCTGCGCTTCCCAAAGGTTGGCTGGCAGAGAATGCTTTTTAGCATTAAGCCCGTCTATTGTACTACAATTTTTGAAGTGAAACTTCTTTAGGCGCATGAGGGTAAATTTTTTACAGATGAAACGTCACGCCGGTATGCAACGGAAGTGTCGGAAAAGAGAGAGAGAGTGATCGAGACCGATTGAGAGAGAGTAAGACAGGGCGAACGTAGCATGAGCAACTAGCCGTGGAGTGAGAGTAGGGAGCAAGCGAGTGAGAAAGATTGAGAGAAAAAGTGAGACAGAGCGAACGTCGTATCACGCCTTTTTCCCTTCCTCTTAATCTTGGAAATTTAAAGTTTTAGATTTGTATAAATAAAAACAAGATTTATAAATTAGTTCGCCAAAGAAGTTTCACTTCTGACATGTGTACTTTGTACGCACGCATGTTTTTTTTCTATTTTCTTTCTTTTACTGGTACCGCCTTCGATTTTTCTGCACTTCCCAAAGGTTGGCTGGTAGAGAATGCTTTTTAGCATTAAGCCCGCCTATTGTACTACAATTTTTTATTGGTGCAATAAAGTGTAAATAAATAAATAAATGGGCAGTCAAAGGTAGACCCTTTAAATCTACTTCGAAGGCTGAAATACCCGAAACGTCTCACACGAGATTCAAACCTACACGTGCGATGAAAAACATAATTCTACAATATTGGCTGTATTCCAATTATCATTGGCCTTGTTGAAAAAAATATTTTGTTTATGGTACCTTCGTTCATAGACCTTGCTACTAATATTTTAGTATATATAATAGTATGAGCGGTGATAGCCTTATGGTTGAAACTCCTTTCAATCAGGAGGTCCAAGGTTCAAATCAAGCATCTCTGATTTTTCTAAAAAACAATGAGCGTATTAATTAACTCTCAATACTTAACAGTGAATGAAAACATAGTGAGAAAACCTATACGTCTGTTACCCTTGTTAATGCTTTTACACGAAGTTGCGAGATTTTTTTCTTACACTTGGCACATTCATAAAATACTATCGAAACGTTTCAATAAAGTAACGCTTGCAGATAGATTTTTCGGATAGGATAAGATATTTGCGCCCTGTAGTTCCGGGATCAGAATAGGGCTACGGCATCCCCTGCCTGTCGTAAGAGGCGACTAATTGGGGCTTCCGGGGTTGCGGGCGGCTAGAGTGGGAGCTCGAACCGTTCGGTCAGGCAATCCCGGGAAGGACGGCGGTATGTGTGGTCGCATACCGCCGTAAAGACTAGACGGGGCGGTGGGCCCAGCAGCCCATCTGGGAGAAGCCCGATGGAGCAACGCGCTGATAGGCTTCCGCCTGTGGTCCGTTGGAGGTCCCGGAGTCCTCTTTATAGTAGCGCCGAGGACGGCCACCGGGGAGGGGGTTTAGTGCGGTAAAAATCCCACATAACCCTGCGTCGCTCCCACGGCGTCGGGTACCTTTTGAAGGTTTCCCCCTCGAGAACAAAAAAAAGGATAAGATATTTACCGCACCAAAAGCAAACCTTAAACCAACCGCGAAAGTATGTAAACAGCTTCGAACCCTAAGGGGTTGTACTAACAAATACAAAAATATATCTTGCTTAGTAGAAAATGAAGACGAAATTCGTATGCGGGAAACAATTGTTTTGTTATAGGAAATTTCAATTCGATTGAGTGGCCTGGGACTTATGTGAGGTTTACGATGACAATATGTTCAATTAATTAGCGGATGGATTTGTGGTAGCGATATACCTCTCACTAGGGGAATTAGAATATTATGTGTGCATTAGATCGAAAGTATATTGGTATGGTATTTGTAAGGTGATACATATAATTTTAGACATAGGCGGTTGCGTTTTGGGGGAAATGTGTGGTTGCTCACTTTTAAGGGTTCTGTCTTTCGCTCCGGGGTGCTGGAGTAGAATGACCCAAAGTTGATCCAACAGCACCCCATATATTAAGGCGGAGAGGGCAAATGTCAGGTTTTTAGTAGGTCTGGTTTCTCAGGAGTCCTACATACCTATCGGACTCCCCTGTGTTCGATGGGACGCATAAAAGCATTTTCCAGACATAATAAATTTAAATGAATTTAAATTAAGAAAATAGTGTTAAAAATTTCAATGAATATAAATTAATAATAGTGTGAATAAAAAAAATATTTTATTTAAAAAAAAGCGTGGGGTGTCAATGGTTATAGATATTTTATTGACAGATGTGAGTAGAGTGATTATCATTTCGATAATATCTTAAAAAGCACCCCACGCTTTTTTTTAATAATATATTTTTTTTATTCGCACTATTATTAATTTATATTCATTGAATTTTTTAACACTATTTTCTTAATTTAAATTCAATTAAATTTATTTTCTATTTTTTAGTTCGGTTTTCTATAAAAAGCGTGTTTTTTAGTTTTTTCAAACTATTATTTATTTTCTACTTTTTAGTCAAATTAAAAAATGGAATAATTTTATCAAATTAGTGTATTGTCATCGGTCCTCAATAAATCTACAAAGTTTGAACGAAATCTGGCCGTTTAAAGTGGGTCAAAATCGCGCTCAAAGAAGTCGGTTACAAACATACAGGTGAAGCTAATAAAAAGCAAAGCTAATAAAAAAGGGTTCTGTCTTTCCGTCTGTCTGTATCTCATGAACCGTGATAGGTAGACATTTGTAATTTTCACTGATGATTTATTTCTGTTCGCTATAACAACGAATGTTAAAAGCAGAATAAAACTAATATTCAAAAGGACTCCGATAATCAACGTAAATTGTTTGCCGTTTTTATAGATAACTAGGCAACTGTACCCTGCGCGCGTTGCTACTCCATTACAAAAAAAATACACCAGCTCCAACCTTCCTTTTATAAGAAAGTACTTATGATGTACTTTCTTTACATTCCAAAAGGAAGGTTGGAGCTGGTGTTGTTTTTTTACATTCCAAAAGGGCCCCGAATTGTGTGCCCAAGGGCCCCAGCATAGTCTAAGACGGCCCTACGTGGCGGTCGTACCTCCCTAGGCTAACCATAGGCGTTCTACCTTTCGTCAAATGAAATGAAATGTCTTTATTTTGTATAGGCCTGCGGGGGCACTTACAAATTGTCAGTTACATTTTTTTTCTTACATTACCACCGGTTCGGAACACGACCTCAACTGAGAAGATCCGGCAAGAAACTCAGCGGGTTTGTCTTTTTTTCTTATTTATATTAATTTTTTGAAGTGAAACTTCTTTAGGCGCATGAGGGTAAAATTTTTACAGATGAAACGTCACGCCGGTATGCAACGGAAGTGTCGGAAAAGAGAAAGAGAGTGATCGAGACCGATTGAGAGAGAGTAAGACAGGGCGAACGTAGCATGAGCAACTAGCCGTGGAGTGAGAGTAGGGAGCAAGCGAGTGAGAAAGATTGAGAGAAAAAGTGAGACAGAGCGAACGTCGTATCACGCCTTTTCCCTTCCTCTTAATCTTGGAAATTTAAAGTTTTAGATTTGTATAAATATAAACAAGATTTATAAATTAGTTCGCCAAAGAAGTTTCACTTCTGACATGTGTACTTTGTACGTACGCATGTTTTTTTTTATATTATTACAATCATGTCAGTAGGAAGGTAATGTTTTTCGAGCGTATGGACGTTTGGATATATGTATTTCTCTATAAAGAAGGTGGTAGAACCCGTTCGGTAGTTCGACCGGGGATATACCACCGCCACACCTATTTCTAGCGTAAAGCATTTCTTGCGTTTCGTTGGAGGGATGTGGTTTCTGGCACACTTTTATATGAGGTGACTATCATAGTCCTCGGGAGTAGCAACGCATCTGTGATTGACTTCAGATGGAACCCATGTTCTGTATGAAGTTGATTACACATGTCGCAGGGCGGCAGTGACCGCTTACCATCAGGTGGACTGCATGCTCGTTTGCTACTTCAATCTGATAAAATATAAATACAAAAACGCAATACAGCCCAAACAGCTTGAACTCTAGAATCGCCATAGTTTGTGTTGACAATATGGATAAATCGGTGGCGTATTGTTAGTAGGGATTGCAATCCGGCCTCATTTTCAATCCGGCCGGATCCGGCTGTTTTTTTCTCAATCCGGCCGGATCCGGCATTAATCGAACGCTCAAAACAGTGTAAAAAAGGATCGATTTCTAACAGTAATTATTTTTGAAATGTATTATCATATTATTATTATATTATTATTTTGTATTATCTTTGTCAAAATATACAATCACCGGATCCGGTGGAGTTCCGGATCCGGTTGTGAATTGGTACCGGATCCGGTTTGTGTAAATTTATGCCGGATCCGCTGGATTACCGGATCCGGTTTTCCGGATTGCAATCCCTAATTGTTAGCTTAACCCGTCCAAAGAATATTAAGATTAAAGATCTTGCTAGATAAAATACAAAATGACACTACGTCATTATAGATAGGGAGTAAGGAAAAAATATATATAAAATTGCATTCAACTCATTAGTCATTTCTAAGAAACCATTTACATATGGCAATGTTTTTCAATCTTTTTTGAAGTGAAACTTCTTTAGGCGCATGAGGGTAAAATTTTTACAGATGAAACGTCACACCGGTATGCAACGGAAGTGTCGGAAAAGAGAGAGAGTGATCGAGACCGATTGAGAGAGAGTAAGACAGGGCGAACGTAGCATGAGCAACTAGCCGTGGAGTGAGAGTAGGGAGCAAGCGAGTGAGAAAGATTGAGAGAAAAAGTGAGACAGAGCGAACGTCGTATCACGCCTTTTTCCCTTCCTCTTAATCTTGGAAATTTAAAGTTTTAGATTTGTATAAATATAAACAAGATTTATAAATTAGTTCGCCAAAGAAGTTTCACTTCTGACATGTGTACTTTGTACGCACGCATGTTTTTTTGATGTCACAACTCCTCATATACCTAAATATTTAAAGACCTCTTTAAATACATGTTTTTTTCGGGTACAGGGTGGGTACCCTCCACTGTACAAATAAAAAAACATAAAAAATAAAAAATAACAAATCCATAATATAATCAATAGTAGTCGGTAATTACTATTTGCTTAAAGGAGCCTTAGTCAAACTAGCCCTACACAACATGTCTGAAAGCCTTGAAAGAGCTGGTTTCAGACATTCATAACGGTTTATCATCACACTTTGAAAATCACTGACGACCAAGAATTGATCATTATCAGTGATAATTTATGCTAATGACTTACCTACATGTAAATGGCCTGTTAGAGCACTCAGTAGTATGTCTGACGTACATTGTTGTATATGAACACTGACTCATACATGAGTATCAAATCTGATCGGTTTGATGAAATGAAATGAAATGTCTTTATTTTGTATAGGCCTGCGGGGGCACTTACAAATTGTCAGTTACATTTTTTTTTCTTACACTACCACCGGATCGGAATACGACCTCAACTGAGAAGATCCGGCAAGAAACTCAGTGGGTTTGTCTTTTTTCTTATTTATATTTTTTTATTTTTTTTATATATATTTGTTCACGAGAGGGAAATCTTAAAAAGATACCCGACGCTGTGGAAGCGACGCAGGGTTATGTGGGATTTATACCGCACTATCCCCCACACCGCCGTCTTCGGCGCTACAAAGAGGATTCTAGGATCTCCAAAGATCCTGTAGTTCCAGGATCAGAATAGGGCTACGGCATCCCCTGCCTGTCGTAAAAGGCGACTAAAAGGGGCTTCCGGAGTTGCAGGCGGCTAGAGTGGTAACTCGAACCGTTCGGTCACGCGATCCAGGGAAGGATGGCGGTATATGTGGTCGCATACCGTCGTAAAGATTAGACGGAGCGGTGGGCCCAGCCGCCCATCTGGGACGAGCCCGATGGAGTAACGCGCTTAGAGGATACTAGTTGCGTTCCTTTGGTGATCCCGGAGTCCTCCTTATAGCGCCGAAGACGGCCACCAGAGGGGTTTTAGTGCGGTAAAAATTCCACATAACCCTGCGTCGCTCTTACGGCGACGGGTACCTTTTGAAGGTTTCCTCCTCAAGAACAAAAAAAATAATAAAAAAAGGTAGGTATATCAGAGCGGTCCTAGATTCGTCCTTCCACGGTCTGGACGCGGTCCGCTTGTTGGTCACCGTCAGATTACTCCATAGTCCACCAGTGCAGTGTGCTAGAGTCTCACTCTCTCTCATTCTAAGAGTAGATATGTGCCCAGCAGTAGAATCATAACAGTTTGAAGAAAACACAAAACAGGGGTAAGTTTGGGATGTAAGAAAGACATAGGGCGCGTTCCAGAAGACGCTCACAAAGCCCAAAACGTAGTTCCACAAGACGACCGCGGTCGTTGTGGTCGCGGCGAATACGTCACTCATGACGTCATGACTTACGCCCACGCGACGCACACGACCCATCAAATAAGGTGGGTCGAGGTGATTGTTCCACTAGAGATTATGTCAGTAAGGCTCACAAGCTAGTGAAACGGGAAAAGCTGCGGTTGTGAGTGTGAATTAGGTACATAAACGTCTAATGGAACGCACTCATAGTGATTTGAAGTTTTCCCACTTAGGGGCTTGTCCATTAATCATGTGAGGCTCAAAAGGGGTCCATAAAAAATCACGAAATATCACAAGGGGGAGGGGGGGTAAAGTAATATATCACGTGTACTTATTTTTTCGGCAAGCGCGCGATACTCAATAGAAAAGCGGCGTTACATGTATTTATATATATGAAATAGAATTTGATACTTTTTTTATAAATAAAAAAATTGATTCCTTGCAGGTACGAAAAAATACACGATAAAGGGGGGGGGGGTCAAAAAATGCCAAAAAAAACATCACATGATTAATGGATAGTGATAGCCTAATGGTTGAAACTTGCCCTCTTGATCAGGAGGTTCGACGTTCAAACCCAGGCATGCACCACTGATTTATGTGCGTATTAGAAATTAATTATCACTGCTTTTCGGTGAAAGAAAACATTGTGAGGAAACCTACACACCCGAGAGTTCTTAAAAAAAAAAATAAGTTCTCGGAGGTGTGTGAAGTCCACCAATCTGCACTTGGCCAGCGCGGTGGACTATGGCCTAACCTCTCTCATTCTGAGAGGAGACCCGTGCCCAGCAGTGGGACAATAATGGGTTGATGAGAGAGATTAATGGATAGCCCCTTAGAACTCAGGTCAATGAACAACAAAGAGTGTAAAATGAGGATATAAAAATTATTTCTATTATAAGTCAGGAGTAGCAATACATGAATGACAGTTAATAAAGGCTCTTCAGCGTTATGATGGAATTCAATATCAACAATGAGGAAGGTGGTAGAACCAGTGTAGATCCAACCGGAGAATTTTTTCCATTCTCCGGTTGGACCTACACTGGTTTTTTCCATTTTGAAAATTTGCATTATAATAAAACCTAGATTAGCTACATTTACTTACCTAGAATTTTTAAATTTTGAACATTTTTATATGAGTAAACTAGTTATCATGTAATAGGTTCAACAATAAAATAATAAATTCAATGTTATAGAGTGAAAAATAATAGTACACATATTAACATATGACGCAGTAATGAAATATAAATTGTATTCTTAATATAGAGATATTTCTAAATAATATTTTATAATATATCTGAATAAATAAAGTTGGCTTATTTTCTATTTTTTTTACATTCTATTAATAGATTAACTTCAATTAATTGTGGCCTATTTCCAGCAGTGAACCTCAAAGGGCTGATAAATAGATGGATTGAATAAAAAAAAAAAAATACGTATACATTTCGTAATAACTAGAGAAATCTACACTTAATTGTCGCACAAGGTTGCGAAAATCGAAAAAATCCGTACCTTGCCACTCGTGTTGCTAACTCAGCTCCCGGCTCCAAAAACAGCTCACTACCCTGATGCAACCATTTACCACCAACCGGACTACTATTTTCCTTAGAATAATGCAAGCAAAAATATACTTTATCGTCCGAAATCGGCACAAACACCTCCACTTTCGTATACCACTGTTTTGTTTCTATCTCTTTTATTTCGTAATTAGGATAAATTAGATCACAGCTCCCACCCCTAGGACCCGCGTTAGGGGTTAATCTCCACGAATAATACCCGAGGAACTCTCCACCGCGCACGTACAATAAATATTTACAATTTAAACCTTCGCACGACTTGGACTCAACTGAAAAAGATACTATCCATGGTTCGCCGTTCGAATTCTCCGCTGCGCACAGTTTAAAAATAAAATAAAGCAATATCCCACAAGTCCGCAACACATTAAACACTTTTGCCATGTTTTGAGACACTGCGGCGTAACAAAAACAAGCGCTCCTATCGGCAGTATCACCACAACGACATGTTTTGCGAATTGACAGTTCGGCGGCATTTGTTGCCGGAACTGCGGCAATCTGTAAAAATATTGTGTTGTCATATCCGGATTCGCTTTTGCAAATATTTTATCTGTATTATCTTTATAGTCGATTGTATTAATATTTTATTTTTATAGAAATGATGTTTTGAATAAAATTAAATGCTTAAAATGAAAATATTGTTGTTGTTTTATTGTTAGTTTTTAACACAAATTATGGCGAGATTCAATTATGTCACCATGTTTTTATCTATCGATATATTTACATAATATAAGTTTTTTTGAGACTAAAATATAGACAACGACTTCCTTGTACAATTTTTACAAAACGCAAACATTTTAAATGCAGCATGAGTACTAATTCCTTTCATTTACTGAAAATAGTTTACTGTACTAATTTTTGGCAATTTGGACATAGACTAAAAATTTAGATCAGCTGTGTTTTCTGACAAATGCGCTTAATTATCTATGTAAGCTGGGCGTAATATTGACGTTATCTGTACCACTGTCCACTTCATTTGGTTTGGCAAGAAAAGTCAAAAATTAATGTGTTGGCTGGATTTAGGCAAAATATTCATTTAACGTAATTAGATATTATAATGAGAGCTGTATTATACAACGAGCCATGAAATTAGTTAAAATTTACTAGAAACTGATTAACTGTAGCGTAATTTCGTTATCGTGGATTTGGTTATAACCGTCATGTTTTACGATCTCTGTAATTGAGTGATATTCTGTATGGATATTGGAAGGATGGAGGTGAGAGAGGCGGGAGATGGGGCGGCGGCGGGGGAGTACGAAGGGGACCGGACGAAGAGCTACAGCTGGGCGGAAGTGAGGCAGGCGGTTCATGAGTTAAGGAAGGAGCTGTCGTCCATGTCTTTGATGGTTCCGACAGCTATATCGTTTCGGAAGCTCAGCAACGGGAAGACGAGAGTGTACTTCCTGACGCCGCCTCACAGCGGCTGCGATATCACGCTGCTGTACACAGACGTGAATACCACGGTGTCCTCGAGCAAAGCAAGGTGAGTTTGCTTGTATTTTAGCTTAACTACAGAATCTCTAAAGAGAGAGAGAGAGATCTCTTCAAGAGAGGTGCGAAAAGAGCTCTCCTTCACTGCCGGCGATGCATTGGCGACTCCTCTGGTGTTGCGAATGTCCACAGGCGACGGTGACTACTTTCCATCAGGTAGCCCGTCTGCCTTATCGTTAGGATAAATTATAAAAAAAGGAGAGTCAGGGCGAGAGGAATCTCTTTTTGAGGATAGTCAGGACAAGAGTAAAGATTCTAGTCTTTAGTTATTGTTGCAGAAGAAGTAGAACAACAATTGTTCGACCAGGGAGGTGACACTTAAAAAACGCTTAAAACGCTTTCTACACTCATAGCCCTACAGTAGAATTTTCTCCTGTGTCGTGGCTGCCATGTACACACACAAAGACATACACAAACACCCAGACCCAGAACAAGAATCTAAACTGTCTGAAACTAAAACATCTGTTTCTTGTGTGAAGCAGTTTTTACATTTTATTGGTATAGTTGCCTTACTTTCATGTATGCTGACAATCTTAGTCCTTGGGAGTAGTAATAAGGGTTCCATCCATCAGAAGTTTAGTCAATCACAGATGTGTTGCTACTCCCGAGGACTATGACGGTCTCCGCATATAGAGGTGTGCCGGCAACCACACCCTTCTGACGAAACGCAAATCTCCTTCACACTAAAAATAAGTATGGAGGTGGTACCTGCCTGCTTGAACTATATATTTTTTTTTTATTTTCTTCACAAATAGGCGCACCATCTTAAAATTAGCAAATAGCAGAATGCTAAATATCTTCAGATTGAAATATCCTACATCTGTTACATTAATTGAATGCTATTTAACATTTGCTTTAGAGCAAGAGATAGAGAGATTCAAGAAATGAAATCCCTCTACCTCTAGGGATTGAATGTATTAAATCCCACAATATCTAGGGATTGCATCTCTTTTGTCCCACAATCTCTAAAGATTGTGGGATGAAAGATATCCCTAAGGATATAAGGAATTAATCCCACTATCTCTTTGGATTCAATGTATTAAATCCCACAATCTCAAGGGATTGCAGCTATTAAATCCCACAATCTCTAGGGATTTAAGGAATTAATCTCACTATCTCTTTGGATTCAATGTATTGAATCCCACAATCTCTAGGGATTGCAGCTATTAAATCCCACAACCTCTAGGGATTTAAGGAATTAATCCCACTATCTCTTTGGACTCAATGTATTGAATACCTCAATCTCTAGGCATTGCAGCTATTAAATCCCACAATCTCTAGGGACTTAAGGAATTAATCCCACTTTCTCTTTGGATTCAACATATTGAATCCCACAATATCTAGGATTCAAAGTATTAAATCTCTCTATCTCTCTCCATTGATAAACTGCTCTTCATTTTCAATGTGGATAGATTTGGCGACCTCTTATTTGCAAAGTACTGGATTCAATGTTCGCAAAACATTTATACAATTCAAAAACATGCAAATATTTGCTACATCACTAGTATATACAGTGACTGATCCAGAATTCTGGCCGCTCTAGGTTAATTATAAGGATGCGCCCCCACCAGGTGTGTTAAAGTCGGCCTAAAAGTATTAACTACAGCTTGTCGAGCAAAAAAAAAAGGTAGCCAAATCGACATCATCCAGTGTGTTCGTGTTTTGTCTTGGTCTAGTTGAAATATGTAGGTTAGATGCAATGATGCTAGATTAATAGTGCATGCGAAAACACGATATCAGCGCGCTCCCTCAATCCTCGCGCCCTAGGCTGCAGTCTAATTAGCCTAAGGGTTCAGGCCCTGGGTATATAAGTCCATTTCTATCACATAACATATTACGAGACGCTACAGACAAACACATATATAAGTTACTAAAACCATTATCACCACATCCAGCACATTGTAATATATAATTTGTATTTGATATATATTTCATAGGTGTTGTATGTAGATTTCTCTTAATTAATTATGTTTAAGCAGTCGGGTTTTTATTTTTATGATAATTTATTTAAGTAGGACAATGTATGTACAGAGAAATCGAATGAGAGCAAGTGAAATAAATACATAATTATAATTGTTGTTCAACTCACTGGGTTGCCATATTTTATGAAAGTATTGTATGTTATGTTGGGTAATTGCAATTGATATTATGAGAATTTATCGCTTATATGGGACACATGTTTTGTCATGGTCCAGCGAAATATGGTGCGTTCTGACTTCGGCTATGTACTAAGTACTTTGTATGCTCTAAACCAATATGTATTTAAATTATTTGTTACTTTGTGGCATGGAAGTCGGTTGTATTTTTTGTTTAAGTTTTATTATATATTATGAGAATAGTCTTATGTCTTTATATTTGATTGAAGTAGCAACCGAGCATACAGTCCACCTATGGTAAGTGGTTACAGGCATCCATGGTCATCTTTACATGTCCCTGTAGGTCCAGGATTAGAATAGGGCTACGGCATCCCCTGCCTGTCATAAGAGGCGACTAAAAGGGGCTTCCGGGGTTGCGAGCACGTAGAGTGGGAGCTCGAACCGTTTGGTCAGGCGACCCCGGGAAGGACGGCAGTATTTGTGGTCGCATACCGTCGTAAAGTCTAGACAGAGTGGTCGGCGCTCCCCATCTGGGAGGAGTCCGATGGAGTAATGCGCTCAGAGGATTCCGGTTGCGTCCTTTGGAGATCCGGAGTCCTCTTCGTAGCACTGAGGACGGCCATCGGGGGGGTTTTAGTGCGGTAAAAATCCCACATAACCCCGCGTCGCTCCCACGACGTCGGGTACCTTTTGAAGGTTTTCCCCCTCGAGAACAAAAAAAAAAGTTTATCACGCTTTCACGCACCTACTCACCCGATTATCCTGAAACTTTGATAATTTCAGTTGTATTTAGGAAAACAGGATAGTTTTTACTAAAAAAATATTTTTTTTCTCTTCATTTTTTTTATTCTAAAACTTGACGATAAGGCAGGCGGGCTACCTGATGGAAAGTTGACACAGTCGCCTATGGACATTTGCAAAGAGGAGTCGCCAATGCATCGCTGGCGTTGATGGAGAGATCTTTTGGCCTTTTTTGAAGAGCCCCCCATGACATAGCGCCCCGGGAATACCTCAGGAGGAAGCTCGTTCCACATCTTGCACGTCTGTGGCAAAAACGAGAGTGCGAACGTCATGATTATTTTTCAAGAAATTCGAAACACACACACCGGCACACTTTTATATGACGCGACCATCTTAGTCCTCGGGAGTAGTAATGCATCTGTGGTTGACTTCAGATAGAATCCACGTTCTATTAGAAGTTGCTTACAGATGTCCACGCGGCAGTGACCATTTAACACCAGATCGACTGCATGGACGTTTGTTACTTCAATCAGATAAAAAAAGAGCAGAACTGCGGGTAAAAGCTAGTAAATTATATATGCATATGTAATTATATTGTTAAGGATGTGTGCTTGTTACTGTACCACACAAAACCCGGTCGGATTTCGCTGGAAGCCTAGAATTGAAAACTTTATGTTGTAACTAAAATGATGGTTAATTAATTAATTTATTGTAATTATTTCAACTTTAATCATTTAAAACACGAAAACAAAAAGCATTGTTCTATTTTTACCTGGTTCTTCTATAAAATTAACGTTTTTGTGTTGAGATATTTATTATTCAATCCAAGCAGCCACTTATTTTTCGTCGGAGCATTATTTTCGAGATGTTAAGAAGAAATGTTATTTAAAAAAAAAACCAGCAAAAACTAAAATTTTGTTAAGCTATTGCATGTTCTTTATCGCGGGCTTCGAGCGCGGCAACCGAATCAAGAAATTATGTAACGAAAAAACCTGACACCCCCCACCGCCTACCATGTAGCGTAGCCGAGCGTTCGCTTAACGTGTATGTATATGGTAAGAAGCTCGCACGTATCCAGACGAGCTGCTCGGAAATCGGACGAGTATGTAAGCAACCAGGCTCCCACGGCGCCGGATACGGATTTTGTTTTGAAGGTTTTCCGTTGATAACAAATAAAGGTTCTGGGTGTTTGTAAGTCGTCTGTGTGTCAATAGCGTTCAAAACACGTAAGAAAATCCTAGTGTGGGGCTTTGAGTATAAAATGCTGTAGGCGAATCGCAGGTATCGTAGGTCGCAGTCCACTCTTGGGGGCGTGGGTTCTTGGGCACGCATCACAGGTACTCCTTAAGGGCCATAGTCCAATTCAGTTAACTATTCGTGTTCACCAGTTTAGGTAATGTAAAGGGTTACCTATACGGATCTGGGACTTTGGAATAAAATACGTGATCCGTTAACCGTGTATATTTTAGACGGGTCCTTACAAACGGACGCAGCCGTCTCTATACACATACATATACATATTTTCGCTGTAATGAAAGAAAGAAAGAAAACGTTTATTCGTAATGCATACACACACATACAGTTTAAAGACACAATAATAGTATAGTACCAACTAACATGCGATACGTGAGCGGTATACATCACAAAACGGACCCTTCTCAGCATTATGCTGGTTGATTATTTTCAGCCAGCGCTGGTCTTCCGAAGGATCCGAATGGTGAGGTCACGTCTGGTCAAGAACAGTACAATCTAAGTAAATTAGTGCAATAGAAAATTTAATAATTTTATAATATATAACACAAATGTATTTGACTATAATAAAAACTATAACAAATAAATATAATTTATATGCTATTTGAAAAAATAAAAATCTCTCACTCTCACGATTCACTCGAGCTCATTTTTATTAGGTTTTTATTAGCTTCACCTGTTTGTTTGTATGTTTGTAACCGACTTCTTTGGGCGCGATTTTGACCCACTTTAAACGGCCAGATTTCGTTCAAACTTTGTAGATTTATTGAGGACCGATGACAATACACTAATTTGATAAAATTATTCCATTTTTTAATTTGACTAAAAAGTAGAAAATAAATAATAGTTTAAAAAAACTAAAAAACACGCTTTTTATAGAAAACCGAACTAAAAAATAGAAAATAAATTTAAATTAAGAAAATAGTGTTAAAAATTTCAATGAATATAAATTAATAATAGTGTGAATAAAAAAAAATAATAAAATAAAAATATTTTATTTAAAAAAAAGCGTGGGGTGCTTTTTTAGATATTATCAAAATGATAATCACTCTACTCATATTTGTCAATAAAATATCTATAACCATTGACACCATGCACCCCACGCTTTTTATTAAAATATTTTTTTTTTTTTTATTCACACTATTATTAATTTATATTCATTGAAATTTTTAACACTATTTTCTTAATTTAAATTCATTTAAATTTATTATGTGCTAACATGAACATTGTGATTTACATGTCCCTTCAAATGCGTTTATGGGTGGCGAAAACAACTCATCAGATGGACTGCATACTCGTTTTTATAAAGCAGGAAGGTGACCTGCACTGGTTTATATACTCAAGGTCACTTGTAACATTACACTTATAATTATTATTGTGGTGGCTCTGACCTCGATTCAGGTGATATAATGTATGTCAGGGTTTATTCTAAGTCTATATATAGAATTGAATGTATGTCTGTCCATGTATTAGCACAATTCAGCCGGTCGCTTTAACAAGAGTATTCTAGGAATGTCGAATATAATAATAACTTTCAACACTCACAGCCTCACATTAAGATTTTTTTCCGTGTTGTGGGTTGGACACACACACACAGTTACGTCTACACCCAGACCCAGAACAAAAATCTAAATTCTTCATCTAGAAATGAAGCCGCGGAAGTCTCCCGGGGTATCGAACCCAGAACATTGTTGAATGCGAAAGTTTGCAACAGTTCTCCAAAGTCATTATTGGTGTATTTTTTTTGAAAAATCTAAATAGAATGTTTTCAGATCCTACCAATATATGGTATGAATAAGGCAGTCATACATTTTACTAGTTGAATCCCGCAGCTTCGCCCGCGTTAACAAAAATCGATTGTTCCTTGGGAATAAGATATTTTCCCACAGTAGCCTATATGTTAATCCAGAGTGTCAGCTAACACCCACCAAATTTTATGTAAATCACTCCAGCCGTGTTTACACGTGAAGAAGTAACAAACATACACACTCACAAACTTTCGCCTTTATAATATTAGTATTTTTTTTTAACTAACTGAAGTAGCAAACGAGCATGCAGTCCACCTGATGGTAAGTGGTCACTGCCGCCCTGCGACATCTGTAATCAACTTCATACAGAACATGCTGAACATGGATTCCTGCTGAAGTCAATCACAGATGCGTTGCTACTCCCGAGGACTATGATGGTCGCCTCATGTGAAAGTGTGCGGCAACCACATCCTTTCATCGAAACACAAGAAATGCTTCACGCTAGAAATAGGTGTGGCGGTGGTACTTCTCCGGTCGAACTACGCTGGTTCTACCACCTTTTATTATTAGTATGAAGTATGATTTCCAGTGTCCAGGCCCCACCTGTGACAGCTATTAATAAAACAAATTCAATGCAATTCATTCGTATCCCTCCTTCAATTCCAGATTAGAATGGCGTCCGCTGATAGAGTCGAATGTAGCGCTCGGCGTGACCTCAGGCCGGTGGTCCCGGGAAGAGCAGTTGCTTTGCGAGCGACGCCGCGTGGCCTCTTGGGGCATATTCTCGTACGAACTCCACCAGCCGACCGGCAGAGTGTTGTTCCCGTGCTCCTCGTCGCTGTTTGTAGCTGAGGAGGCTGCTAACCAGGTAAGATACCCATAAAAAAGATAATCATAAAGAATTTACGCAAATACGAAACACGTGAAAAGAATTGTCATTTTGTTATATTTTTGTACATTATTAATTTCGCTACTCGTCTGTAATTAGGGACACATGTTTATCATATTTATAGCGTTGCATTTAATAGTAATTTGTTAAATAAGTTTAATAAATAAAAGGTTTGATACAGGTGGGATATAAATTGATCTAATGGTGGGATAACATTTTATGAAACGAGTGTTCCAATGTGTACACGGGTCACATTATTTTATAGCCATTGGTTCATCATCATCATCATCGTCAACCCATTATTGTTCCACTGCTGGGCACAGGTCTTCTGTCGGAATAAGAGAGCTTTAGGCCATAGTCCACCGCGCTGGCCAATTGCGAATTGGTGGATTGAAACCTGCTACACTTATTTCTAGCGTGAAGCATTATTGCGTTTCGGTGGAAAGTTGTAGTTTTTCATTTTCAAATAAGACGTTCATTTTAGCCCTCGGGACAGGCAACGCATCTGTAATTGACTTCAGATAGAACACCTGTTTATCATATAAAGCAAACATGCTAGCAGACGTCCACAGGCGGCAGTGACCACTTACAATTTTGTAGACTGCAAGCTCGATCGCTACTTGAATTTTGTAAACAAACATTGGTTACAGAGTGGGATACATTGACCTACTTGTGGGATAAACGAAATGGAAAAAAGGGATATTATTTTCTTTAAACACAGTAGGCATTGCTATCTTGTCACACTTTAAATGAAATAACCAGCACGGTAAAGGGAATTAACATTAGCATTTGATAGCGTAATTCAGAACTTGCAAATGAATTTTACTAACGCCATCTATTAACAACGCCTGGAACTACTAAATATATATCAACTAATAAGCATCTATATTCTCATGGGAATGAGAGAGCGCGGTAAAAAGTAGCCTACGCCACTCTCCGCCCTCCTAACTATCTCCCAGCATATAAACCATATCATTATAATAGCTATGTGGCTACCTGAAAGAGGATCAAACAAACACACTGTCACATTTATAATATTAGTATGGAAGTATGGATTGTAGAGTAAAAGTATGTTAATGATTGGTATCTGACGTCGCAATTTGAAAACAAAAATTTAATAATAAATCATCAACTTTATCAGTCGGTAGAAAGGTATATTGTCTGATATCGATGTTATTGTCTGCGACTTCAGTTTGGGCACGTTTGTTGACTTTGAGTGATTTAAACAAACGAGCATCTCACATAATCACTGCCGCCCAACTAGAGGAGAGTTAAATAATGTGAGGCTAATCACAGATGCGTTGCCACTGAAGACTTAGACGGTCGCCTCATGTGTACGCGAGCCGGCATCCACACCATTCCAACTAAACGCAGGCTTCAAGCTTTTTATATAAAAATTAAGTAGCATACGAGCATGCAGTCCACCTGATGGTAAGTGGTCGCTGCCGCCCTGCGACATCTGTAATCAACTTCATACAGAACTTGGGTTCTATCTGAAGTCAATCACAGATGCGTGGCTACTCCCGAGGACTAGGATGTTCGCCTCATATAAAGTGTGCCGGCAACCACACCCTTCCATCTCCCGCAAGAACTGCTTACTAGAAATAGGAGTGGCGGTGGAACTTCCCCGGTCGAACTACACTGGTTCTACCACCTTCGCTTGTGACAATGGCACCTCACTCATCAATACTGGTTCTATCATCTTGCAAAACATAAGGTGCGATTATAGGAATATTGTTTGTACCAACAACATCATCACTCATCCCTCATCCCCTCATCAAAACCATACTGGTTCCACCAAAGCTTTAACATACTTTTATTTTAATCAGTACCCCGTATGTCTCGTTCCAGTCCCCTCCCCTAGTACCCCGCTCGCTGAGCACCGGGGGCGGAGCGCCCCTCACGCCGGCGCTCTGCCCCTCGCGGCCGACGCTCGTGGCGCACGCCGCGAGGAACGACATCTGGCTGGCGGGGGACGAGCTCAGGCGCCCCGCGAGGCTTACGTACGCGTCGAGGGGGCGTGTTGAACGGTAAGTGTGGGGAGAATGGGGAAAATAGGATTGTCTGAAAACTACTGGGGAAAGGAAGTGTAGATTAATGTAGATTAATTGACGATCCGCGTGGCGGAGCGTTTATCATACCGGTCCGACGCGCAATGGGTCCCGGGTTCGATTCCCGGCCAGACAGGTATCTGAATGATGAGTTTAGATTCATGTTCTGGGTCTGGGTGTTGGTGTATTCGTCTTGTGTGTGTCCATGGTACCCACGACACAGGAGAAAATCATACTGTGGGGCAATGAGTGTAGAAAGCGTGTGTTTTTTATTAATGTGAGAGAGCGGAGGGGTATATAAAAAGGGGGGAATGGGAGGGTATTTTAAGGGTGAGGCGGGGTATTTGTGAGAACGAAGAGCGAGGAGGCAGTGGGAGTGTCTGTGAAATAATAATAATAATAATAATCTTTATTCGCATACGTTACAACACATAAGCTTATAAGATAAAAGAAAAAAAAAAGAAAAACACAAGATACAACACAGGAGAACAAAAACAAAAAAAAAACAAAAAAAAAACTATACAATATTAAGAGGAATAAATGTCATATAATATGTGCTGCAACCACTGCGAAGGGGACAAACTCAGCTTATGCCATCGCGAAAGATTATCTCTTCAGTGGCTAAGAAAATAAGTTTATTCGTGATAATTACAACACATAATCGGTACCACTATAGTAGACTAAAATAAAACATATATACTATCATAAGACAACCTTTTTTTTTTGTTTTCGAGGGGGAAACCTTCCAAAGGTACCCGACGCCGTGGGAGCGACGCAGGGTTATGTGGGATTTTTACCGCACTAAAACCCCCCCGGTGGCCGTCCTCGGCGCTGAAAAGGAGGACTCCGGGATCTCGAAACGACTTCAACCGGAATCCTCCGAGCGCGCTGCCCCATCGGGCTCCTCCCAGATGGGCGGCTGGGCCCACCGCTCCGTCTAGTCTTTACGACGGTATGCTACCACACATACCGCCGTCCTTCCCGGGATTGCCTGACCGAACGGTTCGAGCTCCCACTCTAGCCGCCTGCAACCCCGGAAGCCCCTTTTAGTCGCCTCTTACGACAGGCAGGGGATACCGTAGCCCTATTCTGACCCCGAGGCTACAGGGACGATCATAAGACAACCTAACAGAAGAATAGGTGTAATTTTAATCTGAAATACATACAAATCTTTGACTAACCCAACCTAACCTAACCAGTAAGTGATTTTGTTTCTCTTTCAGGTTAGCCGAAGATCCCCTACAGGCCGGCGTACCGTGTTATGTCACACAAGAGGAGTTCTCGAGATACACCGGGTTTTGGTGGCAACCCACCACGGACGGTGAGTTAATAAGTGCGTGGCGCAGCGGTTACCATACCGGTGTGATGCGCAAGTGGTTCCGGGTTCGATTCCCGTGCCAGAAAGGTTTTCTTTATCATCTGACTGCAGTAGCAAACCAGCATGCAGTCCACCTGACGGTAAGTGGTTACCGTCGCCCATAGACATCTGTAAGCAACTTCACATAGAACATAAGTTCTATCTGAAGTCAATCACAGATGCGTCGCTACTCCCGCCTCATATAAAAGTGTGCCGGCAACCACACCCTTCCATGTCGCGCAAGAACTGCTTCACGCTAGAAATAGGTGTGGCGGTGGTACTTCCCCGGTCGAACTACACTGGTTCTACCACCTTCAATCTCAACTCATCATTCAGATATCTCTCTGGCCGGGAATCGAACCCGGGACCCATTGCGCGTCAGACCGGTATGGTAACCGCTCCGCCACGTGGTTCGCGGCTATTATCTAAAAGTTCCACCTTTAACGTTCAATGAACATTTCAGATGACGTATACAGGATAGTGTATGAAGAGGTGGACGAGAGTGACGTCAAGGTGTTCAGTTTTCCGTCCTCGCAGACCAGTAGTGGAGAGAACGAAGAATTCAGGTATTTATAATAACTTTTCATAAGGGGCCATCCATTAATCACGTGATGATTTTTTTTTGGCATTTTTTGACCCCCCTCCCCATTGGTGATACGTGGTGAGGTTTAAGACTACCCCTCCCCCTATATCACGTGTATTTTTTCTTACCAGCAAAGAATCTATTTTTTTATTTATTAAAAAATACTGGTATAAGTATCATCTAATTTTATTTCATATATTGTACACGTTTGACTAAAATTAAATACATGTAACGCCGCTTCGGTTGAGTATCGCGCGCTTGCCGAAAAAATAAATACTCGTGATATATTACTTTACCCCCCTCCCCCGTTGTGATATTTCGTGATTTTTTTATGGACCCCTCCCCCCCTTTTGAGCCTCACATGATTAATGGACAGCCCCTAAACTATATGTGGACTAATCCCTGGACGGTAGTTACAAATTAATTTTCGTATGATTTAATACGTTATAACGTAACGCTCTATCGTAACCGTTGTCGTTACAAAAATCGTTACGCTAAGTTCCATTTACAAAATTTCGAACGCTTAAAAATGTGTATTAACTAACTTAACTAATTATTTCTGTCTCGTGATTTCTTATTTATTTTAAATAATAATCCTTGTTTTTTTATTATACATACTTCATACTCATACTAATATTATAAAGGCAAACGTTTGTGAGTGTGTATGTTTGTTACTTTTTCACGTGTCACAAACTGTCGCCTTTATAATATTCGTATGATGATTTCCACAACAAAAAGTAGCCTATATGTTAATCCAGAGTGTCAGCTAACTCCCTAACAAATTTTATGAAAATCGCTCCAGCCGTTTACACGTGAAGAAGTAACAAACATACACACACACACACAAACTTTCGCCTTTATAATATTAGTATGTTTTTTTAAAGGCTTTTCTATTGTATTGATTTGTTTATTGTCTAAACAGGTTCCCCCGAGCCGGCTGCCCGAACGCGAAGTCCGTTCTCAAGCTGGTCACCTTCAGGCTTCAGCGGGCCGCGCCCACCACCGTTCTGGACTACTACCACGAGGGTACCACTGAGTCGCTTTGTAAGTCACCAACATTACCAACATCACCAACGGTTCAGAACACCTGCCCCTCTTTATGTTCCTTCATGTAATTCTAACTCTAGGCAAAATTCATTTTTTATAAGAGTAAGTAGGTGTCTTAATGCTACTACGCGGGAGTGTGATATAGACCTATTTTGTACAAGTATACCTAATCTAAAAGAGGCTATGACTCGTAACTTTTTTAACAAGGCATAGTGCACAAATTATAATTTTAATATTGTAAAAAAGATTGGAAGTGTTTGTACACAAATTACTGTTTGCCAAAATATTCTTATCTTAAGGTCTTTAGTATTATTTGTAGGTGAAATACTGATAGCATTAATTCTACACGTGAAAACTTGTAATCGGCTTTTCTTTTGTAATAATTAGCACATACCCATATTATTAAGAAGCTGTAAGTTTTCCAAATAAATAAGTATTGGGTGGATTGGTAAGGCTAGATACTGGAGCTAACTTTCATTACCATGTAAAAAAACATGATTGTAATTATATAAAAACAAAAATGGATATAAATAAGAAAAAAGACAAACCGGCTGAGTTTCTTGCCGGATCTTCTCAGTTGAGGTCGTAATCCGATCCGGTGGTAGTGTAAGAAAAAAAAATGTGTGCGTGTACTAGCGTACACTCATAAGAAGGGAAACTTCTTTATGACGTTATTTTTCAAAAAATAATTACGTGGTAGTGTAAGAAAAAAATGTAACTGACAATTTGTAAGTGCCCCCGTAGGCCTATACAAAATAAAGACATTTCATTGGTGGGAGAGGCCGACGCCACACTTATTTTTCACTCATCTGGTTTATTCACGACAACCCCTTATTGTCCCACCGCTGGGCACGGGTCTTCTCACCGCGCTGGCCAAGAACGAATAGGTGGAATTCACACACCACCGAGAACTTTTTTGGTTCAAAGAACTCTCGGGTGTGTAGATTTCCTCACGATGTTTTCCTTCACCGAAAAGCAGTGATAATTTCTAATAAGCACATAATTTTAGAAAAATCAGTGGTGCGTGCCCGGGTTGGAACCTCGGTCCTCCCGATCGTGTTTCAACCATTAGGCTATCACTGCTCTGGTTTATAAATGGTTTTACTTTGATTCCCAGCATCAAACACATCGGACGACAGCATGGAGGTGACGGATATACGATGGTTCGAGCTGAGGAAGCCCTTGAAGGACACGTTCGCCTGGTTCGAGTACCTCGCCAGGGTCGGGTGGACGCCCTGCGGACAGTTGTGAGTGTTGCCATGTTTGTTGGGACCAAAGTGTGTGTGTCTGCTCCGACGCACGACTGGAGTTTACTCGCATTTAAAATAGATGGCGCCATATTCCCACACTAAAGATATAAATAATACCAATAGGTACTATCGAACAAATTGATTCATGACCCACCATATGCTTATTTTCCTCCAGCCATTCAAACGCAATTAGGTCGAAATTTGCCTCAACATTTGTTGTCTTGGAAACCGACTTGTTATTATTTTATACTAGCTGTTGCCCGCGACTTCGTCCGCGTTTCCGTTGTTTTTCGTAAAAAAAAGTAGCCTATGTCCTTCCTCACGGTTCAGTGGTTTTGATGTAACAAACAGATTAACTTTCGTATTTTAGTAGGGAAATATAATATGTCATATCTACAATACTGTTGAAAAATATCGCAATGCGGAACCGCACAATATTATTGTTAATAACTTTGCCCGCGACTCCGCCAGCGAGTAACTCCTTGTGTGTTATTGAGTTAATGTATTGGTAATATTGTTTAGATCACGTTCACATGAGGCTTAAGAACCTTTTTTATTTTTGTTTTCGAGGGGGAAACCTTCAAAAGGTACCCGACGCCGTGGGAGCGACGCAGAGTTATGTGGAATTTTTACCGCACTAAAACCCCCCCGGTGGCCGTCTTCGGTGCTATAAAGAGGACTCGGGCTCCTCCCAGATGGGCGGATGGGCCCACCACCCAATCTAGTCTTTACGGCGGTATGCGACCACACATATCGCCACCTTCCCGGTATCGCCTGGCTGGACGGTTCAAGCTCCCACTCTAGCCGCCCGCAACCCCGGAAGCACCTTTTAGTCGCCTCTTACGACAGGCAGGGATACCGTAGCCCTATTCCGATCCTGCCGAAGGCTTAAGTACTTATATAACGAAAATACTTCAATGCAAAGCTTCCGGGTAAACTATGTTGAATGTTGATCCATCCGGCACGTGAACGTAAAGATTTTTGGAACTACTGACCCGGGAAAGAGCGACGTACAACTGACCATGCGAGAAACAACTGACACCGAGATCTACTCCAGCAACACGAAAAGTCTGCCCTTGAGCCTTATTAATTGTCATTGCATAACACACCGATACTGGGAATTGCGTTCTTTTAAATTGGAATGGAAAATTATTAGGTACTAAGGGAATTCTGGGAATAAAGACGGTTTCTCCTGCACCGCAACCTGTTAAAATTTGAGCCTCGATAATATTTTGTTGCAACCGGGTTACTTTTAGCCGAGTTCCATTGCAAAGTTGTGGTGGTCTTAAATTTCGGAGCAGAATAATCGGAATGCCAATTTTTAAACAAATTTCATGAGAAGGAAGTCCGGGCATATTTAAAGAATTTAAAAATTCTATCGGGTAGTTAGTGGCGTCTTGTTCATCGACCATTCTATTTATTGAACTATAAACTTTGCTTTCCCCTTGTATATTCGACAGTATTTTATTATTAATCTCAAATGCCTGGTCATTGCGAGGAGTTAAGATGGATCTTTCGCATAGCCAAGAATTGTCCCTATTTAATATATTTGTTACGTCACCGTGACACTGTTCACTGTTCACTGTTCACTGTTTACTGTTCACTGTTCACTGTTCACTGTTCATTTTTCATTTTTCATTTTTCATTTTTTCATTTTTCATTTTCTTTTTCATTTTTCATTTTTCATTTTTCATTTTTCATTTTTCATTTTTAAAAATTTCATATTTCATTTTTCAATTTTCAATTTTCAATTTTCGATTTTCAATTTTCATTTTTCATTTTCCATTTTTCATTTTTCATTTTTCATTTTTCATTTATCTTTTTTCATTTTTCATTTTTCATTTTCATTTTCCATTTTTCATTTTTCATTTTTCATTTTTCATTTTCATGTTCATTTTCGTACAGATAGATGACTGAGTTATAAACGTAAGAGTAGACAAATATAATCAGAAAGCTTTGAACTGCTAAGCTATCGGGAGTTACACGTGTTATTGTGAGTCAACCATAAAAGATAGACATATGCTGTCGTAGGATATTTTTTAGATAATTTTAAGGAAAATATTTCCCTCATACATGATTTCTGTGTAGCTTTAACCATTAAGGTTGCACACGCGACAGAAGCTTAAAAAAGTAACTTCTCCCGTTTTCCCAACATTTCCCTTTACTGCTCTGCTCCTATTGATTGTAGCGGGATGAAAAGTATACTATAACCAGCGCAGGAGTATAAAGAATAATCGTACCAAGTTTCGTTAAAATCCACTGAGTAGTTTTGTTTCTATAACGGTAATACAGACAGACAGACAGACAAAAATTTTACTGATTGCATTTTTGGCATCAGTATCGATCCCTAATCACGCCCTGATAGTTATTTTGGAAAAATATTTCATGTACAGAATTGACCTCTCTACAACTTTATTATAAGTATAGATGACGCTGACAGTTACTGATTTCACTGACCGTACTTTCTTTATAAATATTTTTATTGTCTTGTATGACACTGTTAAATTGAAAAATTAGTTAACATTGCCAATACCCAATAATAATTATCTTTATAAATATGTAACTTACTGTTGGGAAGATTTCCCAAGTCATTTTCAATTGTGAAATATCCGTAATTCTCGTTATTCATCCCACTAATCATATTTTGCCGTATTGTATTAATAATAATATGTAGATTGATAATATTTACAAAATTTTGGTAATTTCCTGAAATGTCTTATGCCGGGTTTGTCGCTAACCTTGCCTTCAAAAATTAAATAAATATCCGTACTCTAAAGGCGCTCCCATATAGGGAGCATTCGCATGGAATGTAACGTTATACAGATTGTAACATTATATATTAATGAACGAGCAGAACCGAACATTTTAATGTTACAATATGTAGTATCTTGACACAACTTGTAACATCAATGCGTTAGTTTTGATACGGTCAAGGAGGTAGCAGTGTAATGTAATGTTCAAAGTGGAATCTATAAAGTTACATTACACGCGAACGCTCCCGGTGAGGGAGCGCCTTAATTTTCTTAAAAAGTCATTCTGAGTGATGTTTCTGTTGTTTATTAATATAAAAACGTCATAAGTGCAACGCCACGCCCGACAAGAAAACGAATTTGTCTTTGCCAAAATTACAAACGAACTGTCAGCAAGGTGGGCCATGATTCAATTTGGTCGATAGTACATAGGTCATTTTGAAAAAATATATCTAATATATAAGTACGTATTAAAATATTAATATTGTACGTATTTACAGAGTATTAACATTAGTTACCTTAACTATTTACTATTTTAAATACCATTGAGATTTCGGTAAAACGTAATCACGAAACCTATGCATACCATCCACGCGTACTGATAAAATAGTTCTAAAGTTTTAACTAGATGGCGTTATACTCAATAAAAAACGTAACGAGGTCATTCATCAGTAGATTTTACTCCTCACATTTTTCTCATACCGGGCCCTTATATATGCAAATCGATTCTTAAGGAGTAAACTCAAAAAAAAATGTCTAAGGCTGTGTCCACAGTAGGCAAACTGTTAGCGGCGTACTGAATTTGCGACGTATCGGTTTACTACCTACGCCCTTCCATATATTTGAAATGGAGTGCCCAAAGTTTGCTAGTTTACGCTCACTTCGCTGTAACGCCGCAAACTGCGTAATGTCGGTTTTTCGTGACGGAGTGCGCGCGCATCGTAAAACTAAAACGTTGACTATAGCTAACTTCAGGATGTCGGCTTACGTGACGGTGTGTGCGCGCATCGTAAAACTAAAACGTTGACTATAGCTAACTTCAGGATGTCGGCTTACGTGACGGTGTGTGCGCGCATCGTAAAACTAAAACGTTGACTATAGCTAACTTCAGGATGTCGGCTTACGTGACGGTGTGTGCGCGCATCGTAAAACTAAAACGTTGACTATAGCTAACTTCAGGATGTCGGCTTACGTGACGGTGTGTGCGCGCATCGTAAAACTAAAACGTTGACTATAGCTAACTTCAGGATGTCGGCTTACGTGACGGTGTGTGCGCGCATCGTAAAACTAAAACGTTGACTATAGCTAACTTCAGGATGTCGGCTTACGTGACGGTGTGTGCGCGCATCGTAAAACTAAAACGTTGACTATAGCTAACTTCAGGATGTCGGCTTACGTGACGGTGTGTGCGCGCATCGTAAAACTAAAACGTTGACTATAGCTAACTTCAGGATGTCGGCTTACGTGACGGTGTGTGCGCGCATCGTAAAACTAAAACGTTGACTATAGCTAACTTCAGGATGTCGGCTTACGTGACGGTGTGTGCGCGCATCGTAAAACTAAAACGTTGACTATAGCTAACTTCAGGATGTCGGCTTACGTGACGGTGTGTGCGCGCATCGTAAAACTAAAACGTTGACTATAGCTAACTACAGGATGTCGGTTTACGTGACGGTGTGCGCGCGCATCGTAAAACTAAACCGTTGACTTTAAAATTCGTTGAAAATTCACTGTCATAATTATTTAAAACGATTTTTACGGTGCGCGCGCACACCGTCACGAGATACCGACACCCTGAAGTTAGCTATAACTTCAGGATGTCGGTTTTTCGTGACGGTGTTCACGCGAATTGTTAAAATTTACTCTCATATTTTTTTCCTATAGCCAAAAGAAATTAAACTTCAATAATTAATTTTGTTCCCAGCGTGTGGGTCCAGCTGCTGGACCGCAAGCAGCAGAGACTTGAACTAGCTCTCATCCCGCTGAGCGAATTCTCCACCGAGACCAACTACGACACCGGACCACCCATCTCGAAGGGGCTTAGTATTGACGTGAGTTGGTTTATCTGTCTAATTTCTATCTATATCATAGTTGACCCGGCGAACTTCGTTCCGCTTAAACGTCAAAAATCAAAAATTATCAGTGTTCCTCCACAATATCATGTAATCAGTAATCAGTATTTTATTGCATAAATACAGGTACATTGAGCGATGGTATTTACAAATATTGTTTCAGCTGTATATACCCTATGGGCGTGCAATTTTTAATAATTTTATACAATATTTAATATTATTACATTTTTAATATCTACTCTCATATCAAACATAATTCTAAAAAAATAATTTATTCTATGTCATAAATACGTGCGTGTATTATACATAATAAACTTTCCTCTTAAACCACTCTATCTATTAAAAAAACTGCATTAAAATCGGTAGCGTAGTTTTAAAGATCTAAGCATACATAGCGAGATCTAAGCATACATTTTTAAAGATGGTAGAACCAGTGTAGTTGGACCGGGGAAGTACCACCGCCACATCTTTTTCTAGCATGAAGCATTTTTGCCAGCACAATTTCAGATGAGGCGACCACCATAGTCCTCGGGAGTAGCAACGCATCTTTGAATGACTTCAGATGGAACCCATGTTCTGTATGAAGTTGCTTACAGATGTCGCAGGGCGGCAGTGATCACTTACCATCAGATGGATTTGCTAATTCTATCTAATAAAAAAAAAAGAAAAAAATCGAGTTTGCGTCGGTGATTAAATTTAATCTCGCATGATGTTTAGGATTTTTGTTGTGTCGTGGGTGCCATGGACACATGAAAGACGACATTCAGACCTACAACAAGGATTTAAATTAATTATTAACATAGTTGTTTGACGACCCGCGTGGCGTAGTGGTTACGATACCGGTTTCACGCGCAATGGGTCCCGGGTTCCATTCTCGGCCAGACAGGTATCCGAATGATGAGTTTAGATTCCTGTTCTGGGTCTGGGTGTTTGTGTATTCGTCTTGTGTGTCTCCATGGCACCCACGACACAGGAGCAAATCCTAGTGTGGGGCTATGAGTATAGAAAGCGTGTGTACTGGCTACCGTATCCGGAACCCTCTGTTTGTAACCTGTTAGGTCCTCAAAAGCGATCACCATCCCGCAGAACCCGAAGGAGATCCAGATACTCCTGACGGAGACGGCGCCGGACGCGTGGATCAACGTGCACGACATCCTCCACTTCGTGAGCGGCGAGCCGGGCCGCGTCACCTTCGTGTGGGCCTCCGAGGAGACCGGCCACCAGCACCTCTACCTGCTCACGTGCGCGGTGCGCGCGGACCGGGACCGGCCTACGTGTGAGTGGGGGGGGGGGATGCGCGCGACCCGGGACCGGCCCACGTGTGAGTGGGAGGGGCAGGATGAGGGTGGGGAATGCGCGCTGACCGGGTCCGGCCCACGTGTGAGTGGGGGGATGAGGGTGGGGGGATGCGCGCGGACCGGGACCGGCCCACGTGTGAGTGGGAGGGGGAGGGTGGCCACTGATTGGCGATTGTGATTTAGGGAAGATGGAAACATAGGTCACAGAGAGTCTTTAGTAGGATCAACGTGTACGACATCCTGCAATCCTGTACAGCGACCAGGGCCTCTGTGAGTGGGGGGGAGGGGATGAGGGTGGCCACCGATTTAACGGTCGCATGTTAGTCGGAGCGAGAATAAGTCTAGGAAAGTCTCTAGTCGGCCGCTCACGTTTGAGTTAGTGTGAGTGGGGTTCTAGAGGGAGGGGGGAATTGAGGGTAGGGATAAATATAGCGTTACTGGTAGGTTGTCCGTTTGTGAGATGAGGAAAAGTGTTACAAAATTTAGTGTGTCAATATTGTCTAGTCTTTACGGCGGTATGCGACCACACATACCGCCGACCTTCCCGGGATCGCCTGACCGAACGATTCGAGCTCCCACTCTAGCCGCCCGCAACCCCGGAAGCCCATATTAGTCGCCTCTTACGACAGGCAGCGGATGCCGTAGCCCATTGTCCCGTGAGAATACAATATTTTTCCACAATATAAAGTAGCCTATATGTTAATCCAGACTGTAAGCTAACTCCCTAGCAAATTTTATGAAAATCGCTCGAGCCGTTTGTACGTGAAGAAGTAACAAACTCACAAACTTTCGCCTTTATAATAGTATGATTGTGTGTTACCAGCTGTACCGGAGATGATAATGGAGGATGAATCGGACGCCGTCGGACCGCAGATCATCAGCAAAGAGGCGATCACGGCTGGCGACTGGGAGGTCATGGGGAAGAAAATATGGGTGGGTACCTATTTTGATATATAAAGGTATGCTCAGTAGTTATTATTTCGCACAAAATGAAATAAGGTCATGGGGAAGAAAATATGGGTGGGTACCGATTGTGATCTATAAAGGTATGCTCAGTAGTTATTATTTCGCACAAAATGAAATAAGGTCATGGGGAAGAAAATATGGGTGGGTACCTATTTTGATATATAAAGGTATGCTCAGTAGTTATTATTTCGCACAAAATGAAATAAGGTCATGGGGAAGAAAATATGGGTGGGTACCGATTGTGATCTATAAAGGTATGCTCAGTAGTTATTATTTCGCACAAAATGAAATAAGGTCATGGGGAAGAAAATATGGGTGGGTACCGATTGTGATCTATAAAGGTATGCTCAGTAGTTTTTATTTGGCACAAAATTAAATAAAAATGAAATTGAGCCTTATTTCCAGTAGGTCTACAGGGGCACTTTAAAATTGTCAGTAGTTTTAAATTTTGTATGTATTAAAATTTTGTTGGCACGCGCTACTGCCCAAATGATTAAACGGCTTGTTTTTTTTTATCTGAGTGAAGTAGCAATCGAACATGCAGTCCACCTGATGGTAAGTGGCCACTGCCGCCCTGCGACATCTGTAATCAACTTCATACAGACAATGGGTTCCATCTGAAGTAAATCACAGATGCGTTGCTACTCCCGAGGACTACGATGGTCGCCTCATGTGAAAGTGTGCCGGCAACCACACTCTTCTATCGAAACGCAAGAACTGCTTCACGCTAGAAACAGGTGTGGGGATGGTACTTCCCCGGTCGAACTACACTGGTTCTACCACCTCGTAACATAATATGGCGTTTTATGTACTCTTACCCGCGGCTTCGCCGGCACGGTCAAAGGAAATTAACATTAGCATTTGATAGCGTGATTCAGAACTTGCAAGTGAATTTTACTAACGCCATCTATTAACAACATCTGGAACTACTAAATATGTATCAACTAACAAAACATCGATATTCTCATGGGAATGAGAGAGCGCGGTAAAATGTAGCCAACGTCACTCTCCGCCCTCCTATCTACCAGCATATAAACCATATCATATAAAAGCTATGTGGCGACGTGAAAAAGGAACAAACAAACACACTTTCACATTTATAATATTACTATGGATTATGTCATATAAAACGCCCAAATAAAACGAAGTATTAGTATTTTAATTCTTTCGTACCCTTCTGTTTATGAGAGTGTAGATTTAGTGTTGAGTTTGGTATTATTTTATATCTTATTCTTTATCCTCCGCTGCTCCCCTTATAAAAATCGTACAGTGTACAGAACAATCCAAAACAAAGCGTACAGTGTATTATATGTACTATTTATTACTATGTATGTACTATTTATTCCTTTAAGTATTAATTATTCGTTGTCTCCCAGGTGGACAAGCAAAACGGCCTCGTGTACTTCACCGGCCTGCGGGAGTCCCCGCTGGAGCGGCACCTGTACGTGGCGGCGCTCCGCCCCTCGCGCCAGCCGCCGCCCCCCGCCGCCCTCCTCACCGCCGTCGGCCACTCGCACACCGCGCACATGGACCCGGTGGGTACACTCGCACACCGCGCACATGGACCCGGTGGGTACACTCGCACACCGCGCACATGGACCCGGTGGGTACACTCGCACACCGCGCACATGGACCCGGTGGGTACACTCGCACACCGCGCACATGGACCCGGTGGGTACACTCGCACACCGCGCACATGGACCCGGTGGGTACACTCGCACACCGCGCACATGGACCCGGTGGGTACACTCGCACACCGCGCACATGGACCCGGTGGGTACACTCGCACACCGCGCACATGGACCCGGTGGGTACACTCGCACACCGCGCACATGGACCCGGTGGGTACACTCGCACACCGCGCACATGGACCCGGTGGGTACACTCGCACACCGCGCACATGGACCCGGTGGGTACACTCGCACACCGCGCACATGGACCCGGTGGGTACACTCGCACACCGCGCACATGGACCCGGTGGGTACACTCGCACACCGCGCACATGGACCCGGTGGGTACACTCGCACACCGCGCACATGGACCCGGTGGGTACACTCGCACACCGCGCACATGGACCCGGTGGGTACACTCGCACACCGCGCACATGGACCCGGTGGGTACACTCGCACACCGCGCACATGGACCCGGTGGGTACACTCGCACACCGCGCACATGGACCCGGTGGGTACACTCGCACACCGCGCACATGGACCCGGTGGGTACACTCGCACACCGCGCACATGGACCCGGTGGGTACACTCGCACACCGCGCACATCGACTGGACCCGGTGGGTACACTCGCACACCGCGCACATGGACCCGGTGGGTACACTCGCACACCGCGCACATGGACCCGGTGGGTACACTCGCACACCGCGCACATGGACCCGGTGGGTACACTCGCACACCGCGCACATGGACCCGGTGGGTACACTCGCACACCGCGCACATGGACCCGGTGGGTACACTCGCACACCGCGCACATGGACCCGGTGGGTACACTCGCACACCGCGCACATGGACCCGGTGGGTACACTCGCACACCGCGCACATGGACCCGGTGGGTACACTCGCACACCGCGCACATGGACCCGGTGGGTACACTCGCACACCGCGCACATGGACCCGGTGGGTACACTCGCACACCGCGCACATGGACCCGGTGGGTACACTCGCACACCGCGCACATGGACCCGGTGGGTACACTCGCACACCGCGCACATGGACCCGGTGGGTACACTCGCACACCGCGCACATGGACCCGGTGGGTACACTCGCACACCGCGCACATGGACCCGGTGGGTACACTCGCACACCGCGCACATGGACCCGGTGGGTACACTCGCACACCGCGCACATGGACCCGGTGGGTACACTCGCACACCGCGCACATGGACCCGGTGGGTACACTCGCACACCGCGCACATGGACCCGGTGGGTACACTCGCACACCGCGCACATGGACCCGGTGGGTACACTCGCACACCGCGCACATGGACCCGGTGGGTACACTCGCACACCGCGCACATGGACCCGGTGGGTACACTCGCACACCGCGCACATGGACCCGGTGGGTACACTCGCACACCGCGCACATGGACCCGGTGGGTACACTCGCACACCGCGCACATGGACCCGGTGGGTACACTCGCACACCGCGCACATGGACCCGGTGGGTACACTCG